>CM064056.1:18139214-18739214 GCA_032594955.1 Panicum miliaceum
CCCCTGTGAGAAACCAAAGAAGAAGGAAAATCCGTCATATGTGCAATGTGAAAAACTCTCCCCCTTTGACAATGGATTCATCAAAGAACACAAAGAGAAGAGAACAAAATTATTTTTACGTTTATGGTTTTATCATTTTTTAATACTAATGAGCATCATAAATCATCCATGTATGTAGCAAATACTCGTCCAAGCCTTGCTAGAAAATAGTTGCACCTTCACAGCCATACATATACAATGCAATTTCATCACAACTAAAAATCAAGTGCAATTAACAATTTATTTGCATGACATGATGTCCCTTTCTTAACTACCTCAATACTTGAAAATTTTGTGCATTTTGTTGATGCGTAAAAAAAGCTGATTTGTTTTATTGATTGCAACAAAAAAAACTACAAGGAATTATATGCACCATCAGCCTTACTTTTCAACCTAGTCAAGCCTATGTCATTTGACAATAGACAGCTTAAGAACCAGGTTTCGGTCATACACAACTTCTTCCAAGTTCATATCAAAGTGCAATGATAAGCCATCTCGTTAAGAAGAAGTGCGACAATGCATATTTCCTTGATCTTTCTCATATCATTTTTCATCATATATAACTTTCATAATTTAGAATTAGCACTTTTAGAAACAAGATCAAAGTAGTCAAGAAAGTTTAGCCATGACAAGATTTAATTCAAATTATCATTCCATTTAAATAGTCATGACAAAACGACATCATACATGTATAGATATAAAGATGCAATCACTTTAGCAACACACGGCTTCAAATGTCATACGTGAATAAATTATAATGCTCATTGTATATTTATTATTTTTTTATGAAGCAAAAATATTTACAGTATGTTACAAAGAGTTCAAAAATCCCCCTCAAGACAACCCCATTGGATGGATAACCCCAAGTTCTCCCCGAAGATAAGCAAAACGAGAAGAATCCAAAGGTTTTGTGAAAATGTCTGCCAATTGGTGTTCAGTAGCCACATGGTGAAGTGCCACATTCCCTTTTTCAACATGATCTCTAAGAAAGTGAAATCTAATATCGATATGCTTTGTTCTGGAATGTTGCATAGGATTCTTAGCAATACAAATAGCACTAGTGTTGTCACAGAAAAGTGGAACATTCTCTAAAGTAACCCCATAATCTTTAAGTGTAGCTACTATCCAAAGAATTTGAGAACAACAACTAGCAGCAGCCACATATTCAGATTCAGCAGTAGATTGTGCAACAGAAGATTGTTTTCGAGATGACCATGCAATAAGTGAATCACCAAAGAAAAAACATGCACCGGAAGTACTTTTTCTATCAATTCTACAACCTCCAAAATCAGCATCAGAAAATGCTCTTAAGCTAATACATGAGGAAGCAGAAAGCCATATACCAAAATCTTTAGTGCCATGAATATACCTGAGAATCCTTTTGACAGCTTGCTGATGTGAAGCACGTGGGGAAGCTTGAAACCGAGCACACAAACACACAGCAAATTGAATATCCGGTCTCGAGGCAGTGAGATACAAAAGTGAACCAATCATACTCCTGTACTCTTTTTGATCAACTGGCTCACCATCCTCATCAGGATCTAGCGTTGATGTAGCTCCTATTGGTGTCATAATAGGTTTGCTAATTTCCATTCCAAAACGGCGTAGAAGATCCTTTGTATACTTACTTTCATGCACAAATATACCATCTTTTGTTTGTTTGACTTGTAATCCCAAAAAGTATGTCAATTCTCCCATCATGCTCATCTCAAATTCTTTGCTCATGATTTCTGAAAACTGGGACACCAAAGTATGAGAGCAACAACCAAAGATGATATCATCCACATAAATCTGAACGAATAATTGATCATTGCCTTCCTTAAGAACAAAGAGAGTTTTGTCAATCTTTCCCATGGAAAACCCCTTTTCTAATAAAAAGTTTTTCAACCTATCGTACCATGCTCTAGGAGCTTGTTTTAAACCATACAAAGCTTTTGACAACTTAAAAACATGATCTGGATACTTAGGATTTTCAAAGCCCGGTGGTTGCTTAACATAAACTTCCTCATCGATAAAACCATTTAGAAAGGCACTTTTTACATCCATTTGATAAAGTCTAAAACCTTTGGATGCAGCAAAGGCTAACAAAATTCTAATGGCTTCCAATCTAGCAACAGGAGCAAAGGTTTCATCAAAATCTAATCCTTCTATTTGTGTAAAACCTTGAGCAACCAACCTTGCTTTGTTTCTGACAACAACACCATCCTCACTTTTTTTGTTTTTAAAAACCCATTTAGTTCCAATTATAGAATGGCCAGGAGGTGGTGAAACAAGTTTCCAGACTTTATTACGTTCAAAATTCTCTAATTCTTCATGCATGGCATTGATCCAAGATTCGTCAGTTAATGCGTGTGATACATCTTTGGGTTCAAAAGAGGCAACAAAAGCAGAATGAGCATACGAGTTAGAATCATGAAACCTGGACCGTGTGACTCTCTCATGTAGATTTCCAATCATTTGTTGAGGTGGATGTTTTCTTTGTATGTGCAAAGGAGCTGTAGCTTCAGAAACTTCACTTTCGCCTTGATTTTCAACATGCACAGATGATGTTGAAACTTGAAAATGCTGAGTCGTAGGTGATGTAGTAGTAGGAACAGGAGGTTCTATGACCGGTTGTATAGGAGAAGCCAATACTTCATCTTCATCATCCGCATCGTCTTCATCAATAAAAATGCTCTCCCCCTGAAATTCTGCACGTGTACCTGCGACACTTGGACTAGCGCCTGGACTGGCCTCATCAAAAGTAACTTCACAGGTTTCTATTATTTTGTTAGTCTCCAAAACTAGAACACGATAGCCACGTGAATGAGCAGAATACCCAAGGAAAATAGCATCAGTTGATCTAGCTTCAAACTTATCTAAGTTTCCAGATTTCAACACAAAGCATTTGCATCCAAATACACGAAAGTGAGAAACAGTAGGCCCATGTTCAAACCGCAGCTCATAAGGAGTTCTACCAAGCTTTGATCTCACAAACACACGATTTGAAACATAGCATGCAGTAGATATAGCTTCAGCCCAAAACTTTCTAGGAGTAGAAAATTCATCTAGCATGGTCCTAGCCATCTCAACCAAAGTTCTATTTTTTCTTTCAACTACACCATTTTGTTGTGGTACTCTAGGTGATGAAAATTGATGTTCAATACCTTTTTCAGCACAAAAGTGAACAAAAGATGAATTTTTAAACTCAGTACCATTATCACTTCTAATTGCTCTAAGAGCTCCTGGCATTTCAACAGATAATCTAAGAACAAGACTTCTAAAATGACTAAAAGCCTCATCTTTAGATGCCATAAAGAAAACCCAAGAATATCTAGAGAAATCATCAACAATGACAAGTATGTACCATTTACCACCAAAAGATTGAACACGTGAAGGTCCAACTGTGTCAAGGTGTAGAAGGTGTCCCGGTGCTTTTGTCATTACCATAGTAAGAGGTGGATGTGATCCTGCATGCATCTTACCATGTCTACAAGAAGAGCATACTAAATTGCTATCACCCTTCAATTTAGGCAAGCCACGTATAAGGTCTAAACCACTTACACGAGATAAATGATCAAAACCAACATGACCAAGTCTATGATGCCAAAAGAATAAATCTTTAGAGTCATTAGACACTAGACACCTATACTTAGAAGCAAGCGATGCATCAAAGTCAGCTTTAAATACTCTTCCATAACGTGAAATCTTAAAGACAAGATCCCCTAAAGCATCTAATACTTTGCATTGATTTTTCTTAAAACACACCTCGAGATCTTCGTCAATCATTTGTGAAACAGAAAGCAAGTTATATTTCAAGTCTTCTACAAGAGCCACATCCTTGAACATAAACTTGTCACTTACCATTACTGTACCTTTTGCCACAACCGCAGAAGTAGAACCATCTCCAAAAGTAACACTTTCAGCACGAGATGCACCTGTAAGGGAGGAGAACCAATTCTTATCACCGGACATGTGCCGTGAGCATCCAGAATCCACTAGCCATATGTTCTCCTTCCTCGCGCAAGAAGCCTACATAGAACCAGAAGGTGCCGAGGCCTCAGTACTGGGGTTAGAAATAAAATATTTAGGAATCCAGTACTGAGACACACGACGAAAGCCCATAGGTACAACACAAGTATTTTTATGATAAAATTCAGATCTTCCTTTGCTCATGTTTCTAGCAACAAAAGGTGTTTGCTTCACCCTATGCACAAAGCAAGGTGCCTCAACCTCACGAGGGACAAAATGTGCACTTCTGAAATTATACCTAGCCTTAGCCCTTTCTTTTCTTTGTTGTTTAGCTAGTCTAAAGCAAAATTCTTTCTTATGTCCATCTCTACCACAATGAGAACAAGTGTACTTGACTTTATGTTTCACTTGATAGATAGAAGCAACATTTGCATTCATTGTGCTAGTAGATGACATAATTCCAGCAGATTTAAACACCACCTTTTTAGGCTCAACCCGAGTTTCAAATTTTCCACTACCAAGAGACTTAACAATAGTAGGGGCATTATTCTTGTAGTGAGCATAAGGATCAAAGCCTAAACCAGTTTTATGTTTCGAAGAGCTTGTCTTTTGTTCCAAAATTTGATTCAAACTTTTGGTTCCCATTTTATTTTGCAAATACTCAATGCGTTTCAAAAGGGTGGAACAATTATTACAAGTACTATGCATGGGTTCCTTTTGTTTACGACAATTAGAGCAAGAAAGAACTTCATGTGTGGAAAAATCATGTTTCAGCTGATCAACTCTAGCATTAGCATCTTTCAACTTCATCTCAAGAATATTGCAATTATCACAAGATGTTGGTTCATCAGTTACACAAACATGATTCTCGGTTTTCTCTTTTTCAACATTAAATTGTTCTATCAAAACACAATGTTCATCTCTAAGAGTAGTAAGCTCAGAAAATATTAAGTCACAGGATTTGCATGCATCATCATTAGGAATCAAGGATTTAAGTCTATTAATTTCAGCATTCAACGATTCAACAATAAAATCATGTTTTTTAATTTTCTTGTTACGTTTATCAAGCAATTTACCAAGACGAGCAACTGCAATAGCTAAGTCATCATAAGTAGGTTCTACCTCATTAAAATTGCTGTCTTGTTCATCATCTGTCGAGTTGTCCTTGCTACTTGCCATGAGACATAAACCAGTCAACTCATGCTTGCTTGGTGTTGTATCATCATCGCTGCTCTCCGAGTCCACATCACTCAAATCAACTTGCTGAAGAGCTGAAAGCACACGATGCACAGTCTTGGCACTCACGTATGTCTTCTTCTTGCCATGTCTTTGAGAAAACTTCTTGTCCTTCCAGTTGTTCTTCTCTTTTTCTTTCTCATCCTTTGATGTTCTGGCAGCAAACTTAGGACAATTTGGACGAATGTGATTGAAATCACCACACTCATAACACCTTTGAGGACCAGAATTTCCTCTCTTCCTTGATCTCACATTCTGCAAAGCTTTATTGAAGCGAGTAGAGAGAAGTGCCAAATCATCTTCCGGGAGTTGTTCTAGCTGTTCATCGGTTAGTGAAGACAAAGAAGACAAAGCACAGCTAGTGGAAGAGTTATCATCACGAAATTTGCTAGACTGAGAAGATAAAGCAATTGACTTAGAACCATGCTTCCTAGCAAGAACATCTAATTCATGAGTTTTTAATTTAGAATAAAGCACATCTAATGTAAGTGTACTCATGACAGTTGATTCTTGAATAGAGGTTACTTTCATCTCCCAAACAGACATGTCTAAAGCACCAAGTAATTGTCTAGCATTAGCAGCATCAGTGTATGTAACTCCAACAGCACGTAAATTGCTAAGAATTTTATTAAAACGTGCAAAGAAATCATCAACAGATTCACTAGGTTTCATCTCAAAGCGCATATAGTCTTTCTTATACATATCCTGACGTACCTCTTTTACAGTGTTTGAACCTTCATGGTAATCACATAAAGACTTCCATACCTCATATGCAGATTTGTGGTGAAACACACGATCGAAGTCGCTCCTTCCTAGACCTTGGATGATCAAGTTCCTTGCCTTACTATTGTTCTCCACAGCAGCTCGATTAGCGTCGTTGATTACATCAGGCACATCAAAAGGAGTAATAACCTTTTCCCAAATCAGCGAGCCTTGCGCCTGAATGTATGCCTCCATCTTCGCTTTCCAGAACTGAAAATCAACACCATCGAAAACACACGGTTTTGTGGAATACCTATCCATTGCTAATAATTCTAATCACCGGTTAAGATAGATTAGAAAACAAACTAGCTCTGGTACCACTTGTACGATCGAAGCCCTCTAATCTAGCTATCAGAGAGGGGTGAATGATAGCACAAACTGCAGCGGAAAACGTTTCACCCTAAAAAACAGATTCTGGACGCTCCACTAAAACGTGTGTCGTTCCTAGACAATAAAACCTATTGACGTGAAACTTTACCAGAAAATAGCTGATGAAATTATGAAGCTAACACATCTTGAATCACGTCAATCGGAGGTCTACAACTCGAGATATAAAATAAACAAGCAGACCCTGCCAGATGGTGCCGCGAATTGGCCAAGCCCTAATTTCGTGAGAAAGCAAAGTATATGAAAAGCTAATCAACCAAACTTTTCAGATCAATAGCTTGATGCCTTATCACGGTTTTGGGCGGATCAAAATAAATCTAATCAAGTTGATCAATAAATCAATCTAAAACCAAAACCGTAAACAAGAACAAGAATGCAAAGCAAAGATCAAAACGGAGGAGCAAGATTACCAACACATCAACTTACGAAACGTTAATCTTGATTGCATAGAAGATGTGTTCAAAAGATGCCAACACAAGCATCCATACAAAGATCTCCACAAGATCCCAAAACCCTAGATGAGTTTAGGAAAAACAGAAAAGACGCAGCCTTCTCGCCCGTCGTTCTGCCGTCTTTCGTCGCAACCCCCTGTCCACCGTGATCTCCTTTTATTTCCCAAATCCGACACCTGGACCTGGTCTCCTACTCGGTCACGGCCTGCACCATCTCTAACCAGCTAGCTGGGCCTGCCTGACATAACAGCCGGCCAATCATTGCCCATGCATCCGCAGGCACCACCCAAAACAATCAGACACAAAATCGGATTAGGCTTGCATGCAAGGCCTAACACCAGGCCGCACCAAACCAAACCAGCATGCACCTGCACACCTCATCTCACGTAGCCATGCATATATGCTGTGCTCATACACATGCACGCACATACACATAATGCATGCAACACCACGTACACGTCCAGCCACGCCATCCGCACCACCACCACTAGGGATCACACTACTAGTCTCTTCTCCGATTAGAACGCTGGCAGTCCCGTTCCAATCAACATCATCCGTCGACACCGAGACACATGCTCGCGCATCGACAAGTCTTCACGCGCATCATTCTCTAGCCCGAACGTCTCGCATGACATCCTTGACCGATAGAACCTTAGTTCCTCCCTGAACTTAGTCCCGAAACCTCAGTTCCTCCTGAACCTAGTTCCAGTCCGTCAGCGACCACATTCCGCCTCAAGCAACACCTGCCCATGAACAAACACGCAACCGCGTACGAGCACAAGTCCACGACTTGACTCAAGATCAGTCCATGCAACACTACTCACATGAGTGTGTTACATCCAAACGAAAACCATCATGAGTGTATCATGACCCTATGTCAATTATGCTAATCACTTTGCAATGCCAATTTCAATATAAACCAATGTTTCATCACACATGATCTCACAGAGGAGGAGGACGGGCGGCGAAGGGGAGGAGGACGGCCCGGCGGCACGCGGAGGGGAGGAGATCCGGACTGGCGGCGGAGGGGAGGAGGACGGCCCGGCGGCGAAGGGGAGGAGGACAGGTGGCGGGGGAGGAGGATGTTGGCATTTCTTAGCGTCACCACTAGGAACGAGGGTGTTAGTCCCATCCCTAGCAGCGGCACCAAGAAACGTCATGTGGTATGTCTTAACGATTACAGAAAAAGATCCGCAAGCGCACGGATATACCGCTGTAGCATTTCACCTATTGAGTATTCATGTATTGTTATTTATATTTTCCCAAAGGAGGGCATGATTGTAAAGAGTTTACTTGGTACAAGAGCAAGACGATATGAATAAGTCATAGACTATAACATAAATAGGGGTAAGTCATGAATAAAGATATGAATAAGGGTAATGTGACACACACACGGGCCAAACTCAAGATAAAGAATGAACGAATAAACCTAAGGTTAGTGGGAGCATAGGCATACAAGGGGGTCATATTAGCATCTATTCATACAAGCAAAGTTTACACACAAGACATGCTTAGAACTGCTGATGCCGGGAAATTAGGGATATTAGAGAGAATGTCCCGCCCCGGAGTACATCCGGGCCGTGACATCTTTGCATGAACTCCTACACCGTACCCGAACGTCGGGGAGTGCACTAACCACGAAGCAACTTCGTAGCGGATGGATAGGGCTGTCACCACCTGCCGTCTACCCCAGTAACACCGTGGAGCACGGTCATATCCGAAGGATCCCGCATACCCGAGCACCACACTCGTGTATGAGGTCACTACCCTAGCGTCCCCGAGTCTCCCACCTTCGGATGGATAAGTAAAATGCTAAGGCAAGCCCGAAATCACGACGAACCAATAGCCTTACCCAGATCATCTGGTCTAAGCATATAAAGAGTATAACTAGTGAAGCAATAAGTCAAGGCATGATAAACTAGCCAGGCAGCATAACAAACCGAGGTAAGATAGACTACCAGGCTAGCAAAGCAACCAAGACTCAGCTATGTATTATGAATAGGATACTGACAAGTCGAATACAAAGCCATACCAAGGATTGAGAATTGCTCTCCGATCCCGAGGACGACTGGATTCGCTAAGAGAAGTTCTAGCCTAGCTTCACTACCCTAAGGATTACAAGTCACAAGTGTGAATAGAGAGAATGGCTCCAAGTGTGGTGTGTGGAATGTGTTGTGAGGGCCTCCTTTTATAGCTCTTGAGGTCGGTTCCCGCCATCTCTATGTATGGAAACATTGATAACCGACCTTGGGAGGATCAGATCTGCCTTCCCGCCAAAGGGCACCTGGATGGGTTCCAGGGCAGGTGCGGCCGCACCCTGGGTGCGGCCGACCCCCCTTGACCGCCTCTCTCCACCGCCTTTGGCCGTGTCACTGGTAGGTGGGCCTAGGTCTTATCCCTTGGGTGTTTGCCACCATTTGACGTTGGTTTGGTCTGGCAAATGGGCCCTTCTTGTAAGTGTGTCGCAGCGGATGATCTTCTGTGTATGTATTGTTGCGTGTTCTGCGTGTTTTCTTCTTATTTTGGACTTGCATCCCTGAAATGATAGATTCTCCAAAACAACTGTGGAGCTAGGTTAGTGATACAAATATGTGAGTAAGAGGCATGATTTTCCTTAGTTTGTGAGTATTGTTGACGGTCGGATTTGACACTTAATAACCGTCAACAGAGGACGACCGGCTGTGGAGGGCAGGAGGACGGCCCGGCGGCGCACGGGTGGAGGAGATCCGGATCGGCGGCGCGCGGGCTCGGGTCGGCGAGGAGGACGGGCGGCGACAGAGGAAGAAGGGCCGGCGCCGAGAAGGGAGGCAAAATTTTCGGTAGCCTAACGGCGTCGCGCGCGCTCGTCTCCGAAATATTGCTAAGTCCTGAAGCGGGACGCGAATATATAGGCGAGGCATTTGTAGGGGCGGGTGGGGGTCTCAACCGCCCCTACAAATCGATTTGTAGGGGCGGTGGTGGCCCCACCCGCCCCTGAAAATGGATTTGTAGGGGCGGATGATGCCCCGACCCGCCCCTACAAATATTTTCAAAATTTCAACCAAAAATTCATTTAATTCAAAAGAAACAACAAAACATATGGAAAACATGTGAAATTGTTACCATAGGCATATTGTAATATGTAAAACATAAAAAATAGGAAAATTACATTACATTGTATAAAATGAATAAAAGTGTTGAAACCACAATGTGTACCTAAGTCACACTACTATCTCATAAACCTTAAGGCTAACTTTGTGTTTTCCATACTATTAAACACTAACGTGTTGAATTATATTTTTTGTATTTTTCTCTTGTTCTACAGGTCATTATATGCTTATGGAAAAAACTTGACATTGTTTTGAAGTGTTTTGAAATTTTGTTTTAATGAAATGTTATAGCAAAACACATCCAAATCAAGTGAAACTTTTACCATAAGCCTATTGTGACATGTAGAACTTAAAAAAAATATCAAAATCATATTTCAGCGTATATATTGGTTAAGGGTGTGAAACCATAATGTATAAGCTCACTCACTCTACTATCTCATATAACTCAAGGCTCACTTTGTGGTTTTCACACTCATAATCACTTTATATACTGAAATATGCTTTTAATATTTTTTTCTTTTTCTATTGATCACAATAGGCTTATACTAAAAGTTTCGCAATTTTTTGATATGTTTTACTATTTTTTTTGAATTAAACAAATTTTCGGAAATAAATTTGAAAATTATTTGTAGGGGCAGGTGGGGTGGTGACCCGCCCCTAAAAATACCATTTGTATGGGCGGTTCACCCCTCACCCGCCTCTGAAAATGGACCCACTTTTAGGGGCTGGTGAGGAGGTCGTCCTTAAAAATTCATTTTCAGGGTCGGGTCGGTTGCTACAGTAACCTCACTCCATTTATAGCAACGAGTCATATTTTGACCCGATTCTGAAAAAAATCAGAGTATTCCAACAAATTATTTTTGTAGCAGTGTTGGTTAAATTTGCCCAGAGTGACGGGCAGCCGTGGAGCGTGAGAAATGTGACGTTGCGATTCAGATCACTGCTCTCAGGAACACGCATGATGCAATCGGAAAGCAGTTGCCAAGCTTAACATGAACCAACCACATGAGTGACTTTAGTCGAGGCACAGCGAGGCAGCCAACGATAAGCTGCCTACTCCCTCCATCCCTAAAAAAATATGAAAATATAGAAGTAAACATGAAAATAACTTGAGCATCTTTCAGTCATTTTAAAAAAATATCGTATTTTTGCTCTATTCTATCGTATTTTATCGATAAAAATATTGTATTCACGTACAATACAAAGCACATCCTGCTATCTATACTTTAGAATATCATATCTATATTTCTAAGACTTATGGCTCATATATTCTAACCCTAAATCACAACCTAACGACCTGAATTCATGAGACTACAGATAGAGAGATTAATATCCAAATTTTTAGTACTATGAAATGAGGTACATGTCATGGATGGATGGATTTTTGAATTAATATCTTAATCATCATTGCTTGTGTATGAAATATGTAGTCATATGGTTAGTGACATGCTCTAATGTTTGATATATTTATCATTTTTAAAAATATTATTTCCATGAGTTTTGATTGTTATCGATATATTCTCGATCGTATATTTTTATTTTTAAAATTATCGTGTAATACCGATGTCGTCTTCATTTCCGATAATATCATATCATTTTCGTTTTTGATAAAAAAATATAAAAATAAAAACGATGTTTCCGATGTTTACATCCCTATCACCATGAGCCGCGGTAAAAAGTCGGAACCTCCCAAAGGAACCCGTCTATATAATCAGTGCATTTGGTTTGACTCGCCTATAATCAGTACTGAGGTGTCAGCCCCACCATGGCAGCAACATGCATGGTGGTCCGTAGAGAGCACTATAAGCATCAGGGACCAGACTCGGCTGCTGCAGCATTTTCAATGGGGGACAGCATGGAGACGTCCGGTCCACCTGCCTCCGATCCAGCCAACTTTAAGTGTTTTTTTATAAGAGCCAACTTTGAGTTGAGCACATATAATATAATATAATATAGTATAGACTCTGCTGGAAGCTCTCTCAAAAAAAAAAAAGACTCTGCTGGAAGAATTCCGAGCGACGGCAGCAGCTCTCCCTCCTCTACGTACCGCTAGCTGACGCGTGACGCGTGTACCTTGGCTTCTGTTTTTTTACCGTGCGTGATGCCAACCTGCTCTTTTAATTTCCTCCAACACTGGCTGTTTTCCTTGCGGCGTGCATACATTTTGGACCTCTAATTCAGCGTCCTCATGGGTTATGCCTCTGAGTGAATCGTTGGTGCCTGCTCAATATTTCCTTGACTACTGCCGGCCCAAAAGCTAATCCTGCTGCACCATTGCCTCTCCCCTTTCCCCTCTTTTGCTTTGCAGGTTCCGCAGCAGCTTTTTGTAATTTGGTTCGGTGCGGCCCCATCACAAGGCGCGGCGAAGCGCGCTTCCCTACCTAGTGTCCTCTATAATAGAATGACATGCAATCAGGGGGGTGTACTACTAATATTAGCATCTAGTGAAATGTCCTTATCTGCATTCTGCATCAGCAGATTTGCTTGCGTTCAGATGGACGAGGCTCCAGCCTCCCTAGGTTGGGTTCTGACAGTTCTGTTGTGTAAACAGAAATGGGAATTTACCCTCAGGTGCGGGAGCTCAAGAATTAGCTTGCACTGTTCAATTGTGACCCAGCGCCATGCCACCAGACGCCATGATACGGCAGTGGCAGAAGACGGAATAAATTTAAGGTATGGTGAAGTTGAAAGTAAGATTCAAATTGAAAGTTACAAGTCAACAAAGACAAATGGAAATTTCAAATACCAAATAATTTTACATCAAATTGGTAATGTCAAGAATTGGAAATTGCAATCTATAGCTCTAAAAAAATCAAAATATCCTTGTTGTTGTTGTTCGAGTACATTTTAGCCTCCATCTTTGACTCCCTGCATGCCACACCTCGGCGGCTTAGGGCGTGATTGGTTACCTGTACGCCGCTCAGCCTGGCTGGTGGGATGCGACGTTTTCATGATTGGTTGCCAGAATGAACCTGTGAGCCTGGTCCGCTTGGTGCAAAACGACTCTCCGATCCTGGCTCACCAGATGCAAGAAATTCCTGCGTTTCTTCCCAACCAGGCTCACGGGATGCAAGGTGTGTGCACGAGCGAGCAAGCAGCAGTAAAAAATGTGAATTGGCTGCTGGGCGAGCGAGCAACCAAAAAAAATCTTCAGCTGGCCTGGCTGGACACATGCATCAATCAACCAAACAAAAGCCTACTGCATCCAGCAGGCCTGGCCGGGAGCCTGTATACGCGGTGAGAGCCAGACTTCGCAGGTGCGGAAACCAAACACACCCTTGGCACCTGCACCCTGCGGCCTGCCGTGTCCGTGTACGAGCTGTGCGCGATGCGGCGTCGTACGCCTCGACACCGGTACTCTAAATTCATTCTCTGGAAAAAATATTTTCGTTCCGCTGATCCAAATTCTCTTCTCTATATCATATTCGTCCTCTATACCTCATCCTCTATATCAACTATTAACACACAGGACCCACATGTCATGCACTGTTTAATTTTTTTATCCCCCCACCCCTTCTCTCTTCCCTCTCTCTCTCTCCCCTCCATTCTTCTCTCTCCCCAGGCGGGCGGCGGCCCTCCTCCGGCCTCCCTCGCCGGCACGGCCCTCCTCCTCTGGTCCCTGCGCGCCGCCACCTCCTCCTCTGCTCACTGCGCGCGCGGCGGCCGGCGCGCTGCCCTCCTCCTCGGCTCCCTGCACGCGGCGGCGGAGCGGCCCACCCGGCCGGCGCGAGCGGTGGCCGGCGCGCTGCCCCCTCCTCGGCTCCCTACGCACGGCGGGGGCTCGGGCCCTCCCCTGCTCCCTCGGGCCACGGCGTGCAGGCCTCGCGGCCTCGATTCGCCCCCCCGCCAGCCGCCTGTCGCGGCGCCCATCCCTGCCAGCTTGTCGCGGCACCTTGCGGCCTCGCCCCTCTCTCGCTTGGGCTCTGTTGCTCTGCTGCTGCTTTGCTCCGCCGCGGCGAGCTGGACGACGAGCTCGAGCTGCGCGCGGGGAGGTCTGGCCGGCGGGCGCACGTGCATGGGCTGGGAGCGGCAATCGAGGTTGGGCAGCCAGAGGCCAGCGCGGCGGCGAGCGGCGGGCCGGCACGGCGCCCAGGCCGGCGGCCATGGCGGCGCGTCCATGGCGGGTGCCCGCGCGGGTCCTCTTCTCCCGCCTGCTGGAGCTCCGCCGCCCCCTCCTCCCTCCCTCCCCCTCCCATGGCGGCGGCGGTGGGCGCGAACGGCAGCGGCGGGGACATCTCCAAGGGCGGGCGCGAGGGCGAGCGGTCGGAGGTGCGGTGGGGCCGGCGCGGGGTAGCGGACGTCCGCTGCCCCCGCTTGATTTGGCAGAAGCGAGGGCCTCCGCTACCGTCCCGGACGGGGTAGCAGGACGCGGTAGCTGACGGCTCCCCGTACCCAGTGCGACCAGCCTGATGGGTGATAGCCTCGCGCCGCCGCGCGCCTGAATGCGAATAGTCGCTCGCGGCCCCGCGTGGCGTGGAAGGGTTACGAACAGGAAGTTCACCGCGACGGTGGACAGGAGGCACCGCTGCTGTTTTGGGCCATTAAGCACACACAGCGGACAACAAACGCAAGTGGCCCAAAAACCATCCTCTTAATGACAGTCAAAACCAGTCGGCCCTGTAACGGTTGGCAGCCTGATGTCCCCTTTGTTCTTCACGCTCCTCACGTTCAACAACGGTGCGGACCCTGGACTGGACAGGCAGCCATGGCGGCCAGTGTGGAGATGCATCCATGGACGGAGAATTTTTTGCCATACCGAGTCCTCCGCCCCTCTGCTGTGGGCATCCGGAGAACTTCCGGCTAAATCAGACACGGGATCCTTGCAAACAGCCCAGATAAGATTCAGAAAGGGTCAAGTAATCATTTCAAGTGTATCGACCTGCATTTGGAGCCTTTGTGCACAGGGAAAATGTAGTGATCACTTACCAAGAACTAAGGTACATTTGGAATTACAGTGAATTCCAATGTAGTGCAAGGGGCAGAGTTCCATGACTCTCGTTGTTTGTCAGGAAGCCTGATCTAGATGACCCCTGGCCTTAGAAGGTACAGATCATATAATGTTCTTAGCTGGAGCTTGGTCTTCTCTTTGAGTTGTGTTGCAAGTACATTCTTCTTTGAATAAGCGCCGTATGACTGCCCCCATTCTTTGTCAGGAACGTTTTTTTTTTGACTAAGAGTATTCTCTAAAGTGACGATGGATATTTATTTAGCTAGTCATTTTCTTTACTTCAAGAGGAAATTCCCATGTCAATATTTCTGTGCAGCCATACTGAGGTTGTTGTTGCCAGCGGTTATTGTTCACACTATTTATGTAGTTTGTTGTGTGAGGTGTCATGAGTTCTAAGTGAAATTATATTGGTCTGACAAGCAGTTGATGTGGTCAGTGCTTCGTTTCTGTTAGATAAAATGCACCGCCGGTCCTTGAATTTGGCAGCGGGTGTCATCCAGATCCCCAAACTTTCAAAATGCACATATTGATCCTAACTTGCTAATTGGTTTACGTGAGATCCAAATCATAGTTATTAGTGTTAAATTAAATTACATGGATGCTGACTGAATATTGAGACAGACCTGACATGTGGGGCTCACATGTCAGATCCACCTCCCACCTTCCGTTGTCTTCTCTCTTTCTCTCCCTCTCGCTTGGATCTCCTGCCGGCGGGGAGGTGCTCGAGCTCGCCGTCGCAGTTTGCTCGGGCCTGCGCTCAGCAGCCGCCGCCGTCCGCTCGGGCCTGCGCACTACCGCTGCCGCCCGCCGCGCAGGCGGCCTCTTGCCGGTCGCCACCGTCCGCGCTGCCGGTGTCGAGGAAGGAGAGGGGGGGGCATGAGATCCCGGCCGCCGTACGCCTGAGCCAGCTCGCCGCCGCCGTCCCTCTCTCCCGGGCGCTCGCCTACGGCAGCTTCAGCTTGCCCGTCGGGGGGGGGGGGGGGGGGGGGCGGGAGCACGCCCGCGGCTGCTCGTTGGCCGCGCGAGCGGAGCAGTCGGCGAAGCTCGCCTACAACACCTCTGGCTCGGCCGTCGAGAGCGGAGCGGCGGCGGAGCATGCCCGCGGCGGCTTCGGCTAGCCCGTCAGGGGCGAGCACGCCCGCGGCAGCTTGCTCGCTCGCTCACGGGGGCGGATCGGCCGGCGAGGCTCGCTCGCGGCACCTCCTGCTCGGTCGTCGAGGGTGGAGCGGCGGCGGAGCACGCCCGTCGGCGCCGTCGGCCTCGTTGAGGAAGGGGAGGAGAGAGGAGATGGAGGTGAGGAGAGAGAATATAGGTGGACCTGACATGTGGGCCCCACATGTCAGGTCCATCTCAATACCCAGTCAGCATCCATGTAATTTAATTTAACACTAATAAACTTTGATTTGGACCAATTAGCAAGTTTGGAGATCTAAATGTGCATTTTAAGAGTTTAGGGATCTGGATGACACCTGCTGCCAAGTTCAAAGGCCGGGTGTGCATTTTACTCTTTCTGTTAACACTAGTAGTTGATGTACAATGCTTTAAAATAGGGAAAAGACTATCACAAAAGTCTAATTTTTAACCTTCAACTATAAAATCGGAAAACTGAGACCATTCAATAGTCGAAACCGGACAAATTTAGCCCTTTAGGTGATTTCAAATGTGGTTTATTTTTATTTTGGGAAAATAAAAAATATTCAACTTTGAGCTAAAATATTCATAAATAATTCATTAAAAAAACAAAATATGTGCCACCATTTTTCTAAAAATTTAACCTATCTATTGGCACTCTACTTGTTACTTATGTGGATTCAATTTTTTCATATTTCTAGTATTTGTTTGCTTGTAGTTGTGCCTATTATTCTTGAATAAATAAGATTCAAATAGAGCAACAATATATACTTACATTTCTAGAATTTTTTTCTAATTTAAAATGAATTAGTTTTGATTTTTTTACATCTAACCATATTTTTTTTCCAAAAAAATACAAAACCACCTAAACAGCTAAATTTGTCTGGTTTCGATAGTTGGATGTCCCTCGTTATTCGGTTTTGTAGTTTAAGGTTGAAAATCGAACTTTTATGATAGTTCAACAGTGTAAACTGGATTTTCCCCTTTAAAATTTATCACCACTGGTGCTGCACCTTTGTAATGTCTGTAACTGGTTTTATGTATGACTTGTTTTGGTTTCAGTCATTTGTGTTGACCTTCATGGCGGAGTGGGGTGACCGGAGGAAGATAGCTACGATTGCGGTATGGCTCAGTAACCTCTTCTAATCAAACTTGAAGCTCTTCCTTGTTCATACAAATTCGTAACTCAACTTCAAGCGTTGACCTCAATGCAGCTGGCGACGCACAAATGCTGTCGGTGTTGCGCGGGAGCAACCTTGGGGCACACCGTCTGCGCATTGATCGCGGTGGTGGGTGGCAGGCAGCATGCTGGCGTCCAAGATATCTCAGGGCACCGTTGCAACCATTGGAGGCCTCATCTTCCTCTGGTTCTCTCTTTCGTCATGTTTCTACCGCCATTGTAATAGCATAGCACCCTGCCCTGCCTGTCATCGTTCTAGCTCCTCCTGCTAACGCCTAGTATTTGTTTGTTGGTCAGGCAATTCCTAACCTCTGCTAGTCCGTTCCCTTCTCACTCTGTCCAGCATCGTCATCTGAACAGTGATCACGGCTCCCCGTCATAGGATTTTTGTGCCTAATTTCCAACATGAACCAACAATCCGTGGCATTGTGTGTGAGCTATAAAATGACCGCATCAGTAGGATCCAGATCCTCTGCAGTCACCTTCCGTGACTCGCCTCTGCAGTCTGGTGCATCATGCCGTCCGCTGCGATCGAGTGGTGATGAGCTCCCATGCGCTTCCCTCCCTGTCCACGTGATGGACCACGGCCCAACAAGATGGCCTGCTAAGCGTAAAAAGCAGCGAACAGCCTCTCCCTGCCGAGAGCTCCCCCAATCGCCGCCGCCGTCTTCTGTTCAAGCGCCGCGCCGTCTCCGTCAAGCACTGCGGATGGAGAGCCACGCCATCGCCATCCCCTCGCCCAGAGCCGCGCCGTCACCATCCCCTCGCCCAAAGCCGCCCCATCGTCGTCCCTTCACTGTGGGATGCATCATTGCCGCTCCCATGCAGAGCGTCTCGCCGTCGTCGTCTCTTGCCAAGCGTCATCGCCGTCCTGGATGCTGCCGGCCTGCAGCACTTCCACCTCGCCCACATCCCGCACACCTTCTACCCATGCAGAGCTCGAACTCGACTAGCTGCATACACCGCTGCTGTCCAGGAGCTTTTTCAAGGCAGCCACAATGCAGGGGAAAAGGTAACCTTAAGCATTTAATATTGCTACAGCTATACACCTTTACCATTGTGCAGCCAAGCCACATGCATCATCCGCTAAAAATGAACCTTAAGCTTAAGGTGTGGACACAAGACAATAAAATACAATACCTTTTGCTATGCCACTGTTTACATAAATAAAATATACATTTCAGTTAAGCGTTGGCCTCCTGGCCGTTGTTCTGCTTTGCTCTTGTTCCTCTGCCCTGGTAGCCGTTGTTCTGTTTTGCTCCTGTTCCTCTGCCCTGGTAGCCGTTGCTCTGCGCAGGTAGCTGCTGCTCTGCCCTTGAAGCCGTTGGCTTCAACTTCTTCACCTACAAAAGCATAGGTTGGTGAACAAGTAGACAACAACATAGCTCACCATTCATTTCATCAAAATGGACCATTTCAACGAAATTTTCACCAGCCCAATGAATCAAGGGTCCTCAAACCAAGCTGCAGAGAGTGATAGCTAAAACTCCCCTTGTTGGCGTTTCATAGCGTCATCACTAGGATAGGTGTTTCCCAGCAACAGCGCCAGAAATGCCGTGGGGTATTTCTTACGTTACAGAAGGATCCGCAGGCGCATGAAATACTGTTGTAGCATTTTACTCGTGAGTACGAGGTCGTATTTATATTTCCGTAGGGAAGGTGGTGGTTCAAATGGATTCATTAAGCTCAGGAGAATTATCATGATCAAATATCCAGTATCTAACTAGGGGTAATTGATAATATGATTCAGAGGTAGTGTGCAAAAGATCAACCATCCTTAAGAAAGAATGACTAGGATCAGAGCAAGATAGAAGAAAGCTTTCAAGGGCATACAAAGGATATCTCATATCTAGACAAGCATAGAACATACTCATGAACACATACACATACACATACACATGCTTAGGATCGGGCTCTAGGCTCCTAGGCATCACCGGGAGACCGCACAAGATATGGCTAGGTGGCCACTACATCTTCACGGCTATTTTATGCACCTCCTACAGCTACTACACGAACAGGGAGGGTTACGCTGGACGGATAGGGCTGTCACCACCTGCCGCCTACTTCATCTAACCATGGTATAGAGCCGCATTCAAACATAACCGATAACCCAGACACCACGTCTGTGCTGAGGATTATTGCTCTAGTCTTACGTTGAGACTAAGAACACCCCAACTAGGGGAGATGAAACCGACGTCATAGCCTAGATGTGTTACCACGTCTAAACATGTAAGATACGTGACACGAGCAAGACTATGAAAGGATCACATACTAAACATAACCATATGAACCAAACACAAGCTAAGATAAGGAACTAAACTTTATTACTAAACTCCAAACCATACATAAAGAGAAAGATACAAAACCATACCAAACTCTTCATGAAGACTAGAAGACCTTGAAGAACTAATCTTCACCTACACTCCACTACTTTATAGAGCTTTACAAAGGAGGAGAGGCTACATCGTGGTGTGTCTTCTTTAGGAGCACCCCATCTTGTATTTGTAGGCATGGAACAGGGGGTGCTCGGCAGGAATTCACCGGAACTCAAGCCAAACCGACATTGAGGCGAGCTATGGTAGTGACACGTGGCGGAGGTAAGTCGGTGGAGCCCATCTTGGGTCGGCCGACCCAGTGGGTTCGGCCGAACCAGCCCAGGCGCCCACCGCCTTCATCTTGGGCTGGATCACTCCTTGTTGGGCTCTTGTGCCTTTGGTTGATGATAGAGCTGATGATAGGTCGATTTGCTTCGGTTGTGGGCCCTCCAATCCATGTGATGCACGTGTGGCGGCGTATCATTGGTTGAGACTTGTTTCCTTGGATTGATGAGGTGTCTTTTCCTTTTGTTTTCATCTGAAATCCTGCAATCATAAAATTCTCCAGGGGCATGTGGAATGTATACATTTATTAGCAGAATGTGTATAAGAAATGCAAGTTCATCCTTATTTTGTGATCAAATTGAAGCTCATTTTTGGTCCGTAGCGAGCATCAACACCCCTCCTATCCAATTTTCCACAAATTTCTCCCAATACTTCACACCTAATTATCTGTAGCATTTCCATCCTTCGGATATGACCGTGCTCCACGGTGTTACTGGGGCAAAGAGAAGCGCCCGAGGGGCAAAAGGTAGCAAAAGCAAGGCAAAAAGTAAAAGGTGTCGCACCATCTCCTTTAGGGGACAAGCCATGTGAAAATATGGTTCTCTTTCATGAAGCTGTATCAACTAGAGTAGCCGCATTGCTAAAATCAGCAGAAACACTAATAGCTGTAGAAGCAAAAAAAGAAAAGGCAAGAGCACAAAAAAGATAAGGCAAGGGCAGCAAAGTACCAGACGTAGTGCAAATTATTGGAGGAGGATACATCTAATTACAGTGAAGCAAAGCTGAAGAGACATGAAGATATCTTGGATCAATTATCTAGAGAACTTGCCAAGGATTAATGCTACAAAATATGTTTATTTTACAATTTCATTGTTGTAGTACGAGTTTGAATTCTATATTAGGTTGCTGCTACTTGTAATGTGAATCTATGAGTATGATCAATTTCTTCTATGCAATGAACACTTCTAAGTAAAATGAGTTGGCATAAATATAGATGAAATATGAGAAACTTCCCTATTTGACACTGCCAAAGTTACTAATTCCTTCCTTGGCCCTCAAAAGTTGGAAATTCCCTATTTGACACTACTTCAAACTTCCGTTCCTAAAATGACATTGCCGTCCATTTCCCTATTTGACACTACTTCAAACTTCCGTTCCTAAAATGACACTGCCGTCCATTTGAGGCACTAACGGTGTTAAGTGGCACGTGAAAAGACCATTTCGCCCCTAAATCAAATTAATGTCATGAAATTATGTCTGCATACGAGGGGCATTATTTTGGCATTATTTCATCAAATTAATATATTTTGGCATTATTTCAGCATTATTCCTGCATACCAGGGGCATGACAACAAGATATTCACAAATCTGCTTTTCAGCATGAAACTAATAGAATAAGTGACCATAATCCGCGCTCCCCTGCATGTCCACCATATGGGGCCACCGCGCCATCCCGCCCCCTGCAGTCTGCGCCACTGTTGACGCTCGCTACAGACCAATTTCGAGCGCCAATTTGATTAGAAAATTGGGATTACTAGCATACTTAACTTGCATAATAATCTAGAATAATATCGTTTCCACATTCCCCTTGGAGAATTTGCAATGTCGGAAAATTGAGAAGAATTCAAGTGTAAACAAGCACCTCAATCCAAGGCAAGTGACGTCGACCAATCAGAGCGCGGCATTTGGACTCGCATGGATTGAAGGGCCACCAAAGCGTGCAACCGACCTTGGACAGCGTCCACTCACACACAGGAGCAACCAGGGCCCACAGGGCAGTCACTTAGAGTAAGCTGGACCTGGGCCAAGCCAGGCCCCGGTCGGCCGACCCATGTAGGCCGGCCGACCCAGCCAGGGTGAACCGCCTTACCTCCTTCGACGTGGCAGCTCCTCATTGGTCCCTTAGGTCGGTTTGGCAAGGTTTCGGGCAATTGGGTGCCGAGGAACAGCTGCACATCCCCCTCTCTCACCTCTATAAATATGAGGGGGGGTGCTACAATAGAAGACACCACAAGTTGAAGCCTCTCTCAAGTTCCTCTCTAGCTTAGTCTTTAGGATAGTGGAGTTTAGGTGAAGTAGCTTTTCTTCGGTTCCCGAGTCTTGCCTAGGAGTGTTCGGTACGGGTTTTACTCTTCCTCTCTTTAATATTCGGAATTCCTTAATAGAGTTATCTTCTAGTTTAGTGTACTCGTATAGTATATGTTCTGTGTATTCCGATGTGTGTGCTATGCTTAGTTTATATCTAGGACTGATATCTTGCATGATTAGACATGGTAAGACATCTAGGCTATAACATTGGTTCTAGTATTCGCATGTTTGCTCTAGTGTGATGTCTGTCCATTCGAAGGGTGGGGGCTCCGGGCGGGGCATTAGAGTATCGCTTATTAGTGTAGACGTGGTGTCTGGGCTAATCAGTGTTGCTGGATGTGGCTCTATACCATGGTTAGATGAGGTAGGTGGCAGGTGGTGACAGCCCTATCCGTCCAGCGTAACCCTCCTCGTTCGTGTAGTAGCTGTAGGAAGTGAATAAAATAGGCGTGAGGATCTAGTGGCCACCTAGCCATATCCTGTGCGGTCTCCCGGTGATGCCTGGGAGCCTAGAGCCCGTTCCTAATCATGTGTATGTATGTGAGTGCTTAGTATAGACTGTATTCTTAGTTAGGAGTACATAAGTCCTTAGATTAGCTTTCTTCTTCCTTTCTCCCTTCCTGTAAGCTTTGCATAGAGATAGAATTGAGTAACTTGTGTGTCACACTACCTCTTTACCATATATTATCTTACCCCTGGTTATTCAATAGAATATCCATGCTAGAACTAATCAACATACTAATCTATTCCAATAACCGTCACCTTCCCTGCAGAAATATAAATACGACCCTGTACTCACGGGTATAATGCTACAACAGTATTCCGTGCGTTTGCGGATCCTTCTGTAACATAAGAAATACCCCATGACATTTCTAGCGCCGTTGCTGGGAAACACCTTTCCTAGTGATGATGCTACGAAATGCCAATAGCCACCGCCTGGGGCCGTCGCGCCGCCGCTTGCAGCCCGCGCCGCCGCCTGTAGCTCCCTATTTAGGGTTTCGGGTGGGGAAAGGAAAGCATGGGATGGGGGTAACGAGCACCAGCCTTTCCTCTTGTGTAACCTGGGGTATTTCCATCCATTCATGTAAAAACTGACAAGCTATATTGAAATATTAACGGAACATGCTAACAGAATGGATGACGGTGACATTTTAGGAATGGAAGTTTGAAGTAGTGTCAAATAGGGAATTTTCTCGAAGTATATTGGTGTTGTAAACCTGACAAAAGAAAAAAGTACCTACTGTAAAACTGACAAAAAGAAAAGCTTACTGCTATGAACCTGACAAAAGCAAAAGCTTGATGCTATGAAACTGACAAAAGCAAAAGCTGCCTGATGTAAATCTGACAAAAGCATCCGGTTATTGGCGTTTCATAGCGTCATTACCAAGTATGGACATAGAATCCATTTTCCGGCAACGGCGCCAGAAATGCCGTGAGGTATTTCTTACGTTACAGAAGGATCCGCAAGCGCACGGAATACCGTTGTAGCATTTTACCCGTGAGTACGGGGTCGTATTTATATTTCCGCAGGGAAGGCGGTGGTTCAAATGGATTTATTAAGCTCAGGAGAATTATCATGGTTAAATATCCAGTATCTAGATAGGGGTAATTGATAATATGATTGAGAGGTAGTATGACACAAGATTAACCATCCTTAGGAAAGAATGACTAGGATCAGAGCAAGGTGGAAGAAAGCTTTCAAGGGCATACAAAGGACAATTCTTATCTAAGCAAGCATAGAACATACTCATGAACACATACACATTCACATACTTAGGATCGGGCTCTAGGCTTCCAGGCATCACCGAGAGACCGCACAGGATATGGCTAGGTGGCCACTAGATCCTCATGGCTATTTTATGCACCTCCTATAGCTACTACACAAATGGGGAGGATTACACTGGACGGACAGGGCTGTCACCACCTGCCGCCTACCTCAACTAACCATAATATAGAGCCGCATCCAGCAACTCTGATTAGCCCAGACACCATGTCTACGCTAATAAGCGATACTCTAATGCCCCGCGCGGAGCCCCCACCCTTCGGATGGACAGACATCACACTAGAGCAAACATGCGAATACTAGAACCGATGCCGTAGCCTAGATGTCTTACCACGTCTAATCATGCAAGATATCAGTCCTAGATATAAACTAAGCATAGCATACACATCCGAATACACAGAACATATACTATACGAGTACACTATACTAGAAGATAACTCTATTAAGGAATTCCGAATATTACAAAGGACAGGAAGAGTAAAACCCATACCGAACACTCCTAGGCAAGACTCAGGAACCGAAGAAGAACTATTTCACCTAAACTCCACTATTCTAAAGACTAAGCAAGAGAGAAACTTGAGAGAGGCTTCAACTTGTGGTGTGTCTCTTAGTAGCACCCCCTCATATTTATAGAGGTGAGTGAGGGGGGTGTGCGGCAGCTCCTCGGCGCCCAAATGGCCAGTGCCTTGCCAAACCAAATTAAGGAGCCAATGCGGAAGCGCCACGTCAAGGGAGGTAAGTCGGTTCCTCCCTGGTGGGCCGGCCGACCTACCTAGGTCAGCCTACTTGGGCTTGGCCCAGGTCGAGCCCATCTTGTTCTGGGTGGCTGCCATGTGGGTCCATGTTGCTCCTGTGCGTGAGTGGACGCTGTCCTAAGTCGGTTGTGCCTGTTTGTGGGCCCTTTGATCCATGGGAGGCTGAATGGCGCGCTCTGATTGGTCGACGCCATTTGCCTTGGATTGAAGTGCTTGTTTACACTTGATTTCTGCTCAATTTTCCTGCATTAAAAAATTCTCCAAGGGGAATGTGGAAATGACATTATTCTAGGTAAATATGCAAGTAAAGTATGCTAGTCATCCTAATTTTCTGTTCAAATTGACGCTCAAAATTGGTCCGTATCGAGCTTCAACAAGAACCCCCAAGCTGTCCTTTGCTCGTCCCGAGCAAAATAGGACAAATCAGGTTGTTGATCAGAAAATTGTTTGACTCATTACCAGCTGTCGTGTCAAGCCTGAGGCATAGATGATTTCCTTGAGGATAAGTAATGTTGGCATGAGTACCTGTTACCTTCATCATCTATGGGGCTTATGAGCTTCTCCTCGTCTTGAGCTATTGAGAGTTAGAACAGTCGACAGATTAGTACTTACTCTACCTTTGCTCAACAATCCATCTGGAGATTTTCTTTTTGAAAATAGTAAAACAAAACTAAGATCCTCGAATGATTCACTCTGGTCGCTCAACGGTGTATGAATCCTTACCAAGGCACTTCTCCTTTCTCATAACGAAAGCTTTTTTTGTGGAGCTCAAGGTACGGAATGGATGAAGCCCACTTGCATTTCATATATTGCCAAGACAAAGAGTGGATCCATGGAGAAAATAAGTCATATCCCAAGATCAAGGGGTGCATGTGTGTGGATGGATGAGAGGTATGATTACTCCTTTTTGGTTTGTGATCTTTCACCTCTTTATTTTATTTTTGTATTTTTCTCTAGGCATGATTATCCCCTTTTATTCTTTCTTTTTTGGGGTCATGCTTCTTTGGTATGCCATCTTTTTTTCCTTTTTTATCTTTTTTTTTCTTTTTTTTTCGGGATGACCAAGCCTAATTTCTGTTTCAGGGATAATCACGAGGAGAGACCACAAACTTCATGGAGCATTTATTTGGTGAATGGATGGATTTGCTAATTCCCAGTGTAGGAATGTCGCAATGGGTGCAACGTGTGCGTGACCTTGATCAAGAGAATATGAAAAGCATCTTACTAGGGTCACAACAATTTAACAAAGCACAATGAAATAGCAAGCAACATATGTGTAGGTTTTTTTTCAATGTAAATAACATATGGCTTTGGTAGGACTTGAAAATTCATTGAGGAACTTGTCTTTCCCTTTTTAATTTTTTTAAAAACAAAATACTCCAGATATCATGTTTCACTTAGGACAAGATTATAAAGCTCCATCTTCCATATCTAAACTCATAACAACCTAGACTTGGATAAAGCCTATGCAACCCACGAGATGTTCGGGTTCATGCCACAAAGGTTTAAACAGCCAGCAAACTCAAACTTAGGGAACAACATGGTTTAGGACTAAGCAAGACAGACAAGCAAGAGCATAATAATTATTCATCCTTTCAACTTAGGAAGACTGAATATTCTTAGCAAGCATGTGGATAAGGGAAATTTAAAGTAGGAAATATTTGTTTGGTTTTTAGAGTTTTTTTAATCTTTATTGAAAGGAGTAAAGGATACAGTTCACTTGGTGGAAGGACTCCCCCAAGCTAGCCCTTGGTTTAAGGTTCGATGAGCAGGACTCTCTCCATACCTGTTTCACTCGAGGTCGAATCATCCATACCTGGAGAGGATGTAGAGGACGATGACGTCTTCTTCTTTCTCCACACCTTCTTGGATTTCTTCTTTGGTGTTGTCGGTGGTGTGGGAGTTGGATCCTTGGGTGTGAGACTGTGTATCTCCCAGTCTTCGAACCATTCCGGTTCTGTCCCCAGCCCTTGTTCTTTGCTATCCTCATGAAGCAGGTATACTTGTTCGCGTCTGTTGCGGAACCTGAACTTCATGGTCCTCTTCCCAATCCGGAAACTATCCGGAAACTGATTCTTCCAGTCCCCACATCTATTCTGGCCTTGGCGTCTCTTAGGAATGGTCACCCAAGGATGAGCGAGATTCCCAAATCACACTCTATGTCAAGGACTACGAAGTCCGCGAGAACGAATGAATTCTGGACTCGCACCGGGAGATTCTTCACGATTCCCTCAGGATATCGTATTGTGGAGTCGGCCAGCTGCACACACATGCAAGTAGGGGAAAGAGCAGGATAAGCTAGTTCTTCGAAGGTTACCTTGGGCATGATGTTGACGCTTGCTCCAAGGTCGCAGAGGGCATGCTCATAATAACAGTCGTATATTGAGCAGTTGATCATTGGGGTTCCGGGATCCTCCTTTATAGTTACCGCTAGATCGCCCCAGGAACTCTTCCGAGGGCGTTCGAGTCTTTCTGTATAGTTAGTAAAGAATTTACCACGCGATGTCTTACCCCACTTTGTGGTTATTGCATTAACGCTCTCCAGGGGAGCCTCGGGTTGCCCCGGGATCTTCCCTGTCTCTGCAGAAGGAACAGCAGCGGCCAGCTGAGCTAGTTGAGTCTCAATCATTTTGTTGAAGCTCAGCTGGTTCTTGAGCGTTGAGGAGATGCCATCCATCTTGCTATTATGAACCTGACAAAAGCAAAAGCTTGATGCTATGAAACTGACAAAAGCAAAAGCTTGATGCTATGAAACTGACAAAAGCAAAAGCTGCCTGATGTAAATCTAACAAAAGCACCTGGTTGTTGGCGTTTCATAGCGTCATTACCAAGTATGGACATAGAATCCATTCCCCGGCAACGGCGTCAGAAATGCCGTGAGGTATTTCTTACGTTACAGAAGGATCCGCAAGCGCACGGAATACCGTTGTAGCATTTTACCCGTGAGTACGGGGTCGATTTATATTTCCGCAGGGAAGGCGGTGGTTCAAATGGATTTATTAAGCTCAGGAGAATTATCATGGTTAAATATCCAGTATCTAGATAGGGGTAATTGATAATATGATTGAGAGGTAGTATGACACAAGATTAACCATCCTTAGGAAAGAATGACTAGGATCAGAGCAAGGTGGAAGAAAGCTTTCAAGGGCACACAAAGGATAATTCTTATCTAAGCAAGCATAGAACATACTCATGAACACATACACATTCACATGCTTAGGATCAGGCTCTAGGCTCCCAGGCATCACCGGGAGATCGCATAGGATATGGCTAGGTGGCCACTAGACCCTTACGACTATTTTATGCACCTCCTACAGCTACTACTGTGGCAGAACCACCTGAATTAATCTGGCTCAAGTGTATTAACCATCACCATTAGGGCAATCTCGGTTAACCTTACACTTCAAACGGAGTAATCCATTGGTCTGTCGGGTAACCTTCCGATACAACCACGGTAAAGCCGATCGAAGCCATACATACAAATGCTCATGCGAAGATGAGCCCAGAGAATACCACATTCCACATTTTTACACCATGGAGTTCGTCATAAATTATCATTACAATAGAGTTCAAATTCGTAAAACAAGGTACTTCGGATTTCGAAATAAATGAGTTCTTCAGAGTTCAAGCAGCGGAAAAGATAACGACAACTACTCAACGATAAAGGATGTCTCGATGAAGCCCGTACGAGACATCACTCGGCATTATCTCCATTGGCCGGGGGCGTATCCCATTCCACCGACCATCCAGGGGGAAGAGTACACGGCCAGGTCTAGCTAGCAATCATATCTTCGAAGGTCTCACCTGAAAACGAGCCACAAGCAAGGCTGAGTATGCTAATACTCAGCAAGACTTACCCGTGTAGTAGAATCTACTCCACCGACTCTAGACATGCAAGGCTTTTTGGCTCAGGGGTTTGTTTTGCCGAAAAGCATATACGAGTGGGTCCTTACTTTCAACTTTTAGCTCAAGATTCTAGTTTCATTAACCATTCTAGATAAGCAGCTATCCAATATCATTCATGGTGAAGCATTAAATTTTATCCAACAAGTTTATTCATCATCATTGTTCCTCTTCTTACTCTGTGTGGTAAAAGGGATTAAGCAGTCTCAATAGCCGTGAGAAACGGACGATTCGAATCGAATTTCTTAACCTTGCAAGGGAAACCTAAACACACGTCACGTGGTTACTCCCAGAGTCACACGTGCAACTTTTCCTTTTTCTTTCCGGGTTGTGGATCGGAGCTACCCTCCGAGAGTACAAGAGCCCCACGCCACGGTTCGGCGCCGGGTCGTGACCACTCGTGCACTCGCCATCTGCACATGGATCGGAGCTACCCTCCGAGAGTACAAGAGCCCCACGCCACGGTTCGGCGCCGGGTCGTGACCACTCGTGCACTCGCCATATGCACATGGGACCGAAGTTCAAAGGGTAGGTTGTCGTCCACTTGCCGGGCCAATCATGTACTTAAGCTTACCGATTACCATATTCTCGGCATGTGGTTAGTACGTTCAAAGACTTAACCACCACTACCACACACTGCGGCCTTAGCATTTTTCACTAAACAGACGGGCCTCAATCGTAAACATCGTACCATAGCCCGTCCGTTGTCCTTATCATTGCAGCGCGTAGTAAACATTCAACTCCTATTTTCTCGCGAGTGACAGGAAATCACTCGGCTTTTACCGGAGTCCTATTAGCACAGCATTCTATCGAACCTTACATCTAGTTTTCAAGCATGGGTTCCTAACATCATGCAACTAAGTTTTCATTCAACTCCTATAAACTTAATGCACAAGCAAAAGAGTAGTGAGTTGCATAATTTAGGAAAGGAAATGGGTTATGCTCCGGGGCTTGCCTTCTTGTGCAAAGTTAGTCCGGGAATCGTCTGAACGTTGACCCGGGTCTTCAACTGCTTCAGTTAAATTTGCCTGGGCTTCTCGCTGCTCACTCTCGGACTCGGGCACCAGCTCGTAAGTCCCGTCGGCGAGAGTAGTTG
Organism: Panicum miliaceum; assembly: GCA_032594955.1. Classification (NCBI taxonomy): domain Eukaryota; kingdom Viridiplantae; phylum Streptophyta; class Magnoliopsida; order Poales; family Poaceae; genus Panicum; species Panicum miliaceum. The sequence continues at coordinate 18,168,615 of CM064056.1, forward strand.
TTTCTACATGAATGCACAAGTGTAAGTAGTGGTGATGGTAAACGACATGATTTCCTTCACGATAAAGTTGCAGTCTGTAAAATATGAGTTTTGTTGTGAAGTTAGTTACTTTATCATTCGTGGGCAATCATTAATAGAGTAGAATAGTACAATAAGTAAATTCGTTAAGCAAGGTGGGGTGGGTGTTCATGGGAACTTATGTTCCTCATGGAAACATGATTTAAGTGTAACTACTACAACGAGTAGTTTCTGGTCATAAAACCTGGGATCTAGGCACATCAGGGAAAGATAAGCTTACTGTAAAATTTTCAGATATTTTCATGCAGCAGATTAATTATGAAAAATATAATACATGGTTGCTGCTAGATTCTTGTTCTTTTTGTACAGAATAAATGGTGCAAAAACTGAGACTAAGATTTTTACAGGCCTTTAATTTAATCATGCAGGAGCTACTGTAATTTTTATAGGATTTATTATGCAGTTTTCAGAGCATAGTAAATATGACATTACACACCTAGGTTATTCAAGGATTTATTTTTACAGGATCCTACACAGGGTTTTTGTCCATGAAACTTTTTACGCAGCATCTTCTACCACTGGGTATCTTCTAGTAAAAATATGAGAATTTTCCAAGCTAAGATACTATTTTCATGATTTAATGTATGTTATTAGCACATAAATCAAATAAATAGGTTCCTGTGAGATAAAAAGTCTCTAAATTTTTCTATGGCATCTAGGTACCATTACACCAGTATAGAAAAAGTTTCATTTGGTGAATCACAATCTAACAACAGAGATAAAAATATTTAGCCAATCATGCCATGAAACTAAACTTAGCAAGAAGTATATCTAGAAGTAGATTCTGAGCTTGATCTTTTTAGGGTGGCCTATTTATCAGGTAATTTCCTCACTGTAAATTTTTCAGGGCCAGCACTTGTCTCAAGACAAGTCTATGAATAAAAGTCATTAATCTTTCCATTTTATTTAAAGCATGATTTAGCTAGAATCTAAGGTGATGCATGTAACAAAAGTTGTGAAGCTTAACCTAAGGTCTCTAGAGCAGTTGAGTTTGCATTTTTCTGAATTTTCTACAATTTTATACGAATTTTACAAGTTCACTGATTTTGAATCTAGGTTTGAATCTTTCTCTTACATCTGGGTCCTTTGAATCTTACGTGCAGACCCTTTTAAAGATTTCGATTACTGCAATTGGGTCCTTGGGCGGCTCGGGTACGGTGGCCGGCCAAAATTCCGGCGAGGGGCTCGCCGGTGGCGAGGGGTGAGGGCCGGGGAAGGACCAGGGGTGTGAGGGCTACCTCGTGGGGGTCTTGGTCGGGGTGGAGGACGGCCGGGAGTAGCTCGTCGGCGTTGGAGCAGGGGCGGCGGCGGCGGTACGCGTCGACGACGGTGCTCCGGCGGGCTTGGGGCGGTCTGGTCTGGACGGGGAGCTTCAGTGGCGCGTGGGGAAGCTGCTCCGGTACTTGGCTTGGGCGGAGGAGGTCGGAGTCGAGCTGTCCGCGATGGCCAGGGATGGCGGCGACGGCGGCAGCGTGGGCGGCGGTGCTCCGGCGGTCCTGGGCGGCGTTGAGCGGGTCGGTGAGCTCCGGTGGGATGATGTGGTGGTGGCTGGAGGTTCAAGTCGAGCGGTGGATGGCTGTAGAGGGCTGTCCACGAGCGGGTGGAGCTCGGCGGCGACAATGGCGGCGGCGGGTGTTCTGGTTGCTGGTAGCTCGCGCGGGCGGCCTGGGGCGGCTTTTATAGGGACAGGAGGGAGGGAGGGGTGCCGGGCGACGCGCGGGGGTGGAGGCACGGTAATGGCGCGGGGTTGCCCGCGGTGGGCGGCTCGGTTCACCGGCGTGGCGTGCGGAGGGCGGAGGCGCGTGACTGGGCGCCGGGGATTTTGCGTGGGGGAGCGAGGAGATAGCGCGGCACGGGATTGGAGGGCAGCTGCAGCAGCGGCTTGGGCGGGAGGCGAGCTCGGCGACGGGCGGGTCGCGGCGGGCGGTGCGGCACGGCGTGGCGCGGCCGTTGGGCGCTGCGGCGGCGAGCAGAGGCGCGGCGGTGGGGGGGGGGGGGGGGGGGGAGGGCAAAGCCGCGCTTGGGGCGAGGGCCGGCAGCCACTGGCCTGGCGGCTTGCGCCGGTCAGGCATCGCCGGCCACCTGGCCGGTGTGTCGGGCGGGGAGGGGAGAGAGAGGAGGGGGAAGAAGGGCCTATTTGCGAGAATTTGAAAAGTTCCAAGGGGCTGGTTGCAACCAGGATGTTTTCTCCACTTTCTAATTTGAATTTCAAAAACTTTTGAACATGAAAGTTGTTCAGAATAAAAAGTTCTACAAGTTTGGTTTCAGGCAACACCTCATTTGGCTTGTGGTTTGAAAGTTAATTTAAAAATTCAAAGGTATTCATATGTGCCCAAATTTCAATTTGAATTTCAACTTAACTTGTTCTAATTGGTTAAGCATAGGGTTGGGCTAATGACATTGCTTTAGAAACGTAATTTATCAGGGTTGTTACAGCTACACAAAAGGGGAGGGTTACGCTGGACGGACAGGGCTGTCACCACCTGCCGCCTACCTCATCTAACCATGGTATAGAGCCGCATTCAAACATAACCGATAACCCAGACACCATGTCCGTGTTAAGGATTATTGCTCTAGCCTTACGTTGAGACTAGAAGCACCCCGACTAGGGGAGATGAAACCGAAACCGTAGCCTAGATGTGTTACCACGTCTAAACATGCAAGATACGTGACACAAGCAAAACTATGAAAGGATCGCGTACTAAAATAATCACATGAACCAAGCACAAGCTAGGATAAAGAACTAAACTTTATTACTAAACTCCAAACCATACATAAAGAGAAAGATACAAAACATACCAAACTCTTCGTGAAGACTAGAAGACCATGAAGAACTACACTTCCCCTACACTCCACTACCCTAGAGAGCTATACAAAGGAGGAGAGGCTACATCTTGGTGTGTCTCATTTAGAAGGACCCCCTCTTGTATTTATAGGCATGGAACAACTGCTTCTTTCCGTGGAAATAGCTCGGCGCACCTGGAACCGACCTTGAGGAGACATGTGAGGGCGCCACGTGGAAGATGAAGTCGGTTGGAGCTCTGTCTAGGTCGACCGACCTACACGGATTGGCCGAACCAGGCTTGGCTCGAACCAGCTTCTCCTTTGGTTGAGTCGCTGCCTGGTGGGCCTTGATGCTCCTGGTTGATGATAGGAGTGGAATTAAGTCGGTTTGCTTCAGGTGTGGGCCCTTCAATCCATGTGATGCACGTGTGGCGGCGTATGATTGGTTGAGGCTTGTTTCCTTGGATTGATGAGGTGTCCTTTTCCTTTGTTTTCAGCACAAATCCTGCGGTCATAAAATTCTCCAGGGGTGTGTGGAAAGTGTACATTTATTAGCAGAATATGTATAAGAAATGCAATTTCATCCTTATTTTGTGATCAAATTGACACTCATTTTTGATCCGTAGCGAGCGTCAACACTGGTGTACTAGCTGTTAGGATATAGCCGTTGGAAGACATCATCCATAAATAGAGCATGCAGCAGGACACCACTCACTCTCACTATCTTCAGCTTCATCCCAAGAGCCTTCCCACTTTCTGAAAAAATGTCTAGCGAGTCAGATAATTCCAGCTCTAGTGACAACCTTGAAGAGCTAATGTGGGAAGAAATTAATGATCCTATGGAGGTAGAGATTGAAGCTCGGATTGAGGCTCAGATTGAAGCACAACTACAAGCGCAGCTACAAGCACAACAAGCAGGTACCTCTAAATGACGTAGGGGCTACAAACGAAGGTACATCAACAGAAATCATGAAGAAGACCACAACCAATTGTTTGCAAAATACTTTTTCGACAATCCTTTGTATACTGATGATCAATTTCGTAGGAGATTTCGTATGAGAAAGCATCTTTTTTTGCACATTATGGAAGCTCTTGGCATTTGGTCTCCTTATTTTTGTTTAAGACGAGATGCATTTGGCAAGGTTGGTCATTCTCCATTGCAGAAATGTACAGCTGCCATCCGGATGTTAGCATATGGTACACCAGCTGATCTTATGGATGAGGCCTTTGGGTTTGCAGAAAGCACAACAATAGAGTGCATGATCAATTTTGTTAAAGGTGTGAGGCATATATTTGGACAGCAGTATCTTCGAAGACCTAACGAACAAGATATTCAACGCTTACTTCAACAAGGAGAGGCACATGGATTCCCTGGCATGTTGGGTAGTCTTGACTGCATGCACTGGGAGTGGCAAAATTGCCCGGTTGCATGGAAGGGACAATTCACACGTGGTGATATTGGTGTACCCACTATCATGCTTGAAGCCGTAGTCTCTGCGGACATATGGATTTGGCATGCCTTTGTTGGTGTTGCTGGTTCAAACAATGATATTAATGTTTTGGAACAGTAACCATTATTCACTGAAGTGCTACAAGGAAGAGCTCCTACCATTCAGTTTACTGTCAATGAGACAGGATATAACATGGGATACTATCTAGCTGATGGAATTTATCCAGAGTGGGCTGCATTTGCTAAATCGATCACTAGACCTCAAAATGGCAAGGCTAGATTGTATGCACAACGTCAAGAATCAGCAAGAAAAGATGTCAAACGTGCATTTGGAGTTTTGCAAAAATGTTGGCCATCATCCGTCATCCAGCATGACTTTGGGAAAGGGAACAACTAGCTGATATTATGTATGCATGTGTTATTTTGCACAACATGATAATTGAGGATGAGAGGGATTCCTATGGGATACCTAATGACAACACATATGAACAATCGCAAGTTTCTGCACAAATTACAGGACTTGCCCAAGGCTGAATCCATGGATTTGCACAGGTCCTATAGCAGGACATGAATATTCGTGATCGAACAATCCATCAGCGTCTCAAGGCTGATTTGGTGGAGCATATATGGCAAAAATTTGGTAGTCACCCACAACAAAACTAGAGTTTATTAGTACGTTATGAACCTTGTATTATAGTAGTGTTTATTCTGGTCATCTAATTTTCTTGTATTCTACCTGAAGTATGTACTAGTACCATTGTCTTAACCTTGAAAAGCTAGTGTACTTTGCAGCCCATTATGTATTTTTTTTCTTAGTTTCTTAATTAAGATTTGTTGTAGCACAAATATTTAGTAAGGGATCAAGTGTGCTGATGTATAGTTTCAGTCATTGACAGACTATTATTATTATCTAATTGAAGCACTGGATGCAGGCAAGAGCTAATAAACAACTTTTCTTACAGATTGCTTGCATGTACCATCGTGATAGATGCAGACCACAAGATCCTCTTCCACCACTGGGATCTGTCTAGCCCGTAGGAGCAAGGTTGGTCATGGTGCGCGCCTGTTCAGCGATGCGGCACCAGTCCGGCACCTCGATTCGTTGTTGCCATGGCTTGCCGTGACCAACCACGGAGGAGATAGCAGGGGCCAGCGCTAGAGGGCCGTACCCCCAGATGGCGAGCAATCTGTGACCAGAAGGATCTCCATGAGTCATGGACCGGGTGGAGGAGGTAGGGGATGGATTGGATTTGCGGGATCTAGAATGGCCACCGTGGAAACCTAGCGAGCACCGCCGGTGGAATTGGGGATCAGGCGGAGGAACAGCGGATGGGGATTTTCTCGCGCGAATGAGATTTCACTGATGATCCTGGTGGCTGATTTTTTTAGACCAAGTGGTACCCAGTAGGACCCATATCATCTCCACAGGGAGGCTTTTGCCATTGTGGAACTAGACATAGTTAATATCAATTGCAGTGGGTCCCACTCGTAGTGCCATCTGAGCCAGATGCATTGGGCTTGCCCTCAGTCTGTAATGCTCTAAGTACAGTCTGCAGAGCATGCCTGTAAAGTGCAATTTATGCAAGAGTTGGCAAACTATGTAAATTGTGGATGTATCGAAAGCATCAAAATCATGCAAATTTTATAGATTTCCATTGTGTTGTAAATTTTCCTGGAATTGAATAAAAAGTATTGCTTATTGTTGCAAATTCAGAGATGCACAAAATGTTCTGTTCTCTGACATCCAGTAGGTGTATACGACCGGAAAGAGCTGCACCAAAATGCTATCATCCGCGCTAAAAAAAGTAGGCAGACACAGCTCTTTCCGGTCATAAGGCCGTCTGGTTGGGCCGTGGCCCATCACGTGGACGGAGGGAAGTGCGTGGGAGCTCATCACCGCTCGATCACAACGGACGGCGTGACGTGCCTGACTGCAGAGGCGAGTCACGGAAGGTGACTGCGGAGGATCTGGATCCCATCAGTATTGGTATCCTAAATGGGGCCTGACAAGTGATAAGGTTAAGCCCATGTTGCATATTCGGGCTTGGTCCAGCTTGGCAAACCAGCAGGCCGGATCCGTCTACTTCTCCTCAGCCCAACCAATTCAACTCCGCAGCCCAAGAACACGAGCCCACCGTCTTTGTCCGTCCGTCTCCCACAAAAGGAAAACTCCACCGCCCCGCCCCGACGAAACTCGCACGAAATCATTTGCTTTCTCTGCCTGCCGCCCTCCCTGTCCCCCCCTCTCGTTCCCCCCTCTTCCCTCCGCCTCGCTGTAGCTTGCCCGAACCCGAGCGCCTCTGCCTTCTTCAGGTAAACCTTTCCCCGGCGCTCCTCCTCCGATTCCCTTCGTCGTCGCTCGGTTCATTGGTGTCTCACTGGTTCGAATCCAAAAATCTGTGGTCGCCGTTCTTGAATGGTTTCTGTTGCGCGTCTTCTTGGTTGATTCCATTCCCCCCTCTCGTTCTCTGCCTTTTCTTGGTTCAATCCCTGGTCCGTTGGTTCTTGCACAAGTTCTTGATCCTATTCAGAATGGTTGCGATTTCGGTTGTTCTTGGTCGATCTTTTCCCCTCTGGTTCTCCGCCCTTTTGCGTTCTTAGTTCACCCCTCGTCCGTGCGGTTCTTGATCCTCGGCGAAGCGATCGATTTCTTGGCATTTGTTTGGAGTTTCCTCCCCCCGTGTTTCCTCGCCTCTCTAGCCATCCGCATTCCGCAGCGTTCTTGGTTGCTTGGTGGGTTTTGGGTCTTCAATGGACTCATGCGGCTCTTCTTTGCTCCAGGCGCGATGGGGAAAAAGACCCCGCCGAAGGGGGAGCTGGACGGGAGCCCGCGGAGACCAAAGGCTCCGCGTTTGGACCTGGTGGCTCTGGCGGATCCGGCGGTGGCGTCGCCGCTGGAGGCCAGCAATCTGATGGAGGAAGGGGCGGAGGGGACCAGCAGCAGCAACCGGTGCAATCACGTCCTCGCTGACGATGCTCGCGGCAAGTTTAGCTCGTCGTTGATGTCCAAGGGCGCAGGGACGTGCGTGGGTTGTCGGCTAGAGGACGCGAAGGGGGGTGCCCGGCAGCACCGGCCCGAGGAGAGCAGTATCTTGGTGTGCCTGGAATGCGGCCGGCACCTCTGCTGTGGGGTTGGGGAGATTGTGAACCCGTTTGGGCATTCTCGGGCGCACGCCATGAAGGACCAGCACTGGGTTGCTGTTCTGTACGATGATGCAGGAAGAGGATACTGCTTCAACTGTGACGCCGAGGTGGGAATGCCGGGTGAATTTGAGGTTGATGGTTATGCGATTGGAACTGATGTGATCCGCGATGTTGTCAGTTGGTTGCCGAAGTACGTGCTCTCGAAGTATGGTAAGCTTTCCCAGGCCATATCTCTTCCCGTCGTTTCTTCTTTGTGGCTCCATGGCTTTGCTGCTTCGTGAACCCGTGGCGCCGTTCTTGATCCCTCGCCACAACATTTAGCGATTTCGTGTTCTGCTGTTTTTTTTTTGTCCATACGGTTCTTCGGCTCTTCGCCTCTGATCTTCCTTGGTACAATACTACAATCATGGTCAGTAAAATTCTTGAGAGAGGTTCTTGAATCTGAATCCTCGCTGAAGTGTTCGATTTCTCGTCTTCTTGGTGTATGTGGGTGGGGGTTCTCCAATTTCCCAAACTTTTTTTTAGCTTTCTTGGATCATCCGCATTCGTAGGGTTCTTGTTTGCTGGAATGCTGGTCTGGGCTTCAATGGGTTTACACGACTCTTCTTTCTTGTGGTTCCTTTGTTCCAGGCGTGATGGGCAGGAGGCGGGCGAGAGCTAGCAGGATGCCAAGACTCCGTGGGAGGTGGACGATCTGGGATGCATGAAACGGCCAGAGGTGAACAGCGACAACGATCAGTGCAGTCACGTCCCCACTGACAATGCTCACAAGAAGATTTTGGATTCATCATTGCTATCAGATGACGCAGGGAAGTGCGCAGTTTGCCAGCGCGAGGAGGAGCTCGTGAATATATTCGTGTGCCTGGGATGCGGCCAGCAATCCTGCGGGGATTTGGCGAGTTATGTCCCATATGGGCATGCTCAGTATCACGCCAAGCAGGAGCGGCATTGGGTTGCTGCGATGTTTGCTGATCCAGGAGCTGGATTCTGCTTCAAGTGTGAAACTGAAGTGCCTGTGTATCCAGAGGAGGTGGAAATGCCTGAGGTAATCCAGGCAAGGTCGTCGTGCATCTGGGTTTGGTAAGGTACGTGATCCTATCAGTGGGTCACCAAATCTCGGAGATAAACAGCACAGTCACGAGTTCGGATCAGCTAATGGGCAAGGCTATGCTATAAAAGGGATACCAAATATCTCAAACACATGCTATATGAATGCAATACTGCAGTGCCTCTTTGCACTTGATAAGCTGCGGGCAAGGTTGTTAGCATGGGATGCTGCAAAGAGTCTCTTTGGCATGGTATTGAAGGAGCTTTTTGTGGAGACAGGTGCTTCAGGAGGCATGCTGCTGGACCCAGAGAAACTCTTTCAATTGATATGCTGGCGTAAGGAGGGGTTCAAACCTGGTAAAATGCAGGACAGCCACGAATTGCTTTCTTCCTTGCATGCTATTTTGAATGAAGATGAGGAGAGTGATGACAGGCAAAGTGGTGCTCCTACAATTATGGATTCCATTTTTGGGTTTGAGCTGTCTGAGACACTATCCTGCAAATGTAGTTTCTCTAAATCAGCTGCCAATCCTCTCTATGATCTGCCACTGCCACTGCCATCAAAGGGGCATCCTACCAAAAGTGTTGCATCACCACAAACAAGTGAGAGTCTCAAATCTCGACGGAAGTTTGCTGTTCAATTATTTCCAGCAAATGAGTTGATACAGACAGTTGCTGAAAGTGGTGGTTCTCATCTTCTTGGTTCAGAAACTAAAGAGGTGATTGTGGAGGAAACACCTAAACCTTTGGAACTTGGTGAGTTTATGCATGCTCCTGCAGCTATTCAAAAGCCTTGACTACAGATGTTGGGGGGTGATCTAGAGTCATAGATCATACCAATTTCTTGGTTTGAAAATGCAGGAACTGTGGAACACTCTGAAATCGCTGTTCTTATTGGCTATATTGCTCAACTTGAGAAAAAAGTTTCATTTTTTTGGAATGGGTATCCTACACTTGCTAAATGGAGAAATTCTTAAGGGTCCTTAGCACACATGGACAGAAGAAATTTCAGGAAAACTTTCAGGATCTGTATGCATAAGCGACCAGGATGTTCCAGCAGTATTAACATGGCAATGTTGTTTGGTGTAGTGTACTAGCACGACTACTATTCGAATATAGCTTCGGAGTTGGGTCCTTATCTTCATATAATAAACTTTGCCCCAAACGGTTGCTTAACATAATCATGTGCGGGGATTCTCCAAAAGAAAGCTACAAATGTGGTGGATAGAGATCCTAAAAATTATGCAGATGATTTGATGGTTGCATGATGCTGATACTCCAGATAATGTTAAACACTGTATGCTTGGCTCTGCAGATTCTACTGAAGCGCAACGTATCTGTCAAAGCAAGGATGGTGTACAGGATCTTTTGCACACTCAGAAGAACAAGGTCTCAAGTTCCGAATTTTCACGAAGGATCATCGACGTGCCAGTGAAGTCTGTTAATTTTCTTCCTCATATCTTGTCTGATGTCAAAGTTGAGGAAATGAATGAGATGACAGCAAATTCAATAGTATCGATTGAGGACTGCTTATTACTGTTTTCTGAACAAGTGATAGAATGGCGCTGTTATAATTGTGCAAATGAGGAGCAGATGGCAGGAAGTGCCAATGAATGCAAATCTTCTTCAAGTACGCAACCACATGCGTCTGATGCACAGAGTCAAATTGTACAAACAGCGGGCGGAATCACTGAAGGAACAAGTTCGGGGATGAGTTGTGGTGAAAAAGACTTAGCTGCTTGCAGCATAACCGATAAAGAGCCTGAATGCCATGAAGGTATTCTTCCAACTGAGAAACAGACTGACCTGTTGAAAAACGAGCATAGTGAAGATGTCAGCAGACAAATTATGATGTATCAGGACATGATGAAGCAGTTACAGCTGGATTCTAGCTCACTCCAATTGAAAGATGGCAAAAATGAGCATAAAGATAATGTTGGTAATGCTATTCAAACATGTCTTCTTAAGAAGCTGCCACCTGTATCTTCAGCTTAAGAGAGCCGGCACCGGTCTCAATAAGAAGCTTAAAAATAGTGAGCATGTGAGATTTGAGGAGTGTCTTGATGTAGAGCGATTCATGGATCCCAGGTACAGATAGTTCTTCACATTACTATCATATACATCTGTGCAGTTGTAAGTTCTAACAAGTTTGAAGTTTTTGATTGCATAAGCTTTTTGTTTAGTTCATTCCTACTAAATACACGATCTTCTCTAAACAAAGACTTAACAACACATGCCATTGTTGATCAATGACTTGTTTGTCCATATCTCAGTGGTTCTGATTTTTGCGATCATGTGGAATTATAACATTAGATTTGTTCTTTTCAAATCAACCACCAGAATTTTAAAACAAGCATGTTATCCTAATGCATGAAAATGAATGGCATATAGAGCATGGTAGTTTCCTGGAAAACTGGATATCTCTCATTTGTATGGAGGTAATTTAGGACAATTCTACTCATCTTCATCTCTGCAGATTAACATGACTCAGATTAAAGAAATATGAACAACCAACTTTTAGTGGTCTAATTTCCTTGAAAACATTTGTATTCAGCAGTGTGGTAATAGGTGATAAAAGAAGGTAAAGCCTTGTAAGTAATTTATTCTTTAAAAAAACTGTAACAAGACATTGTCAGTATGAATAATCATCTTGTCATTTGAGCGTAGAGAGAAAGGAAGTTCTATATGTAGCAAAAATTGCATTGGTGTTGTAAGGTTTGAGAAGAACAAAAAGCCATACAACAAGGGTTCATATGAAAGTTACCGGGTCTTGTCCGATTCAAAATACACTACTCTTTCATAAATGAGGGGGATGGGCCACTGGCATATGGTGCTTCCATGTCACACTATTTGGAACTTGGGAGTTGGAACAATGTGAAGGAATTGTACTAATGACATCGGTAACCTTTCTAGAAAATTTCAAACCTTTACTATTTTTTATAAGAGAGAAAGGAAATGAGATATCAATACGGTCCAACTTGTTTTTAAACTAGTTGTTATTTCAGTTTAAGAAACAACTGAATTAAGTGTTCTTTTCTACAGTCTGATTTTGGCCAAAACCATGTTCAACCTACCTGCTGTAATCTTGTCTTTGATTTGAGAAACAACTGAATTAAGTGTTCTTTTCTACAGTCTGATTTTGGCCAAAACCATGTTCAACCTACCTGCTGTAGTCTTTGATTGGAAAATGCGTTTGTGAGTCAGTTGTGATTGAGTTTGTTTGTACGGCAGAACCTATCACATTTAAATCTGAACCCAATTCACTGCTGCAATGTACTGCTTACTTAACTGTAAAATAGATTTGTCGTATCTAAGATCTCACTTTTCTGTATGTAGGTGTCTTTTAAATGCCTAACATATCAGGCTTTTTCTTTGTTGGAAAGTTGGTTGCTAGTTATAGTTCTGACTTCTGGTGTTAGTATTTCAAAGATAAATGTCTATAGTAAACCTAGTATTTTTAATGGCCATCTTAAGAATTGTAGAGCCTTTATTTGTTGAAACATTCGTTGGTATATGATTAATCACTTGAGTAGGATCATTGGTGTTTATCTGGTAGAGGTTTCTTTTCGACATTGTTCAGTTATGAGGATGAATGACCAAGCAAGGCATGACATTTTCATAGCAAGTTACAGTAATTTATAGTCATACATTTGGTTTAATTTTGCTTTGTTTTCTCCAATATTCAGCTCCGTGGACAAAGATAATTCCCTCTATCGTCTAGCTGGTGTTGTAGAGCACCGTGGCACCGGCGCGTTGGATGAAGGACACTACGTTGCTTATGTGAGAGCAAGAAGGCTTGGAAATCATCAACAGCAGAGCAGCTGCTCTTTCTCATTGTTCCGTGCAGATGATTCTATCATCAGTCGAGTGACTCTAGAAGAAGTTCTCCAGCGCGAGGCTTATATTCTTTTCTATGAGAGGGTGGAAGGCTAAGATATGCCTGGCATAAGATCTCACAACTAATCAGAACGCTGTGACAAACACAAGCGGGTGAGTGACATTAGCAAATCTTCTTCGGACCTCCAAGGATTCAGCCCTGTGTATATAGAAAAAAAACAGGCTCTTGATCAAGCCAGTTTTTGACGCAGGGCTTCAAACTGACTGTAATTGTACCAACTTGGAGTTTTTGGTGCTGGTCTTCTCGACTCAGCTAATCTGTTTTTGTTTTCAATTGCTTTTGCCTTTTAGGATCAAATTGTGAATAGAATACGCCATGTGACATTGGTCAGATTGGTAAATCGGTCATACAGGCATTATAAGCTTGTGTTGGATGCTACTGTTACACGATAATGCTTTACATCACATCGTGGAGAATTTAGAACATATTTCTTGTTCTCGATGCGTTAGGCTTTGCCTAAAATGTTAGCCTTGGCCAAGCTTCATTTTCTGCAAATACGCTTTACAAAAAACTTTGAAGTTGCACATATTTGGACTTAGTTTTTATATAAGAGCAACCTGGGATATCATATAGTTTCTTCTTTCCTCCCCTTGATTGGTTTTGTTACAGCGTTAATGTTTGGTTAACTTCTTGTTGGTGTCACTTTGACCAATAGATGGACAGTCAGTTATCTGTTTCAACTACTTCACTTGGCCGCTGAAGGTGACCATTCTTAATTGGAACTCTCCAGACATTGTCGTTTCATATTTGCTGATACTCGATCGGTACTCTTTGGAGTGTTACTAATACAATAACAATACCTCTGTTAACATCGTTAAAAAACACGACTGTTTATGTTCGTCGTGCTGCCCACCACCATCTGTTGTTGACGTTTGTTGCCTCTTCTGTCCTTCGATATCACCGCCATAGCTGACATCCTTGAAATTCTGATGATAATTCTACGGAATTTGTAACTAACAATACCTCTACGGAATTTCTGATGATAATCCGCACGACCCATGTTGCAAATGCGGCCTGGATGATAATTCTATAGTTTGAAAAACGATAGAAAGATGCATGATTCTACTTCCAGTCGACCTATGATCAAATAAATGAAGATTAAATGTTACAAGCCAAATGTCATGGATCGGTAGCTAAATAATGGCTCGACCATGGCGTTCATCAAGCCTTGACGTGCCGTTCATCACATTGTCAACATATCAAACATCAGTGCCATTGATAATAGCAAAAATGACACTAGCGCAGAACAACTTACAAATTACAATAGAGAGGAGCCAACAAAATGCTTCAACCGGCTTCTCCTCCCTTTCCAAGCACTAAAGTGTCGGATTTCGCTAGCTTGCAATGCATCTCATTCTCGACATCCATCAATCATGCATTCCTGCTGAAGAAAACTCAAATAGCCATTTTATTATCTGGACATAGATACACACATTGGCAGGCATATATAAGCACCAGGGAAGGTAACAAGCATATATGAATATAGAGAGAATATACTGTTGAAGCCAATGAAAATAGCACAAGGCTGCTGACCAAACCCATTAACTCAAGAAGCATTTTCTCAAACAGCACGCTGGACAAGATTCAGAAAGGATCAAGTAATCACTGCAAGTGTATTCGACCTGCATTTGGATCCTTTGTGCACAGGAAAAATGTAGTGATCACTTACCAAGAATTATGGTACATTAGTAATTACAGTGAGTTACAATGTAGTGCAAGGGGCAGAGTTTGCGTGCTGCCATCAATGACTCATGCAGCAGGGGTCAACACCAGAAATGAACTGCTGCCTCTCAAGTCTCAAAATTTTCAATTACAAACATTATTGAACCTCATTGTACAAGTGCGATGGGTATTGTCCTACAAGAATCCTAGGAAGTCATTTTTCATGAAAACTAGGTGAATGCCCATGAGTTGCAATGGGATAAAAAATTATATATGTACGGGCGATATATTTATGTGATGCTACCAAGAATCAACTCAACCAAAACCATTTCATTCAAATTTACGGCGATCCCTTTGTTACAGGATCATACTTCAGCTATGCTTGTATTCATGTAAGTAGAAATGTGTAACTTACACGTCCCCTCGAAAGTATTTTTATCATTTGACATTGAACAAATAAATTTGCTCATATAACAAGATGAGCAAATAATTTAGTGTTATCTCTACAAGCTCAAAAGCTTTGATAGCGTGCCCTCCTTTTCAAGATTGATTTCCTTGCTTTCTCCAACATAGAGCCTAAAAAATATAATAGCAATGTCAATTCTAATCGACTGCAAGTCCATCTATATACTTCTTCCCATTGATGTCATAAATATAGGCATCTCATATAAACTACATGATGTAAAGAAAAACCTAACTACAACCACGATGTGACAAGAAATAACCATGCTAGTATCCATTTTCCAAAATCCTGTGCACACTGTAAAGGGAAGGAGAATTAGCACAGTGGCATAGTGTAGAATCTCAGATTTGTCTGTAATCGGCGGATGAAAATCAGTGCTCATACACACTGCAGTGAATGGAACTGGCATGACATGCCCCTTAAACCTGACACGCGAAAAATATTTTAGAACCCAGATCATAGTTTTGAAGTTGGAAATTTTACACACTCATTCTCTCCTGTTGCCTGAAATGAAGGATCAGAGCTGTAATATCTGGTAGGTGTTTCTGAAAAAATGTGTCCCGTGCAAGTTTCTAGCACTCAAAGAATATTTCACCGCTGGCATGAAAGAAAAATGAGAAGGGATAAGATATGTTAGCTACAAAAATGTAACTGGCATGAAATTATTTTGTGGTGTTCCCAAGTATTCAAGGTCTAGTGTCAAAACTGTTCGAGAGGAAGTTGTTCTAAAGCAGATAACTAATTCCAGCAAGAGTTAGGCTATAACCATTAAAATGTGCAGTTATATTTAGAGTATAGAAGTGTAATTAAACAGGTGACAATCAATAGCTTCAGGCAAAGAATTCAGAATACTGAGTTGTACCTTATGATTTGCTATGGCTTATAGCTAAACGACATTGACAGTGTGCACTCATTCACAAGCATCAATTTTTATCAATTGTCACCGAGCATAATTACATTGTTTATTTCATTTGGTTACCTCCATTGGTGTTGTTTCGCAGATCTTCAAGTGGGGCTCTGCCATTTATGTTAACCTGCAAATATAAAAGTGCCTGCTCTTTATGAATGTAATACTCAATGATACATAATCATATTGAAAACAGCCACCGTCCAAAATTTCACACCACGAACACTCGTAATATTAGTCTGAAAAGACGTATGTAGAGATAAAGAAACAAATTTATGTCAATTCGTAGCTGGTTAGGACAACATATAATCAAATTGTCTATGGCACTCATAACCGGTGTTAATTTATTGAAATGTTTAACAGTAAAAAAATGGGCTACTACCCCTATCTTAAATGACTATAATACAGAAAGACATTTCGTTTATCTTTCCACAGCTACCTGGAAGGACCAAACAACTATGAATATTGACTATTCGGAAAAAAAAATCATGATCCACACACATTATCTAATCAGACTATATATTCAGAACATTGCATTCAGACTTGTATTCAGAAGACTAAAAAAAATCCTTTCATGTGAACACTGCGTTCAGACTATGTACAAATATGAAGCAACAGTTTTTTTTCAAAAAATGGCATCAAAATCAAACATCAAGAAAGGTTTCAGAAACAAATAACATGAGAAGACTTTGCAAGTCATCCTTTGCTCTTAGCATCTGAAGTACTATATGTTGTAGGTACACTGCAGCATCTAAAAATGTCACTGCTAAAGATTGTTAACCCCATATATGTAAACTTAAAATAAACATAAAGGATTTACTTGTTAACTCTTTGGAAACAGTGAAAATTCCTTACGGGTAGAACAATCAGATATATGTTAGACAATCAGATATATATTCAGATATCAAGATGAGAGTGCACTATTATTTTTTCAACCGATTGATCACCATATTGCAGTAGACCAATGGATGTGTGCATAAGATGGCAAGACACACAGTAGAGCAGGCAAATGAGAACAAAGCTAAGAGGGAACTCTGAACTTTTATTTCTCTGAACATTCACTATATCAGAGTAACTTCAAAGAATCATTTGAGAGTGCATTGCCAAGTCACTCGTATCCCTAACGCGCTTCTAGTTTACTGTTGGAAATGAAATATTAAGTATTGATGTTAAAACCATTTTATGCGATTTGCACTGATTGCTGACCAGTGAGGCCATTAATCACCAGTCAAGGAGGGTTCGTATTCTAAGCCTACATAAACATGAAAGAAACAATACCAAGGTATGGCAATTGTGAATTACCTGCGCCTGCTTGTCCCTCACGTAGGGCGAGTCCAAGGAAGGCATCGGTCTTTGCGGCAGCGTCACGCGCGCGCACCAACGGGTGCTGAAGCAGCATCCCACGCTCACAGGTGCCGTCCCATAGGTTGACTGGCTGAGGCCGGGCCATCCGCACCTGTAGGGCTACCAGCAGGGATCCATCGCGAGGCAGGGGCGCGGGGCGGCGGAGGAGCCGAAAGGATGAGGGAGGTTGCGGCATGCGGGGAAAACAAATCGCACATTATCGGGAGGTTAGTTTGTCGAGCGCCGGCGGCGATTGGAGGGGAAGGAAGGGGGTGGTGGTGGCTTTGTCGAGCGCCGGCGGCGATGGGAGGGGAAGGAAGGGGATGGTGACGGCGAGGGATTCGAGGGGCGCTTTCGGCAGGCCGCACCGCAGGGCAACGGACGTCCAAAATCGTTCGTTGGTAGGGCGATGCGGCTTTCGCGGCGGGCTCCAGCACGTGCGATCGATGGACGGTGCTAATTACAGTTTAGCAGGTTGATTAATCAATCGACGCTGCTAATTTGCGGACGGCAGGAGGATCGGCACGTCGTGCGGATTGGCCGAGCGACGTACCGTGCCTGCGACCGTTGCCCCCTCCGCGCATTCGTCCTGCCAGCGGCGATTTAGGGCATCTCCGTCTCTTCGCTATAAAAAAACACTCTCCAATAGTTCTTCATTCTGGTTCCTGACAATTGGCAAATTACCTCCATTTATTCCTATATATACGCTCTGCTCCGCGAGTCCCCATCGGACCCCATGCGTTTTTTTTTTTGCCCCGCGTCTTCTTCCTCCGTGGCCTGGCTGCTCAGGTCCAGCTCCCTCTCTCGTTACCAGGCGAGGCAAGCATCTGGCTCCAGCCACGAACTGCTAGTTCTCCTCCAGCTTTTGCCGGAGATGCAGCTGGCGGCATCGCTCGGGATTTATTACCACTTGCGGAAAGCAGATCTAAAACGGGGCCCTGGCTGGCTGGAACGGAAGCTGGAGGCCGGCTCGCTCGCCGGGGCGCCTGGGCGACGCGGTGATCCGGCGGCTTTGCCTTGGGCGTCGGGGAGGTGCGGGCCGCGGCGGCCAAGCTTCGCGTGCCCTGCGACCGCGAGAGAGGTCACTTTGTGCGGCTACAATTTTTCAGATTTGGGAAGTAAAATGGTGGGCTCTTTTCTCCTCCACATATCTATTTGGGGAGTTGGTAAACAATAAAATTTAGGAAGAAAAAATAGGGAAGTATTGGAGATGCCCGCGCGATTTACCGTGATCGCCGCTCCTAAAAATTCTGGGTGATCCGCTCGCAACCGCGTCTTCCCACGAGTCCGTGTGGAACTGTCCGATTCAGGCATCGCAGCTTCCGTCTGGTTCAGCGCCGCGGCTTGCAAATTTCGCAGCTCAACTCCTGCAACTTTGACGATGCGAGCGTAGTCGGCCTGAGGTGACTATCGGCGGCCTTCCTTCTCCTCGCGAGACTTCGCCTTCGCCGCTCCATGCTGGCGTCGTCGCATCCCGGCTGCCATTCCTGCGCCCGTCTCCTTCGTCGTCAGCCTGAGGCGAGTCAGCGGCCTCCTCCTCCTTCCAACCTTAATCCGACAGATTTCAGCGCAACACGATACGAGTAAACGGTAAAACGGAACCCCTCGACCTTCTCTCTCCATTCCCCTACTCCTGGAGCCCTCTATGCCCTACATTGCCGGCAATTTGGCTTTACAGTACAGCCGGGCACCATTGTCTGAGAAGACAGAGTTATTGCATATGGCCGCATGGAGAAATCAGTAATTCCCTTTTTAGCTGGCAGCTTTTAAACAAAACTCTGGTAGCCGTAACAACCTGTCTTAGATTCTACAATTTTGGTAAAGATATAAAATGCGGTATATATCTTGGGCTAGCTTATAATTAACAAATGGACGGACCATGAATACCTTGATATAGAGCTGTCCTATATATACGATCATTGGCTTTACTTGGGTAAAGATGATACCACGCTGACCTACATATGCTTAGGAGATTTTTGGTATTGTGAATGACCTAATTTTCGGTCTTTATGGATGAAAATCGGCTCCTGTGCCGGCAGCCTAACGAACCAGGTAATAAAGGCGCTGACCGGCTGATTTCCACGGTACGCACGATCCAAACTCGCCATCCCGGCACCAACGCATCCAGTTGCACCAGAGGGAGCGCACGCGAAGCCTGCAGGACCATTGCCATGCAACCCGACCTTGCACCTATTAAACTGCCATAGATTGGGTCGTGTCCTGCATATCCGTTGATAGTGGACATAACTAAAATTCATGGTGCGTAATGTTGACTACAAATGTACCTTACTTTTTTGTTTTAGTTTGCTAAGTTATTCAATGGTATAATTTATGCGGGTTCAACGTATTTTTGTATACAACAATGAATGACTCTGGAAGATCTTCCATTGGTGGTATAACAAACACTTCCGACATTGGTGAATTGTTGTTTATATGATTTTGTTTTGCATTCTGTGTGCAAATTGTTTATAGATAATTGCACTCCGGGTCCGCAGGCGGCGAGAAAAGGAATGATATGCTGCGATTGCTGCACAACAAAAGTGTGAAAAGATAAACAAGCAAAGTACATCAACACTGTTTGATGAAAAGATGAAGAAGCAGCGTACATCACCTTTGGCATATATTAGATTGATTTCACACAGCTGCGACCATAGCTGACTTGCTGAGATGGTCTCTCATCGTTGTCTGTGTGCCGCCGTCTTACCACACTGTATTTTTTCCTGCGGGACATCATGGATAAGGTTGTGCTCCGAGATGACGAGGCTAACTATGATGCAGAGATGTTGTTAAAACTCGAGGAGTTGGAACAATGTGTGTTGTTTTGTGCCACTGTGCTTCGTTGCATATATATAATATTTTACATTCAATCTACCGATGAGATGATATCTTTTCACTAACATAACGATATGACCGTGTGACCTACAGCAATGACACGACCGGTCCTGAAAGGGACGACACGACCGGTTCTAAAAGGGACGGCACGATCGGTTCTGAAAGGGATGACATTCATAGTGAAAAAGGTGGCCATCAGAAGTTGATGGAAAGGGGTAGCAATGCGGACAAGGGCAATGAAGAGTCAGCACAAGACAGGTAAAAGGTGTATCGCCCCATTACGTGTGTTATTCTTGTAAATTTCTGTTGATACGCTTTAGTTGTTTTATGTTTCCATTTACAAAAACATTGTTTGGTCATCCAACAGGGGCTATTGAACACCATCCTCTGCAGTTGAGCTACAATTATTTCATACATCTAGCATGTTAGTCAAATGGTATTTACAAAAATGGCCTCACTATTGTTATTGTTATTGTTATTTGGTTGGACCCACACCTTCAATTTGGATGTTCAGTTTCTCGGAACTCCACGTATACGTAAAGATTCTCCTGTTGCTTCAACATGATCTCATATTATCTCCAGTTTAAAAAACTGCATGTGCTTATGATGCTGATTTTGCATCGAATTTGGTACTGGATGATTTAGTGCAATTGTGCAGAACCATCCTATTCTATGTATCATAGTTACAATAGCTTTGTTTATTGCAATCCTGATTTTTCCATGATAATTAGGTTGAATTATTCTTTAATTCATTTTAGCTATCCAATTTATCCAGCAAGAAGAAACTTAATGCAATTTAATAGTGCAAATGTTGTTTGGGTATGGCCTTTTCCAGGTTTGGATATGTTTGTATGGTCAGGCTTGTTCAGTTCAGCTTTGGTCTCACATTTTTTTTTTCCTAAGGATAAGGATTACAACATTTTACTACAATGTACTTCATTGAAAATGGGCTTGTGCATAAGGTTGTCCTTAACATGTATGTTTTACCTTATCTCTACAGAATGACACTTGATTTCACTTCTTCAGTTCACATAGTTTCTGTCATTCTATGCAGTTCCTTGCAGCGGGTTACCAAGAACACGCGGCTGCATCGGCATCTTCATGGAGGCAATGGACAGACTCATATCCGAACCGACGGATACACAAACCATCAGTTAGGACCGAGATATCTTGATGATGCGGTCTGTGGATGAGGTGGCCGATGGCGATGCAGATGGCACAAACACACTTCCCATGGAAGAGCAGATGGTTCATGTAACTTTAAGTAGTCTGGTCCTAAAATTGTTTTGGTTCCCCTAGGTTTCAGATAGAATGGAACTAGATTTGCATGGGGATTTAAAGGAATAGCACCAGGATAGATAGGTTCATATTCATGCCGATGCTCTGATCTATGTGCTACCCATGAAGTTCAGAGTCCAGGAGTTGCCTCTCTGAACTCGCTAATCATTGTTATGCACTTATTTATATGTGTGACTTACGATTCCTACATACACTAGGGAAATGTGGTTCTGCATACTTGCTTACTGATCTAAATTGCACATGCTTGGAGTTTCCATGCAGTGCAGGGATAGAGAGTCAACACTGATGTTTGAAGGTACCAAATAGCTCATATAGTCTTCACACTTGTTTCGAATTTTCTTAAGCAATCTTAAGCAAACTAATCAATTTCCTTTTTACTCATTTCTTGATTGCTTCACTTTTCCCTGTGGCCTTCCGTAGTAGTGACCATGTCACTTTAAGCTTTCCGCTTAATTTTGGAAGGACTTATCGCTAGTTGGATGCCCACTAACAAGTGTACAATTTCCAATTTTAGTGCTTTTTTAGCTTCTCTTACTGCATTGAATTTTTTTTAAGCTCCCGTTGCAACGCACGGGTATGAACCTAGTAAAACCTGAAACATGAGAGACTCAAAAGAAAATGAACTATAGAGTTTTTGGATTTATGAAGCAGGGTTGCTATATCTGAACCCAAGCCACAGAAGAGATGAAAACTAGGCTGCTTTATCTGAACCCAAGCCACATAGCAGATTCTTGTTGTCTTGTAAATCAACTACGCACGGCTTGGATAACATTTATGGATTTAGCACGTCCAGGTTCGGAGAGAACAATATACTACCTAACTAAAATGAACTTGCAGGAACCTCCTAATAACTTAAACAACAGCCCCCTTCGCAATGCAAGCACAACAGCAAACACTGTCCATAACCAAAGCATATTCAGGATTTATTTGGCATGGCTCCAACTCCAAACTTGCCTAGAGCCGAGTGGAGCCAGCCAAACACCCAACTCTAATATTAGCAGAAATTTCAGTATTTGGTTCTCAATTCACATGCCTTTCATTACGTGACATCCAATTCGTAAGCCTTTCAAAATTTGACACCGAGGCAGATTTGTCTCATGAAACTCATTTATGGCTTCTTGCATAGAACAAATGCGTGCTTGCTGGTTGCGTCAATGCAGCTCGCACTCGACCTACCGGCTAATTCTAGCGTCCCCGAGGAATACGACGGGACTTCAATCGTTAGTTAATCCTGGCTGGAACGGCGGCGCCCGCGTACTCTAATTTCGTCCTCCGGCCTGCTCTCGATCCGAGAATGCCAAGACACAACCTGGACTAAATGATAGGTGATCGGCTATTTAGCGTTTAGAATAATATTGGTTAAGCTAGATATAGCTAGGTTAAACTGATTGGATGCAAGGCTAAATTTGAGAGACTAATAAATTGGGAGATTTAAAATTTGAGAGACGAACTTGACCCACGAGATAAAAATTGAGGGCTGGAAATATCTATTTTCCCTTATATGTTCAAATCCAATAATATAAAAATTAGGGACAAATCAAATCCAATAGTATAAAAATTAGGGACAAATTTTGAAACACGAAATGATTTTCCCTTTATAGATGGATGGATCGGAGCAGGTGTTAGAAGAAAAACTAGTCAAATATGTAGCCTTAGGGATATAAGCTAGGTAGGCATGCATTAGGTCATGAATTGGGTCGATCAAAAAATTTAGAGAAATGAATTAAAATAATAATCTATGTAGTCAATTTAGAAAGAGAAATGAACTAGATAGAGTGATTGTAGCTCAAGGGGTATTTAGATGGAGAGGTAAAAAGTTTTTGCTTGTCACATCTTTCTTACCATTTAGAAGCATTAAACGTAACTAATAATAAAACTAATTATATTTTTCCTCTGTAAACCGCGAAATGAATCTAATGAGAGTAATTAATCCATAATTAGCGGAAGTTTACCGTAGCATCACCATTGCAAATCATGAATTAAATAGGCTCATTAGATTCGTCTCGCGAATTATAACCCATTTGTGCAAAAAGTTTTATAAACAAATTTTATTTAATACTTATAAATAGTAAGATTCTCTGACATGATGGGTGAAAAATTTTTGGTTTCAGGAACTAAACAGGGCGTGATCCAAGAAACACCATATATTGGTACCCACATGCATAGGTAATGGTAGCCCATTCCTTAATTAAATGTTACGGAAAATACGTGCATTATGCTCCTTCCATACACGCCAAGTGACCACCGCGTGCGAAGTGAGTGTGGAAGCCTTTTCTATTCAAACGTCACGCACAAACACCTCACACGCTGCGACCAATCATGCAGGCTCGCAGTCCCAACTTGCACCGGGAACCTTGCGAGTTGCAACTTGCGACGCTGCTAGCATTGCAATCTACTCTCTCCGTTTCTAAATATGAAACAACATTAACTAAATATATATATAAAATATTAATATTTATAGTACATAATTAATATCATTAGATATATACTTGAATCTAATTTTTTAATAAATTTATTTAAAGTTAAATATTGCACGTAACTTCCGATATGGCAACCATCAATAACAGTTAATCAGGGATAAAGGGGAGTACTCTTATTTCCCACTAGCACTCTGTACAGACGACAGCTCTGCCCTTTCCCTTGCTCGATCATTGCCCGGCCGCCAGACATAGCTGCAGAGCCACTATACCCACTTGCAGGAACGAGATGCATGCATCCTCTATTGCTCTTCGCCTAACCAACCCACATGCATATACAAAAGACCTGCATTGGTAAAGCCAACATAGTACGTACGCAAACTATACACGGAATATATAGTACTAATAACGACGAAATAAGGCCGCCAAATGGATAAGGCCTTTGAGGACCTTAAACGTCTCGTCCTCTTGGTTTATTGCTGCTGCTGGTGGTGGGCTCGCAGAGAAATAACGCCCGTGATGTACGTAAAAAATTGCAATTAGAATGCGAAAGGGTACGTAGCATAGAGGTTATAAGAGCCTCAGGTCCTGGGTTCGACTCCCCGTGGAAGTGAATTTTTTAGGATTTAATGGCGTTGTGCTTTCAGTGGTAGGCGACGTTCCCGTCGACAGCGAGGCGACTATGACGACTTCGTTAATCTCGAGAATTTGTCGGTTCGGTCTCTCGGAGGTGCTCATAGGGGTAGGGTTGCGTGCGTGTATTCATAGGGGTGAGTTTACGTGCGTGTTGTGAGCATCTGCGTCTGTACTGTGTTTTTCAAAAAAAATTGCAATTAGGATCTAAGAGCAGCCCAACAGTCTTCTAATAAATAATTTCCAATAAGTTATTATTAAGATGTCTCAATATCACTTTGATGAGTTATTGCAAGATGTGTTTTTCAGTCCTCTAATAATCTCATCCAAAAGCAACTTACCATATTATGAGAGTATTAGAAACTCTTCCTCTATTTAGGGGGAGTTGGAGTGAACTATTGGTTTGTTCCAATAATTATTGAGGAAAGAGAGATTCTGCGCGGCTCCTCAAATAAGACAGTAACATGTGATTTTTTTTGTTTATTACTAGCATTTAGGATAGATATAAGAAATGGGTACACATCAAAGCAGCTGGTGCGCCGAGAAATTTGAATTTTTTTTGCCATTCCCATCGATGTCACGCTAGAATGCCAAATTCTGGATTGACCACAGCCTTGCCACCAAACCAAACTGTTGCAAGAAGTCAGCAAACGTATAAATTTACATATACTCCGCGTAGCAGAGACGTGGCGGCGCGCTGCTCTCGCTGAACCTGTCCCGCGCCTACAGCGTCCGGGCTACTCCGCGGACGCCTCAGCCGCGTCGTCGCCCATGGCCCACCTCATCATCGTCGACCGTGGCACACGCCAGAGGCAGGGCAGCAGGAAGCACCAGGGCTCCGAGCACCGCAGGCCGGACGCTGGCCGGCGCGCCGAGCGCCGCAGTCCGGGCGGCTGGGCGCTGGCCACCAAGCAATGCACTCGCCCCCACCGAGCGCTGCCAGGCCAGGAGGCCCTGCCCGCAATAAAATATATTCCAATATACACTTTAGAACTGGTATTGACGTGTACCACTAATTCTTTACATTAAAATATACTTAAATGTATTGCGAGATAAGATAAAAAATTATTACTAGCTAAAAAGATAATAGGACGAGTACATCGCAATGTGTTCGTAAGATAGTTGCTGATGCTTCTCGCAATGTCATCAATTAGTTTTTCCGTAGCAACGCAAAACGCACGAGCATGCGTGTAAACAAGCAGAATCCCCCGCCCTTTTGCCTGCATGCTGTCACATTGGAGATTAAATTAAAATTGGGTCTGTCGCGGATCATGCGACTGATGAACTTTAGTATCTGCGTCAGTCACATTTTTCTTGCGCCGTTAGATGTTGATCCAACCACTCACAATAAACTGTATTTGTTTGGCTACGGGCAGACCCAAATAATAGCTAGCCCATGTGCGGTGGCTTCCCAGGCGATCGCGTCCCTGTGCGTCTTGTTTACGCCCATCTACTTGCTCTTGTGCTGGCCGCTGGAGGGGACTAATAAAGGTAGAGCAGCAGCGACACTGTTGGTAGTTAAGGAATGTGAATAACTGCTTCCATTTTATGAAGCTGAGTTTTTTTTTCAAATGGTGTGAATGCTAGTAAATTCCCCAAGAATGCTTGTGAGAGTTCTTCAGACTTAACTTTCACCGTACAGACGTGTCCCACACTTATGCAAGAATATTTCAATCAGCTAATTCCCTCGGTGCCATTAAAATTTTGACAAGTTCTTTCAGTACAACAACAATAATAACATAGCTTTTTTTATCCCAAGCAAGTTGGATAGGTTAGAGATGAAACCCATAAAAAAACAAAGGTCATGGATCTTCAGGTACGTGGATGGCGAGTCTCCAAGCGCTCCTATCCAAAGCTACCTCTTTGGAGATATTCCACTCCTTAAGGTCTCTCTTAACCGACTCGTCCCAAGTTAGTTTAGGTCTACCTCTACCACTCTTTACATTTTCGGCTTGCTTTAGAACCCCACTACACACCGGCGCCTCAGACGATCTCTGTTGGACATATCCAAACCATCTCAATCGATGTTGGGTAAGTTTCTCCTCAATTGGTGCCACCCCGACTCTATCCCGAATAACTTCGTTCCGGACTCTATCACTTCGTGTGTGCCCGCAAAACCACCGCAACATCCGCATCTCTACTACACTTAGTTGTTGGACATGTCGTCTTTTTGTAGGCCAACATTCAGCATCGTATAACATCGCCGGACGAATCGCTGTCCTATAGAACTTACCTTTTAACTTTGGTAACTTTTGTGGCACCCTTCTGTCACATAGGACGCCAGAAGCTTGACGCCACTTCAACCAGGCAGCTGAGATTCTATATCTAACATCTTCAACAATGTCGCCATCCTTTTGAAGCATCGATCCTAAATACCAAAAAGTATCCTTCTGGGCCATCACTTGCCCATCGAGGCTAACATCTCCATCCTCATGCCTAGTCACGCTGAAATCGCACATCATGTACTCGGTCTTGGTCCTACTGAGTCTGAACCCTTTCGACTCTAACGTGCGTCTCCACAGCTCTAACTTCCTATTAACCCCTTCCCTACTCCCGTCAACCAGCACCACATCATCAGGAAAGAGCATATAACAAGGGATATCATCTTGTATGTCCCTTGTGACCTCATCCATCACCAAGGCAAATAAATAAGGACTCAATGCTGACCCCTGATGTAGGCCTATGTTAATAGAAAAGTCAGTGGTGTCACCATCACATGTCCGGACAAACGTCATCGCATCCTTATACATATCCTTGATGATGGTTATGTACTTAGTTGGGACTTTGTGCTTCTCCAAGGTCCACCACATGACATTTCTCGGTATTTTATCATACGTCTTCTCAAGATCAATAAAGACCATATGCAAGTCCTTCTGCTCTCTATGTCTCTCCATCAATTGTCGGATTAAGAAAATCGCCTCCATGGTCGACCTTCCAGGCATGAACCCAAACTAATTTTGGGTCACACTTGTCACTCTTCTTAGATGGTGCTCGATAACCCTCTCCCAAAGCTTCATCGTATGGCTCATCAGCTTAATCCCACGCTAGTTAGTACAACTTTAAAAATCTCCTTTGTTCTTGAAGATTGGTACTAATATACTTCTCCTCCATTCTTCAGGCATCCTGCTGGACTGAAAAATAAGGTTAAAAAGCTTAGTTAACCATACTATCGCTTTGGCACCAAGGCATCTTCACACCAATGGGGATACCATCAGGTCCCATCGCTTTACCCCCCTTCATCCTCTTCAACGCCTCCCCAATCTCAGCCTCCTGAATTCTCCTCACAGAGCATCTGTTGGTGTCATCAAAAGAGTTATGTAACTCAAGGGTAGGGCCCTCATTCTCCCCATTAAACAACTTATCAAAATACTCTCGCCATTTGTCCTTGATCTCCTCATCCTTCACTAGAAGTCGATCTGTTGCATCCTTGATGCATTTGATTTGGTTGATATCTCTTGTCTTCCGCTCGCGGATCCTAGCCATCCTATAGATGTCCTTCTCCCCTTCCTTCGTGGCTAGCCGCTGATACAGGTCATCATACGCTTTACCCTTTGCTACGCTCACAGATCGCTTTGCAACCCTCTTCTCTAAATTATAGCTCTCTATGTTGGCTGCACTCTTATCAAGGTGGAGGCGCTTGAAACACTCCTTCTTCTCCTTAATAGCCCTTTAAACCTCGTCATTCCACCACAAGGTGTCTTTACCTTCCTATTTGCCTCCCCTACTCACGCCAAACACCTCTGAGGCCACCTTCCGAACACATGTTGCCATCTTTAACCATATGTCTTCTGCATCTTCTCCTTCCTCTCAGGACCCTTATCTAGCATTCTCTCCTTGAACGTTTGCGCCGCTTCCCCTCTAAGCTTCCACCACTTCGTTCTCGCAATCTTGGTACGTTTATCTCGATGGACACATACCCGAAAATGAAAGTCCGCCACCACAAGCTTGTGTTGAGGGACAACACACTCCCCGGGTATTACCTTACAATCTAAGCAATCCCATGTATCCTCCCTCCTAGCAAGGATAAAGTCGATCTGGCTCGAGTGTTGTCCACTATGAAAGGTCACAAGATGGGATTCTCTCTTCCTAAAAAGGGTATTCGCTATCAACAAGTCGTAGGCCAACGCGAAGTTCAAAATATCCTCCCCCTCTTGACTCTTGCGACCATACTCAAAACCCCCGTGCACTCGCTCGAACCCTACATTAGTCGCACCCACATGGCCGTTGAGATCTCCTCCTATGAAGAGTTTCTCGCTGTTAGGAACGGTACTAGCCATGTTATCTAGGTCTTCCCAGAACTGCCTCTTGGTGCTCTCACTGAGACCTACCTGAGAGGCATAGGCACTGATCACATTCAGGGCTGAGTCTCCAACTACCATCCGGACCAGGATAATCCGGTCGCTTCGCCTCCTAACCTCTACGACTCCATCCTTAAGGCTCCTATCGATCAAGATACCTACACCATTCCTACCCAGTGTCGCCCCCGTGTACCAAAGCTTGAAGCCAGTATCCTCAACCTCCTTCGCCTTTTGACCCTTCCATTTAGTCTCCTGAAAGCATAGAATATTTACACGGCTTCTAATTGCTGCATCAACTAGATCCCGCAAATTACCTGTTAGGGATCCTACGTTCCAGCTAACTATGCGAATCCTAGTTGGCTCGGCTAACTTCCTTACCCTTCGCACCCGTCGAGGGAAGTGCGAAGACCCTTGCTCATTTTCAACTACACCCGGGCGCAGATGTAGCGCGCCACTCAGGCTGTGACGACCCGACCTTTGCTCAATTTTCATCGTACCCAGGTCACGATACGACGCGCCCTTGGGGGGATGGCGACCCGGCCCTTGCCCATTTAACACCACACCCGGGTTCCGATGTAGCGCGTCACTAAGAGGGTTACGCCCCAACGAGTTTCTTATGGGTTTCATATCCATTAAAATAGCTGTTTTTTTACGCTGGTTCGCCAAACCTAACACAACCCTCCTCCTTTATCCGGGCCTGGGACCGACTATATTGAGAACCAACACAGGCGAAGTTTGACAAGTTCTTTCAGTGCCTGAAAATTTTTTGGATTCCCCCTCAGTGCCATGAAAACTCTGATTTATCCCTTGTATGCCATTTCCATTATACCAAAGCTCAATATGAGACAAACGGAATGTTATTTCGATGGTCATCTTGTTTCTGTTAATCCACAACACCCAAGTAACAACAGCAAACTGACAAAGCTATATATCAATTAATCCAGAAATTAGTAATCTAGAACACAGGGTTAGCATATCTATCTCATCGTTCTGCCAATGAGGGACTTGAAAAGTGATGTTAGCTTGAAATGCCATGGTATAATAAAATATACAAGGGTCGGCAACACTTTCTAGCTGATTAGAAATGAGTGTTTGCTAAGCAAAACCATTGTGACAAAGAGAGTATTTGGTGCCTCTTTTTTCTAGCAGGAGCAGGTGCCAACTGTTTACACTAGGGGTGGTAAAAGATCTTGATTTTTGGCCTAGTAAATCTAAGGGCCGGGTCCTAAAAGGGCCGGACTCTAATCTTATACAATTTTGAGCTAAAAATTCTAAGAGCCAAGTTGGACTGTGAAGGGAGCATTAGGGCCATAGCCCATTACCACACCAACTGGTTGGCTGATGATAGACGTTAATTTCCACTCTCTCCTTGTTGTTAACATTCCTTATGGAGTCTGAACTCTCTGAATTAATTGTGTGTAAAAAAAGATAAAGAAAATGTTTATAGAATCATATCGTTTTCCATGCTCTCAAGAAGTATACAGTATACACATGTTTCCATGTTGTAATATCTGCATATTTTGTTGTTGTTTTCTACAGGGATACAAGAAGTGAATGAAGTCTGAGGTTGTGCATATAAATAGATTTCTTATCATATCTGAGACTAAAATGTCACTTTTTATCTTGCAAAATGCAATAATTATTGCAGTTCAAGTTTTCATTTTCCTTCCCTTTATGCAAGATGAGCTGAGTCGAGGCACATTGCTTGAACCAGTCCTTACTTTATCTGAACCTTTTCATTTGGTAAACAAGAGCTACCATTCCTTCAAGCTATTAATTCCATCAGATGTTTATAATCATCAGTGCTGTTGCTCATGGCACTAGTGGTGAGTGTTCGGTTTGTGTTTTTAATCAAGTTAGGTTATGTGGGACCAATGATAGAGGCATTCTGTAGTTGCGTCCGACGATACACTTGATAGTGACGATATCCTGTAAAAGTGAAGTCTGGATGTACTTCATCACCCATTTTTCAAGAAAAGCATAGCGAACTGAATGCTGGTTAAGTTCCTTCCTCTGTTGATCATGCAGCATGATTCATGCTAGGAAAGAAAGAATCAGGGAAAAGGAAAGCTGAAGTGCCTGGGATGAGGGTATCTACAAGTCTGGGTGTTACGGACATAGAGTATGGGATTAAGTATCAGAGGCTCAGGAATAAGGACTCAGATTTGGAACATGGTTCTGAAATAATTAACCTTTGCCTAACTGCTAGCCTTCTACACAAGGTACATGACTCATCCTTGCGGACCGAAGGCAGAAATTAGCTGCAGGAGAACTCCTTTGAACGTTCATTTGATTGCCAACTTTTCTTTTTTTTTTTGACATTGTGCTGTTCTGTGACTTGCCTTAGAAATCAAGAGTTCATACATAGCCTTTCTCCATAACTATAGCACTCTATCTTACATTTCCTCCTAATTACAGTGTATTATATTCTTTCTTCCATCCCATCTGTGTATTCCTTGGGTCATTTGGCCTATGATAATTCCATTCTACAAAAGATGAAGTAACAAGGATTTCTTCTTTCTTGGACGAGGTTTGGCCTTCTTATTTGTAGGTTTAAAGACTACTTAGAGATACGGTTGGCAATGGGCGCAAAATCTAATGGGTTTTGCCATCCCAAACCCATACCTGCGATTATAAAACCTGTCCGTGAGAGCAACTCCAAAAGAATAGTTATCTCCCTAGCTAAATTTGTAGCTTTTCCGACCCTGTAAAAAAATAGAGTCTTTTAAATGGTGGGGAAACCAATAGACTAGGTAAATCTTGAGAATGTAAAATTGAAACCACGTTACACAGTTTTGTACCTGTCCTCATCGTAGCTTGGGGAGGGAGCTCGGAGCGGCGGGAGGGAGCTTGGCGAAGGTGGCGTGGGCCCATGACGGCGGGAGCGGAGGGACCAGCGGCAGCGTCAGCCAGGGGAGCGCGGGACGGCGACGGAGGGAGGGAACGCGGGGGTGGGGGCGAATGGCGAGGCGAATGGGCTCGGTATAGATGCCGAGCGAGGCCGACTGGATAGCTAGCGGGATAGATTAGCAAAGAGGATACTGATGCGGTTGGATCCAGTTTTTGGTGAGGTTTCTTCTTCTTTTAGTTAACTTATTAAGGATAAGTAGACTCTTAGAGATGCTCTTAAGAACCCCATGACCCATCATAGGTTTAATATCCTGCCTAAACCCATAGCCGTCGGGTTAACCGGTACCCACGGATCGCTTGTGCCTGTTAACAGCAGGCACTGCATAACAGCACAAGTCACCAACAGCCTCACTGCCTCACAGTCAGACAGACAGTATATATTCAGACTTAAGAGGAATATGCTTATATACAAGTATAGTTCAATATGTATAGATGATAGATCATTAATGGCATACAATACCAAGCACTAAAGCTACCAGGTTCAGACATTCAGTGTTCAGCTCACGATGAGCAAGATCAAACCCCAAGGTAAATGCCTCACTGGTCAATGTCTCAACGGCAACAAATTTAAATGACAAGTCCCATCGGGCTCCAACATGCAGTACTACAAGTTCACAATCGATGAATCAATCAGTCACAACCAAAAGGAGAGGCATCAGCATCATTCATCAATTGATCCTTGCAATTGACTTGTTCCAGCAGGTTGCACTTGACCAAAAAACAAAAACAGCTCCGGTGGATTTCTTGAACAGAAATCCTAAATTGCTAGTTCCTACATGAGCGCAAACACACATTAGTATATGAAATCAATCATTCAGTAACTCATTTCTATTCAGATGCTTTACAACAAGAGCATATTAAACCATAAACAGGAACAATCATTTTTTTTTCAATCTGTACATGAATATCAGAAGCATTTAAAAGAACCACTAGTCTCTATTCAGATTTCAGAAGCAACTACTTTGACAGCAAGACAGGTTTTACCTACAACAACTCTAAACATTCATGCATTCCAGCAGTAAGGTGCAAACAAAGCATTTATGCGTTCCAAAGTAACTCCAAACAAGTATTAAAATCAGAAGTAATCTCTGGTAAGAAATAGTAAAATCTGAAGCAATATCTGGTAAGAAAGGTTCTTGGTCGATGCAGCAGCCCCAGGCTTGAGGAGGTGTCGCTTCTTTGCGGTGGCTGGAAGGCTGCGGAGGGGCGGCAGCGCTGGCCGGCGGAGGCAGGCAGTGCTTAATTTGCATCCATATGCTCTTATTGCAAATATTTTTTTTGTGTGTGCGCTTCGGTGACATTTTGTACATTCCCTGAATCAGGCCCAAGAAAAGGACCTTTTGGATCCACTTGTTAAACTTTCTGAAATATCATATGATGGCAAGTCACTTCGTAGAATCCTTTTAGTTTAAGTTAAAATTGATCTATTTGGTACTTAACTCTTGAACTAATACGTTATAGTTTTATAAAAATAAACTAGTCCAGATTCCGCAGAAATGGAAGATATAATGATATCAGGAGAACTGCAAGGAATAAATGTTGATGGTAATGTCCATCAAAATCCACAAATTCTGAAGATTTCAGCTATCCATTTATTTAAAGAAAGGCAGCATAGTCTACTAATCACGTACTGGAACTGTCCCATGGGATTAGCAAGGAAGGGGAAACAAACTTACAAATAATTTAAGGGTTTGAGCAGGCTGTGAATACTTCAGACTTCAGTGGATTGCGGATATGAAAAACTTTGACCCTTTGTCAACTTCAGTGCTCGATCCAAGTACCCTTCCTTGCATAAGGATTTGACAAGGATTTTAAAGGTTGCTATTGCTTTGTTGGCAATATGAACCGCCAAACTTTGATTCACCTCCAATTGTGCTTACATCAGTCTGCTCATGACGAGCTACAGAATTTGATTGTTGCTGCGCACGAGGAAACCCATTGTTATTTTGGACCTGTGGCACACCAAAATCTGCCTGGTGCTGTGGCAAATGAGAAGCATGTGGCGGCCCTTGAGGACCGCCATACCCCAGCTGGCTTTGGGGTGATCCATAACTCGGGCTCCAGTGTGTACCATGTGAAGGTTGGCTTTGGGAAGCCACATATGCAGGCGGTTCAGGTGGTACTTGATTTCCAAATCCTACTTGTTCTTGGTGAGGCGCAAAGCCATATCCTGACTGATGCAGCTGGGAACCATACCCCGCTTGTGATTGATGGTTGCTATACCCTGATACACCTTGAGAAGCACCAAACTGTGGCTGTGGTGGCTGAGGGGAAGCAACTGCAGACTGTACATGCCGAGGTGCACCATATCCTGGGTGCGGCCCTTGAGGAGCACCAAAACCTGAATGCCATTGCCGAGATGAGTCAAACTCAAGCTGCTGATTTTGAGGGTCTTTAAATGCTGTCCGGTGCTGTGGAGAGTAACCAAATCCAGGCTGCACTGGTGGAGCTGAGCTAAAGCCAGGTTCTTTCCCTTGAGCAACATCATATCCTGGGTGCGGCGCTTGAGGAGCACCAAAACCTGAATGCCATTGCCGAGATGAGTCAATCTCAAGATGCTGATTTTGAGTGTCTTTAAATGCTGTCCGTTGCTGTGGAGAGTAACCAAATCCAGGCTGCACTGGTGGAGCTGAGCTACAGCCAGGTTCTTTCCCTTGAGCAACACCAATTGCATTGCGAGGGCGATTCTCCGTTCTCGGCTGATACTCTGTCCTTGGCTGAGGTATTGGCAAAGGCTTTTCTTCAAAAGCTTTCTCGATTTCTTCCTGGCGACCAGACTTCTTGAAAATGTCAACAACAGATTCTCGGAACTCTTGAGGAGGCACAACACCACCCCTTGCCATGTCCATCACTAGGTCCCGTGCTCGATCCAAGTTCCCTTCCTTGCATAAGGCTTTGACAAGGATTTCAAAGGTTGCTGTGTTTGGCTTGATCTCCTTGTCAGGCATCCTCCCATACACCTTCAAGGCATCATCAATCCGGCCAGCCTCCGTAAGTCCTTCAAACATACGGTTGAAGAAACCAATATTGAACTTTGGCCCATGCTCCCTCCCATCTGCCATTTTATAGAAATACTGCACGGTATCTTCCACACGGCCTTCCTTGAAGCACGAGTCAACAAGGTAAGTGTAGGTGTACACATCTGGAAGGACCGACTTGGTCTCCATCTCTTCAAAGAGCTTCTCTGCCTCAGCAAGCATCCCGTTCTCACAGAGCTTACCAATGATGTTGTTGAAGCAACCAACATCCATCTGGACATTCTTCCTGGGCTGGCGGTGAAATACCTCAATTGCCTGCTGGAACTTGCCCTCCTTAAAGCACTGGTTGACCATGACATTGTAGGATTCGGCGTTGATGCCAATGAAGCTTGGTGGTGTGTGGTTGTCCATCATGGTCTCCCACAGGTCGTTGGCCTCCTTGTCCTTGCCATGCTTGAAGAGTGTCTCGAGCAGGACGTTGCAGGTGGCCGGCGTCATCTTGAAGCCCCGTGCGAGCAGGGACTGGTAGTTGTCCATGGCCTCCTTGTCCTTGCCCTGCTTCCAGTAACCCTCCATGAAGGTGGTGTGGACGACGCCGTCGTAGACAACGCACTTCTCGGTGAGCTCGTTGAAGAGCTCGAAGGCCTTGCCCCAGTTGTCGAGGTCGATGTAGCCAGCGATGAGGTTGTTGTAGACGAGCGAGTCAGCAGCACCACCTTTGTTGAGCATCTCACGAAGGAGGTCCAGGGCGTCGCGGATGCGGCCGGCAGCGACGAGGCCCTTGGTGAGGTGGCGGTAGGTGACGGCGGAGGGGGAAAAGGGCGCGGACGCGAGCATGTCGCGGTACACCTGCATCGCGTCGTCGACGCGGGCGGCCTCGACGTGGGCGAGAATGAGGGTGTTGTAGGAGACGATGTTGGGGACGATGTTGGAGCGGCGGAAGAAGAACTCGAAGAGGGAGACGGCGTCGTCGTGGCGCCCGGCGCGGACCATGGCCGCGGCGACGGCGGTGCAGGTGAAGACGGTGGGCCGGACGCGGGATGAGACGGCGGCGCGGGCGGCGATGGAGGCGCCGTCGAGATCCCCCGAGCGGATGAGGGACTGGACGCGGTTGTGGAGGCTGAGGCGCGGGCCCACGAGCGCGGAGGTGGTGTCGGGGAGGCGGGGCGCGTTGGGGTCCCGCGGGGGAGGCGGCCCGCGGCGGAGGACGTTCATCGGCGGCTCGATGCGGAGTCGGCGCTTGCGGCGGCGGCGCTCGGCGGCGGCCTCCTCGGCGGAGGAGAAGGCGAAGTGGCGGCGACCCATGGGGGTGAGGAGCCCCGCAAGGGTGGGCGGTGGTGAGGAGCCGATCGCGGGGGCGGGGAAGGGCGAGGGGTGGAGGTGGGACAGGCGGCGGAGGAGCAGGAGACGGCGGTAGAGCGCCATGTCCGCCTTCGCGCAGCAAGCCTTGCCTTGGTGGTGGTGGCCGGCGGCGGCGGCGGCGGGAAGAAGGAAGGCGGTGTGTTGTGGGCGTGCGGCGGCCGGCAAGTAACCCTCGCTGGGAGCTCATATGGGCCGCATGTATTCTCGGCATCTCGGGCTGGGGAATGGGTCGTGTAGTGAAGAAAAATCCACACAACCAGGCCCCATGCGGCCCATTTATTCCTTCGTCGCCGTGCTGCTCACGCGAAACGGCCAGAGTGGCAAAAAAAAAATCCCTCCATTTGGCGCATGCTGCTCAAACTCACTAATCTGGATGAATCCAAAATCCAAACTACGATTCTCCAGCAAAACTCCGTACTACACAGTTAGGTCCTACCTTCGTACGTACAATGTTCCGGCAAAACTCGCAAAGTTTTACAAATGCCATGATCCTCTGAAGAAAGAAAATCCAAAACATGCTTTGTTGACAATGCTCTGCTCCTCTCGTTCCTGACTCGAGAAATGAACATGCCTATATATATACCGACAGAGAATCACCATGAGACAAAAACATGTGATGGACAAGCTCCAATAATGTGACTGTTTGGAGGATTTCATGACTAGCAAGACAGATGACAGTAGATCATACATGCAAGGGACGGGGAAGAAGAAGTCGAAGCATGTACCACAATCTCATGCCGCTTGTTTACGCACAAGGCACTGGATAGTATAGTGTAGCTATGTATATTTACAGGTGTAAATAGAGTTCGTCGGAGTTCTCGAGCGAGCTGTTCGCCAACTGCATCCAAGTCGAGTTCCAGAGTCCACCGTAGCGCTTGTTGGGCTTGCTGGACCGATGGCCCCTTCCTAGTTGAGTAACTTCATCAGAAGCTTCTTCATTCCCGTCTTCCTTGCCGCCGTCATCAGCAGGTGCGGCAGCGGCTTCGGGTTCAGGAGGCTTGCCATCTTCAGTCACCGATCCCTGCGGTGGTGTGGCGGCCGGCGGGTGGTCTTGGTCTTGGTGGCGCGACGGCAGCGGTGGCGAGGGCAGGGACGGGGGTGGAATCTTGGCGAGGTGCCTGTTATTGGACATCCATTTCCTGAAGGCGCGCCGGGGGACGCCGACCTGGGCGCAGAAGGCGTCGACGGCGTCGGCGTCGGCGCCGGCCTTACGGAAGCTCCACCCGCCGCGGTATGCGAACTCCCGCATCCGGCTCCTCTGCTCCGCCGTAGTCTTGGTCGTGGACCGCTTCTTGATCGGCGCCGGGGGTGACGCCACGGCCATCAGCGTCGCGTGAGGCGGGTGCGCAGTGGAGAGGCCGCCCGAGGACTCGCCCAGCGCGCCGGGGGCGGAGGACGGGGACGCGGGGACGTGCAGGCGCGTCTGCATGAGTGGCGGTGGTGCCAGGAGCTGCGGGATGACCGGGGACGAGCTGGTGGTGCCGCCGGTGGGGGTCGCCGATGAGGGGGGTAGCGCCGCTGCAGCAACATCCTGGATCTTGAAATGATCTCCTTCTCCGCCGCCTCCCAGCCTCGCCGTCCCAGGAGGCGTCTCGTCGCTCGAATTCACCGGCTTCGGCAGCACCTCCTCTTTGCCCTTGCCATCGCCGTGCGTGTTGATGTTGTCCGGCTGACCGTTAGCACTGAAATAAGCCACTGCAGAGCACCGAGGCAAAAAGGAGTCAGTTCAGGTAGTAACAAATAGGTGCATGAGTGGATTGATAAATGGTGATGATTAGTGAAGATGGAAATGACTAAACAATGTCCATATTTACTTTTTTAGTGGAAATCTGATGGACGAGGTTCTCTGGAACACAAAATTTGCGATTGTAAAAATTTACAGTTGACAAAGGGTCAAAGTTTGCCGTATCCGCAATCCACTGTTCTTCAAAGTATTCACAGCCCGGAGCCCACTCAAACCCCTTCAATTATTTGCAAGTTTGTTTCCCCTTTCTAATTATTCCCAGGGACAGTTCCAATTCGTGATTAGCAGACTATGCTGCCTTTCTTTAAATAAATGGATAGCTGAAATCTTCAGAATTCATGGATTTTGTACCTTGCATTTCTCCCGATATCATTATTATATCTACCATTTCTGCGGAATCTGAACTAGTTTATTTTTATAAAATTATAAAGTATTAGTTCATGAGTTAAGTACCAAATAGATCAATTTAACTAAAAGGATTCTACGAAGTGACTTACCATCATATGATATTTCAGAAAGTTTAACAAGTGCATCCAAAAGGTCCTTTTCTTGGGCCTGATTCAGGGAAAGTAAAAAATGTCACAGAAGCACAAAAATAAATTGCAATAAGAGCATATGGATGCAAATCAAGTACCGTCATACTGAGTTTAAGGGGAATCTCACTTTGAGTATCGACTTTGCTTTCTCTAAATTAGCTGGATATGGCTTCTCTCTAAGTAGTCTTTCAACCTACAAATAAGAAGATGGCTGAACCTCGTCAAAGAAAGACAGAAGAAATCCTTGTTACTTCATCTTTTGAAGAATGGAATTATCATGGGTAGAAATGACCAAGGAATACACAAATGGGAAGAAAGAATATAATACCCTGTAATTAGGAGGAAATATAAGATAGAGTGCTATAATTATGGAGATACGCTATGTATGAAATCTTAATTTCTAAGAAACTTCACAGGACAGCACGATGTCAAAAAAAGAAAAGGTTGGAAATCAAATGAACTTTCAAAGGAGTTCTCCTGCAGCTAAGTTCTGCCTTCGGACCGCAAGGATGAGTCATGTACCTTGTGTAGAAGGCTAGCAGTTAGGCAAAGGTTAATTATTTCAGAACCATGTTCCAAATCTGAGTCCTTATTCATGAGCCTCTGATACTTAATCCCATACTTTATGCCCATAACGCCCAGACTTGTAGATTCCCTCATCCCAGGCACTTCAGCTTTCCTTTTCCCTGATTCTTGCCTAGCATGATCAACACAGGAAGGAACTTGACCAGCATTCAGTTC
The DNA here is from genome assembly GCA_032594955.1 of Panicum miliaceum. Lineage (NCBI taxonomy): Eukaryota > Viridiplantae > Streptophyta > Magnoliopsida > Poales > Poaceae > Panicum > Panicum miliaceum. The sequence goes on from CM064056.1 coordinate 18,207,142, forward strand.
GCTATGCTTTTCTTGAAAAATGGGAGATGTACATCCAGACTTCACTTCATAGGATATCTTCTCACTATCAAGTGTATCGTCGGTGCGACCTTTCTGTCAACAAGAACAATCCACCAAAAGTTCCAGATTAGTAACAGTGGACTATGAACACTTCTATTGATCTAACAATTTTGACAATAAAAATGTATAAACAACTATAGCTAAAAACTTTATTAAACTATGAAGGCATAGAAACTTTTTTCATCATTTACAGTTCCACAAAACCAATAAAAACAGGCATGGTAATGAAGAATGGTTTCAATCATGATAGCGTGCACGTCCTTTTCAACATCGTTATGATTCAGCAGTTCTATTATGTATGGATAAGAATTAAGATAGTTACAGAAGAAAACACTGAAAATGCGAATCCAAGAAATATTGCATACCACCATCGCCACAGTAACTGCCACTGGTAACTGAACAGAAGGGGCATGCCCGTTTACAGATTTCAACCTTTTAGCAGACACCACTGCATGGGGTTCAAAATAAGGTCCTTCTTTGGCCCAATTAGATATATCTGATATCCCAATGTCCCTGTTTCGATAGCCATGACAATATATGAGCATCAACTCGTTTAATTCTATATTATATTTTATTTTCGTGAAAACAAGCAAACATTAACACCTTGTGGTGGACATGGAGTGCTCTGATATTGATGACTGCTGCAACAGACTGAGGCAGCTTGTGCATGAAGTGGAGACCTGTCCAGTTGAGCCATTCTTGTCATGAACCATGGCATGTGCATCACAAGAAGGATCAGTCTTTGTAAGAACAGACAAAGTCACCAAACTAAATTTCCTGCTCAATAAGAATAAAGGTTAGGCATATGAAACTACATGGAAGAAAAATCTTTTAATAAGCATACACTTCATTCTGAGAAAAAATGACCAGACATACTCACCTCAAGGATTTGATATTCTCATTTGAACTGACCTTCACAAGAACTTCTTTATGCTCAATGTGTGATATTCTAAGCTCATTTCTCAGTTCAGTTAGAAGCTTGACCTGTAACTGCAAAAACATACAGGTAAAGAAGAAAATATCTGATGGGGCAATGCAAATTATGACATCTAAAATAATTAATGAGAAGTAATGTTGGGTGTCGAGTCATGGGCCGCATGGTCTGGACGAGCCCTCTCTCATGTACAGAACAAGTGAACAATCACTACAAGTATGCAGAAATAAAGCAAGTGGCATGGCAAGGTGAGATAGAGGAAAAAAAATGAGAGCGACAAGCAAACAACCACCGTTCTGAAGAAACGTAGATACAAAAAGAAAATATCTCGGTCAAATCAGCATTGAGTACAAAGTTATATACATCAATAGGATTCAATTTATCCAGCAGTTTATATTTTCTATGATTTGAGTACTGGTATTTAGAACCTGTATAAGAAAGAGGAATGGCTAACAGATATACCCATGAGAGGTGGTTTGTCACAGCACAGAAAGCCCTTAAAACAGATGCATAAGCTGACCGCTCCAAGCAATGAATCTGAAATACAGTATCTCCAGCATCTGGTAATACACATGCATCCTTCATAACTTCAGTATTGCAAGTGTTCCCTTTGGAGTGCAAGCCAGCACTGCGACAAGAAATTCAGCAGTCCATGTAAACGTGTTGTACTATGTATACACACACGATGGTGGTCAATATTTGGGACAATTTGCATGTGTAAGGAATAAACTAGGGATACAAGGAACAGGAAAAATAGATATAAATGCCACAAATAAACATGAAATGGTACTAGATACCAACATAGGGCATCAAAATTTAAAGAGGTTAGAAATCTGGTAGAGCGGTACTGCAGAACATATCAGTTCACAACTCTTTCAATCAGCATATATGTTTTATTCTGAGCATAAGTGTTAGGCATCACCTCAAAGAGTTGATTTGCTTATTTGATCTGGCCTTCCCAAGACATTCTCTGTGTTCACTCTCCAATATTTTAAGCTCATTTCTCAGTTCAGCGAGACATCCTTCTTTGGCCTGTAAGATATCAAAGGTAACTAGCATGTAAAACACACATACGCAGCTGACGAAATGCTAATTATCCTATCCAATCCAATAAAATTCACCCAAACAATGTTACATCTAAACATATAAAAAAGCAGAACTTACATAAAAAACCAGAAGTATCTACCATATTATCATGTAGTGGTATAGAGCCACAGATCAGCATATTTTCCTAATGTGTATTATATGCTTATTAGTGATATTTCACAAGTAAACTTAAGGAGTAAGAGGAAGTACCCTTGAGAGGAGGTCTGATTGAGCACAGAACGCTCTCAACACAGCAGCATATGCTGATCGCTCCAAGCAATGAATCTGAAATGCAATGTCTGCAGCATCTTGTATTACACATGTAACTAGTACAGATTCTCCCATAACTCCAGTATTAGGAACACTTCCTCTTTGAACCAGCACTGCAACATGCACCCCTCAATATCAACTGATATGTAATGTATGAGACTGATAAGATGGGAAATTTGCCTAGCTTGAGATAAGAGGAACAATTCATTGAAATACAGTGATGAAGATAGCACACGTAACTAAAATGGAAAAATCAGATTTATCAGAATTGCTTTTGGACTAAATAAGAAATCTACACATTCCTGGGAAAAAAAGCAACAAATATACTGAACCGGGACAACTTGTGCTGCTGAATTCACCCACATGGATGTTCTCATAATTCCAACTACGAGTGGGTCCTTCCTATTTTACTGTGCTCTTGCAAAACCTACCAAGTCTTACAACATACTCCTATATCGCTCCAGCATATTTCCAGAAAACCATGTCAAAATATCTGCTCCTCTTGCTTCCCCAAATCAGAGATGAGAGATCAGCATGCCTATACAGTTACCAGTGAAGCAATAGCATCGACTCTCCAGCAACTCTCGAACTGAATTTCGGGAGTGGGGTGACAGGAATCAACAGTAAGCCGCCTCAATCGCTAGCATCAAGCAACAACACATCAACACTACACTATCACGCTGCACATACACGGACGCCCCGAAGCATCACCAGATGAACATGAGCAAGGGTTTAGAAGTTAGAACCCTATCGGAGGAAGGAAAAACCATCGGAAGCGCCGAACGGGAAGGGGAGCAGGAGAAGGCGCGTAGCAATCACGCCGCGCACCGTTCGCACCCGGCGATCGAGGCCATAGCGCTGCGGGAGGAAACGGAGGGGAGAGTCGGGGAGGAGGTTACTCGTACCTTCCTGCGGGGGCGGAGAGAGCGGCGGCGAGGCGGGGGCGGAACGAATTCAGCGGCGGCCGGGCGGGCGAGGCCAGCGGGGAGGCGGGGGAGGAGAGGCGAGGCGAGGCCTGACGCTTCTCCTCTGTTTGCTCCGGCCCAGAGGGCGATTTCAAAATTCTGAAATGACCACCTCGCCACCTCGGAAAGACGTGCTTCTTTTTATTTCGTGGCGTGGCGCATTCTGTTGTTTTTGGCTTTTTTTTTTAGAGGACCACCGGTCTGGTTGGTCAGGCAACAATATCGGAGTGGCCCGGCCCAAGAGTCTTGACCCAATAAGAAACTTGAGCTTTTCTTGAGCCTGGCCTCTCAAGTATGAAATGCTGAATTTATAGACCAAAAAATAGGAGCAAGAATGAACATCAAGATGCAAATTTCGGTCAGTTCAGCTTTAGCTTCAGCAGAACAATACGAGGGACGCTCGTTCAGCAAGAATGAATCAGACGAAGCAGACACCTGAATCACAAGGCAGACACCTGAATCAGAGCAAGCAGAAAGGAAAAAGTTCACGAATGCTCTTCATTCAGAATATAGAACGGGTTCCGCGCAACAAATCGAACACCAATTTTTTCCATAATCAATATGACATAAGATTTTTATTGATAAACACTTTGTGGGACACTTATTGTTCAAATGGACAACAATATGCTTATGTCGACAATGTACAAATGAACCTTAATTTAGGGGGGCTACTTTAACAAACAATAGATGATCTGAGAGCAAGCTGTGCGCATATACGACGAGCCGGACGTATCCGAAAACAATAAAGAAAGCCAAGGGCTGGACGAAGGTGACCGTGTGGCTTTTACTGCACGGGGGTGGCTGCCTCAGGCATGGTGAGCGAGCTTCTTCACTATTGAGGCCATGTACTTGCCCTGGTGCTCGGCGAGGGCGAGCTCCGTCTCACTGGGTTGTCTGCTGCCGTCGCCAGCGAAGACACCAGCACCGTATGGGCTGCCGCCTCTAATATCGTCCATCTTGAACATGCTTGCACCAAATGTGTAGCCAATGGGGACGAAAAGCATTCCATGGTGCACTAGCTGGGTGATGGCCGTCCAACTACAATAAACAACCAAAGCATGGTCACTGGTCAGGAATGGCAAAGCATGATGAACACAGATACTTAAAACCAACTTAGAAATTACAACTCTACTCAGCTAAAAATATTTATGTTCAGCTCAAGAAAATTTACAATTATACATGCAAACAAGTAGGGAGAATAAAATCGAGGCACAAGGACTTTGATTCTTTTAGTTTTTCTTAGGATCAGAGAAACATTATTACTGGCCCCGGACCAAAGACTTATGGTTCTAGAGCAGTTAAGTCACAAATCTGTACAAAAGTCAAGTGATAGCTCTTATTGTTTATGATCCGTGTATTTTCTTTTCCTTTATCTGCCTTAAAAAAGACTACTAAAGCAATTACTCAAGTGAAGAAACTGAAAAGGATAGCTAACTGGTTGGAAACTGGCACAACTGCACATGGACAATTTACCTAAGAAGCAATGATATCCAAAATTCACATGACACAAGGGACAATACTTTGTTTCCACAAGAGGAACCTAGATTAGAAAGTGATAGCTTGAAGCCTCCACTTGGATGCAGGAATTTAAGATGGCGAATCTGATCTCTCACAGGAACCTTTCAATAACATATCTGTTTCTTTCATCACGAGCCTACAAAGTTTGAATGTATTGCCCGTGCTTACGGCACTATGACAGATATTGATCAGGTACAAGCCTAAAGGTACCGTACCACAATTATTCCGTACCATCGCATTAACTCAAGAGTCCTTTTTGTACAAATCATATCCAATGTCCTTAAATTCGTCTACGGCCACCTATGTTGTTGTTAATAGTCTAACTGTACCACGCCGTGATAATCAATAATGGAGAAAATAGTGCAACAGCATCCAAAACTGATGCGCATATGGTACTTCATTTCCATAGTTCGCAACAACCAAATCAATGTTAGCATTACCATGACACGGACTTGTAGCTTGCTTTAGAAGCACTTGATAGCGAAATATGGAAAAAATGTTAACCATGTGCGTTTCAGCTTCAATTACATGACGACGCTCATTTTAGTAATTGCTCCTTGTCATCTATATGATTTATCATTTCCTAGTTGTAAACATGAATTCAATGAATTGTGCACAAGTATGGATGGAGTGCATGCACAAATCATCAAACATGTGATAAATAAACAGGTCATTCACAAAACTACTAAGCCATGCCTTGATTATCTCACACATGGAAGCCTAAACCAAGGGGCCGTGAAAACATCACAAATCCAAAGTTTCAGACCAGTTAACCAACCTGGAGTATAGCAGAGTATGTTTAACCCTGATTAAAACAGGAGGAAAGAAAGTGATAGACCTCAATCTCCAGTTAAACACTTACCAACAAACCACTGGTAAAACATCTCAAGAATTATGAACTATTTTAATAAGTTTAAAAAATGGCCTGTGGATGGAATAGCAAGTGTTCCTATCTTGTCCACTTCAAATAATTAACTCTTCCTTCCACTGCATCGTAACGCATTGCCAGAAAATTGAAAGAGTAAGGAGATGCTTACGCCGTGGTCTCCTGGCCGCCGCCCTGCGTTCCGGTGCTGACGAAGAATCCTGCGGGCTTCCCGGCGAGCTTCTGCTCCTGCCAGAGCGAGCCCGTGGAGTCGAAGAATGCCTTCATCTGCGCGGCCATGGCGCCGTACCTCGTCGGGAAGCCGAACAGCACGCCGTCGGCCTCCTGCAGGTCCGCTGCCGACGCGATGACGGGGACCGCGGGGTCCTTGGCCGGCGCCTGCATCTTCTCCAGCACCTCCGGCGGGAGCGTCTCGGGGACCCGCCGCAGCACGGCCTCCACGCCGTCCACCGCGCCGGCGCCCGCCGCCGCGCGCCGCGCCAGGGACTCCACGTGCCCGTACATCGAGTAGAACACGATGTACAGCCGCACCTTGCGCCCGGCTCCCGCCTCCGGCGCCGGCGCCGCGGCGGCTGCTGCGGGCACCACCTCCTCTGGCGCCTCGCGCGGCGCCGCAGCCGCGGCGGACGACGACGAGGGCGCGGCGGCCGGCGGCTGGCGCCTCTTGCTGGGGACGCAGCCGCCGCCCTTGCCCATCTCTGGCGGCCGCTCTCTCTCTGCCTTCCTCCTCGATCCAATCCAACCCAACCCACGCCCCCGCCCCGCCCGCCGCCGCACGCGGGAGACCTGCGCAAAGAACCCGCAATTCAGCGACGCCTCCGAGGAAACCGCGGATCTGGGGGAGGAATTCCCGGCTCCCCAGAAGGGCTCTCGGCGATCAGGAACTCAAGAAATGCGATCTCGGGGACGGCGGCGGAGGCGAGGGGATCAGACCTCGGAATTCGGCGGGTGTGGAGTGAGGAGAGGGCGAGGAGTGGGAGATGCCAGCTCAGGGAGGGAGGCAGCGCGTTGGAGAAAATGGCTTTGTTTAAGGAAGCGGTAGAAGGCTGGTTCACGCTGGGTTGGATGGGCTAGGTTCATGCAAAATTGAGGTGAAGATCGCATGATCATTAAGCAGTAATGACTGTCACCACTTTTGCATTGAATGTATTTTCTTTATTCAAAGGTCCGTATGATATCAAAGGCCATGATGGTGAGATCAAATTCTAAAAGATATATGGCCAATAGAAACCATGTAATGCACTATAGTTGAATGATTGAGAACAAGAAAAAACCCAAACCTCTTTATAGTCCTGTCTTGATGTTGCTAGTGAAGGTCAATGATATTGCTAGCTAAGGAAAATGCGCCAAAACTTGTTGGTGTATGAAGTGCTAGTAGACTTTGAACACATTTACGATATTTTTGAAGATGAGAGAAATATCTTTTGAGGTCGACACGTGGAGTTTAATTTTTACTCCGTGGCATATATCAAACTTTAAACTTGTCTACGCAGACATAAAAAGAGTTCACAGTCAGAGAATGTGGGATGAACAATTACTCAGGTGCGCCTGTGTGTTTCTTAATAAATGAACCAACAAGCAAACTCAAGCAATGTTTGCCCCAATTAAAAAGGAACAAAAATTTAGGAACTTTTAATTTTATACCCCCAAAGAATAAAGCATCAAACTATGATCATTTGTGCTGCACACTGATGATCATTTAATGCGCAATGTGCAGCGAGCCAGCGCATGGAACAACGACTACACGTGCATTGAGCCATCACATTGGATCGGAAGATCAACCGTTCGGATTGACGCATTGAAAGGGCTGTTTGGATTGACGCATCACCTGAAACAACGATTAAAGTTCGGGAAGGCTGGCTCTAGATGGATCAACAACAATTCAGACAATAGAAAAAAGTGTGGAATAAAGAGATAACCCAAATTTACGTGCTTTATTTTTGAGATGTGGTCCAAACATGTGATTCTCTAGAACCTGCTCGATCTATCTATTTAGGAGATGTAGCCGCGCACACGCTACACTTTCTTAGAGCTTGTCTGTTGTGTTTTTTCTTATCAAGAGTAGTCTTAAAGGACTACTGGTAAAAGCTGACTTTTGAAAGCTGGAGAAACAGTGAAAGACCGAGTATATTGGCTTCTGAACGAACACTCCTCAAAGCTGAAGCCAGCCAAATAACATTTCACATAAGCAAGCAGAAGCACACTGCACGTACAAGCAATACTCCTCAAAAGGGCATTCCAAATAGACAAGCAAAAGCACATCTGGATATGCTTTTAGCTTCCAATATAAATACAACCTTTGCTTCTCATAAGCCATTTTCAAAAGCTGACAGTTTGTTTCAGATTTTTGCTTTGAACCAGAACTCATAAGAAAAGGTTGAAATAGTGATAACAGGATCTCAGCTCATCCAGAGAACCGGGTCCAAATATGAGAAATATATAACACAACGCCAGAGCTTTGGCCAAACAGGCTTTAGCTCCTCATCTACTCTTTTTGTTTTTGAATCCAATGGTAGGAACTCTGCCGCTCAATTAAGATGAAAGAACGAAATTATGTACAAGAAGATTAGTCAAACGAGATACCCACAAAGCACCCGAGTGGCTAACTACCCCACGCGATCTAGTTGAGCATTAACACAACACACTGCTATAGGTCATCGTTACCAAGTATGGAAGCAAAGCTAACAGCAGCTCCAACTTCCGATGGCAGACCACCCACGAGCCACCTACCGACGGGTCCAAAGCGCGAGGTCGTAGCCGATCATCGTTGCCAAGCTCAAACAAGAGAAGCTCCGACTTCCAATCACGAACCTCCATCCCACCCCCGGCGGATGCAGACCCTCCACGGAGCCCCAAACCACGATGAAAGGGGCACGCCGCATGTCATCGTTGCCGAGCCACATCTCCGACGCAGCAGCTCCGACTTCACGTTGCAAGAACCGCCTCCACGCATCCACCAGGCGCCGAGAAGTGCAAACACCGAAGGAGACATCAAAGCTACAACGACGATCCAAGTGCAACGCCTTCAGGAAAGGAAGCGACGTCGATGGCGCCACCGTGCACGCCCACTGCAGATCGGGCTTTCACCCTTGGATGACAATGCTAGAAGAGAAGACACGACATCCCCAACAGGAAAAGTGGCACCCACCAGCATCACCGTTATCAAGGCTTTCGCCTGAAGAACCTTCTAGCACGACGTCGGACCTTGAAGCACCCCGTACCTGCCAGCACAGCCCTCACCGTTGTCCCGTAACCCAACAGAAGTCCGTACAAAGGGGTATCGACGCGCCAGCTGCTCGCAACAGCCGCACAGCTGCGTCGACCGCCACCCCCTCTGTCCGAGCAACCTGTAGAGCTGGACCTGACTCCACTGCCCGCGAACACCACCGCACGTCGAGGTCGTCCCCAACCACCAACGCCGGCACTAGCAACCGCGACCGTTGCTGCCGGCCTCCGCCGGAAGCCACGAGGCGCATGCCCCATCATGTTGGGCGCCGCCCCTCGCCCTGAAGACGCCATATCCAGCCACAAACCTGGCGCCCCAGGCAGACACCCCCGCCTCCATCCTCGACTGCCCGGGCCACCACGAGCAGGCAAGCCAGGCCGAGAGCCCCGCCGCCGCCCCGTGCTTACACGGGCTCCGGCTGACACAGCCCCTGCCGCCCACCACGCCTCCTGGCTAGGGTGAGCCTGATCCAGACGCCGGGGCACCGAATCCGGCCACCCGGGCCATGGACTGGCCGCCAGGGCAGCCTGCTCGCCAGGCAAGGGAAGCCACCGGGTCCGGGAGACAGTTCCGCGCACCGCAGGGGCACGCGGGGCCGCTGCCCGCCCAGAACGCCGTTGGGGGAGCCCGCAAGTTGCCGCAGCTCCTGGGCCCGAGCCGCACAAGGTTGGAAGAAGGGCCACCTGCCCAGGCCGCCGTCGCGGCCGCCGCAAGGCCCAAACCGGCAGATCTGACCTCCCCAAGCGCAGCGGCCACCTCCCATGTGGATCTGGCCACCGGCCGTTCCCATCTCACCGGAGCACCACCACGTCAGCCATGCTCGGGGAAGAGGAAACGCACGAGAGAAGAGGGAAACGGCAGAGAAAGGATGGGATGGCCCCGCCGCTGCCCTCCTCTCTGCGCGCCAGGCTTCTGGCGGCGGCTGGGGCAGGGAACGAGGCCGGCGGGGGCTGGGGTCGGCGGGCGGTGAGCCGCCCGTTTCGCCCAGCGTGAGCGACACGGGGGCAGGGTTCCAACTTCCTCCTCATCTACTCTCTCTCCCTTCCAAAACATATTTTATTTTAGTTTTATCATAAGTCAAATCTTTCAAAATTTGATCAAATTTATAGAAAAGATACTACATTTATAATATCCAACTAACTTCATTCAATCCATCATAAATATATGTGTATAGATGTTAATATATATTTTTATAAAAACTTGGTCAAAGCAAGCTAGTGAACCGTAATTTGGAATAGATTGCATAAACATATTAAGGCAATTCTTAATATTTTTTTAATTTCTTTATTATATACGTTTATTCAGTAGGTAAACTCTGGACTTCTCAGGAATACATGAAAACTTCTCCTACATCTACGAGAATCCATCGACCCATTTCATTTGAAATTCTTTGACGTGCGAAAACACCTTGTAATTCCCCTCCTTTTGCCTGATTTCTGTGGGGGGTTCCTTTAAACAAATTAAAAGGTTTCTTTTACCAACTTAAAAAATGTACTAAAAAGGACGCATTATAGCGGGCACAACACAGAAATAATATAATGCTCCATTTCGGCGCTTTACATTTGGGTCACGCTAGAGGATGTTGGTTGGTGACCGAAAGCTTCTAGAAGCACTTTCCTTGATCATCGCGGCCAGCCGCCCCGTCCTGCTCGTTGTTTTTTGTCCGCAGCATACTTGTCCGGTGTCCCCGCTGGAGTACCTGACGGCAGGCGCTTTCTTTATCGTCACCAACCATTTTTGGTCCACGCTGAACATGGCGCATTGTGGATGCGTGAATATATGTGTTAGTACATACTTGCGGTAATTACACCTATTATCTTTAACAAACATCTCCAGCACACAAAAGCACGGGCTTCTTATATATCTTTCACAAGCGTCTTCTTGCTTTTGACAAAAGATCTAAATACTCGTAGGAAAAAATCCTAGTAAAGCTTAATTACGGACGGATAACCCCGGAATACACTCGTGTTCATGTTGAGAGGAAGACGAAATTAAAGACCTATCAATCTTTAGCGTTAAGAATGTTTGTTTAGGACTAATTCAAACAAGAGGAATTTCAGCTCAAGGCTCGGAAAGGAAAATATTTACTTGTAGTTTTATTTCATGTATAAAAGATTAGTCTGGACGGCACTAACCAGGGACGTGACGACAGCGGTGGCGCCAAGTGCTCACCGCCTCACCCGCAACCACACGATTCCCACATTAAACAGCACACCAGATCCGGCACAGTGCTGAAACAATGCACGCTTGCTAAACAATGCACGCCTAGCACGGTAGGCAGCTTGGCACCAGGACCGGGTCCCACCAGACCAGCCTCTCAGGGGGGGTCCGGCGACAGCAACCCCCGTTGACATATCTGCCACGCTGCAAGGCGGGTCCAAGTCCAACTAGGCTGCGCGAGCGCGGCGCGCGTGCCAACCAGCCTCTCGCCGCCGGCGCGCAGCAAATACAATCCCTTCCTTCGACGTACGCCAAGATGTGCCGTACTCGTTCGGGTGTTCAAAATTCTCATCGACATGCTGCGTACCACGCAGGCTGTCGTACGAGTTTGTTGATTGAAAAGGAGAAAATGGCATAGATTTGGAGAAAGAAAAAGGAACACCACGAAAAGGCACGCAGTAACAGTGAAGGACCAGGGATCTTGTTCGTAAACAGCATAATATTCTAATATTATATGCAATTAACACCAACGTCAGGATGGCCGAGTGGTCTAAGGCGCCAGACTCAAGTTCTGGTCCTCTAACGAGGGCGTGGGTTCAAATCCCACTTCTGACATATTTTCATGCCCTATTTACATGTACGGTATATCAAAGTACTATTTTGCTTATAACCAGGCTGGTTTCTTTCCCGTATGCTGTATATATTTCAAACAGTTCCAACTGTTTCCTCTGCTTTTGTTTGGGTTCCTTACCATTTGGCGACCTTGCTATTTTTCTTTTCGTATTTGCATGCCACAGTTTCCAACTGTTTCCTCTGCTTTTGTTTGGGTTCCTTACCATTTGGCGACCTTGCTATTTTTCTTTTCGTATTTGCATGCCACAGTTTCCAACCATTCATTATGTGTTCCAAAATCCAAATTCATGCCCTATTTACATGTACGGTATATCAAAGTACTATTTTGCTTATAACCAGGCTGGTTTCTTTCCCGTATGCTGTATATATTTCAAACAGGAATCAAATTTCGTTCTAGAGGAAAATTGGATGGTTCTCAAATCACATTGATCATCGATCTTTAAGCCAGCCAACGTACAATCCCTTCTTGCCAATAGACAACAGAACCTCATCATATATATGTATTTTTGTTGTGACGACACACTACTAAAAAAATAATTTACCGCGACATTTTTTAAAGAGGTGGGTAGGAATTTCAACCGCCTCGATTAATGCCAGACATTAACCAAGACGGTCATCTTTTACTAACCGAGACGGTTACGGCAACCGTCTCGGTTAATAAAAAATATCCGCCTCAGTTAATGTTTCCCCGCACTCTATATTCAAACCCTCTGATCCCCTCCTCTCTCTTATCCTCTTATCCGGTCATTCCCTCACCCCTCTCTCTCATCCTCTCATCCCCGCCCAAGGTCTGGCCCGCCCGACGCGGAACTGCCCGAGCCCGCGGTCAAAGCTTGGGCACGGCGGTGGCGCAGAGGACAGCGGGGCCTGACCGCGTCCGCCACCGCGCTGGTGCTGCTCTGGTGTGTCCACTTCCGCGGCGGCCTGACCCTCCGCTCCATGGACAAGCAGCTCATCTTCAACGTCCACCTGAAAGGACCTTGATGTCGCCTAGAGGGGGGATGAATAGGCATTTCTGCAAATTACAATACTTAATAGCAATTGTCAGCACTCTAACTGGTCAGACCGGTCAAGAGGTCCGGTCAGACCGGTCCAACACTTAAAACAGACTACCAAGTACACAACTGGTCAGACCGGCTGTAATGACTGGTCAGACCGGTTTGCAACAGAAAACACACAAAATCAGAGTTACTTCCCTCCTCGAGCTCTAGCACATACCAAACTTGATGTAAAGCTTCTGTAGATGATTTCAATTACTTCTAACAAGTCACTGCACACAAAAGCAACACACCCAAGTAGATCGATGCAGAATTAACAAGTAAATGCTAGAGAGTGAGATAACAAAATAAACCAAATGGAGACACAAGGATTTGTTTCCTGAAGTTCAGATCCACCACAGTGAATCCTACATCTCCGCTGAGGAACTCATTGGGTTGAATCTTTTTCAACTCGGTCCCTTAAGCTTGGTCTATTCCAACCAATTCTCGCTTCACTATCTTGATCCTTTCCACCAAGGAGGCAAGATCAACACCCTTACAAACTTGCCGCTGCTCACCAAACCTTGGGAGCTAGCCGGCGACGCCTAGCCGTCTAGGAGGCTTCACCTCCAAGAGTAACAAATGCTTCACGAGTTGCTTCGACTTTAACCACAAGTGCTCAAGCTATGGAATGCTCTTTGCAGCTCTCTATTGCTCACTTTTGCTCACACAAGATCTCTCTCAACCCAATACTAGGATAAGCACTCTAGTTAGTACAACTCAGAAAGAGTGGTTGGGGAGAGCTTGCTGGTCAGTAGTATGGCTTTGGAAGGCTTAGAAACTCAGGGGAACCAGCAGCCCTCGAAGGAGAGGGTTGAGGGGTATAAATACCCCACTCTCAAAAACTAGTCGTTGCTCTGTCAGGTGCCAACCGGTCAGATCGGCCGCCCAGACCGGTCAGACCGGTCTATTTGATCCTACTAGTCGTTAGCGCTCAGACCGGTCAGACCAGTCCCTCACACCGGTCAGACCGGTTTGAACCAGAGCAGACTCGAAACTGACTTCTCTCTAGGCTTCTCACTTAGATAGACCTATGGGCATTTTAGGTGTTGTCAATCAATCAATGTTGCATCCCTCCTGATAGTACGGCATACTTATACTCAAGATGAAATATGAAATCTAATTCAACCACTTGAACTTTGTGTCACTTCAATCTTACCGTACTTTATCTTTCTCATTCTTGGGACTTTCAACATTGCCTATCATCTTGAGCACATCCATACTTGAGCCAGTGACTTGGAATTTTCCATCATTCATGAAAACGTGCACTTGAATCCTTAAGTCACTCTATTTTATCAACCATAACATATATGATGCATTGCATTGCTCTTTTATTTGAGACTTAGGTATGATACTTCGAGAACCCCACAGATACTAGCCACTTCACCCTAGCAATACGCACATGGTCTCAAGCCGACGCTTGACCAAAGCTTGCTTAGTCCCTCGCTCTAGTCATCTCGGTTGGTTCTTTCACCACTTACCCTTGCCTCATTGAGTTAAGCTTTGCACATCAATAATGAATTTCCACTTGAATCTTTTTCTTCAAATGCTAGTTCTTGATTGATAAAGAATGTCACATATATTGCAAGCTTTCACTGATAAGACCATCATGTAAACATATGCTCTTGTCTTTTGAACATGTACACATAAAACCTTGCAACATTCATTTGTGTATCATTGTAACTTTCTTGATGATCCCTTCATGTGTTGACCAAGCTTTGCTTGTCATTGATCAATATCCATTACGATATCACAAACTTATTTGATATCATCATTGTGAGCCATATCATGTTCATCAATATGTGAAACAATGTTATGTTATGAACATTTAGAATGAAAATCTACTCACAAGCTTAAACCAACAAGTTAGTCCTTTAATCGTTTTGTCATTCAAACCACCAAAACCCACTTAGGGGTCTAGATGCATTTTCACCACCCCGTGCTCATGCTCCTCGGCTCCATCATCCTCGGCGGCAAGGCCATCCTATGCTACCGCTCCCTCTCGCTCGCCCGGGACGCCAGGAAGAAGGCGCACTTGGCGCTGCATGCCGCGGGCCTCGCCGCCGGCGCCATCGGCGTCTACACAGTCTTTAAGTTCCACGCCGAGAGCGGCATCCCCAACCTCTACTTGCTCCACTCCTGGGTCGCGCGGCGGGGCGGAGCGCGGACAGCAGCTTCGCGCAGCGGGGCCGAGCGCGGGCACGATGGCCGCCTTTTTATTTTTCTTTTTTTATTTTATTAACTGAGACGGGAAGCAAACCGCCTCGGAAAATAGGTTATTTACCTTGACCTTGAATCCGAGACGGTTGTAAAAAATATCTCCGTTAATCATTTTTACCTGCTTCGATAAAGATTATTATAGTAGTGACAGTCAGTAACGAGCCATCACAAATGGAAGTAACAGATTCAAACTCGCAAAGCATTTTTCTCACTGCACCGTTTGCTTATCATATTGTTTATTAAACAGAAAAGGTAAACTTGTTTAAATTCGATGAAGTATATGTCACCGACTTCCATGGAGTTGACCGTTACCATATCCTCATGGATATTACTGCTTCCTTGAGAAGAAATGTCAAAAGTACTTGCTCGTTATGATATCCACCTTCCGTTTTAAATTGTAGGTCATTTTAATAAATTTAGATGCATAATTTTTGCTATAAATCTAGACACAATGTATATCTAGATATATTGCAAAATCTATACATCTGAATTTGCTAATGCATAATTTTTACTATGAATCTAGACACAATGTATATCTAGATACATTGCAAAATCTATACATCTGAATTTTCTAAAACGACCTACATTTTGGGATGTAGTAAGATCATGGCAGAAATCACTATGAATTAAAAAACGCATGTATGACGCGATTTATTATGTCACGATCTTATCAGAGCGTACAGGCGGATCGGATCTAAGGCCCGACGACCCTGATTGCATGCATGATTAAGCTAGGGAAAAAACTTTTAGCATGACTAAAAATCTGTTACTTCTCACATATATTTGAAGAGTTGCGATTCGACCATACTAGAAACTGTACGCGGCTTGCCGCGCCTGGCCAATGTTACTACGATAGAGCCATAGAGTTTTTTTTTTACTTTTTAGCATTCTGGATAAGGCTAGTGTTAGAAATGCAGTATTCATAGACTCTTGATTTTCTTGGGGATGTACTCTAAGCATCGACTACTGCTGTCAGACTCCTGCATATATAGCATTGGCTTGTCAGCAATAGATTTGCAGTTGTAAGACAAAAAAGTAAAAAAATACAAAACCTCATATAAAATTAACCTTCACACTTTTGTTTGTCTTAGTAAATGTACATGGATCAAGCAAGTGTGGGTACAAGCCACACACTCTTCGTGAACTTTTCCACCTGCATGCGTAATTGTAATTGCATTATAATTTTGATACCGTGCTAGATCTTTAGTACCACATCATCTTATTTTGCTAAACTGTTTTGGAATAGCGTTGGAACCCTTTAGTATGGATTATAAATTCCATTTCGGAATTGTTTTAGACAATTGTAACATACACACAATACTAAAATGAGAAGTTGCAAAGCTATTACTCCTCTTTCCTGCATATGCCTTAATATTTTTAGTTTTCTATGTCAATCATGATTTTGAATGTCATGCTAGAAATACTTATAATTTGCATTTTATATGATGAGCAGAGTTAATCTCTGGCTCTCTGCACGTACCAGTGCATGTTTTGCATGGTAAAGATGCTAAATAGGAGTAATGTGTAGCAAACCGGCAGCACTTGGTGAAGTATGCATTCTATAACCTCTTTCATGGCCACTTTTGTCGGGCTTCAGATTGCAGCAAAAGAAAAACATTTTGAACGGGGAGTGAGCATTTTGTCGAACACGTGCTGAGCGTGTCAATGCCGGCAGCGGCAGGAGGAGGCACCAGCGGCTGAGGCGCTGCAGCCGGATCCTAGTCGGCGCTGCCCTGGACGAGCTGCGCGGCCAACGTCATGGTGCTTCAAGAGGACGGCGCCGGCCGGTGAAGACAGTCGCAGGGCGTCATGCGTGTGGTTGCCGGGGCACCTTCCGCCGCGTGCTGTATGGCATGGGAGCGACTAGCAACGGTATCGGGCCGCCTGCTGCAACGAACTGTGGCGGCGACTACTCGTGCTGCTGCTGGGAGAGCGGCGGAGAGGCTGGCTGGTACAGGCACGGCCGCACGGCGGCACAGGCGTCGCGACCATTGGAGGCGGGGGTGGGTGAGGTGCTGAGTCGCTGCTAGGACGGAAGGTCGCGCTGAAGCGGAAGGGTCGAAATGGTAAACTGAGATCGGACGGTTCGCGAATTCGGACTACATGGCCTAACGGACGCTCGAATTTGGCCCGATAGCAGGGCTAGGTTTCGTCTTTTAGAGATATGTGAGCGAGAAGAAATAAAGTATGCAGCACACCCCTTTAGATTTCTATAACTCTTACCTTGCAAAAAAAGATTTTTTTTTCTATTAGATTCGTGCCCGTATGTTGCTACGGGCGGTAAAAAAATCGTATCAATACATTGAGCATGAACAACAAATAATATTTTTAGGCTCATTATATCCACGAGAAAACTTTCACATAATAGATTTAAACTTAAACAATCAAATTATGTCATAATGTTCAAATCCACACAGCTTACTTTCAAGTCACGCAAAGCTAAGATAATTTTCTTTACGCATTTAGGAAGTATTTTCCGATATGCATTTTTACCAAATATATGTCATAAAACTTATTGAGGGCATTGAATCGTAATATATGTCAAACGTTACTTTCACAGCATAACGGTACCAGGTAATTGCTTTGGCATGTTATTGCCGTCCATGCTAATTGTGTGTGTGATCATCAACAGAATCATCAATGGGTTTATTTATCGGCAAGTTGACATCTAGAAATATCTAATCAATGGGTGAAAGGGATACATAAGGAAAATAATATTTAAAACATTCGATAAGGCTGAATTTCCAACATCCCAGGAAGGTATGGATCATTTGTATGGAACCAATCATAATTTTTATCAAGATCCATGCACTCATTGTGTAATTTGACATCACATTGTGTAATTTGGTCAGCCAATATGGACATACAAATGGGTAGACTGCACTGTTGGTCACCAGATGGCGGTTTACGCCGGCGGCGAGCTGCTGTGTGGCGAGGTGGATGAACAAGAAGAAAAAATGAACTGGACACAGGGAATTTTGTGTTGCAAAGCGCAACGTTTTCTGATGCATATATTTGATATATAAAGGAATACTAACTGATCATGCCGCCCATGGCGCGCACGACGCGAGAGAGGTGCGCGTCCATCCCCACGCACGCACGACGTCCGGCCATGGCTGCATGTCTAACTACTCCTAAACCTGGCGCACGATCACCACAAGTTAGTATCTGTGCGCATGCATAATCGAGTGAACGAAAACATGCTGCCTATCTATAACACATAGGAGTATCCAACAATTCTCCTCCTACTCCTAGTGTGCCTGCTTTACATGAAGAACACCAAGTTTGGAGCGCAGTTCACAGAAGCGTTCACGCCCCAGTGCCTTGGTGCAGATGTCCGCCAACTGCTCCACCGTCCCAATGGACTGAATTTGAACCCTGTTCTCCTCGACACACTCACGAATGTAATGATATTTTACATCAATATGCTTACTTCGGTCGTGGAACACGGGATTCTTGCTGAGCGCGACGGCGGACTGGTTGTCGATCTTCAGTGAGAAGGTGCCCGCCTCTTCTCCCTTGAGCTCGGCCAGAAGACGGGCGAGCCAGACACCTTGGCACACGGCCGTGGCCCCGGCAATGTACTCTGCCTCGCAGGATGACAAGGCCACGACGCGCTGCTTCTGTGACTGCCAGGTGATCACGTTCCCGTCGAGGAAGAAAACGACTCCGGTGGTGCTCTTGCGGGTGTCGATGTCACCGGCCAAGTCGCTGTCGCTGTAGCCGACGAGCTGAGCCTCTTGCTTCCTCCTGTAGCAGCAACCAAACTGCAATGTGCCGGCCACATACCTGAGCACCCTTTTGACGGCGACCAGATGCTCGGCGGTGGGTGCCTCCATGAATCGACTGACGTACCCCACCGAGTACGCAAGGTCAGGCCTGGAGTTCACCAGGTAGCGGAGTGAGCCCACGATGCTGCGGTACATGGTTGGGTCGACCCGTGGAGCCGCACTCTGTTTGCTGAGCTTCAGGCGAGGCTCCATGGGCGTGTGGCTGGGGTTGCACCTAGCCAGGCCTGCAGACTCTAGGATCTTCGCCGCGTATGCACTTTGGCACACTGTGATGCCGGCCTCGCTCTGAGTGACCTCCAGCCCCAGATAGTAATGGAGGAGACCGAGATCACTCATCTGAAACTTGGACTTCATCTCCTCCTTGAACGCGTTGATGTCGTTGTTGTTGCCGCCCGTGATCACCAGGTCATCGACATAGACCCCGACGACCAGGCGACGATTCCCGGAGCCGCGCAGGTACACGGCGTGCTCGGAGGTGCTCCTCTGGAAGCCCAGCTCGATCAGAGAGGAATCAAGCTTGGCATACCAGGCACGGGGGGCTTGACGCAGTCCGTAGAGTGCCTTCACCAGATGCAGCACCTTGTTCTCATGGCCGCGCAGCACGAACCCAGGAGGTTGCTCGACGTAGACCTGTTCCTGGAGCACGCCGTTCAGGAACGCGGACTTGACATCCATGTGGTGCACTGCCCAGCCTTGTGATGCGGCATGGGCCAGCAGCAACCGCACGGACTCAAGCCGCGCCACCGGCGCGAACACTTCGTCGAAGTCGATGCCCTGCTGCTGCACGTAGCCTTTGGCGACGAGTCGAGCCTTGTGCTTCGTGATCACGCCCGTGGCGTCCTTCTTGGTCTTGTAGACCCACTTTAGGCCGATCGGCTTGACGCGCGGGGGAGGGTCGATGAGCTCCCACGTGCCACTCGCCTCGATGGATGTCATCTCGTCCAGCATAGCGTGGCGCCAGTGGTCGTGCTTGAGTGCTTCTCCAAGCGTCATCGGCTCGGCGTCGCTTGCCAGTAAGAGGTGCTCCTCCAGGTTCCGGTCGACGAAGCCGGGTGGAGTGGACTGGCCGAGGATGTTGTCGACGCACCGGAACCGGAGTGGCGCCTCGTCGTCGTGGTCTGCGTCCAGCTGCTCGCTGAGGCCAGACCCAGGCGGCGTGGCGTACTCGACGCCAGGAGGTGGATGAGCATTCGCCGATCCTGGTGCAGGTGTGTGCACAGGCGTGAACGGCGATGTGGGTGCGCCCGGTGAGGCTGGTGAGGCGGAGCGCGACGTAGCGGGAGCAGAGGTGGCGCCGAGCTCTCTCGTGCTGCTGGTGGTGATCACGGCTGGCTCCTCCGCCATGGACTCTTCGATGATGAAGTCGCCGGGGTCGACGTCGTGGTCGGGAGTCCATGTCCACTGCGCCGCCTCGTCGAAGATGATGTCGCGGCTGATGTGGACGCGCCGTGTCAGAGGATCGTACGCACGGTACGCCTTGGAGCCGGGCTCGTATCCGACGAAGATCATGCGCCGGCTCCGGTCGGCCAGCTTCTTCTGGTTGGGCGCAGTCATCTTGACGTGGGCGATGCACCCGAACGTGCGGAGATGGTGCACCGCCGGCGTACTCCCCGTCCAGAGCTCGTACGGCGTCTTTCCATCAATCCCCTTGCATGAGGACCGGTTCTGGAGGTAGACGGCTGTCACCACGGCCTCCCCCCAGAACACGCCCGGGAGCGACTTGGCCTTCATGATGCTGCGCGCCGTGCCCACGACGGACTGGTTGCGCCGCTCCACAACGCCGTTCTGTTGGGGAGTGAACGGCGCCGTGAGCTCGCGGCGGACCCCCAGTTGAGCGCAGTAGTTGGTGAAGTCCGTTGCCGCGAATTCGCCCCCGCGATCGGTACGCAGGGCGAGCAGCTTCTTGCCGGACTTGCGTTCCGCCGCGGCCTGAATGTTCTTGATGGCGGCAGCAGCAGCGTCCTTGCTTGGCAACAGGGCGATCCACATATAACGTGAGTAATCATCAACTAGCAGTAGAAAGTACCGGTTGCCACTCGGCGTTGGAGGTGTGATGGGGCCGCAGAGATCGCCGTGAAGAATCTGCAAGGCCTCGGTGGAACGCCGGAGCGCCTTCTGTGGGAAGGGCGCCCGGCGCTGCTTGCCGGCGAGGCAGGCCTCGCAGGCCTGCTCCACCTGCTTGAGCAGAGGAAGGCCGCGCACCAGCCCGTCGCGCCCCATCTTCCGGAGCGCGGTGAAGTTGATGTGGCCGAATCGGGTGTGCCAGGTCCACGCTTCCTCGTCGGCGCGCGCCGCCAGGCACACCGGACGCGCGATGGTGACCTCCAGCACGTACAGGCGCCCGGGGCTCCGAGGAATCCTCGCGAGTAGGCGGCATTCCTCGTCACGCACTCGCATCACGCCGTCTTCGATGAGCACCTGGTATCCTCCTTCGTCAAGTTGGCCGACGGAGACGATGTTGGCGGTGAGGCGCGGCAGGTAGTAGACGTTGGGGAGCGAGTGATGCTCCCCGTTCTTGCAGGTGAAGAGGACGGTGCCGCTTCCCTCGATCTGTGCGATGGAGCCGTCGCCGAACCTGACGGAGCCGTGGACGGTGGTGTCGAGGTAGGCGAAGGCGACTCTGGACCCGGACATGTGGTTGGAGGCGCCGGTGTCCATGATCCATCGCTTCGGGTCCGGATCGGGTTCCCCGTCAAGCGCGACGAAGACCTTGCGCTCGGTGAAGTGGATCTCGACGGTCGATGACGATGAAGGTGACGGCGGCGGCGTCTGGTCGGAGAAGACCGGAGGCGGAGGTGACTGCTTCTGCTCCTCCTGGGCCGAGCCGATGGCCATCATGAGCGTGCCCTGCTCTTCTTCTTGGGCCACATGGGCCTGGTGGGCCGGCTCCTCCTTCTTCTTGTTGCGGCAGTCGCTAGCCCAGTGGCCTTTCTTGCCGCAGCGTGGGCAGGGAGAGTCCGGCGACGGACGTGACTCGCCGGAGCCGCGCCCCCGTCCTCTACCCTGGCCTCTGCCGCGACCGCCAGAGCTGGAGCCGCCGCGGGAGGACTCCTTCTTGTTCTTGTACTTCTCGATCCATTGCTCCTCCGTTAGGAGCAGCTGATCACTTGCGTTCCGCGGCGGCGTCGGTTCGACGTCGTCGGCCGCCTTGAGCCGGCCGGTGATCTCTTCAATCGACAACTGGGAAAAATCAAGAAGAGTCTCGATTGATATTACCAGTTGCTTGTACCGCGAGCGTGCGACGCGCAGGTACTTGGCCACCACACGAGGCTCTGGCTCCGGATCGCCGAGGGCCGCCAGCCTCTGCGTGATGTTGGTGAGGCGGAGGGCGAACTCTTCGATGGCCTCGCCGGCGCGGAGTGTGATGCCCTCGTACTCCGCCCGAAGGGTTTGGGCGGTGGACCTCCGCACACGGTCGTCGCCGATGCGGAATGTCTTGATGGCCTCCCAGGCGTCGTGGGCGGTGTCCTTGGTGGCGAGCACGGGCACCATGTCCTCCGGCACCGCGCTGCAGATGGCGTCGAGGGCACTCCGGTCTTCGTCGTACTCCACGATGTCGGGGTACTCGACGGCTTCCCAGAGGTGACGGGCCTGTAGCTTCAGCTTCATGCGCAGCGACCATTGGTGGTAGTTGCTGCGCGTCAGCTGCGGCCAGGTCCCGGAACCGCCACCTTCACGGACGATGCGCTCGACGACGATCTCACGAGGCTGTCGGCCGCGCGACCGGCGTGGTGCCCGGGAGCGACGTGGGGAGCGGCGCGGTGAGCGACGCGGTGGTGAGCGTGACGGAGAGCGTGACGGAGAGCGGCGCGGCGTCTTGCTGCCGGAGCCCTCCGGCTTCTCCTTCTTCTCCGGGGTGCTGCCACGGCGCGGTGGCGAACCCATGTCGGCGCTGCGGGTCCTCACAATCTTCAGGCTCTGATGCCACTTGTTGGTCACCAGATGGCGGTTTACGCCGGCGGCGAGCTGCTGTGTGGCGAGGTGGATGAACAAGAAGAAAAAATGAACTGGACACAGGGAATTTTGTGTTGCAAAGCGCAACGTTTTCTGATGCATATATTTGATATATAAAGGAATACTAACTGATCATGCCGCCCATGGCGCGCACGACGCGAGAGAGGTGCGCGTCCATCCCCACGCACGCACGACGTCCGGCCATGGCTGCATGTCTAACTACTCCTAAACCTGGCGCACGATCACCACAAGTTAGTATCTGTGCGCATGCATAATCGAGTGAACGAAAACATGCTGCCTATCTATAACACATAGGAGTATCCAACATGCACATCAAAGAAGCGGTGGCAGTACCTGTTATTCTGGGGTCCATATTCTGATGTGTCAGTGTCGGCTCTTGAGGGTCTATTTGTTCATTCATAATGTTTGCTTGCCCTTTATTCCTCATGTACGTTTCACAGTGCCTCTTGTTACGTGCATCCCTCTACTATGTTGACATTCCAGCTTATCTGTCTATTTAGCTCCTTATAAAATCAACATTTTTTGGGCGCCAACTGGATCCAATTTGAGTATCTGCAACGAAATTGGTAGAACATATACACATTATGCACGTATCCAGCAACCAATGATCTCAATATCTTGTCAGTTGTCACCATATATCCCAACCATTTGTGAGCAGATTAATTCTTACCTTGATTGTGGTTGCTTTTGTCTGGTGGCTATAAGGTATTCTAACATCTTTCCTTTCGACCGAACCCATCTCTAATTACCTGCAATCAAGACTACACACATCACATTATGAGTACAGTACAGAAGATATAGCGTGTAGATTGGATGTCAATGTTCATCCTTCTGACTCTGAAATGACTAAAATGCTAAAAGACCACTTCATAACAGCATTACATATATGATGTAACATACCAAACCTGTGTCCATGAAAAAAATCAGATAACAGCAAGAGTTTTACTTTTACTGGAAGCAACTATATCGCTATGGACAGCATACTGGAAGCATCATATGCTCAGATGGAATGGAACTACTGAAATATAACAGATAAAGAAACTATACTCTCTGGCCAAGGTTTTACGGTAATGTCGACGACACCAGATTTCAACTGTTAGACCAAAAATCATGTTTCATAACCTGATAAAGAGATATTGTCTCTCATATATGCTGCACAGGTTAATTAATGAAACCAGCATATCATATCTCAGATACCCAATGAAATCCATTGTCGGTGCATATAGAATTGGCTGCATGATCCAACCTATATAATCATCTTGAATGCAGAATAAACATATCAGTTGGCATACAATAAACCAGAAGTTGGCAAAGAAAAAAAAATCAGAAAACATCATCTTAGAGGACCACATCTTAGAGTACTGGATGAAAATTTCAGGGCAGACTGAGTAAAGAATAGTAACATGCATGACAGGAGTCAGCCTGGAGTAAACAAGCTCACAGATAAGGTACAGTCGACGGACCAGTTGGGGGAAATTAAAATGATTGAGAGGCTCTCTCTATATATCAGACGTCTGGGAAAAACGATTCATTTCCACTACCGGAAACAGCAAATTTGCCGAGTGTTTTATTTTGGGCACTCGGCAAACAGCCTATTTGCCGAGTGTATTCAACGTGGCACTCGGCAAAAATATTACACTCGGCAACAAAGACGTTTGCCGAGTGCCATAAATACGACACTCGGCAAACCGCTCAAAAACACTCGGCAAAGGTCCGACACTCGGTAAATAAACGGCGCGTGCATCGCACGTGCACCGTCCGTCACCGGACTGGGCCGGCCGTTAGTCCTTTGCCGAGTGTTGGCCGCCGACACTCGGCAAAGAGGCAGTTCGCCGAGTGCCACCCGTCCACACTCGGCAATTCAAGAAGGTCGCCGAGTGCCTCACCCTGGACACTCGGCAAACAAAAAAAAATTTCGTCCCCTGACCTCCACACTTTTTCTACTCCCCACGTAGAAGATTTTGTAACCCATAATAAAAGTTGGTATATTTTGTGGTCTGTTTGCTATTTTTAATGAAATGATTGCATTAATAGGAATTTTTTTATTCATGTCAAATTTTAACTGCAGGTATATGAAATGGTGGATTATAATCAGTGGAAAAATTATATCCATATTATGGAGTCCGGATTGAGGTCTCAACCAGGAAATGAAAAGAAATTTTGAACATTGTTTTTAAAAAACACGACCACGAACGTGTGGTTGAATGGTTGTTAAATTCTAAAAAAAGCAAACGAAATCTGAAAATCACAAGATTTGTCAAGATGTCATGATATTATGTGTGGAGGCTGTGGTAAAAAATTGAGAAGGTTTCGCCCAATTTCTCACATATGATACTTAGAAACCGACTCATCTCCTGGAAGGATTCATAGAAGTTAGAGAGGACACAATAAGATTTGGAGTCCAAGTGACACTTAAGTTAAGGTTTTGCTTCAAATCTTTTTGTATAGGCAAAATACAACACAGATTGGTTCATGTTAAAATTTGAAAATTTTTCGGATGCGTTTACTATTTTTTATTGATTAAATGCAATTATAGATTTTTAGTAGATATAAATGCAATTTGCGCTATAACTGCATGAAATAATAGAACATTATCAGTAGAAAAATAATTTATCCATTGTTGAGTGATGTTGACACGATTTTGTCCAAGTATATTAGAAAAAGTTAAGAAGGTGCATGAAATATTAGTGTATTTTACCGAGTGTATATAAAAAACACTCGGCAAAAGTACCTTTTGCCGAGTGTTTTCCACAGACACTCGGCAAAGAAGGTACACGGGCCCACTGACAGTATTCTCCTCCTCATTTAAAAAAATAAAAACGTGGCTTTGCCGAGTGCCTTGGATCTGGCACTCGGCAAAGAGTGAAGATTTGCCGAGTGCCAGATATCAGGCACTCGGCAATGTACCTGGCAGGTCGAATTTCGTGCGCCAACAAATTTAAAAAAATTGAATCTTTACTTTGCCGAGTGCCAGATCGCGGGCACTCGGCAAAGAACCGGACTTACGTTTTCAGCCGAACCGCCGCGCGCGGCCCGGAGTCTATCCCAAAATCGAAAGACTGCGCGGCCGCCACCCGCTGCCCGCCGCCCCCGCCCGCTGCCCGCCGCCCCCTCCGCCCGCCGCCCCCCGCCCCCCGCCGCCCCCCGCCGCCCGTGCCGCCCCGCGGCCCGTGCCGCCCCGCCGCCCCGCCGCCCGCCGCCCCGTGCCGCCCCGCCGCCCCCCGCCGCCCGCTGCCCGTCGCCCCCGCCCGCTGCCCGCCGCCCCCCGCCGCCCCGCCGCCCGCCGCCCGTGCCGCCCCGTGCCGCCCCGCCGCCCGCTGCCCGCCGCCCCCGTCGCCCGGCGCCCGCGGCCCGTGCCGCCCCGCCGCCCGCCGCCCGTGCCGCCCAGCCTTGATGAATACAAGAAAAAATGGGTACGTGAATTCGTTTCTTTATTCTCACACATAATACACATAATACTGCGTATTTTGTAATCCTTTTTGTATTTTTGCCGCAGACGTCATCACATGAAGGCCAGGAGTGCTCCCGGTTCAAGGCATGGGTTATGTCCAAAAAGGGCAAGGCCACGGCAGACATCGACTTCAACCCGGAGGACCCGCCCGAGGCTTACAGCCATCCCAGCATCCACAGCCGCGTCACCGTGTACACAGCAATGGCGAGGGAGGTTCATGGGCCAGAGTTCGATCCGAGCTCTCAGGATATTGATCCTGAAATTGTGATGAGGGTGGGAGGAGGGAAGAAGCATGGCAGGTATTGGATTGGAGATAGCGTGATCGACACTGCCAATACTCCCACCCTCTCCCAGATCCGAGCAAGGAGCACGGACTCGAGCCCCGCGATACGGGCACGGCCTACCGCTGCACAGTTACAGATGCAGGCTCTGCAGGTTATTCCTGTTTCTTTAATTTTTCATTCATTTTGTACATATCTTTTGCTTGGCAATAAGACATTGGGATGAAATATTGTAGGCCGAGGTGGAGGTAGAACGGAAGCGCCGGGAGGAACTAGAGGCGAGGATCGAGGCGGATCGGCAGCTAGAAAGGCAGAGGACAGAGCAGATGTTCCAATACATTCAGAGTGTCTTTCACAGTTTAGGTCAGACTCCACCACCTATGCCACCGAACCTATTCCCGTCACCTCGACCACCTCCTGCAGCTACTCCTGTGAGTCACTCTCAACCTTACAATCAACCTAGAGTTAAACTAGAAACTACAGGCACTACAGACTTACACTAGAAAAGTGACTAATGCAATCTCTATAACTTTGTGCAGAATCAATCGGCGGCGTCCAATGCAGATTCTTCTTGGGGCAGTGGCCACCTGCACATCCTCCTCAACCTCCTCAGTGACTTGTGAACTAGATATGTTTCTGATGCAAAACCTGTGAATTACTTGTTTGTGAATTACATGTTTCGACGAGAACTTGTGAATGTTATTTGTGTGCTTGTGATGCTTGTGGTGCAATTTATATGCCTGTGGTGTAATTTATATGCCTGTGCTTTTGTGGTTGTTTTTTGAGAGGGTCCTTTATACGTAAAATTTCTATTTGTCAGTAGGGGGAAAGATACACTCGGCAAAGAGGCCATTTTCTGTTAGTTCGACGTCTTTGCCGAGTGCATCGCCAAAACACTCGGCAAAGGCGTCATAAAATTTTTGCGGGATTGGCCTCTTTGCCGAGTGCCATATATAAAATACACTCGGCAAACCGTGTACCTTCACCGAGTGCCATATATGAATACACTCGGCAAAAATTTTCTTTTTGCCGAGTGTCGACCGTCTGACTCGGCAAAGCAGCCGTTACCGTCACAGACCGTTATCGCCTTTGTGCCGAGTGTTAGTGCCCGATGATCGACACTCGGCAAACCACTGTTTGCCGAGGGAAAGTTTGCCGAGTATAGTTCGCCGAGTGTTACACTCGTTAAACCCTTTGCCGAGTGTATTTGGGCCTTCGCCGAGTGCCTGGAGCACTCGGCAAACTTATGATTCCGGTAGTGTTCGAGCGACTGATATCTACCGCACGATTATAATCCTTCAGTAAACGAGCTTCTTCTTCCTCTCGCAAACACAGGCGCGTCTGTCTGCGCGTGTCGTCTCAGGAATTTGCTGCTCGACTCGCTCCCGGCTCCCCCGCCCGGCAAGCCTCCACTCTTCAGCCATCTCTGGCAGCATCGACGCCGCCGGATCCTCGACCATCAGCTGCGCTGCGCTAACCTATTACGACGTGACGCTCCCACAGTTGCTCCGCCCACCGGCCATCTAGCGCCACCTGCGGCCAGCGGCAAGGGCCCGCCTCACTGTCCTTCCGCAGCCCACGACCTCCGCCTAGCCTATCTTTCTTCTGCCCGTGAACCCATTTAAAGCACGAGGAACACCTCAAAACCAAGACTATCGCCTAGGCCAGATTTGAACTCACCTGGACTCAAGTTGTGAAACCGTTCGGCAGCAATGCTGCTAGATCGACGCACGCCACACGCCAGCCAAGGCGCTGCTCGAGGTCGCCCTCTCCGTTTTAGCGCACCAGGGGTGATGACGGCGAGGGGACGGCGAGCGGGCGCTAGGGCGTGCAGGCATTTGTCTGGCACGACGGCGAACGACAACGAGGGGAGGGCGCTGAGCGAGGGCGAGGGACTGCGTGGGGACGGCGAGCGGACGCGAGGGCGCTAGGGTGTGGGGGCGAGCGCCGGCTGGGCATTGCGGGCTGCGGCGGCGGGTCAGGGGAGGGGGAGGCTTCGCGATGGGAGGGGCAGGGTGCGGTGCCAATGCAAATGAACGTTCGAGATTTGCCGAGGCTGGACGACGGGGCACCTTAGTAAATTTTTAGTAGCATATAGATATATAGATATAGATAGAGTAGAGATAGAGATACGTACTCGAGACGTAAAAAACGGCAAGCGATGAAGCAAAGGCGCAGAAACGGCGCCGCGTCTCACGTGCCATCCTCATGTCCCCACAGCTGTCCAGCACTGCGTTTCCATTCCGCCCCCATCCCTCCTTAACGGGTCGGAACTCCGCCTCGGCGCCAAACCGCACCGCCAAAAACCAACCGAGACCTTGTCCTCAGCGGGCGCGGCCGACCCGGCCTCCGCTCCCCAGCCCAGCATCTATATATACCGGAGACCCGGGGGGCCCATTCATCCACGGCTCCACCACCTCGCGACGGACGAAACCTAACCCGCTCTGCCTCCGATCCGCCGCCGCCGCCGCCACCATCCACCACCACCGCCAGTCTCCTCCATCGTATATAACCGGCCTCATTTTGAAATCCTCCCCCTCCTTCCTCACTCCACCCACGGTTTGCGCGCATTGGTTGAACGATCTAAAAACCTTGATGATGTATAGCTTCTGAATCCGACGCGGTTTGCGGATCCGCCCGGTTAAGTTTGATCGGGCTGCTGCTCGGATAAATCTCTTGATTTTGCGGCTCCTGATTTGTTTTGGGTGGGTAGCTTTGATCGGAAGGATGGATGATCGGAAGGATGTGCGCGTGGGTCTTTATTTATTCAATGCGGGAGCTGGTGTCGGATCAGGTCTATATGTTTCTTTCCCAAGGGAGGGTCTGAACCTTTTCCCCCTCGTATTTGTATTCTCGTATTTGTAGATTGATCATGGCTCGAATCTTGAAATGGTGTCTCTATGAGGGTCTGAACCTAGTTTTTCCCTCTCGTATTTGTATTCCCCCTCGTACTTGTAGATTGATCATGGGTCGAATCTTGAAATGGTGTTTCTATTAGTCTATATGGAACTCCAGGATACGACTTGAATTCTCGTGGGAAATAGTATTCGTGTTAAATTGATGGAACAATGGAAGGACTTGCAGATTAACCTGTCGCAATTGATAAATTATCCTGTTAACTGAGAAGTATTGAAATACGTTTAGTGCCTCTCTACCCCATTCGGAGTGGCACTGGCAGATAGTTGGTGCCTCTGCCCAATTTCAGATGAGATCTGACCAACCTTTTATTCGATATCAAAGGAACATTGTCTCAACAGTCAATTTGGACTGCCAGTTGGATCTGAAAATGAGTGCCTTACAGGCTCGTAATGCAGAGTACAATCCAAAGGTATACTTCTCGCTGTTGCCTCTTCCCATTTCCTTGAAAACATAAGACACAGAACTGTTTGCATTTGGTTGCTGGCTGGATTCTGACCTTTCATCGACTCTTATAGCGTTTTGCTGCAGTTATCATGAGGATACGGGAGCCGAAGACAACAGCTCTAGTGTTTGCTTCAGGGAAGATGGTTTGCACCGGAGCAAAGAGTGAAGAACATTCAAAGCTTGCTGCAAGGAAGGTAAGCTGCTTCTAATATTAACTTTTGTTTCACGTGCTGCTTAGCATTGCCGGCCCTCTCCATTATGCAGGCAGAAACTATTCATTGATCCTGTTTTTTACTTTTGCTCGCGTTGCCATGGCGAGCATGTATTCCTTGCGTTGTAACAACTCTATTTCTTCTACTTAATACAAAGATGCGCAGCTCTCTTGCGTATTCGAGAAAAAAGATCCTGTTTTTAACCTTTTGCTGAATTTTTCTATAGAACAATTTTTATTTGATGTTCTTTTCTAGCGCAGTATGCGCGAATCATCCAGAAGCTTGGGTACCCAGCCAAGTTCAAGGTAATACATCATGCCACTTGGATTCATGTCAGAATATACTTTCTGTTTCTCACCTTGACACAATGGATTCTGCTGATAAGCAGGATTTCAGTTCCAGAATATGGTTGGATCTTGTGATGTGAAATTTCCGATTCGTTTGGAGGGCCTTGCTTATTCTCATGGTGCCTTTTCTAATGTAAGTTGACGCGCTTGCCCGATATGCACTATCTGAAGCTTAGATTTCTATTGCCCTGTCTTGAGTTCATCTTGTCAGTTGCATAGCAAGACTAAAGGAGGCAAAGTTTGAATCTTCTCTTTTAATGTATTCATCTAGATATGTTTTGTATGATACTAATTAGTAATTAATGGTTAAAAGTTTTTCTCCAACATGGTTTTTAACCTCATCGGCTACATTTGACTACATTTTTATTTATTTATTTTAGTTCTACCTTACGCCATGGTGAAAAAAATGCACTGCATTCACAATTTCACATGATAGTTCTGTTAACTTGTGCTTTCTTGATATTGGCAGTATGAGCCGGAGCTCTTTCCTGGGTTGATTTACCGTATGAAGCACCCTAAGATTGTCCTCCTCATTTTTGTCTCTGGCAAAGATTGTTCTTACTGGAGCCAAGGTGCGCGAGGAGATATACACCGCCTTTGAGAACATCTACCCGGTTCTAACTGAGTACAGGAAATGTCAGAAATGGTAAGTTAGGTCATATTGCTTCTTGTGCCAACACAACCTTTTTTTTACCTCACACGAATTACTTCTGTATGAACAGAGAGGAGGATATCCATCAGCCAAATGGGACTGCTGTTGCAGCCGATGTACATAACAGACCTGACTGCCAGATTTTCGGACATGAGCTACTGCTCGCGTCCTGTTCTAATTTCCTGTTTGTTCTTATGGAGGGCTTGGATAGGAGAGCAAAAGAGACAAAAGAAAAAAGCTCCCTTGTGAACAGTCTGAGCAAAGGATGGTTCTGCAATTATGATGACTTGAGTTAAACTGTTACTGTCTCTTGACTCTTGGTAGCAAGTTCCTAGGTGACTATGAACTCTTTATTAGTCATGAAATTTTCCTAGCATCACAGAACGTGGCCTATACTCACAGCAGGGTAAAGATGAAAACCATTCCCTTTGTGTAGGACATGGCAGGATTCAGAGATGCTAGCGTGTAAGTGTAACTAGAGACTGCATAATTGCACCATAACCCATTGCTGGAAAGCTAAGGAAAGGAAACTGCAAGCGCAACCACATGAGCATATGGAACGGTAACCATCAATAAGAACACAAGAGAAAATATTCACAATTAATGGTGTTAACAAGATGCGAGAGTTGATGAAATGAGATAATTAGCGCATAATATAAGAGTGTAGAGACAAAGCAGAGAGATCTGGTAGCCACAGCGCTTATCATTGTATGTTTTCCAGTTACATACTAATGGAATGGAAGGTATATGCAGACAAATGAACATCACTTAGCAGAAAGAACATTCAGTTCTGCTTATATTATTTGTTCTATGATGCAGGCCGCTGTGCAAAGACAATGTCTTCAAAGCTAGAATGAGTGAAATGCTTCATGTTTCCTGTATGGCAGCATCATGGCTACCATCAGCCTCTAACTTTGAATAAATAAGCCTATCAATTAAAGATGCAGGCTATCATTTCCTTCAACAGACTAGAGTTGTCCTCCCAATTCCTATCATATAACTGGTAATAACCCTAGTCTCCTATGTGTCTACTTATCCTAGACAAAATAATATAGCAAGAACAAATTGTCAGTCTACTAGGCATCTACTTATCCTTTTGAGATTTCTCGAAAGGCTATCACACAACTACAGAATGCCTCTACCATTGGCCCTAAACAACCTAATTTGATTAAAACACAAACTGAACACTCACCGCTAGTGCCAGGAGCAACAACACTGGTGCTTATTGTTTAGAGTAGTAGTGCTCAAATGTAAATGAGAGACATAAAATGGGAGAGGAATCAATCCTTGTTATTGAACTCAAGAGTCTGTACATATATATACATGGGGAAGGGGTGCCACGAAGGGACACCAGTGAATAGACACCCGATGGATGAGATCACACCAGTTTATTCTCAACACTCCCCCTTGATCGAATCCTTCCTTAAGATCAAAAATATTTCATATATTCCTCCAAAAACTCCGTGGGAAAAATATGAGGAACATATATGGATATGCCATTAAAACTCCTTCAAAATCCAGTGGAAAAAATAAGGAGAAAATGATATGGCATATACGACCATCACTCAAACAAAATTCCTTCAGAATTTTAAGAGCAATGCACCTCTTTGATATGTCCTGCATATTTTCCTATAAAAAACCCCTGTGGGGAAAAAATAGAAGATATGACATATATTCTTGTATTGATATTGCCTCGTTAAAAACTTTTATATGAGAAACCCCAAAGGAAAAACTCATAAAAAGAAAAGAGTGCAATATGATGCCAAACAGGTTATAATCACGCGGAGACTCCCCCTGAACCTTGCAAACCTCAAAGTCATCATGTACCAATTCAATAAACACTTTGCAAGTATTAAATATGGTAGAGACTGTGAATAAATTAGCGAAGTAATCGCATATTCAATTTGCAAGATGTTTGTTCCTCGAATCTATTGTAATACATGAGGAAAAACCATTTTATGAGAAATAGTACAATATTGCTTTCACATAACCTGTTTGCTTCCAAGCAATACAAGTAACCTTATTTCCATAAATAAGGTCGGTGATGTGATCAAATCACAATGATCACGTAATGAAATCTTACATATACATGTTAGATTCCGGTGTGCGAGAATAATCATTAGAGTGTATGCAACTCTCTATGAGAATTCTACCACAAAGATATCAGTCTCTGATACTCATTAACGGGGATTAGTTAAGCAGTATCTTCATATCCCTCTATGATCCTGTTCAACTCATCCGATGATAAGTGTAGAGTCTTTAGTACCATATAGATATCCATTGATATCTTCTGACTCCCGCCAAAATAGCCTTACTGGAGTAGCGCTATTTGAGCTAGCAAGTATCAGCAAATGCAATATCAGGCCTGATGCAACTTGCATGATACATTAGCACTTTGTTGGTACTAGGTCCAATCCCAGGGCCAATGATAATAATCCATGTGTAGGGATTAAACGACCATAAGAGCTGATGGATATGATCTTCCAATATCATCATATATTGGTAAACTGATGTGCATGCTTAGGTTATAGACTGAACTGTGATTTGGTTTTACCCAAATCTTCATCTTATAATCCATCATAAGATAATTGCACGATCAACTGTGTGGTCGGGAATGATACAAAATCCAAAATCCATTTAGGATTTCAATACGAACACGCCTATGCAACCATCGTTGCTGGGAGTAAACTTTCCAAGGAAAGAAATCACCCAATCAGTGTACCACAAACACTGACGTTTTCAAGTCATATATTGACTTGAGTTGTACACAATATATGTTGCGATGTTGATTCCTAACACGAAGTCCATTGACTTGTGTATCTGAATCTATCAAATTCCAAAAATCTATCATTGATCGAATGTAGGAACATAATTTTCACACATACCAAGAGTATGCCAGCTAGGTCTCTCTGCGACCCATATGCTACAAGCTCTTGCTATCTCACCACCACGCTTCTCCAAAGAAGGCATTATGAAAGAGTAACATATTACTCAATCATCATTTAGCGAGAGCGATTCTCCTCAATTGCCACCTTTTATTTGACCCAAAGTGAGTGTCAAAAACATTCTTGCCTAGGACTTTTGGTCTGGATCCAGTAGGTGTAAGGCAATCTCAGACGGAGAAATGTCGATATTGTAGACTTTGTATGATTGGTTCAACATAACCAATATTCCTTGTGAAAATTTTAACCCTTGAACTCAATATCACTTCCCACAATGACATAGTTAGGGCGTTCCAATGACTCAGCGCCTGAATATGTGCACACATATGCTGATCTTTAGGATGACGCACATCCATAGGCCTTGGATAGTAAATATCCACGAGGTGTCAACCAACTTGATATTGATTAGCATTCACTCCATTTATCATGAAAGTTTGTAACAAGCTATCTCTCTTGTGGCCATACTTCTCCCCCTCTTATTGGGAGTTGAGTGGTTTTCACATGGTACCTCCACTCTTTCTGGCACAACACAATGATAAACAGATGACACCATGAGTAAATGCATTTGGCAGATTATTTGCAAAATATTGCAAATATATAAGATTCCAAACCAGTAGTTCAGATTCTTCTTATACATGGATAAAATGAGGGGAGAATATCAATATATGACATTCACTCCTAATTCCTAGCATTCTGTGTGGTATAAATCTCCCCCTAATGCTTGGAATCCTCCTCATAAATAATCAGCATACGGACCATGAATAAAATCCCCTTTGGATAATCCGAGGTATGTAACGAATGATGGATACTTCAACCTCCAGGATTCCCATGCCCATAAGTGTATGCTGAGGTGGTGATATCAATATGTGCAACACATATCTGACCTTGTAAATAGGAAATATTTGATCATCAAATATCCATGTATCCATCAAATAATACGGAGGGAGCCGTATTATTGCAGTTTAATGAATTTGAAATGAATGTGATGTGTACATCCACATTCCACATGCACCAACAGATGTTGGAAAATTCTCAATTCTACATTGATCACATAAAATAGTTGCATTCTCTTGATCAAAGATTCAACTAAGTCATCATGAACCTTCATGAATGTAAGGTAATTAATAATATAGTTCCCCCAAAAGGTCAAACAATTCCATATGAATGGATGTGATCCCGCGTCCAGGATCATTTGCTCCAAATGAATAATTTGAGCAACAAATTTGCCAAAAATTGTATCACTCCAAGGGATACAGAATAAAACTATATTATGCATTAACATGCTCTTCCAAGTACCTAGTTGATCCACATGACGGTCGAACAGAGCAACATAAAAATTCTTGAATGTTATCAAGAAATTTGTATGCTCATATTCAAAATTTAAGGTGAGAGGCCCCTTAAATTAATTCCCTCTTGTGCACATGATGCACATGAAATCCGAAGATTTGAGGAATTTATTTTGTGACCAACAGAATTGATAATAATTCTCGTCATTCTGGTTAGAATGAACAGGCCTTCATGCTAAGTCTTGATTCCATCAAGAGAGAATTATTCTGTACGCAACATGTATTACAAGTTGAATATATGTGTAGTACAATCCAGATGGGAGAGAAAACACTCTTCAAGTGTTTCATTGCCAAATCCGTTGCCTTTGTTAAAATAGAAAACTATTTCCTATTTAACTCATGTGTATCAATATGAATGACATTTCAACGGATATCCTTGTAACTTAGGAGGGTACAAGTCTCATCGGTATGCACTAATGCTTCCTCGATGGTTACTACATACCAATAGGGAGTATGATAGTGGCTCATCCAAAACCAACTATCATAGTATTGCGGTCAGCGATCTTTTAAAATACTTCCTTCTCTCTTTGAAGAGCCTGGAAATATTTTATTTCCCTAAGTAAAATATCCACTAGGCACATCTCCTCATCCATCGGATCATGTACGAATCTATGATATTGCATAATTTAACATAAAATCCATGCAAATGCATAGAACACATACCATTGATACTAAACATAGTGTTCAAGTACAAACTTAGTAAGGACAATATCATGTCTTATATTATATCCTTGCAAATGACAATATAATGAGTATAGTTAAGGTCTCCAAATACACCGTTGGACTCGCAATCCATGGTCATATTGTCATTGCTCGAAGGATTCTCCCCCTGTTGCAGAGTCTTGGTGTCCTTTGGTCTCGCTCCAACAGGAACAGAGTCCAAAATACCAACCTCATGTATTTTGGAGATGAAGTATACTCCATACTTTCTTCCTTCAGCATTCTGTCCATATCCCATTGACATCATATACAGTTCCACCAAATATTTAGGGATATTATAATTCTTAGCCACATGATTACAATAATCCACACTTGAAACAAGTTTCGTGGTTGTCGTATTTGGGCTTAGAAATGTCTTTTCCCTTGTTGAAGTGTTTCCAAGGCTTGTGGTTTCTCTTCCACTTACAGCCAGATGAGTTTCTAGGGTGGTTGCTAGAACCATCCCTCTCAGTCTTTTCAATGACATGCACTTCAGACAGAGGAGCAGTACCTGGTAGGCGCTGCTGAGAGCTCCACACAATAAACTCATGATCTCTGCCAGATGTAATATCCAAATTAATGTATCATAGACTGTGAAGTCCTTCTCACGGTACTTGTCAGGGGGAAAACTGAACGATCGCCTAATGACTATCACCGCAACGATCATGGAGGCCCGGACCCACTCGCGGCGACTGCGACCATCGTCAGCCCAACATGGGAGGGAAACGCTCTGCTTCGCCCGACCGAGTCCTTCGGGGTCGGATGCTCCCGACCCCCCGGCGGCCGGGCTCCGCCTTGCCCGACCCCTCGCCGCAGGGGTCCGCCTCGCCCGACCCTGGGCGTAAAGGGTCAGGCTCACCTGGGCCCACCAGGCGGGAGTCAGCCTCGGGCGCAGACGCAAGCGCTGATCACGTGGGCCCCCCGCCAGCCTTGCCATAATTGCTCCATGGCTCGGGCGCACAGAAGGGCGCCCGCGCCCCTGACGTGACCCGTCACACCTACCCGCCCACGACCAAGCCACGCACGGCACAGCGGCGCGGTCTTCTCTGATTCGCTGTCAGGCAATCATGATCTGCGTCGCCTGGCACAGGAGCACACCTGACCGTCCTCG
The DNA here is from genome assembly GCA_032594955.1 of Panicum miliaceum. Classification (NCBI taxonomy): domain Eukaryota; kingdom Viridiplantae; phylum Streptophyta; class Magnoliopsida; order Poales; family Poaceae; genus Panicum; species Panicum miliaceum. Next base: position 18,244,307 of record CM064056.1, read on the forward strand.
CTCTCACCTACCCGTCCTCACGCCCTGCAAATCCGGCGACAGGGACGGGACGCCCGCGCCACGCAGGCTGTCTACAGGATAACAGGGGCAGTCGTGGCAGCCGTCTGCCCCGACGGGACGGAAGCCACGGCCATCATCACGCACGCCCGCCGGCACCGGCCCCCGAGGGGGACAACGACAAGATCTGAGGAAGCCGTCTGACAGAGCCGAAAGCTGAAGTCGGCTAGGGCGCCCGAGGATCTCGAATCTTCCCCTTGGATTCTGCGCCTCCTCCCTCTCTCTCTCTCTATCCCTTCGCACGTCTCGCATGTAACCCGGTCGTCCCCCTGGAACTATAAAGGGAAGGCCGGGATCCAAGAGGGGGGGAAGACCTTTAGACTCTCATACACTCACATTCACACTTTCCCACACGGGCTTCTTCTTCCCCGCGAAGAAGAACCCGCTCCCACCATTAGAGCTTCAGTGCATACCTTAGAGACTTGGGACCTGTTCCCTCTCTCGCTTCTCTGTAACCCCTACTACAGAACCCGCGTGGGCAACACGAGCAGCTCCCCATACTGGACGTAGGGCTTCCTCTTGCCCGAACCAGTCTAAACCCCGTGTCACCCGCGCAACCATCCGGAGCCGTACGCGCATAAAAGAAATTTACTAGTCTAAGTCTTGACCACCAATCTTGACAACGACAGTACTATTGAGTGATGAGTCTCTCTGATTGAAGCATTGTAAACAATGCCTTCTCAATTTTATCTGCATCAGAGGGCTGTTTCTCACAGAACCTGAGTTTCTGGCTGATTTTATGAACAACATGATTGTACGCATCAACGGATTTGAAATCCTAGATGCGCTACTGGTTGCAATCATAGGAATCCTCAGAAAAGACAGTTGTCTTTTGTTATTCATAATAGTGCCCCAGAAAATCTCACAACTTTTGTGGATCTTCCTCCAACATATACTCAGACTTGAAGTCTGGGTGGATATGGTTCTTTAACATGTATAAGGTCCCAAACTTTGATTGTATCCAATATAGGCCGAGCTCCCGCAACGGGTGCTGCCAAACACTGGAAAAATCTATGGGTCAATAGATTCACTTTTATGTTCATAGCCCTTTATAGAAAATTGTGCCCATCAAGAGCGAGAACCTCGAACTCTTTGGCGACAATTTCACCCAAAATTGGATGCCAAAAATGAACAATTTGGCAATAGACAATGCTTCTTGCATGCGAATTCAATACACTTGAATTCCAGCCACAAATTTTCAATACGAATTCAATAAACACTCGAATGGTAGCATTAATTTTCAATGCGAATTCAGTAAACTTGAATTCCAGTAATAAATTCTCAACATAATTGGAATAATTATGCATGCAACCATCAGAATAGAGTAGAACTTATAATTCAAAATTCAAGATTGGATACGCACGTTGAGGATAGTCACTATGTATAACATTGTGTAGATCCCGCAGTAGTATAGAAATACTACCTTGTGTATGACCAATTTGAAAATGAACCATGGTAATCTCTAACATGATCTTGGCCCATATGAATTCAAAGTTCAAATTGGATATGCACATTGAGGATAAAATCCCATAGTGATATACGAATATCACCTTGTGTATGATCAATCTGAAAAATTGAACTCTCGGTAATCACCAGAGATGGTGTAGACCTTTGTTCAAATTCTAAGTTGGAATCTCACTTAGGAATAATCACTATGCGGAAACATAGTATAGATTCCGCGGGAGTATGAGAATACTCCTCGTGTATGACCAACATCGAAGAATATGGAACAAATTATTCCAAATAAGAGAGTAGCATTGCATTGAATGAAGCATTTACTATGGGCTAGAATAGTGATTTGCAAGGTAATATAACATTTAAACGACATGGCAATGACCAAACTTGAGTACAAACACCTATGTACAATAACAATAACATCAAGGGTTACAATATAGAAATATATGGACCCATACCCACTGATGAATTAGCGAATTAGCAGTATGAAATAACAAAATCACATGGGCTAATTGTAAAAATACTGCTGCAATTGAAATTAATTGAAAAGTATAAAGATAAATGGGCGGCAGACCAGAAATTTTCCGATTCCAGCCCGCCATCGCTCGCACAGCAAGCCCACGGAGGAGCCAACAGCGCCAGGCCGCAATAGGCCTTAGGCACAGCGCCGGCCCGCAAGCACGCTAGGCTCGCGAGTGCACCAGGCCTGCCAGCTGCCGGTCCGCAGGCCTGTAGGCGCGCCGGCCTGCTGTGCCGCACCACCCCATGGCCGCTTTGGACCGCGAGAGCAGCCGCCATGCCGGCCTGTGGCTGCACTGGCCTGCGGTTGCGATGGCCCATGGCCGAGCCGGCCGTGGCCTATGGCTCGGCAACCGTCGGCTAGGCGATTACGCCTAGTCCGCCGTAGACCGCAGGAAAACGCCGCCGCCCGAGCCGCTTGCTCGCCGTCGCCCTCCAAATCCATCACCGTAGCAGCCCCACCAGTCCTCCCGACGGCCGGATCAAACAGTCCGGCGGCCGGACCTCCCCTCCCCCTTTCCCCACATCTAGAACCACTATGCCGCTACTTGCGATGCGCGGGGTGAAAATGGAGGAGCGAGGTTGGGCTTGGAGGATTCGAGCGAAAAAACACCCGGTGCTCGAAGCCAGGAGGTGTCAGGGACGTTGCTCGACCGTCCCAAGTGACGATGTCTGTTGGTGAAAGATGGGCACAAAAGCAGGGCGACGAAGAAAATAGTGCAACACGCCGGAGCCGGGAAAGATGAAGAACAAAGCCCACAATAGGTCAATAGCATCAAATAATTGTGAGCACCATAGCATCCACCTCACGTGGAGTGGAAGCCATTTTCCCGTCGATGTAGAGCAGTTCATCCTATTCTTCTCCACTGATTCTTCTCAATCGGCAAGAAGAAGTGCTCCAATGGTTCTCGATTCGGTCATGTGTATGCGTGGGATGGTTCCAAGAAAAGATGTATGACAGTCCCATCTCCGAGAGATGGAGAACGCATCGAGAAAATGGTAAGAACATCATGAATACTTACAGCTTTGATGTTCTTCATGATTGAAAGACGAAGAGGATGCCTCTCGCACATCTTGTTGCTTTGTTCTTGCCAAGTGTTCTTCATGATTGAAAGACGAAGATAATGCCTCTCGCACATCTTGTTGCTATGTTTTTTCCATCGTCAGTTTCTATTGAGAAACATTGGCATGACCTTATTCTCGCTCGAATTCTAGAGCAAAAGTGTTGATAACGTGTTTAGTGTAGTAGTGCACAAAATGGAAGAGAAATCAATCCTTGTTATTGATCTCAAGAGTCTGTATATATATATATACATGGGGAAGGGGTGTCACGAAGGGACACCAGTGAATAGTGCCACGAAGGAACACCAGTGAATAGACACCCGATGGATGAGATCACACCAGTTTATTCTCAACACTTATAAAGTATCTGATGGAATTAATAGCTGGATAGAATGGTATCTCTTGTTTATCAAATGAAAAAGATCAGATAAATTAAGGTCTGGTTCAAGAAATGTGCCTCTATTCAGCTCATCTTACGAAAAGGGAAGAAAATGAAAACCTGAACTGCAATAAGCATTACATTTTGCAAGATGAAAAGTGACACTTTAGTCTCAGTTATGATAGGAAATTTATTTATACGTACAACCGCAGACTTCATTCACTTCTTGGTATCCCTGTAGAAAACAATAACAACAAAATCTGCTGGTATTACAACATGGAAACATGTGTATACTGTATAACTTCTCGAGAGCATGGAAAACGATATGATTCTATAAATATTTTAATTTATCTTTTTTCACACAATTAATTCAGAGAATTCAAACTCCATAAGGAAATGTTACCTTTTTTCTACATAAGGCGGTTTCAACATGCTCCCTGCTGCCTCGAGTTTGAACATTGTTAGCTTGCATTTGAGTATTTAACCAAAAGTATTAACTGAACCATTCACCTTCACTAGTCATCAGTATTCCTTGACGGTGAACTGTTCTAAGAGCTAAAATCATAGCTTTGCAGTGATTTATGCAATATGTAATGAATTCTGACTCATTATGATTCTCTTTGTATAAATATAAAAGGTCCATTATCAGCCAACCAGTTGGTGTGAACAGTTGGCACCTGCTCCTGCTAGAAAAAAGAGGCACCAGATACTCTCTTTGTCACAATGGTTTTGCTTAACAAACACTCATTTCTAATCAAAAAGAAAGTGTTGCAGACCCTTGTATATTTTATTATATCATGGCATGCATTTCAAGTTAACATCACTTTTCAAGTCCCTCATTGGCAGAACGATGAGATAGATATATATGCTTTTTTTTTGACGGGAACTACGGCGGACCCATTTAGGGCCAGCCTGAACCATAATTGCCAAAGCTAGAAAGTTACAACATTACGAAGAGAAGAAAGAGACAGGGGGAGGGAAAACAACGGGGTTAAGAGTCCAGACGCAGCTGGAAAGGAGAAGTAGAAATCACAAAGGAGAAAGAAAATTACATATTACAAAGAAACAAACTCCAAGCTTCGAGGCAGAACTTGTCGACGGGGGAGTGGACTCGGTGGCGCCAAAGCTGCAAATCTCTGGCGCAACGCCTCAGGGTGACTTCACAGCTTTCGGCCTCATGTCTGAAAACCAATGCATTGCGGCGCTTCCAAATGTTCCAGAGCAGATCAGTTAGGATAGTGGAGCGCAGCTTCTGACTACGAAGGGGCGGCCCCGGCAACGGAGTGCTCCACAAAGCTTCAACGTGATCTCCGGCGAGATCAGGGAGGCCGATGGCGCTCCAAATAATACGAGTACGAGGACAGGTAAGAAAGATGTGTGGGACGGTTTCAGGCGAGCCACAGGAAGGGCAGAGGCCAGCATTGTTTGCTCTGCATTCCCGTAGACGAGCGTTGGTGTTGAGCTTGTGGTGATGCAACAACCAGAGAAAGGAGCGACAATGGGCGGGGGCGAAGTTGTGCCAAATGCTCATGGCAAAGTTATCATCAGCAAGGTGAGAGAAGGAAAGAGAATAGCTGACTGCAGAGGAGAAGGCAGTGGAGGGGAGCCCGCGGACATGTCGAAAGTCATGGTGATCAGGGGCAAGAGCGATGGTAGAGGTGAGATTGGTAAGGGCAAGGAGTTCTACAGCGGCCACATGAGTGAGACGAGGCCGAAGGTGCAGTTGTAGAGAGCCTGTCGAAGAGAAAGACTTGGCAACAGAGGCGTTGGGCCGCACGACATGGGAGAGGAGGGCAGGGAAGGAGTTAGCGAGGGGCGCACCGCCAATCCATTCATCAAGCCAGAAAGAGGTGGAAGATCCGTCACCGACCATGACTTCCGTGGCGTCGTGGAAGTCAGCGAGGCCCTCAAGGATACCGAGCCAAGCAGCAGCGTCAGTAGTGTGTTTGTCACCAAAATCAGAGTTTGCAATCCACCCGTATTTTGAGGCGAACCAGAGTTGCCAGGGAGCGGTGGGGGTTTCATGAAGTTTGAGAAGAAATTTTTGGAGAAGACACTTGTTTTGAGTATGGAGGTCCCTGACACCAAGCCCGCCCTTGGCTTTAGGGAGAAGGACAAGGTCCCAAGGGGCCTTGCAACTGCCACCAGAGCAGCTCTTATCACCGGTCCAAAGAAACGCTCGGCGTTTGGCATCAATAATATCGATGCCCCCCTTGGGGAGAAGGATGGAACACATAGCATAGATAGGGAAATTAGATTGTACGGCGTTGCAAGGACTTCCCTCCCGCCCTGGCTAAGAAGATGACCACGCCACCCGGCAAAGTAATTATCAAAACGGTCAAGGAGCGGCTAGAGGTCCGAGAGCGCACCTTTGTGGCAGTGAGAGGTAGTCTGAGGTAGGGCTGAGTAAAGGAGGAAATGGAGCAGCCGAGGACAGAGGCCATCTCAGTAGCAGAGGGCGGGTCAATGTTCATCAGAATAAAGGTGCTTTTGTCGAAGTTAATATGTAGACCCGAAAAGGAGGAGAAAGAGGTGAGAATAGTTTTCAGTAGGGTGAGCTGCCGAATATCGTCCTGGAGGATAATTAAGGTGTCATCGGCGTATTGAATCACCGGGCACTAAAGAGTAGCAGAGAGGGGGTGGCGCAGATCCCCAGCAGTAGAGGCATGGAGAATGAGGCGTTGTAGGGTGTCAGCCATCAGAATAAAGAGGTAAGGAGAGAGGGGATCACCCTGGCGGAGTCCCCGTCTGCACTGAATCTAATTCCCGGGCTTTCCATTAAGAAGGACAGCAGACTGGCTGGTGGAGGAGAGATCAAGGATCCAATTCCGCCAGAGAGATGGGAAGCCCTTGGCGGCAAGGACCGAGTCAAGAGCAGTCCAGGAGACAGAATCAAAAGCTTTGCGGAAGTCGAGTTTGAGGACAATGGTCGGGGCTTTCCTCTTATGACAGGACTGAATAATGTCCGCCGCATAGACAAAATTTTCAGAGATGCTACGGCCTTTAACAAATCCAGTTTGATCTGGATGAACAAGCATTTGAATCAAGGGTTGGAGGCGGGTGGTCAGAGCTTTAGAGACAATTTTGGGTGTGGTATTTTGAAGGGAGATAGGACGGAAGTCATTGGCCCGGGAAGTGACTTCCTTCTTTGGGAGGAGGACAATGTAGGATTTGTTCAGCTGATTAAGGTTAGCCCGGCGAGAGTGGAAATCAGCTGCAAAGGAAAGGATGCAAGGGCTAACAAGATCCCAGAAGTGTTTACAGAAGGCAGGACTGAACCCATCGGGACCGGGACTAGCGTTGGAGTTCATGGCAAGAAGAGCGAGCTTGATCTAAGGACGAGTTAGGGATTCAGCTTGGAAGGAATCGATAGAACTTGAAAGGTGAAGAGAGGAGAGATCAAAGGAGAGAGAGGAATGGCTGACAGACCCAAGGAGATCAGAGTAAAAATCATGAAGAATGCGCTCCTTGCCGACATGGCTGGAAACAGGGACATCGTCGAGGAGGAGCTGCCTGATTTTATTACGTTGGAGTCTAATTGTGGCACACTGGTGGTGATAAGAGGTGTTTTCATCCTCAAGAATACACTGTCAGACTTTACCCTGCTGCCGCCAGTAGAGTGTACGTTGGGAGACAAGACTGGCAAGAGAGTTGCGGACAAGGAGGCGGAGTTGATACTCAACAGAGGAGAGGAGTCGCCGTTCCTCGAGGAGATCAATTAAGGAGATAACAATCTCACAATTATGAATGGTGACATCAATAGGTTGCTGGCGTTTGGCCCATTGACGGGCAGCGGACCGAACATGTTTGAGCCGCAAACAAATTTGGCCAGCACTGGAGGTGGTGTGCCGTGGTCCAACACGTCCAATTAGCATGGACAAGAGAGCAGAAGGAAGGGCTAAGCAGCCAATGATTATTTAGCCAGAAAATTGAAGGGCGGGGGATGCAAGAGGAAGCGCGAAGAACTAGGGGGACGTGGTTAGAGGAAGAGCGGATGAGGGAAGTCAAGGCGGTATCGGGAAAGGTTGAGTTCCAAGCCGGGTTGACAAGGGCGCGGTCAAGACGAACAAGGATCGAGGGTGACTGATTGTTAGTCCAAGTGAAGGAGCGGTTGAGGAGGGGGATCTCAAGGAGGCCAAGCTTGTCAATGGAAGAGTTGAAAAGGGCGGCATTGTCGGAGTCAAAGGTGTCATTGGATCGGTCGGCGGGGGAGCGAACAAAGTTAAAGTCGCTGATGATGGACCAAGGGCCATCGATGGCCAGGGCGATGCTGTGCAGTTCGGCAAGGAAGGCCGGCTTGCGGCTATCATCATAGGGGCCGTAGACGTTAGTGATGGTGAAGGACAGGTTAGAGGCAGAGGAGGAGAAACGAGTAGTTAAGGAGACGTCTCCCATGGAGTGATCGGTGAGGTCAAAATCCGCACTAGCCCAAGCAGTAACGATTCCACCAGCAGCACCGACGGACGGCCGAAAAACCAGGGAGTGGAGGGAGACAGGAAGGAATGTCGTGCTCTTAAGGAACGGGATGTCCTGGAGCTTGGACTCCTGCAGGCACACAATGGAAGGCGAGTGCTTAAGAACACGTTTAACGTCCGCACAACGATCAGATTGTCCTAGCCCACGCACATTCCACGAAATAATTGGCAAGGAGCGATTATTCATGAGGAGTAGGAGTCCAGCAGTAAGAAGGACGAGAGGGGACATAGTGGAACAAAAAAATGCTCGCGCAGAGTTGGAAGTACAACCAGAGAAGTAATCGGGGGACAAAAGATGAAAATAGAAAAACATGGTGCCCAGAGGAGCACAGGAACAGACATGGCCGGCATCAGGCCCTAACAGAGCAAAAGGCGACGAGCAGGCAAGCGCGGAGTCGAGGCACCGCGAGGAGGTGCTTGCAGAGGGTAACATGGCGCGGGGGATCAAGCCACGCGAAGCGCGCCCTCATCAGTGATGTCGGAGGAGGTCGCCGAGTTCTCCAACGCAGAGAGGTCCACCACCGAGAGGCCGCAAGCTGTGCTAAGCTCGCGCCTCGGCCAGGGACAGGGGTGAAGCGTCAGCGACGGCCACCTCGAGGAGCTCATTGGGGAGAGCCGTAGGGTTGGGGGCGGACGCGCGGGAGGTAGCGCTCTCCAACTTGCGCTTCTTGAGGAGAGTAGCCTTCTCGAGCATGGAAACGAAGGACGGGTTCTCCCCAGCAGCCAGGCGAGGGCTGCGACGGGGGGAGACCGGCATCAGGTCCTCCAGGGGCAGCGCGAGAGCCGCCGCGGCGGCGGGTGCTGGTGGAGGCACAAGCACAACGGCCGCGCCAGGGGGGCCCAACAGGGGGGCACCAAAGAGCGGAGCCGGCTCATGGGCCACAGTCGCGTCGAGGAGGCCCGGGTCCGCGACCAGAACGGGAGCAGGAGCAGGGGTGACCTGGGCTGGCCCGGCGCAGATCCAGCCCTGCACGTGAGGGGAGCCCGACGTACCCGGAGCAGAAGCCCAACAGAGAGGCCGGGTGGAGAGTATGCGAAGTCCCAGGGGCCCACAGAGGCAACCTCATCCAGAAGCCCAATGGAGGTCGAGACGAAATTGGCCACCAGAAGGCCGCGAGCGCCGGTGGCAGGGTAGGGCAGCGGCAGCATGGGGAGGCGGAAGGAGGCGACCTCACCCAGAGCTCCACGGACGCGGGCAAGGAAGGCGCCCTGGAGAATGGAAACGGACACGTCCGACGGGCGAGAGAGAACAGGAGTGGCCTGAACGGAGGGAGAGTGAGACGCTGGGTTGGCTGGGAAGGAGGGCGGGTTGGGGCTCCAGGAAGGGGGAGGGGGACCGTGGCTGCTGGAGGGTGGAGGGGGAGAGCCGTCAGAATCAGAATCCGAGTCAGATCCAGGATCGTGGCCAGGGGCAGGAGCATCCACATCATCGAAACCAACAATGTGGACACGGGCGATGCAACCAGTACCATCATGGCCCTTGATGTGAATATGGTGGGGGATGTCAAAGATGCTCTCAACCTTGACGACCAGGAGAACCGCCGAGTAATCCGTCCCGGAGAGACAAATTGGATCAATGCAGTGGACAATGGCAAAGGGGGCAACGGAGTGGCTGATGTGCTCCCTGTACCAATGCTCGAGAGGAAAGTCCTCAATGGAAAGGGCCACAAATGCCTCATGCTCAAAGAGGAACCTGCTGGCAATCACATCATGGCGCTCGAGGAAAACGGTGTGATCCAGGAGGTGAAAAGGGGCACGGAGGATGGCACGCTCCCTATCAGCTCGGTCACCAAAGATGATAAGCTGGGAGCCAGTGGATGAGGCAGCCAGGCGCACCCTGGGATCTCCGCCTTGCAGCTGGAGCGCACGGCGGATCAAGTTGGAGGGGGCAGCGGCGGGGGGAACAACGGTGGCGATGGCAAGGTTGTCGAACAGGCGCATGTGGACTTCGGGCAAGAAAGCATCAACATGGTCCGGGCGAACGGGAGGAGCAAGGTCCTCCGCATCCAGAGGCCCACCAGGCGGAGAAGGAGGAGGCGAGCTGAAGGACGGAGGGGAACCAGGAAAATCGAAGACAGACCGAGGGGAAGAAGGACTCGAGCTCGAAGGCGAGGAGGAGGCCGACGGAACGGAGATGAAGGAGGCCGGGCCGCGGCCGGCGGCGGAGCCGAAGGAGGAGCGCGCCGTGGAGTGGGAGGGCGGCATGACGTCCCTGCAAGGAGGCGAAGTAGAACCAGGTGACGGGGAGGCCGGAGGAGAGGAGTTGGGGATTGCGCAAGGGAGCTTGCAGTACCTCTCGGTGTGGCCGAAGGTCCAGCAGCGACGGAACCGCACCGGACCACGACACGCCTCGCGCCGATGGTCGAGGGCGAGGCACCTGAAGCAGCGCCGCCAGAGGTCGCGGTGGGGCGGAATGGAGGGGGCGAGCTTTGAGGGTGAGGGCGCAGTCGCATTTGAAGCCACCGCTTGGGCAAAAGATAGGGCAGACGTGCGCGAGTGGGAGCCATCGCCGGAAAAAGCCGCCGGAGCTTGGCGCGGAGTGGTGGTCAGGACGGGAACGTCATCGCCGGCAGGAGCGTCCTTGCTGGGGGAGAAAGCAGGGGAGACGGTGGGAGGGGGGGAAGAGGAGGCAGCGACAAGTGGGGTGGACTCGGTGCAAGGGGCAGCGCCCAGAATACCCACAGCAAGTGGGCCCCGTAAAACAAGGCAACGCGCCGGTCTAGCAAGACTCGGTTCAGGGTTAGAGGGGGGAGGAGTCGTTGTGAAAAGCAGTCGCCGCCGTGCTTTGAGAAAAGCAGTGCCCTTTGCCCAGGTCGCCGAAATTTGAATGGAACGGAACGCGCTGGAACGGTCAGGGTGGAAGAAGAACGGAATTCCGCCATGGCAGAGCCCGGTGAGGGAGACGATGAAGGCCGAGACCGAGGGGGAAGAGACCGAAGTGCATAAAATTCTAGGGGCAACCTCTCTGATACGGAGATGATCTTGACCGCAACCCATCCAGAAGAAGAGAGCTTCGAGAACAGTAAGCTGCGGGGGGTGGGGAGAGAGCGTTTACCGAGATCCAGAGCTCCGTAGCACGGAGGCGCGGAGAGGAGGCGGGGACGAGCTCGGCGCAGACAGGGGTGAAGAAGTGCTGGAGGACGACGTCGACGAAGAGTAGGCCGGGATGCACCTTCTTGTTGAGAGCCGCCGAGAGGAGGGAGCGCAGCCGGGGGGAAGGGGCCGCAGGAGAGGAAACCGGGCTGGGGAAGAGGCGTCGTCGAAGGAGGGGAAGAGCGCGCCGGGAGGGGGAGGGGCGCGGAGGCCGGGCCGCCGTTGGCGAGGTGCGGACGGGGGCCGGCAGAGGGCGCCATCGCCGGCCTTGGAGGGTAGTCTATTTGCCGAAATCCTCCCTCTAGATATATATGCTAACTCTGAGTTCTGAATTAAGGATTAATTCACTGCCGACTGGAATAATAAATATTATTGGCTGATTCTTGAACGAGGTTTGCATACTGTAGAACCATCTCCACAATCCCCTGGAAAATCATTATAGTAACCTAAACAATGCAATCTTTACCTCTTGGGCACTGAGAGCAATAATGCCAGCAAACTACTTTTGCCTGAAACAAAGGCATAGATATATGTAACAAAGAGATGCCACACCAAATAAAAAAAGAACGAAGGGAGAACAGAGCAACATGAGAATGGAACTTTCTCTGACCAAAAGATCTTTGGAATCGCATAACACGTTTCCACGCTTCAAAGTAGCTTTCTACGAAGAAACAGGTAATATATGTAAAATTAGTAGGACATGTGGGCATTAATTTATTGCTCCAGTCTAGTCAAATGTATGGTAAAAGTTAAGTCTGTACTTACAGAACTCTCACAAGCATCTTGGGGAATTTACTAGCATTCACACCATTTGAAAAAACTCTGCTTCATAAAATTTAAGCAGTTATCCACATTTTTAACTATCAACAAAGTCAGATTTGATTATGTTGGTCGTCCCAAGTTCAAAGCGCAACCAGAACATATTAGTTCTTAGGCCTGAACAAACTAGACTTCTGGTCATTCTAACAACCAATAGCACCAAATGATGTGTCGTCGAGTACAAATGGGTACTCTGGAAAGCTAACAGAAGCACTACTCTCAAGTCAATCAGAACTTGTAGGAGTCCATTAAACACCACTTTTATTTTAATACTAAAAGGTAAGAGCGAACCAGATTTTTTTTTATTACAAAGCATAGCTAAATCTCCGATCCAGTTTCCATGCATCATTTTGGGTGAATTGAGGTAACTGTCTTTTCATCCTTTTGAAGTGCCACTAGGAAAAGATACTATCTTTAGCATAGTTTAGCATCAGACAACAATGAATGCCAAGTGGAGCCCCATTTCCCTAATATCAAGATAATGAAAGAGAATATGAATTAAAGAGAATGCAATTGCAACCTTTGTGCCCCCACCAACACTGCACAAAAGCATCATCATCATAGTCTGAACTCATGCCAACTGATCACACAGTGACAAGTGATGCCTCCACCAAGTGGAACATTGCAGTTTCTGTGTAGGATTCTTTTAGTGTGTATGCGTGCAATCCTCCAAGAGGGTTTGCAGTTGTTGGCCGTCCTTATCCTAATCAATGAAGTTAAGATATTCTACGTCAGGTAATCTCTACAATTGGCATGACAACGACACTGGCCCTGCTTCGAATCCTTATCAAGTATAGTGTGTGCGTGTTGTGACCCAATGAAGGCAAAACTTCAGGCTTCAGGCTTCAAGTATAGTGTGTGAGTGTGACAGAATTTTCAGCAGATGCATCCTACTGCAGAGCATTACTTCAGGTCAACATTTATATGCTCGTAGCAGCCAAGGGCATCGTTGTCGGTACCTGAAACATGCAGGCTTCATACCAAACGCCAAACGCAAGGTGGCTTGACCAAGCATGGCAGTTAGCATGAATACTGCTTGGACAGGTAGCAGTAACATGTTGAGTTCTTTTGTCTTTCGTCGATACAGTTGAACGGTTCCGGACAAGTCACAGCATTCAGAGGTCAGCAATTCTAGCCTCACAGGCGCCCGATCAAACATGTAATGTGCACGTCAGACTCTAGGTGACTGGGTTCACACTGTCGCTTGTCAGAATATGCGTTAGCGTAGATCAGCAGAGTAATTCGTAACTTCAGGTAAAACACGGGTTACATTTTACAAAATGTAGTTCTTTCATGGAGGCCGGCCGGGGTCTTTGTCATGGATCAGCCTTCGTTCCATGTCACCAACCAATCGTAATCGCTCAACCACGCTGCTCCTTCACCAGCACCACCTTTTTTTCACCACCTAACAATGTTGACAGGGCACGGAACACGCTTCCTTCCATTCATCGAACCAAACAATATAATCCACCCCCTTTTGGCAAATCCTATTCTAGTGAACACCCAACAAACACCTCCCCAAGCTAGTTCCACATCTCGCCAAGCACAGGAGTTTTGTGTCCAATGCAGTGCTTGGATCATAAAACTTAGAATCTTGCAGGCCTAAGAACTGCAAACAAATCTGATGGAAGAGAGAGGTCAGTATGCATCTTTGCAGGTGATTGGAGCATGTGGAGGGAAGGAGGCTGCCAGCAGCAAAGCTCACTTTGTTGATCCACCGAATTGGACAAAAGAAAGATCTTTGTTTTTTGTTTTCTGCAGTACACCAATCGGCAAGGAAGAGAGAGGTTGGTGAGGCGATACACAAGGGTAAGTAAGACCGGTGCCGGTCCAAGTCGCCTTGCACGTCGCCGTCGCCGCCGTCGCCATCCGGCGGGCAGAGGGCTCCCGCAAGGATCGCAACAGCCGCCGCTCTCGAGTGAGTCATCTTGATCTCGATCGCCAGGGAAGCGCGAGAGGAGGCTGGTGCGGGTTCTGGATAAGACAAGGGGGGAGACACGGGTGGGGTGGCCTCGCGAGGTGAGGTGAGGACGTGAGGTGAGGTGATCTGATCCATGATGATGGGTTGCGGCCGCCGCCCGCCCCCGCCGGCCGGGCGCCCCGCGCCAGCGCCACCAGTTCCACGGCGCGGCGTGGCGGATGACATCGTCGAGGTCGAGGTGACATGACACGCACGAGCGCGCGCCTTCGTTGCAGGTACGGAGCACCAACCCCGGCCGTAGGATCAGAAAAGGTTCAGAGCGCGGGGTGCGGGGCAGCTAGGCAGCCACCAATTCAGACATGAGTTGACCTGCCAAGACCCCGCGGCCTGCAGCCCGATTCGCGGCAGCGGCGCCAAAGCGTTTCCTTTTCGCTAAATAAAGTTTTTTTTGAAAGAAATAAAGTTTTTGTTGTTGCTACGCTAAGCCTTTCGCTGTTTCATCGCTTATTATATATAGTGTCTGAACACGAGCGAGAGGTTGCAATGAAAAAAAAGACATAAATTTTGTACGAGATAAAAAAAATCCCATGTCAGTGATACAAACAAAAGTTTTCCTTTTTATTAATGTTCTTTAAAAAGGGATGGGGCTTTATATAAGGAAACACACGCTGAGGCTAAATATAGTGTGGCGCGGAGGAATCCACGGCTGCTGAGGAAGGATGAGTAGAAAATAATGGGCAATTTGTGGTGACAATACTACTAAGTTGATGGAGACACAAGTAATAAGCGGTGACGAAGCTGGTAACACTTCAAGAACAGGGAGAGGGGATTGAACAGTATTATTTGCAATGACGAAGAATTAAGTGAAGTTATTTAGTATCATCCACTTAATTCTACAGCTAGCTTTATGCCCCCAACAATACAAAGATGATCAGGGTTAGCCTATAAACTAATTAAGCAGTCCTCGTGAAATGGTTGTTTAAACGGGACAAACGATCGATTAAATGAATATGGCTAGCCATCCTGTAGCGTTTAAACAGGCATACGGTTTCTTCGGACGAACAACGAAGATGACAGAAAATAGGCTATTTTAAATTCAGATATACTTTAATTTGGCTCACCTACTACTATAGACATCCATCACACCTATCGTTTCATCTCATTAATTAGAAAAAAAATGCTACTAATCATAAACATTTAGCAAAAAAAAAAGAGAAATGGGTGCCCATGACCTTTGAATGTGACGAAAGACAGTAGGGGATGAGATAGCGTGCTGTATATAACTATATATATATATATACCACTATGGTTCTATTTAGATTCCTGGGCTATTTTTTAGCCTCCACTTAAATAGCTCAAATAGTTTTAGAGGAGCCAAATAGGAGAGTTATTTTTGGACTATTTGCAAATAGCTCACCTAAAAAACTATCCCCTCCAAGGCGTGCTATTTGGGGCTATTTCGGGTGGGATCTGCCGATTCTCTCTTTCTCTCTGGTTAAAATGGCAGTCAAATAACTCAAAAAAAGTACTTAAGGAGCTAAATAACTATTGAATCGGATCTAAACACCTCAAGAGCTATTTCATTGAAGGGATATTTTTTTAGATAAATTTTAGTTTTTAAAATAACTCTTGACTATTTCTTCGAACAGGGCCTATATATACCATGTAAACCACCAGCAAATTGATGGTCGTATCGTCTTAGCATAAGCACATGGATCAATGAGTATCCTTTTTTCTTTCTTCCTTGGCTGTACGCCTGTACGGGCCTAGTAGGGGGAAGAAAAGCTCGATCACCCACTTGTCACTCAGCTAAGAACAAAACATGAGAGCGGTCAGCTCAGCTTGGTGAGCTCGCAACAGTGTTCGATTCTGGCGCATGAAACGCGTGTCCTTGCTGTGCATGTTTGACGTGCACTGTTCTGCTCGTGGTGTAACGGGCTACCAGCAAGGAGCTGTTGCATCGCCATCATTCTGGCCTTCTCCTCCTAGTAGCAGGAGTACGAAACTAGTAGCACGCGGTAGTCTAGCACTAGTGTGTACGTGATAATTGCGTAGCGTTTTGATTAGTTCCTCCTGTTTGTCTCATGATTAAAGCCTAAGCCCTCTGACTGACGCGACGGCGATGGCGACGATGGTGATGATAAAGCCGGGAGAGGGATGTTCCACCGGAAAAACGTCCTCCGCCGGCTACCTCCTCCGACTCTTCTCCCTCCGGCCGTTGGAGGGGGGCGGGCGTGGGGAGGAAAGGAGAAGAGAATAATTTAGCCGCAGCGGCAACCTTCCATCTCTTTCTCTCTCTTTCTGTGTCTTCCTCCTGACGAGAGCCCGGTCCAGCGTCCTGTTCCTGCGCCCGCAGCGCGGCGACCCCCGGCGGAAACCGAGAGGCCACCGTCTTCTTTCTTGGTCGCCCGGCGTGCTCTGTCTACCCGTTTCGCTGCTGCTGCTCGCCTGCTCCCTCCTCCTTGGTTTGGAAGAGAGAGAGAAGGCAGAGGTGGAGAAAGAGATCGGAAGGGATAAGGGTTGTTCCTCATGGGGAACTGCCTAGGGGGGAGCTCCTACTCCTACGTCAACAAGGTCTCCTCCACTGCAAAGCCAGGTGAGTCCAGTCCACTGGTTCTTGCCTTGCTCTCTCTCCATCCTGCTCCGACACGGCAAAGATGCACTCTGTTTCTGTTTTTCCAGGGGACCCAAAATAATCCAAAACCAGAGGATTCAAAATTGCAACCTTATTTAGCCGTAATCTAATTTAATCTAATCCCCTCTCCAAAGGCAGTTAATTACCAGCACAAAGCTAATTTAATTAGGAGACCCTAATTAATTAGCTAGTAGTAGATCCTTTGTTATTTTTCTTTTCGATTTGCAACTGGATGCTCTTGGCTGGCGCTTCAACAATCCAACCCCTCTGCTCTGCTTTCTCGCGGGCTGCAGAGTCTTCTCCCAAGATCCAGAGCCCGTCGAAGCGGGACCGGAGCGAGGAGCACAAGCTCCCATCGAACCCCGGCGAGGTGGAGGCCCTGCGTCGCGGCGCGTCGTCGGCGTCGGCGCGGAACCCGCTCGTGGCCTTCTCCTTCGCCGAGCTCCGGCGGGTGGCCAGCGACTTCCGCAAGGACGCGCTGATCGGCGGCGGCGGCTTCGGCCGCGTGTACAAGGGCTCCTTCTCGCCGCCCGGGGGCGCGGCCCTGCTGCCGGTGGCCGTGAAGGTGCACGACGGCGACAACAGCTTCCAGGGCCACCGCGAGTGGCTGGCGGAGGTGATCTTCCTGGGCCAGCTCTCCCACCCGAACCTGGTGAAGCTGGTGGGGTACTGCTGCGAGGGCGAGCACCGCGTGCTGGTGTACGAGTACCTGCCCCTGGGCAGCGTGGAGTCCCACCTCTTCTCGCGCACGTCGCCGCCGCTGCCATGGGCGGCGCGGATGCGGATCGCGCTGGGCGCGGCGCGCGGGCTGGCGTTCCTCCACGGCGCGGAGCCGGCGCCGGTGATCTACCGCGACTTCAAGACCTCCAACATCCTGCTGGGCGCCGGGTTCCACGCCAAGCTCTCCGACTTCGGCCTCGCCAAGGACGGGCCCGTCGGGGAGGCGTCGCACGTGTCGACGCGGGTGATGGGCACGTACGGGTACGCGGCGCCCGAGTACATGATGACGGGCCACCTCACGGCGTCCTCCGACGTGTACAGCTACGGCGTGGTGCTGCTGGAGCTGCTCACGGGGCGGCGGTCGCTGGACCGGTCGCGGCCGCCGCGGGAGCAGGCGCTCACGGACTGGGCGCTCCCGGCGCTGCCGCACAAGAAGAGGGTGATGGGCATCGTGGACCCGAGGCTGCTGCAGGGCGGAGACGGGGACGAAGGCGCGCCGCCGGCCCGGGCCGTGCAGAAGGCGGCCATGCTCGCGTACCACTGCCTGAACCGGAACCCCAAGGCGCGGCCGCTCATGCGCGACGTCGTGGCGTCGCTGGAGCCGCTGCAGCAGCCGCCCGAGGAGCCAGGCGCCGCCGCGTGACCGGAGAACGGATGGAGAGATGTGCGTGGCCGAGCTTGCCTGTGGAATGAAGGTGCCCGGCCGGCCGGCGCTGTCGTGTCCGTGGAAGATCGATGGTGCGACGGTCGGTGGAGTTAGCTTGGCGATGGATGGGCAGAGACGATGCATGATGGCTTTGATTGTTTCCATTCCAGTTAGTGGCGTGGCCACGGGGACGGGACCGGTTGTACCTTGGGCGTGCTGAATGAAGGTCGAGCACGGCTGGTGTGGTACTCCATTGTTTGTACGCGTGTAAATCCAGAGCTCGTGTTACAGTGTTCAAAGTTAACCCTCTTGGAACTTTGCCTCCGTGCCTGATTTCGCAAGTCGGGGTCGTGCCGATGCGCCGCCGGCAAGGTATTGCCCGGCCGCTCCAGCAGTAGCCGCCGGAATTGGAGATCGAATCCCATTGGACATTACGGGTCTGTAGCCTACCTCGTCGACGGCCGATTCCACGGCACGGCAAGCCAATTGGTACCCCGCGAGGGCGGCGTGAAATTGCCCTGGGATTGCAGCAGCAGATTCCCCCGCCGCCGCCGTGGGGTGCTTATATCCTAATGCTCCCTTCACAATCGACTAATAATTCAAAACGAAGAGAGTACTGGCTATTGATATGACATCTGAACTTTTTCATAATTCGATCCCATGCATATATGGGGTAACTTCCACTACGTGAATGACAACATTAGTAGCAGGCAAAGACGAACATTGATAACGGACATCAACAATATTACCGTTTATGAATTACTAATGCCGACTATGAAAAGTCTGTTACCAATTACGTGTAAAAAGTAACAGACGTTGTAGATAGTCTGTTACTAAAGGCCATTACCATTCCCAACTTCTGCATGGCCCCACTGGGCCCATAGTCCATAGTGGTAACGGTCTACAAATTAATCCTGTTACCAATTCTATGTCATTGGTAATGGACAGTGAACAAAGCCCATTACTAATGGCCGTTACCATGACCCATTGCGGCTGAATCGTATGAGCCCCATTGTTAGAATTGGTAACGGACGTCAAGTATGCATGTTACCTCCAAGTGATATGGGTAATGTTCTTCACTTCCAAACCCATTATCACTAATATGTCACCGGTAACAGGCATCTACCCTTGACCGGTCTTAAAGGCCGTTACAATTACCCCTGCGGCTGCACCCTGTGGGGCTCACTATCTTGGTAACAATTTTCTTTGAATGTTCGTTACCAATAGTAAAAAATGGTAACAACTTTCATTAGATGCCCGTTACCAATGTTATTTTGAAGGTAACGTTTTACTTTTGAGAGGTAACAGTTTGGTGATGATGCCCATTACCTATAGTTGTGCAAGTCCAATTGGACTTTCCTGTTTCCTGGTTGCATCCTGGAACCAGTTAGAATTTGGCAGCCACATCGAACCTCCACAACAGCAAGGACCTCACACAACATATATCACAAGTTCTCACAGTTCAAAAAATATAATCTCACATATCATCTCAAGTTCACAAAAATGTAACCTCACATATCATCTCAAGTTCAAAAAATCTCAAGTTCACAAAAATATAATCTCACATATCATCTCAAAATGTAACCTCATATCACCTTAAGTTCACAAAAATGTAACCTGTAAACTACTATAAATATACACATGTACATCAAGGTTAAAATTTCTCCACATATCATAATCTCAAGTTCTCACAGTTTCAAAGTGGACCGTGGTAGTAGCGGCCTTCTGGTGGGATGAAATCATTCATGATGAACTCGCATAGCATCTCCCATACCATCTCATATGAGTCTTTGAAGCTTGGTGGAGCTGTATAATCCCGCATAACACCACACTTAATAAAAAATATATTGGAAAATAGTAAAAAATAAAACAAGTGATTATGCATAAATCACCGTGATGAGCGCATACAGTAGCTTTTTTTAAGGTTGTCGCGTCACATACCAGGGCCATCATGTTGATTGCAGCGTAGAAACCACACAGCATGGTCCCTGATGGTTGTTGAGAGCACTGCAATACACAAAAATGAGATGGCACATTAAATAATATAAATCAAGGCAATATTGCATCGATGATGGAATTCTTTATTTTCTTGCTAGAATTATCTTAAAATCGATCCTATGCGTGAGTTTCGCTGTTGATTTGGACTTTGGTTTCGTTCCTTTAATCTGCATGTACTTGGCACTGCATGGAGCGGTAGTGATTAGCAAAATTAAAGAGTTAGAAAATTTGCATATATAGAAACAAAGCTACAACAAATTTACCAATTTATAATTTGTTGGACATCTTGGAACTTTTGTTTCGGCACAATTTTCGCGAAGTCTAGATAGAATACTAGATTCCACTTCATGACAATGACTACCAGCACTCAGTGGCCACCCGTATTGTACGCTCCTACCACAAAGTCATGGTTTATAAGCTTAGCGATCCGAGCTTTATCTTCAGCAGTGCCGTAGACAGCCGCATACTTAGCCTGTATATGACTCGCATGGTGGAACCGTAGTGCCACGATCACTCTACGCATATGTTCCCGGGCACGAATGCTTAGAAGCCCTGCACGATCCACAACAAGAATGATAATTGGGTCATACCTTCAAGCACAATTCGTAGACGGACTTTGGCCCGAAGCTCCAATGCTCGGGGGTAAAGCATTTATGCAAGTAAATAGCAACAAGTTAAGATCAATATATGAAAGTTTGCAGAACATTCATCTAACATCCATCGTATTACAACACATTCATCAATCCATGCATCCATAGGGCATGAGGAGGAGGACTCACCTCACTGGAAGAGGAGGATTGGCGGAGGATCGGAGGCGCGTCGGTGGAGGAGCCGAGCCGGTGTTGGAGGCGTGTCAGTGGAGGATGCCGATCGAGCCGGTGGAGGATGGAGGCGCGTTGCCGGCGGTGGAGGCCGAGGCGGTGAAGGAGAGCCGGCCGAGCCGTTGGGCCCACGTCGGGGGAGGGGCGCCGGTGGTGGAGGAGGACCGGCAAGATTCGCACGCAATCAACCGAAATGAAGAAGCACCTAGATATATCCTGGAGTGAACTCATTGGTAATGGCAATAAATGCCCGTAAATAACACATTGGTAACGGACATCAAATGACCGTACAATTATTTGCAAGATTAGTAACGGGCCTTAATATTGCCTGTTACCAATGATAATAACTGATAATAGTAACGGTGTTCGCCATGTCCATTACCAATATCTTATCACCGGTAACGGGCTTCACTGTTGCCCAAATCGGACCTGAGGGTCTTATTGGTAACGGACTATTTGTGCCCGTTACCAATGTAATGTTACCTAATTTCGCTTTTCACGTAGTGTTCATCATCAATTGATAAGCTTCGTTCCTTTCTCCTCCGTGCCCTCTTGCTGATCTTGTGCCGTTAAGCTATCCCCATCCCGTCCATTCCTACGCGATTCCAGAACGCAACCTGAACACGCAGCCGGCTACGGATCGTGCATGCGTCCGAGTACGTACAAGATCGTCCTGAGAAAAGAGAGACCCAGTAGGCCAGTACAAGATACAGTTAGCCCAGAGGTATTTAAGGCCGCGTACGACCGGATCCAACAGTATTCTGTGAGAGAGTTGGCGTCTGGATTGCAGGTAATTTATTGTTGCAAACGGAGAAAGATGATGCCTAGACTAGATGAGATGGGACGAAGCCTACTGATTTCTGTCCATCATGCCGTCCGTTCACACGTTTCTCTGCTGCGTCGTCGCGAGAGCCTGGCGGTGAGGCCCTGGCCCGTGGGCCTTTCGACAGCGGGCGTCACGAAGCCGGGCCTGGGCTGTTGGTACTTGGTGGTGGATTCGCGCGGGTGGTTCGGCTCGGCCACACACGGAGCAGGACACCGGCTTCTGTTGCGGCCGGAAACTCTCGAGCTTCTGTTGCGGGCTTGGAGCAACAATTTTCTTCCTCATCGTCGCCGCATCGAGGGAACGCAACAGGCCCAGCATATACGCTTCTCGTGTTGTGCATTCACCGTTAAGCTAGCAAAGCTGATGCTCTTGGAAGCGAGAAAGCCAAGCTGATAGCTCCTGCACTACTCACGATTTAGGGTGCTGTACGCTGCTGTGGCGTTTTTAATTGTTAGGGGCCCTGTATGTATAGTAGTGATGGCCAAGCTGATAAGTTTTCTAGATAACACATTGTTTTCTTATTAAGTGCCAGCTGAGCTGTTAATACTATGGCTTAATTAGATGCTGACGATGCGTTGCGAAGGCTCCAGCGCATGCAATGCAAGCGTGCTGTTACTGTTCCTTTCTTCAGAAGCGCCGTTCACTTGCTGCTCAACCTCAACACAAGCGTACGTGTCCTAGTACGTAGGGCTGAAAAATAAGGTCCTTTTTTTTAAGATGTTGAGGGCTGAAAACGTCCTGAAACCGATCGTAGAGAGGTGAAGTATCTACCTCCCACTAGCTAGGAATGCAAAAACGTAACCCTGCACCATGTTTACCATCTATCCACTGCTCCATCTGTCAGTCTCCGTGAGTTGAGCATTCGATCTCCTGAGCTCTATTGCCTCTAATCTAAGAGCAACTCCAGCAACAATCCTTACTTGAAAGCCCCTACTTTCTAAGTAGGGGCTGCCCCACTTTCTCGAACTCTAAATTTTATTCACAACTCCAGCAACAACTCCTACATCTTGGCCCCTTTATTTATGATAAGTGGGACCCATCCATAAGTGACTCTCCTTTTCTCTCTCTCTTTTACTTCCTCTTTCTTTCCTCTGTTCCCTCGCGTCCCTTCATCGCGAGTTGCGACTCTTCGCCCCGCGCCTCCCTCCACGCCGCCGCATCGCCGTTCTTGTTCTCGCCGCACACCGCCGCTAATCGAAAGGAGCAAGGGGGCTGGCCTGCGCCGGATTGGATTTGCTCGGGTTGGGCTCGACCTCCCCCAAATCGCCGCGGGCAGACGGTGCTCGAGGAGGCTCTGCTCGAAACCTCCGCGCGTGGACGATGGAGGAGCATGGACGACGAGTGATCTTGGCGAGGTCTCGGCTGGATGGGGTGGAGGAGCTTCAAGAGGTCGCGGCCGGGCTGGGGCTGCGCGGATCCGGGCCGGTGGCGCGATTCAGGGACGACGCCGCTCGAGCCCGAGTAGCGGAGCCGGGGAGGAGGGGAACGACGGGGTCATTGGGTCCCTGCACGCGCGGTCGGCGCTGTCGTCGGCGAGATCCAGGCATGGATCAACCGCGAGACCGTTTGCTCCTCATGGCCGCGCTCAACCGCAAGACCGTCCGCTCCTCATGGCCGCTCTGCCACGGCCCGATGGCGGCGGGGCGGGCGCCGCCCACGTGCTCCTAGCCGAGCTCAAGGAGCAACTGCTGTCCATCGACCGGTTTAACTCGCGACTCCAGCACGCACTGCGGCGGCACGACGTGTTCTCCGCCATGAAGCCTTGAATTTTTTTTACCTTGCAAGATGTGGCTGTCGGCATCGGGGCGGCCTGCCTGGAGTTGGGAGAACGATGCGGCGAGGTCCGGCTGGTGGTGGTGCGGCGCTGCGAGGTCGGAGCGGCGGTTGCACAGCGAGGCTGACATGGCGCAGCGAGGTCCGGCTCGTGTGGTGGCGCGGCGAGGTCAGGCCGGCGCGGCGCTACGCGGGAGGGAGGGCCATGCGTTGTTGAGCGGAAGGGAGGAGCGGTGCGGCAGGGAGCTCCGTCGGGGAGAAGAAGAAGACGCGAGCGGTCGAGTGGAAGAAAGGAGAAGAAGCCGAGTAGGGGTCTCCCCAGCCACCCGCGGGAGAAAGGGCCGGGAGGGTGAATTCAGGGGCCTCCTAAGTCTAGGGGCTTCAATAGGGACCCTACTGGAGTGATTTTTATTTTTTTTCTCTAAGTTCCTAGTTTATCTCTAATTTGTAAGTAGGGGCTGGAGTAGAGCCTTTGCTGGAGTTGCTCTAGCCCGGGTAAGGCGGCTTCAGTCTTCGTAGTGATCTTCACAGCTAGCATGCCGATCGATGCTGCACCAGCACTGCTAGCTGCTGCGGATTGATCCCAGGTGAGGTACTGAGGTCTCTCCCAAGCCATGCCGTGAGGCGTGAGCCATCGATGTCCGCGATGACCGCCGCCGCCGGTAGCTCCAGTGCGCTCGCCAGGAGATGATTCTGCCGTGGAAATTAGTGGGCACTACTGGTGCGTCACCGTCAAGAAAGGGGCAGAAAGAGATCGAGGGCACTCTCTGCTGGCCTGGCCGCTTGGCAGGTGGTGCACATCGCGTCCTCGTGTCTCCGGCCTCCGCCGGGCACGCGGCTCGCCATGCACCAGATCAACAACCCCGGCCCGGCCATTGCATGCATGGGGCCATGCGTAGCTACCAACGATGCTAATGCACATTATACTATGCATGACATCCTGATCGAGTCTACAATGCCAAATTAAATCGCCAATGGCGGAGTTGCATCATCATCCTTAAGGCATGCCGCTCGGTCTCCATCCTAGTGGCGGTGCAGGGATCTCGCAGTCGCAGGCACCATTACTACACCAGTATCGGCATGGTTTCGGTTGCCTGTCGACGTCCGACTCCTAACCCGCTCGATACGATTGCCCTCGATCGAGCTGCTGCTGCTGGGCGCCACATCTATGCTGGCTCGTCGATCAACCCGCGCGCGTTGTCGTGCAGTCGCTCCGTGTTTTTCTCTCTTACTTACTTATATATATTCTGCGAGGGACACAGGAGGCAACCTGAAAACCAATAATTTAGGTTTAAGTAGCAAGGTGGCCCGCGCTAATAGCGCGGCAAGTCTAGTTTCAGTTATCATAGTATCATAGTGATACGTAATTGGTATTTATCTTTTTTCTCTAAGTTTTCTTATTTTTTTGTCATAGTGGTGAGGTACATGTGTATGGTGCATATATGATCTATGGACATCATAGAACAGACCTATACTCTTTTATATTCTCCTATCTTTTTTTAGCATGTTTAGTTGTAGCCCTCAACATTCTGAACTGGACCGATTTTATATTCTTCCACTATTTTTCTTTATCACATTCAGTCCGGCTTTGGTGTATTTTTTGAGTTATGCTCCCGGTGTCTTTCTTAGTAACTACACCAATTAACCATATTCTTTTCCACACCTTGAGCAAGCCAATTTCCTCGCTAGACATCAGAATCTCGATGCATGTGTAGTCCATCAACATCTTGAACTAAACCTCCATTCCTTGAAGTTCTAATGGATTTTTTTTGCCCCAGACATATCCAGACCTCTCCACCTTGTTATTCAAAGCTCTTTTGGCTATGTTTATGCTTTCTTTTATGCTTTCTATCTCGCCTTAACATTCTTTGTGCTGTTGTTCTTGTCTTCTTGGTATGGTTCATCTCAACATCATGCACCTGCTCCAGGTTGATTTGTAGGCTATTCACATTCTGATTCATCATGGAGGCTTCACATGCATATCCATTCTGATACCCATGTCCTTTTGCAGCATTTGATTTTGACCAATGGCATTTCTATATCCTTTAGCAATCACTCGGTCTTAATGCGCTAAAAATTGATCTATAATGCTTTCATGCTTTGTTCCTAATTTTATCTTAAATTAATCATATTTTATATAGTCTATTTATTAAGATATTTTAGAATAATGTATTTCGCATATGCTATGACATCCCTAGTATGACTTTCCCATGGATATAATAAGTGAGAGATGATTGGTTCTCATTGCATAAACATCAGCGCTCAGCAACACCATACCATTATGCAGTACTATTATTATATTCACATTTTTTAATGTGTATTAATAGTTATATATAATGCCTCCACGATCAAGTATATAATTCTGAAACAATAATTACATTATCGCTTAAAAAAGTACAGAATTTAGTAACTGATCATGATTTTTTAGAATATTAACTGATCATGATTAATTAAGTGTTGTATAAAATAAATAAAATAAATGTATTACATCATAATTTATTTTCACGTGTACCGTCTCTTTTCTTCATACATTATCTCCTTAAGAATGGAGGGGGAGATGACAAACATGGCTGCCATGAATTATTAATAATGGTATACATCTTCTATCTTTTTCTCAGTGGATCTTAGATGTATTCTTGAGCTTTGTTCCTATCCTATTTAGGTTTTTGCCATATCAATTTCTACTTTGGTGGGTAATATCGAGTAGAAGAATTTCTTTTTGTTGATTGTCTCTATGACTCTATCCATCCATCACCTTACATCTCCATGAAGCAAGGCAGCCCATGGGCTACGGATATAAAGCTACACAACATCTCCTTGCTTCCGGATGATTCTTTTTATATAATTTACTATATGCATATTATTTCCTTTTCTAGTAATAATCTAATATTTGAGCCGTATTTGATATGGATTTTTTCGATTAATCTAAGCCATTAGATCTTTATAAAATCTAACAGTGTAAATCCTTCTTTTTTTTAGATTAATGTGAGAATTTTTAGATCCTCTCCGCGAATGTGGGTGGCTTCTTTTGATCAAATTATCAATTATTATTGGCTGTACGATGGAGGCCAGCAGCTCAAAAAAAAAAAAAACAGTCTGCAAGCCCTGTCATGCCCTCCTCTGCCTTCGTAATACCGCAATCTTGGATCGCAGGCGCTCTGAATTCTCATATAATAACTCAAAAGTGTATTTGGAGAACACCTTCTTTTTTTCTATTAAAAAAGACACTCGAAAAGCATCAATCTTTGCCTTTTTGCTTATTTGTTATACTTCCAGAGCTTGAAAGGTATCTATTGCACGTTGTAGTATCTATTGAACATTTATACTTAATTAGCTAGTTAATTTTTAAGGTTCCAACATCTCAAACAAAAGCAAAAAATCCCGAACACTGAAAGGGATCCTTCTAAATACCTTTCACTAACTTTTTAATTTTTTGGGTAAATGTGAAAAAGGTAAAACTATAAACAACCACGCTAGCAACAATATGCATCTTCAATTATTGATGTATGCCTTTTATTGACTTCTATGTATACGCACCTATTGGCTACTGTTTAGGATTATTGGTGTTTGTTCGACATGCTTACTTGATTATAGGCCGGTGCGAGAATGCCTGTATGTTGTATGGTGTATGCTGTATGGCGCCTTGCTGCGACAACATTGATAGTTGGTTAGGCAAGGTTCGTTGCAGCACGGCACCCTCGATAAATCTACCTCAAGTGAACGTTAAGTATTGTCTTCTCCACGCCACCCTTCTTCATCGTTGCATGCATGCCACTCTTGCACTGTTGTGGGCTTGCAATGGCCTCGACCATGGTCGGGCCTTTAGTTCCCACACCGAAGAGCATGCCCTCGGTCATTGTTGTTAACGCTTAAACATCTATCGGAACAATTGACTTGGCCCTCATTGCCACATGATGCAATTATACACACATCTTCAAGTTGTTGCTGGTCTCCAGGTTGATTTGAGGCTAATGATCCATACATATATAGTTGATGATCGCCGCCTCCTCATCATATCCAACCGCCTTTCTTGGTACTGTGGTCATGATTAGACCATTCATGGTCGGCTTTGAGAAGATTGTTGTCAGCAAGTTGAATAGAACAGCTCCGCAAAAACTAAATCTTGGACGCTCTAGTGTTCATCTTGCCCGGCGACTTGTGTCGGCCTCGCATCGATAACGAAAAGGATACATACTCATCGTGCCAAAAGTTCACATCGATGACGCGGATGAGGTACCTAACTCATACTCGGCACTGGTATATCACACCACCGACGTAGATTTGTGCAAAGGCCCGCCTAGATTATGTTAGCAAGCATCGATCAATGCACCTGGGCTTCGACTTTTACTGCCGTGCCACACTTGAATCTCCATCTATAGGTGTCGACGTCATCACCACACTTTGGTTTGTGCTGCCAGGCTATGAGTCTTTGAATTTTGTGTGCAGTGGCTATCGATTCCATGGCCATACCTCTATTGAAATCACCGGTGCTTCAGTTTACGCTTGTAAGAATCAGCCGTCAAAGGGCTTTTATGTCACTACTATTTTTCTCAACGTGTGCTGCGATTGATTCTTTCGTTAGATATTGTTTGTTGCTACCAAACCTTTCAAGTTGTATTAATTCCAATTGCTAATTTTTTAATTCCAAATAATCTATATTTATCAGTAGTATCTAGCATGAACTCTTTTTGACTAGTCTAAACTGTTAGATCTTCATAAAATTCGATGATGTAAATCCTTCTCTTTTTTAGATTAATGTAGGAATTTCTAGACCCTCTCGGCGAACGTGGTAATTTTTTTTAACATTTTCTTAATAATATAATAGATTAGATAGTTACCTGCCGGCGAGCAGCGTACGCACGTAGCTGGATGTGTACATATCAGTGTAGGATTGCGCGGGGCCATCACGATCCTCAACTGCATTATCTGGAATTTTCGGTGTGATTATTATTTAGTGTGCACGAGTAGGACCTCTTGCACTAACATGTCATTGTTGACGTGGAAAGACATCAAACATCGAGCACTGAACATGCAGGTCGTAAATACGCGCCGTGCGGTGATACGAGTTTGCAAAAAGCCAGAGCCACCAGTTTTTTAGTCTAATAATATAAAGACAGATTCAGATCAGAGAGTTACTCTAAATGGCTAATGGTTTTTCGTTGAGGATTCTTAGCTGTTGATTTGTTTTTCCCTATCATGGACTGTTCAAATTCGACTACAAGAATGTCGGACATTTGAGAAACACTAAGAATGCTGAATATGCTGTAGTGAGGCGATGGGAATGGTTTAACCATGCAATAAAGTTTGTTACATAAGTTCTTCCATCATTGTATTGTATTCCATAGTTAAACCGTTTATGCCTTGTATAGGTTCTAGTTTGCCTTTAAAACCTGCTTCCTCACTTGAGTTCATCCATATCAATTGTGTTAACATTGCACGAAGCAAGAACCATATGAACCGAGGGGAGGATCTTGCAACCTGATTATTAGACTTAAAGGGATGATAAATTCAACTACTTTCCTTGTAGAGGGTATTTGCAACTTAGAGTGATGTGCAGTGGTATTTGCGATTTTGTCTGGGGTTTTCTCAAAATACTTTTATCAATACCATAAATTCATTAGAATTAAGAAATGACTAAAAAATAGCCACAATAATAATGTGACACATCTTCACTTGGGATGTGCCCGAACACAAGTTCATAGAAAAACAAAGGTGCAGTTATTGCATTATTTTCACTTCTACTGCCACGTCAATAATAATGTCACAGAGGTTTAAAAACATGATGACTACCATGTGTAGATTTCTGTGAAAAATTGAAATAACTTTTTTTTCTTATAAAGTATATTTGCAACTTAGAGCGACTTATATGGGTTACTTGCGATTTTAATTTCTAAAGTTTCTTGAAGAATATATTTCTTAATATCATAAATTTATTACTTGTAAATATATTTTAGCAGAAAATAATAGGAAAGTGTACCTATTGGAGACCTTATAATTGTACAAAGTGTTAAATATTTGTGGCAGTAAGGAGTAACAGCTAGCTAGTTTTCGCAAGAAAAAAAAGAAAAGCTAGCTAGTTAACTTGTCTGACACGTTAAAATATGGGTAGGGAGCCAAATAGCGCAATAACTACTGCAGTTTTGTTTTTCACCAGAGGAACAACTTTTGAAAGAGCAGGTGTACGACTGTAGAGTAGAAAGACAAATACAAGTATGAAACATTGGGCGCGGTAGTCTGCAATCGAGGAGAACTAACATACAAACCAAGTATCTCTGGCTATAATGACTTTGCATTAGCATGAGTATGTTACAATGGTCACGACTCACGAGTCACGACCTCCTATCTCAGCTATCATCAATCTAGAGGAGCCTCACTCTCACACACCCATTAACAAAAATAGGCTATTACTATTACTATTACTTTTTTAAAAGGAAAAGGAACAAGAAGCCGGCAAGCAGGCACAACGCAACAGCCAGTTTGGCCTGTTCGTTGTCACGCTTACGACCTCAAGCTCCTTTCTATTCTCCCTACACGATCACCGTCGCTCGCCGCCGCAGCTGCCGTCGCATGAGCCCGCGCGCCGGTATCTATATATATATCTGCCTATCCCCGCCGCGCCGTCCTATCCTGCACTCGGGCGTCGCGCTTCTCCCCGCCGTCGTCGACGCCGCCGGCGGCTGTCGCGGTTGCAGCGGCGTCCTGCTTGCCGCCGTCGAGGAGGCACATGAGGTCGGCGAACGCGCCGAGGATGTCCCTGAGCGCGTCGCGCTCGTTGAGCGCGATGTAGCAGAGCAGCAGGTCGTGCAGGCGGGCCAGGTCGGCGTCGCGGCGGCGGGGGTCCAGCCCCAGCGCCTCCACCATCTCCACCATGGACTTGAGGAAGTCGGCGCGGGGCGCGTCCGTGGACAGCGAGACCTTCCGCACCGGCTGCATGTCGTCGTCGCGGAAGGGCGCCTTGGCGGCCGAGGAGGAGGAAGAAGCCGCGGCAGCGGCAGCGGACGTGGGGAACGCGGAGGTGGCCGCGCGGCGCAGCGCGCGGACGTTGGAGGCGCTGTCCCGGGCGAGGGACGCGGCCGGCGGGTGCTCGGCGGAGTCGAAGATGGAGTTGGACCGGCCCGGGGACGCGAGGAAGAAGCGGCGGGCGGCGATGGCCGTGGACAGCCCGCCCGCGTCGGGCTCGGGCTCGGCGTCGTCCAGGTACAGCGCGTCGTCGTCGTCGAGGAAGGCCGGGGACGACGTGGACGCCGAGGACGTCGGCGGCGAGGCCGACGTCGACGGCGCCGACGTGGACCCCTCCTCGTACGACAGCGACGGCCGCCGGGCGACCTGGAAGCACCCCAGCATTGCGCGCTCCGCGCCCCTCGGCATCCCTCTAGTTGGCGAGAGAGAGAGAGAGGAGGCAGGGAGGAGAGCGAGAGAGGCGGGCGGGGATGGAAAATGGAAGGAGACTGGTGACCGCGCGTGTATATAGCGGAGCTGGAAAAGGCAGAGGCCGGGAGGGAGGCAGCAAAGCAGGTGTGATTAGGGAGGGCGCTTAGCTTAAGAGGAAAATAACACGGCCTATAATTAGGCGCGATCAGCCTAATCCCCCTTGCTAAGCCATGTCCTAATTACGCAGGAACAGCCATTAATCCGGCCGGCGCCCTCGCTAATCCCTCTCGTGCAAATGCAGAATCGGCGCACGGATGGAATTTGAATTCCGTGCCGTTGGGGGCCCGCGCCAAGAATCAATTGCTACGGATATGGCCATATAATTCATAAATTGGGGCTGCACCGTCGCCGGCATTTGGATGGCTGGGATCGTCATGGAGATGTGCTGGCACGATCGGAGCCGCCGAATTCAAAATGGGTCTGGGATTTTATTTGAACTGAAACTGGTGAGATTTGACGGTGTGATCCTGCTGCATATGCGACGAGGGAGGAGATATTGTGCAAAGAGATCTCAGGAAAGATGGTTTGGAAGATATGGGAGCAGTGGGTTTTCAAAGATCTCCATTTATTGTATCTTTGGTTGTTTGGGCACTGTCTCATTAATTCCAAATCTTTTTACACAAGAAGTTAATTAATGCCCATGCACCCAGCAGTTCAAATGAATGGATGGTAGTGCAAATAATATTACGAGATATTCCATATGAAGATTTTCTGGTTTGGAAGACCCGTTAGGTACTCGGTTGTTCTTTCCCTAACGGGCATATATTTTTCAAATACTCATGCAAAAAAATTAATGCTCTATGGAGTTGGGGGTTCTAGAGAAAATTTCATGAGATATCTTCAAGATTTCCTAATAAAAAGGAGATAAAAAGATTTTAAAACCGCATCTAGGATATGAAAAAGAAGCGCATGATTTTCCAAAGAAAAATACATGGTGTCAAAACCAAACCTCGGTTATGAGGAAACAGCACATTGTTTTTCCTTTTGCACCAAGGAACAAAGGAAGACATAGCTTGAAAACCAGATTCATGCTAAGAAAAAGTAGCCCATAATTTTCC
The DNA here is from genome assembly GCA_032594955.1 of Panicum miliaceum. Classification (NCBI taxonomy): domain Eukaryota; kingdom Viridiplantae; phylum Streptophyta; class Magnoliopsida; order Poales; family Poaceae; genus Panicum; species Panicum miliaceum. The sequence goes on from CM064056.1 coordinate 18,275,995, forward strand.
ATAGGAAGATCTAAAATAACTAAGGGCTCGTTTGGTTTTTTCGTTTTAAATCATAAGTCCCATCACATCGCATGTTTAAACACTAATTAAGAGTACTAAATATAGATTTATTACAAAACTAGTTTCATAAGTCGCGACTTAATCACGATACGAATCTATTAAGCCTAATTAGTTCATAATTTGACCACTAATTGCTACAATAATTATCCGCTAATTATACATTAATTATACTTAATAGATTCGTTTAGAGCCCTAATTGCAACTTATACAATTGGTTTTATATTAAGTTGGAATCTGAACACTCGAATTGACATCCGGATATTCGATGTGACATAAACTTAAAAAACCAAACGAGATCTACAATTGAGATGTAGGTCCTTAGCACCGTATTTTCTATTCTTCTAGTTAATAAACTTAAGAAAGACAAGCAGTACAGACCAACAAACCTGAATTCATTGCAGAACGGAGCCGAACATTTTATAGATAGGAACATGGATTCAAATCGAATCCAGGTTATGAATAAGCAACACATGAATGTCTCTGGAACAAAGAAAAACAAGGTTAAGGGAAAAAGAGATGTAGGTTCTCATAACCATGCTTTTTATCCTTTCCGCTAATAAACCTGGGAAAAAACAAAGAGTAGAGATCATTAGCGTACCCGATTCGATCTGCCGATTAGGGTGAAACATCGATAGGAACTATCAAACGATTGGAGGACAACGTGAACAGAAGATTTTCATGTACCCAGGGCAACTCGAGGTAGAAAGAGCGAACGAAGAGGTAGGACCATGGCTGAGTAGGGATTGTGGAATGTTAGTGAGGTAGGGCCAGAGGGAAAGGGAGCGCATAGATGCAGCGACGGCAAGCGAAGAGGAGATTATATAGGCGATATTCATAACGGTAACAATGTCTTCAAGCCAGATGTCCGGCATGCTGGAAACGTGAATGTGTCGAAAGAAGACAAATGTCAAATGACACCATTTGCCGCAATATCCACGTGGAGATTGCACAAAAGCCACTTGTAAACATCGTCAAGCTTAGATCCTTCTAGAAACTATTCAACGACTAGGATTGAGGCGCATATGCAACCCGTTGAGATCAGACAAATGTTAAGAGTTACATTATAGAACGCTAAGCATGACCCATTACTCAGTTGGGGCATGTTGTGTCACTCAGCCCCATATAAATTAAACAAGCCAATTTGTTTTTTCACTTTCCCCATCCCTATTCTAATATAATCTAAAGTTCCATTCCCAGCCAATAAGACCATGATCATGCTAAAAATTGCAAATTCCAAGTCTCACTAATCACTACTAACCGCTAATGTGATTGTTTGCACGATCATGGAAAATATTTGAAATTTCAGTCATATATATAGTCCAAAACGATGGGAACTGACACCCTCACCGTTTCCCTAGAATGCACATGCACGTACGACCTTATAAGTAGGAAAAGGAAAAACCTGATACCTCTACCACTGTGAGCACTAAAAACATGTGCAAGAGGGTTTAGGGAAAGAAAAATACACCTATCCGGTGCAAAGTATAATAATTTGGCATGTTTATATGTACGTGTGGTTAAATGGCACATCTGCTTTATTTGGCATCTCCTGGCACCACTGCATCATTTTTACACGGGCAATTTGCAGTTCCACTCTTTACAGTAACCAGTGTGCATGCTCTACGCTAAGTTGCCCATGCTCCCTACAGCCATGCGCCTATGCCCACCCTTCCAAGGTACTCCCTCCATTCCAAATTATAGGTCGTTTTATCATCTCTAGGTGTATAGTTTTTACTATGCATCTAGATATAGTAATTTGGAATGGAGGTAGTATATATCTCTATCTCTACTATTTTTAAAGCAAGCAATGATTCCTTGGTCCGTCAATCGGAATCCTAATCGGACTCGGAGAAAGAAATCGAAATCCTAATCGAAACTCGGACAAATCAATAGAAATTCCAATCGAAATCCGAACAACATAACACGTTCTGTACACGGAGTGAAAAAGTATAAAGTTTGTGATCTCATGTAGATCAGATAAAATTTATATTACCGGTAGCAACGTAACATGCAGTGTGCTATTATATACACACACATATTATTGTTCAAATTGGAAACTTATATTAGTAACAAGAACTTTGCCAATGCCTTGCGTGCGCGTAGTCTAATGTAGGATCTGCTCGTGTTTCCCACGGAGCCTAGCGAGGAAAGGAAGGGAAGTCATTGGCCGTAAAGTACAGCCTACAGGGAGGCAACGAAAAAGGAGAGAACCCGTTAGTACAAGCAGTACTAGTTCTTCACATGAAACAGATCGGGTAGGTATAGAGCCCTTTGGCACCCAGGCCATGGCCGGCCCCGTGCCCCCCCGCTGCTTTCCGATCCCCTCCCTGCTCACCGTTTGTCCCGGCCGGTCCCCCGCACCGCCGTGCCGCACGCACGGGTACGGACGGGGAGGCCAGGCCAGGTATGCACCTGCCGGCCGCCGGTCCTCAACTGCCAACCAACTCGCCTCCCTGATCTGTCCGTCCGTTCTGCATGCATCCCCGTCCCACGAGAGTACGAGACGAGAAGCCGGCCGGCAGGAGAGACGACGCTTCATTTACCACCTCCACCACGTCGCCGGCAGGCTGCAGCCTCGGTAGGTTCGCGGCGCGGCGTGACCACTGCCAGCGACCGTGATCGATCGTTGAACGCGTCGTGGCCCCGTGCGGCACGTGACCGTCGGCTCCCCCCGCGTGCTTTTCGCTGGCCCGTCTCCATCGTTCGAGTGTTGTGGGCTAAAAAGCAGGTCAAGTTCGCCAGAATGGGCTGGGCGTGCGAACGAAACTGGTCGTATCGGGCTATCGGCAGTCCGCCTTTCGATTCGATCGTATTTGCTTTATTGGGAGTCCGGTGTATACAGGCCATGGAGTGCCAATTACAGACACAGTTGAGTGGCACACGCAGACATTGGAAGATGGCGGTGCAGGTTACTGGCACTGGGGATCATCACTGCCGGCCGCGGTTGAGCCGCGCGGCGGCGGCGATGGACGCGGCCACCCCGCCGGGCCGCGCCGCCTCGCCGGGGCCGCCGCGCACCTCGGTGCCCACCATCCGCGCCGCGTCCTCCCGCTCCACCTCCTTGTCCGCGCCCAGCCTCGACGTCGCGTCCTGCACGCGTGTTCACCACAAATCAAAACCGGGCGTGCGTACGTGGGCAGGTCGCCACGGAACAAATAAAGTGCAGGAAGTACACACGATACACGCATGCACGTGGCTGCTACTCTCCGGCCGCCACGTAAGGAAGGACGCGGCCGCGCGAGGCTACGGCGTTGGCGTTGGCGTCCGCGGCCGCGCGCGCCCGCGCGGCGAGCCCGTCCGGCGGGGCCTCGTCCGTCCCGCTCACCCGCGCCTCCGCCGCCGCGATCGCGGCCGCGTCGCTCGGCTCCACGGGCTGGTCGCCAGCCGAGAACGCCGTAGCCTCCAGCGCCTCGCCGATCGTGATCTTCGTCCCGTCCCTCGCCGCGCCTGCTTGACCGCCGCCTCCGAGCTCGCCTGCTTCTGCAGCGGCGCCGTCAGCGGCGTCGTCCTCCGCCGCCTCAATGTACTGCCCGACAGGCTGCATTACATGTAACACGCATGGGCATGAGCACAGAGTCAGCGCGCGGGCTCAGCTCTCAGCTTGGCATCAAGAACACACGGTGCACGGCTAACATGATACCACCTGGTCGGCGACGAACTCAGTGACGACGCGGGCGCCGGCACGCGCGCCTCGGTGACGGAGACGCCGCCCTCGGCGGCCGCCTCGTCGCGCGCCACCACGCCGAGGCGCTCGTTGCGCCGGGCCGCGGACTGCATGGCGGCGGCGGTCCCGCCCCTGGGCGCTCGCCCGAGCACCGCGCTCTCCGCGGCCTGCATCATGGCCGCGTCCTGCGGCGCGATGGGCGTCCTCGCCAGCTCGCCCTCCACGGCGAACACGTCGCCTCTGCCGCCCGGTCGGTCCTGCTCCTTGCCGTCGGGGTTCGCCGACTGCCTCCTCAGCCGCTCCTCCTCCTGGCTCATCCTGGGATCTGATGCTTCCGCTAGCTGCTGGGTGCGGGAAGCGTCGTCAGTGCTCTGAGCTTTGACCCGCTCGTGGTTGGTTAATGGGGGCGAGCGAGCTGGATGAAAGGGGACGGGTATGGGAGGAGGCGGGCGACGTGTGCGGCCGCGCGGGCAGGCACGTAGCGCCGGCGTTGCCAGGTGGCGGCTGCGCACCAGCCCCAGGCGGTGAAGACACGAGCGTACGGGGACAGAGCAAAACGGACTCGGGGCATAACGCAATTTGCCAATTTTGCTCCGCCCCGGCGGTGCAGCATTCAATCAGCTGAACAGAGGATAGACTTAGTTGTTCCTTCCCCCAATTTGCGAACATGCAGCATAACCTGATAATGACCAAATAAGAAGCAAACCTAACTCAATAATCGAAGATGATTACTACGCCAAATCGATTTTGCTATAATCATCCCAGTTTCATCCAATGCGATTACTGCGAAACAGCATGTGCGCAGTAGAAGACATGCACTTTCTTTCTCTCGTTCACGTTTTTCTTCAGGAATTTTTTTAAATAATATTATTTTAATGAAAAATTGTAGAAATAAATAAAAAAATTTGCGAATCTAGTATCCTGTCGGCTCTTTAGTAGCCGATAGGCTACTTATCGGCTATTGAATAGCCGACATGTGACGTGGCATCCGACACGGCGTGCCGGATCGTCGTCGTCGCGTGATGTCGGGTCCGAAAGGATCTGTCCATGTTTGGTGAGCCGACAAGGCTTTATCGGGCGACTCAGTAGTCAGTCCTTGGATGACTGATAGGACTAGTCGGCTATCAACTGCCAATATGTGTAATTTTCACCATTCCAACTTTTTACCATTCCATGTACACTTTATGACAAACGACCAAATAAATTTCGTGTATGTCTCAAGACCATTTATATTTCAGCTATATTTTTGATTGAAGTGAGTTAAATAAGCTATGGTTTTACAAAATATATTTTTGTAGTGCGGTAAATAAATGAACACGCACAACACTTTTGAGGCTACTTTTTTCCAATGATGGACGATGCACGATTTTATTACAAACGAGAACAACCTCCAGAACTGCTAGGAGCACACATACAAAGCAGATATAAAATAGAATTATATAGAGAGCTAGAAGAGGCTTTTGAAATAAACACGCAACATATTGGTCCGAAGGGAACATAAATTATTCAGACAACAGGACTGACCCGAAATGAAACGGACAACTACAACATCCAGCATTCATGGCCACTACCATTTCCTCGTCCGGCTCGATCTGCTTTCTAACGCTTGGACTTGCGTACATCATCGTCCACCTTTTTCAACCACACCACATACTCCACTTATATCATGACGACTGATGGAGGTGTCAATCCACTCATGGAAATGACAAAACTGAGTACCTTTCATAAACAAGAACCAAACAAAATATATACACTATGCAAACATATTAGCCAAAAAGTCTATATACCTGTGATATTGCACCCGCTTTTTTGACTTCCTCAATATTTTTGCAAGACCAATATCTCTGGCCAAAAGTCTCGTACTCACGAGATATGTTGGGAACACAATACATGTGGCAATAGCAATCTGGTGGCTCTACACCTTTCGGCCATACCTTGCAATCTGTAACACATCTAGTTGGATCATTAGGAGGGCCTCCTAAGTTCGCCTCCATTTCCTGACGCAGAGCCGCCCTTGATGACGAGCTCATAGCTCCTTCTTCGAGCTAACTATGAATATGTTTCTAGGTAAATGGCCTCTACCCTCCACAACGAGGACATCCTCGCCTCTTATAGACGTCGTACTGGCTCCACAAAATGGTCACGAGATCAAAAGATGAGGTGCACCGGTACTACTTTTTCAGCGTCCTTTCGAACAACGACAGACAGACAAGGGAATCAATTCCTTTCAACCAGGCTGATTCCATTGCGTCCCGGTGAACCAATAAAGTTGTAGTCATCTCATTTCACATTCCTTTATTTGCAAGACTCATCGAAATAAAGCTACAGTTGCAATCACGTACTGGAATTGATGACTAACGAAGTAGTGCAATACATAAAAGAACACGCAGAACACATGAAGTGGCATGTGATGACCTGTACCAAACTAGGGTATAGAGGTCCTGGACTAACCTAACATGCTTAGGTAATTAGACCACACAACAAACACATGCATGTAGCATGGAAATAACATAGTTGACTCCTAGTACTGTCCCCACATAGCAAATTGTGTTGCCCCTTCTCCACAGTATCCCCCCATTGCAGGCGGCGGTGGGGGCGATGGTGGGGGATGCGAAGGCCCCTGGTTCTTGTGACAAGGACAGCGGCAATACGGATCAGTGCACGACTCCTCTTGTGAACTAGCACCATTGCTGTTGTCATCCTCCTCGTCCTTCTCAGCGTTGCTCAATTTATATTCTAGCTCGGAGATACGATTCTGCAGGTGCTCGATGTACTCCTGATGTGGATCAAGTGGAGGAAGATTGACCCACCTAACGAACTTGCAGTTTTCTAGCGCATCGGATGACTGTAACAAAAATATCATGTAAATTTTAGAAAATAAGAGAAAATACATAAGAAACAAATAGTAGTAACCGGTACCCATGCTCGCGAGCATTTGAAGAAACGACGACCTCCATCCGTCCCATCGTCGCACATCTGCACTAAGCAGTCCTCACCATGCATGCATTTAGGCCACTCTTCTTTGCAGTTATCGTATCCTCTTAGAGGGTTCTCCTCACCATGCACGCCAGGAACCGACATGATCACTCACAGGTCCGCTCTACTGCGCTAGCACGTCAGGGACCAACATGAGCACTCATTTCTCCACACAGCTGCGCTCGCACACACTAGGCACGAACATGACCACTTAGTACGTCGAATAGTGTGGTGCAGATGGTAATCTCCAACTGTAGATGAACTCTGCCTATATACCATCCCAAAGGCTCTATAAGTATGGGCACCACAAGGCCTTCACATCACACACGACACACCTCACCAATCCTTCAGAAGCACCACATCGGAGCAAGATGTCGTCCTTAGGATCGACCTACATCCCATGGAACAAGGTGAGGGCACAAGTGCCTCAAGGAATCCAGGTGCCGATGTGCTTCTGTTGTTCCTTGTGCAAGCTCGTGGAGTCCAAGGTTTTAGACAACGACTTCGGCATGAGGTTTTTCATGTGCGAGAACTACGAATATGACCCGCCGAAATGTCATGGCAAGGATAGACCTAAGGTACCCCATGAAACATTATGATTTATACTTATGGATTTCACACTGACTTCTAACTAGCGCTGGACATAGTCTCTAGCAACTCTATGTGATTTCATGCAGTGGTTGGACACGGAGCAATCGCAGGAAGATAAAGACTGGGTTGAACGAGAAGGAAGGTGGGCTAGAGAAAGGTGGCAGTGAATGTTGCATGAGGAACAGAAAGAGGAGAAGCGCAAGAAAGAGCAAGAAGAGATCCGGAGAAGGTTTGAGGAGGTGGAGCATCAGAAGGCGCAGGAACGACAAGCAGATAGGGAGAGGAAGCGAGAGAGGGCACGCCGTGCGAAGGAAGCATGGCCCGAAGCTATTGCACAGGGAAAATATCCTCGGTGCACTCAGTAAAGCACCACCATGTAATCCTGGCATTTTAGATTCCCGAAGGCATGTTAGGTTTAGTTGCAACACGAGGATATCGTGTTGCAAATGCCACCGCACTTTGATGTTTACCTTTACCGTTTAGGGCAAAGGACTATTGTGTCATGTACCGTAGCCGTAGAGACGCAATGGGCCGATGCTACCTTAGCTACCGCACCGCCATTTGTATTTTGCAATGGAAGCCGGAAATTTATGGACGCAATGTGCATTCGTATCCGTTTATGACTGTACATGATGCAAAGAGATGGAATGCATGGTAGAATAACCATGGTACGATCTATAGTAGAATAGTGATGCACATCATAGTCTACACAGCACAAAGTAAGAAGAAATAGCATCCAACAACATAGGTCATAGGGGGAATCCGGTAGAGGTGAATCCCATAACATACAGTAGGTTGTAGAGTATGTGTGTATCTCAGCGTCTCCCACGCTTCCTAGCAAGCTGATCAGAAGGAAACGTGAACCTAGAAGCTGCGTGGCGATCACGGGCCGCCCATGTCTCTAGCGGGGTAAACGCCTCTGGCTCATCTTGTGTGGGCTGCGTCGGAGTGGGTGCTCCAGGCATCTGCGAAGCCGGCAGAATGTCCTCAAGAGGCCAACTATCGTCCGCTGCAGCGTAAAAGCTACCGAGGCTGCCTGAGGCTGCATGAACCTCTCGCCCTACAGCACATACGAAAAAAAATATTAAGTCAACAGTTAAAAATAACCATGAATTGAACAAATATGCATCCACGTTACCCGGGGTCCATTCAGACGACTTCTCCCAACAAAGGCCGCCCTCAATTCTCGAAGGTCCAGGTGCGGTCGACGGTCTAGCAATAGTCGACGGCAAAGGAGTGCTGGTGGTGGTTCTAGAACTCACACTGTGTGGAGGAACGACCGCGTCTGCCATGCCCCTGCACGAAGCACGTCTGAGTCCACTCATGCAGCGTTGTGCGAGCCGTCGTAGGCCGCTCACCAACTCCGACCAACCAACACGAGCCGGGTTGGCCTTGAGTCGCTCAGCATAGCTCACCAACTCCTCGCTGACATTGCTGCAAATGTCCGTCTACAAAATAAAGTGTAACATAGTTTCAATGAAAGATATTATCACATATGCCACAAACGGAATGAATTATACCAAAATAAACAACTCACAAAGACGTGGAAAGCAGCTGGTGGCTCGGTGGCAAACGTGTCCGTGATCTCCGCCTCATGGGGCTCAGGGTCCTGCATCATGGGAAAACACCTCCAGCATGTGGCATTGTGGTACCGACGCAAGTAAGACCTGTAGGTTGCCTCATCGGGTACTGCGCCAGGTGGATATCATTGGTAGCCTGGTCTTACTGGTCCGCCCAAGTCTCCATCTTTGTCGCCCACCTAGGCTGCAAAAAATTAATTGCAAACAATTATTACGTAATTAAACTTGTACTATCGAATTCACGAAATTCTCATAACAAAGTACTTACTTTTCGCTTTGTCCAAATCGAACCCATGGTAGGCCTATCGATGGGGTCGAATTGGCTGTCCTCATTGAGGTGGTACATGCCAACCTCGTACTCCTTGTAGCTGCTAAGCTTCGGTCGCCCAATATCAAATTGCTCGAACGACCAAAGCATAAGAAACAACAAACAACCGGCCAACGTACCGCTCGACGATCTCCTCGTGCACGTGTCGCACAGGGCTCTCTGAGTAGCGGCTAGCAGAGCGGATCCCCAACTGAGCTGAGGAATATCATCAAGGGGAGCGTCCGCAATCTGTTGGGCGTACCAAATCATGTGCTTGTCGACGCTATCGTGGTGGGAGCTCGTAAATATCACCCATCCAAAGAGCCACAACAAGTAAGCCTCAAGGTTCCTCCTGACTCTCCAGTCCTCTGCGTGGACGCTAAGCTGATCCGCCTGAAATTGAAGTAACCATGCCTTCGTAGGTCCATGCTTGTCACTGAAGTCCATCTGACCAGCCTGGCCATCAACAGGTGGTGGGAGAACACCTGCAAAACGGTCCAAGATCTGCTGTCTCCAGTTGGGCTGAACAGCTCGAGCCACCACAACGCGGCCATCTAGGGGCAAACCAAGAAGAAAGGAGACGTCCTGGAGTGTTGCTGCCATCTCCCCAACTGGTAGGTAAAACGAGTGCGTCTCCGGTCTCCAACGGTCCACCGAGGCCGACAAAAGCGCACGGTCAACCGGAAAGCGAAGGCTCCCCTAGCGTATCGGCTCCACCAAACGACAGAACGGAAGCAAACCGGAGGCACGCAGCCTGTGCCAAATAAATGCATTAGTCATACTATTTATAATTGAATGTGGTCGAATTAGACATGTGAAACTGAGAAATTTTGCAAATAACTTTACATACCTAGGGATCCAACGTGCGTCTAACCGCCAGCACTCATCGTGCATCCGTAGCCTAAGGACGGAGGGAAGCTGCCCGTCCACCAAGTGCGAACGATGCTTCGCGTCAACTATCGGATCAATGAGCTGAAGGTTAAACATGCCTACACATGACAAAATGATTGTTACTTGCAATATATAAATGTAATTATAGAAGAACAATACATTTCAAGGTAAATTCGACAGTGATAGATAATTACAGGTAAAAACGAGATAAAAAACATAAAACAATCCAAGATATTCAACTAAAACGTACATAGTCCATTAGTCCATTCATACAACACAGTCCAACACATATCACATACTTGAATCATACAACACGTACTTGAAATATAAAAAATATAGTTCTCACGCCTAAGGTTACATCACCAATAAACGGACAATACATAATATTACAAATATGTTGTCACGCAGCCGTCGTCCTATTTCCTTTTACGGTTGCGATGCGGAACACGCCTTTCTACCGTGCCGTCTGCATTCTTATGAGTTGGATAACTTTCTCAATCCTTCCAAAGATGTTCTTCGCCGCATGACAAGCAATTTTTGTCGGCACCTCTAGCTTCTGATGCATCCATGTCGTTTCTAATACGACGACTCTGCCTACGCCCTGGGTGCATGATCTTGGTCTCATGATCAGGAATCCACTCTCGGCCATTCACAGGGGGGCCAGTAAAATCAGCAATAGCCCTCCAGCCACCACTCCAAGTAGCCTGAATGGCCTCCTTCGGATAATACGGGGACACGTATGTCCCTTCAATTCCAGCCTTTCCACGAGCAGCGTAAACATGTGAACAAGGGATATGTAGAAGCTTTGGTTTGTTGCATGTGCACTCGCATGTGTTGTTTTCGGGCCAAAGCTGGCACTCCATTGTTACCGTAGCACTACCGATGCCAAAACCTCCCTTCTCACGCACCGTGACCTCGAAAAAAAAAATCTTGATTCCCAATGTATTGGACTTGATGTAGTGTACCCTTAGCACTTATTTTCTAAATTATAGCTGTCATCTCCTTGCAGTACACCATTTCAGGATTCTGCACAATGAGTGAGACCTCCTAAAACCGTTTACGAAGATATTTTATTGTTCCTCGAAGAATGCACTCCACGATTGCCACTAATGTTAGAGACCGACAAGCCTTGAGCACCCAATTATAAACCTCAGCAAGTTTAGTTGTCATGATTCCGTACCTCGAGCCATCAGTATCCGCAATCAAAGCCCACTTCTCAAGTGGCTCGTTTTTTATCCAATCGGAGAAGCATTTCACTGATCTGCCCCCCTTCCTCCTTGTAACTCGTGCAGGCTCACCATCAATAGGATCTAGTCCCCATGGTTCCTCTTCAAGTGCCACAACAGGTTTCTTCCGGACATCGGCCATGTGACTAGTGGTAAGCTTGTTGAGCTGGGACCATATTTCATCAAACTTACTTCTCTGATTTTGTCAGACAATTTTTTAAAAAGATCCATAAGCCGCTTGCTCCTAAATTGAGAATAGAAATTAGCCCCTAAATGACGCATGCACCATCGACTATGAAGGTCTAGCCAAGCCACATCTGTATTGCTGCTCTCTTGCAATTTCTTCACCGCAGACAATATTCCCTTATGCCGGTCATGGAGCACGCACACATTTGGCCTATCACAAGCCACCGCCCGCTTGATCAATGACAGGAACCATAACCAACTTTCCGCGTTCTCTGATTCCACAATTGCAAAGGCAATCGGAACAACCTTGTTATCGGCGTCAACACCAATGCATGTGAGGAGCTGGCCTTTATACATCCAAGTCAGAAATGATCCATCCACACAGAGCACTGGTCTGCAATGTTTGAAAGCTTCAATCATACAACCAAAAGACCAAAAGGCACGTCGAAGAATCCTATCACCATTTCCATCCTCGTAATCATCAATATCAATTATAGTGCCTGGATTTCTACTTTGCAGCAATTCTATGAGGTGTGGGAGGTGGTGGTACGAGTCCTTGTACGTTCCAAACCTCCATTCCAACGCCTTCTGCTTCGCACCATGCCATGTCATATGATATTTCATATGTGTATCTATTAGACATAGCAAGCATAATCTGGAAAGGGGACATGTAACTCTTCTTCGCAATTTCTCTGTATAGCGCATTAGCCACAAACTCTGCGGTCATATTCTTGTGCTTCACAACCATACCAGAAAGCTTGCACATGTGGTCAACAACAATCGAAGCCACAAAGTTGCTCTCCCCCTTCGGCAGGTAGCCGTGAACTCGCCATGGACATCCGGGGGACAGACATTGACATCGTATGTGCTCGGATTTGAAATCACTGCCTTAAATGGTTTCTTGAGCGAGAAAGCCCACTTCTTAACCGCATGTTGCAGGTGGACATCTTTTGATCTCCACTTGATTGTACACCCAGTTACTGTCGTGGCCATCGTTAACCATTAGCCCATCCATTGCAAAGTTATTCCATTCCTCGGGGATGGTACTTTCATTTTCAAACAAACTACCGTCTCATCCTTCCACGAAGGTTCTGTACTCCTCGTCATCCAACTCCATCTGATCAACAATTGTCTCATCCAATTCACCCTGGTCGGCATTCATTTGCAAGCCAATTTCTTCTTCGTTATCATCAACTTCTTGCTGAGGTTGTTCATGGACCATTGGTTGGGCCTCCTCCGCCACCTCCTGCTCAACATCGAGATTTTCATGGGTCGACTCGGCTTCATCCACTTCCTCTGTTTCATGAACTGCATGCCTCATGCTTGTTCCCCCCTTAACAGCTATTACCCAGTTCTTGCTCAACAAGCACCACAAGAGGAAAGTTAAATTTGTATAGAGCCATATGCACAAAGCCACGCCAACACTTCGAGTTCCTCATCTCATATAGTTCCCACTGCCAGCCATGCTCGCATTTCCTTGGGACTACACCACTAACTTTCAACCTCCAATGTAATGGGTTTACTTGCAGAAACTCATGCAACCAACCCAACACATCCGCATGTCGCATCTGTACTCGATTGCTCACACATGTATCCACATACTGAAATTGGCTTAAGTTACCCCAGAATCACAATACGCGACGAATCTATTGCCACGATGAACTCTAATATTGATTACTTGTGAATCCATCCTGATTCAAGATCGTAAGATCCGATGTCAGAACTAATTAAACATGCTAACATTTCCACCTAATATTTAACATTTCTCTCTAAGTACTTTACTAAAAAGTTACACTAACTATCCAACTAATCTCTACTATGCTAAAGCAAGCAATGATTTCTTATCCGTCAATCTGAATCATAACCGGAACCCGGATAAATCAAGATGAATCAAAACTAGGAGGATCTAGGCCTCGCGTGGTTAGAGAACAACTAGACACAGAGTGAAACAGAACAAATTGGTAATCTCATGTACACACGTACATTATTCTACTACTATATAAAAAAGAAATAATTTATAATCCATAGTATTACTCTATTGCACTACACAATCTAATAATCTAGATTAACTAATCCAAACTAACTACTACTACTAAAATAATTGTCCAAATTAATAAACAAAGACTACCTAATCCAATACTCTGAGCTAACAAATTATAAACCAACTACAAACATTAAACTAATCATCCCAAATGATAAACAAAGACTACAACATAATCTAATAACATAAATTAACAATTCTAAACTAACTAATCGTACTGAACTAACTAATCGCACTAAACAAAGTGAAGTTACTAACCTCTGCGCCGGTGCGAGAAGCACAGGCGAAGCCCTGCGCTGGGGCCGGGCCGCGGTCTCGGCCGCGAGCCTGCCCGAGCCGGCGGCGCGGCCGCCTGCCTGAGCCAGCCAACAGCGCGGCCGACCGGCTGGAGCGGCGCCGCGGCGGCTGGAGCGGCAAGCGGCGGCGACGGCCGAGGGGGGGGGCACGGTGAGCCGAGCAGCCGGTAAGCGGCGGAGACGGCGGCCGAGGCGAGCGGAGGAGGGTCGGCGGGCGTGGCGTGGCGAGCGGGGGACTGCCGGCGGCGAGCAGAGCGGGCGGTCGGGCGCCGGCGAGTAAAAGATGAGCGGCGGCGGGGAAGGAGAAAGGGTTGGGTGAAAAGTAAAAGCACATGTCGGCAACTGAACGATCGACAAGGGGCCTTATCAGCCCGATAGCCCAGTCGGCTACCCGATGGCCGATATGCCCATATCGGTCAGACGGCTATGCGCTGGTAGGACAGCGCCAACGTGGCAGTGGCCAGTCGGCTACTAGTGGCCGACAGACCCTGTCTGCCCTTGAAAAACCGACAGGAGCCCTATCGGCCCTTGAAGAGCCGACAGACTACTATATTTGTGATTTTTTTTCTGGTACTTATTTCTGCAATTATCCATTAAAATAATATTATTTTTAAAAAATTCTTTTCTTCAGTAACAAGAATTTTCTTAAAGTTAAGGGTTTTATTTTACATCTTTTTTGAACCACACTCCCGGTTTGTGTATTATCGGAATACCCGTAGAAATGGGATGGATTATTACCCAAATCTACGGCTACCTCGAAACATATCTCTCTAATTTTTTTTGAGGGGAACGGCATCTCTCTAAAATTCATCGTAAGTGTCCGGATACTATGGCTTGGGGGAGATGTCACAGGCTAGGCCATGGCCATTGCTGCCCTAGTGATGATGATCATGACGTTGGAGATCAATTTGTGTGTGGAAAACGTCTTTTTTTAGGAGTACTGTGGGAAAGGACTTTGAATAATGTGCAGTAACGAGCTGAACCATGCGATGTGTGCGTTGGGCCAATTAAGCCCATTCGTTTTGTGACGTAGTAATCTGGAGCGATTAGAGAGGAAGAGGATGATGAACTATCTAGAACCCTACCTACTTTTTCTCAAAAAAAAACAACAAGAAGGAGAAGAAACCTTCCTCTGAATCCATCTTATCACTACCGAATTCTTGTATCTGTGAGACTGTGGCCATACTACTATGAGCTCGTGACACACCGCCCAGTACTGTTGTCTCTTGAGTTAGGGGGCGCCAACTTGAGATGATTGCAATTACTAGTCAATTACAACCACATAGCAAACTGGGAACACCAACCCAGTTTTGATCTCCGGAGGAAGTCTACGCTAGCTCGGCCGATGATTTAGCTCCAATCCATCGACCGAAGCCAACGCAATAAGTTTCTGCTATGTATATGTTTCTCGGGAGTCAGTGCTAACACGTGATTTCTCCTATGTTTCTCGAAAGCGTCTAGATAGCCAGTTGTGTTCTTTTGGATTAACAATAATGGAATACAAGCGAAGACCTGTAGTCTAATGGTTACAAGAGTCTCAGTACCACTTGAGGTCTTGGGTTCAACTCCTCGTGGGAGCGAATTATCTAGGATTTAACGGCGTTGTGCTTTCAGTAGTAGACGACGTTCCCGTCGACAGCGAGGTGCCCGTAGTGACTTCGTCAATCTCAAAGATTTGCTGGCTCAGTCTCTCGAAGGTGCTCATAGGGGTGAGTGGACGACAAAACTCCTAATAAAAGAAACATAAAAAATACATATGTAGTGTGTAAATACTCCCTCGGTTGCAAATTATATGTCTTTTATTTTTTTTAGATGCATACTGTACATATAGATATATGTTAAGCGTGCTTGGGCGAGAGTACTACTAAGATGAGTTACATCCTAAGAAGTTCTCATGTTACATTCCCCTTTAGATGGTTGTTTGCGATCGCAGAGACCGTAAACTTTTCGATTTTCTAAAAGGATATACATTATATCTAGATAAAATAGTAAAAGTTATTCATAAACGTCATGAAAAAAGTTATTTATGAACAACCTATAATTTAGAACAGACGAAGTATACTATTTCATATTTCACACTTTCTATAAATTATTTTAGGTGCCTGAAGTTTTTTATAATATCGTTACCACCAATATTTTTTTAGATAGAGTGTTACCACCAATATAGGAGCAGCACTCTACTCGGCTGCCCCACGACAACTACAGTGTAGGATTTAGGATACCGACTAGGAGAAGTTGAATAGGCGGTTTTGACTAAAAGATACAAACATGAGGTAAATTTAATTAGTAACACAAGAGAGCTCCTATTTCTAATAAAATCTATCACTAGTGGGGTTTTTCAACCTAGGGTGACAAGTAGAAATTTAAAGTCTAGTAAGGTAAAGTGCTCAAAGTAAATTGCAATAATAAATTGTGCAAAGAAATAACCGAATACGAGACACGAATTTTTCCCGTGGTGCCGATGACTTGCCGGTCACCCATAATCCACGTTGAGGTGGACTTAAGGCTTCAACCGCTACTCTATCAAGAACACCTCTTGATATTGAGCCGGCTTGAATCAATGAGTCTCTCCAAACCTCGATTTCACTAGAGTTGCTCTTCACCACTCCGGCGAGGTGAGCACAAGTACCTCTCACAATTCAAACCGGGGCTCCTCCACAGTCTTCTTGAGATCACAGTCTTCTTGAGAGCTCGATGGTTACACCTTTTCCAAGCCATCTAAGGAGGCGGCAACCTCCAAGAGTAATAAGCCGATGATGCTTGCTTGAAGACTCCCTAGTGCCACAAAGCTCAAACTCTTGATGCAATGTACTAAGATGCTCTCACACTCTCAAGAATATAATCCCTAAGCAAAGTGAGTGAGAGAGAGGAGGTGGTTGGCTCAAGAATATCAAGGAAGCTTTTTAAAGTGCCAAGAGACCTCACCCACGGCCGGGCATGAGGTATATATAGCCATCCCTTTGAAATCTAGCCGTTACCTTCAAATCCCGTGAAAACAGAGTATTTGTGGACTGTCTGCCTCACAAAGACTGGACTGTCAGCTTTTCAAATTCAACGGCTAGAACTGCGAAAAATGCGTGTCAGAGTCAACCATTAACGGCCTGCCTCACAACTCGCGGACCATCCGCCTCACAACTCGCGGACCGTCCGCGATACCAAGACTGAGCACCAAAACAGCCCACGTTCCGTCTGGATTCAAAAAAATTAGCCGACGGACCGTCCGCACACTAGGAGCGGGCCATCCGCATTTCAACTTTGCAGCGCCACCAGAACTGACAAGTTTCTAGACAAAACTCTTGACTAGCAAGCGGACCGTCCACTCCCCCTGGGCGGACTATCCGCCGTTCACTTTTCAGCCCAACACAGAAACCTCATGTTTCTGTCCAAAACTTCTGAGAAGATGGCAGACCATCCGCCCACCTAGGCCGGACTGTCCGCCACAGCGTGTCAGCACTCATATGAAGTTATTTTCTCAAACGATGTTAGCCCTCATGCATGCAATGCAACAATTTGAGCAAAATGGCACTATAGAACCTCCATACAAAGGCACATCGATCCCTCATGATAGTACGACAATCTATCCTATTAATTCGGTCATATCTCATCCACTAAGCACCTTATAACCGGCAAAAATAGAAAAATCGTAACATATACCTTTGCCTTGAGCATACCCCTTCAACATCATCTTCAAGTTCTTCATGATGTCACCATATGCTCATTTTCTCATGGACCAACATGTACTCATTTCCTCTTAAGAAAATGTTAGTCCAAAAGTATTGTCATTAATTACCAAAATTGAGGGGTTTATAGATGCTTTCACAGAGCAGCACCAATTGTGAATATTAATCATGGATAATTTTAGATCCCACGAGTTCGCTTCCGAGCTTTACGGTAGGGTTCGCTATAACTTCACGCATAGAGTGGTAGTTGCCTGGCACCAATAAGAATTGTGTGATGATACTTACAACTTTGGTAAAATTCTTCTTATAGCTTTATGAAAAAAAGGAAAATAGGTGTACCATGGTTCTTCAGTGATGTTTAGGTTCAAATTAGGTAGCTAGGTAGGACGTATGATTTATCTGTTCCGGTAAATGAGGTGCAATTAGGTATATTTTCTTTATTTCAAATTATAGTTCGTTTTAGCATTTTTAGATACATAATATTTGCTATGCATCTAGATATGCACTATGTCTCGATACATACAATCTGTTCGGCTTGTCTACTTTCGATTTCTTTCAGCTTCTTTCGGTTTATTCTCTCTCACATTATCCAGCTGATTATAGATTCTCGATTCTGAAAGCCATCTAAGTTTTGGATTTCTCAAAATCGAACCTTCAAAATCGGCTATAAACTGAAACAAAGTCGTTTGAGGATATTTCTTGAAACAGCTAAATAAGTGAAGTTAAAGCTAACGAAGCAAAAAAAAAAAATCTTACTGTACCTGATCTGTAATTTATTTTAGCAACAGTTTACAAAATAGCTTTAACGCTACGATGTCTCAAATTGCGCATAACATGCGAAACCGAAGTCGCCAAGTCGTAATAATCCCTCCTAAATAGACCTTACATTTGTATTTGAAGGCAACCGGATTTGCGAGTTTCACCTCAGTAGCATTTCATTACGTGAACTGCAGAGTAAACAAGAAGCAAATGTAACAAAAACAACGATCACGATGATCTACCAAATCAAACTTATTATAATCTCCATCTGATCCAATCCGATTCAATTATAGGAAAACAGAATATTCGCGGGAGGCAATGTACATGACCCGACAGCACGGACACGAAAGAGAAGCAGCGCGCGGGCGCTCTGCTCTCGGGAGGCGCGCTTCCGGCGACCTCCCAAAGGCTAGCTTTTTTTATATAACGGACGCGACCGGACGCCGGAGAAGCGGCAGCAGGTAGGTACGGTGCGTCCTTCCCCCTCACCGTCGCTTGTGGTCCCTGGATCGCCGCGAGTGCCGCGGCTGCTCCTCCTGCTCGCGCCGCGAGGACGAGGACGGGCGCCGCTTGAAGTGCTGCTCCTCTTCCTTGCTCTCCTCCTCGTTCTCGCCGCCGCCGTAGTACTCGGTCGCGGCGGCGGCGGGCCTCCGCTTCTCCTCCTCAGCAGCAGCGGCGGGCTCGCGGTTGTTCTGGTGGCCGCCGCGGTGGTGGCGGCCGTCGCCGTCCTCGGCCGCCGCGGCGCCCTTCTCGGAGGAGGAAGAGGAGTGCGCGGGGGGCTTGTCGGAGGACGCCCTGCGGCTGCGCTTGGCGTCGGAGGGGTTAGCGCCGTCGCCGCCGCCGCCGCCGGGGAAGCTGATGCGGGAGAAGACGCTGGCCTTGGACTTGGACGCCGCCGCCTGCGCCTGCGCCTGCGCCTTGGCGGGCTCCGGCTCGTGCCGCGACGAGGGCGGCGGAGGGGGAGGCGGCAGCGGGAGGTCGTCGTAGCGGTCGGAAGAGGAGCGCTTCTTGCCCGAGCTGGAGGAGCGGTGCGGGGAGCGCCGCGAGTGCCGGTGGTCGGAGCTGGACGGCGGCGGCGGCGGCGCGCGCTCCGACCTGTCGGGCTGGGAGTGCGACCTCGACCTCTGCAAGGGGAAAAGGATCAAAAGAAAACAAGACACGGGACCACGAGTCAGTCAGCGAGCTCTTCTCCAGCTTTCCCAACAGAGTCAATCTTAAACCAAGCAATCATAATCGTACGGCCCAAAAACTTGTGCGCCCAGGCTTTGTCACGGCAGCAAGCGGCCCTACCACCCGAGAAACGACAGCAGCCTAGCACGCAGACGCTACGTGGCAGTAACTCGGTGGCATCGAAGCATAAGTTTTTTTTTCCTCAACGTGGCCGTATCGTTGTGTGAGGCTACAAGCATGGCACATTTACCTTTAGCATTCTAGTTCTATCTACTCCAAGCAGATATGAACGGGAAAAGTAAATAATGCTACCAACAGAAGAATAAGAAATCCTCCTCTTTCAGAAAGCAAAAACATGAAAGAAAAAAGGGCAAAGGAAAAACGCGGAAAGGCAACCCAGTCCCAAAGGAAAAAAATGTAAACATACAGAATGTAAATATAAATATAACTAGAAATCTTTCTGCCGTGCCGATGGCATCTGCATCTCCAATGGGCAGCGAACCCAGGAAAGCAATCACAACGGCAAAGTGCTCCAGGTGGTCGAACTGCTGCTGCCTGTGACCCGAGCAACCCAGCAGACCTGCCTTGGCACTGGAAGGAAGCATCGACCAACAAGGCGGCAAGGGCGCTGCCTGATCGTATGCAGGATTCAGCAGAGTTCCTTTCTTGTTCTGCAACACCAGAATCAGGCAGGACTCCGTGCGCTTCTCCTCCATCCTTGTCTACGGCCGTGGCGGGGATCCATATGTCTACTACCATGGAACTGACGACAGTACAAAACTTTGCAAGATAAGCGATTGACAGGAAAAGACATACATCCTTCCGCCTCATCGAGGTACTATCGTTAATGGCCCCTGAGGATTCTCTGGCTTCCCTTCGAGGTTCCCTGTCCCTCGCTCGTTCCCGCTCCAGCTCGCGGTTGCGATCCCTCTCCCGGGAACGCTCCCGCTCCCTCTCCCTGTGCTGCTGCTCCCGTTCCCTCTCCCTCTCCCTCTCCATGGAACGGCCATGCGGCTCCCGAGAACGGCCACGCTCCCTCTCCCTGCAAGAACACAACTCCACAGATTAGAACTCAGAAAGATAAAAGAGATCGATAAGGTAGACAATTTTATTACGAGACAGTATCATTCTACCCGCAACATATTCAACATCCAAGGGTTTATGTAAATACGCAAAGCAACAGAGTACCGGATTGGCGGATTATCAGCAAGACCTCATGAGCAGCCACTTTTTCAGTCATGACATTGGATTAGTATAACAAAGCCCAATTAACATTTTAAAGAGAAGCAATCAAGATATAAAGACCAAGCTTTGCCACAAAGCTTTCATAGCTGACTGAAAATAGCACTAAATGCACTCAAACTCGTGTCATTCTTCCACTTTGTTAGATTGTTAAAATATCATCTTGGAGGACCAAAACTTGTGCATGTTTGCCATTTTCAGTTGTTTGCTAAAGGCTGATAAGCCTTCAGGAAAGCTAGAAAGGGACCATGGATCAAGGTTTTCAAAGTTTAGTAGGTTCATAACCATAATGTAGCAGGTTTGTTTATCACTTAACACCTACACCAACTTTTTTACCAATTATTGACTGAGGATTTCATACAGAAGAATTTACAAAGCATCGATTGATGGTAAATGCAGTAAGGAAAAAACAAAAAGAGGTAAAATTATAGACACCCAGAATACAAGTTCAGGACATGCCAGATTATCAAGGGCTTGCATAACCATACAAAGCTTAGGGACACTGGATGCAGATAAATGATTCTGGTGAAACCTTCAGAATTAATCATCAGCCATTCAGTTCAAATGGGCACATGACACTGTGACACTGAGAAATCAACTCCCAAAATTGAGGGGCAACAACTAACATTTTAATGTAAAAGGCACTTCTACAACAATTTCTCACTTATCTTCAAAACATTCGACTACATTTGGACAGTCATTCTGGGCTTTTGCATTTGAATAACAGTGGATGATCAAAATCAATATCATACCAAACTCATTACTTAAGTAAAAATACTAATAGACTTATGCGATATATAAAAAGGAAGAATGCAACAGCTGTTCAAATTTTTGAAGTGAAAAATAGAGGGGAGAATGAAATGGTCTGGAGTGTCTAATCACCTTTCATTGAATCGGTCCATTTCGCGTCTCCTATGATCACGTTTCCTGGGATCAAATTCTTCCCTGCCCACAATTTGTGGGCCCATATTTATTCCCATAGGGTTAACTGCTAATTCCGAAAGATCCCTGAAAACGGATAATTCAAGAGATTTCAGAAGCAACCATAGTAATAGCCTCTGCGGAAAGAAAAGTGGTGTGGATATCAGACTGTTATCCAAAGAAGTACTCATTCATATAATTTTAGATGGATATCAGGCTGGTTAACCAAAGAGGTAAACGTCAAATAATACTCATCTCTCACCAAATTGGAGAAATACAGCCACAAAGTTCACAGGCTACATATTCTCTTAAATTTGAGAGGTACAAAGATAATGAGTACATATGCCATTGCTCATGTACACATTTCTTTTTCATAAAAACTAAATGGCTCTAAAAGATATACCTAGGAACTCCTGGCATCATGTATCCTGGGGGCATAAACGGATCTTGTGGGAGAACACCCCCACCAAAAGGGTCAAATGGAGCTGGTGGGTAACCCATGTAAGGCATGGGACCAGGAAATGGTGCACCCATGTAATCCATCGGTAATGGCACTCCTCCGCCCCAGTAAGGGTTGAAAGCTCCAGCTGGACCCAAAGGCATTCCCGCAAAATTTTCAGCTCCAAAATCTTGAAAATTTTTCCACTGCTCATCAGCTGTCAACAGAAAAATATTCCATTCATTTAAGCCGCTAATTGCACTTGCAGCTATATTCTTATGACAAATGACCATGATCAGGCATCAGAACTTACCATTTCCTGGAGCACGTGCCTTCTTCTTTTTCTTCTTCTTTACTGCTAAAGCCACCAAAACAAAATCAGCATCTCAAAGAACAGAAATAATTGAAAGATGCAAAAACTTCAGTCAACCTAATAATAATCTTCCAAGATTTATTGCCACACTTCCATATATTCTCACAAGCAAGATCAACATTTGATTATTTGACCAAAGAGAAATGATGTTAGGGCAACTTCAGTGTATAAGTTCATCCAGGGTGCTAAATCAAAGACACTCCATCCAGAGTTATTATTTGACTAAAGTGGTCCAATGGGCACTTCCTTTAATCCATGCTATGACAGATATATTTGTTTATTCCTGCTACCAGGTACCTAACTAAGCTTCAGATGCTAGAATTTTTTTGCTTAGCTTCACCGCTCCAATGTATCGCTCCAGATCACATCATCGTACTCTAAATGAGGCAGAGCACTTTAGGGCAGATTGGTTCTCATCAAACAGATTAGAAGAACTTTTCGTCTTGAACATCGAATACCAAATAACTTGTGCACATCTTTAGCAATAAAATTTATAAGAGGGGCTGCAACACACACAAGGGCTAGCTAGAAACAAAAAACAGGACTGAAGGCTTTTCACCTTGTTCCCCTGCAGGCAACTTTTCTTGAGAATCTTTGGCTACAGGAGTCACTTCTAGTGGATTATCTTCTTTCACATTCTTAGACACCATGGTCCCTTCAGCGACATCCGGAATTGTGGTAGCCCTCTTATCTAAAGAGCTCACATTGATATTTGTAGCTTTTGCTCCATTGAGGCTCTCAGCATCAGGAGACTCTTCTACAGGTGTGGGTGCTTTGGTCTCCTCCTTTGAAGCAGCAGAAACAGCAGGAGATCTAACCTTAGGTTGTACAGGTAGAGCTGACTCCATGTCTACAAAAGATACACGATCAGTTTGCAATTGTAATCAAAACAAATTATTCGCATGACAAACAGATATATGAGCATACCCTGTACTTGGACCATGCTTCCCACATTTTCAGTGCTGCTAGTTGGTGGTGCCTCTAATATGCGGCTGATGGTTTCTCTTAGAGTTTTATTGGGGAGAAGATCATCAGCTAATATGCTTGTGGCACCACAGACACACACTGACTTGTTAATTATGTAGTCCCTGATGCCTGCCAGCAAAATACAAACATAATTTAATTCCCTAAACATCATGATGCATTGACAAAAAGGGAAAGGAAACACTGCAATATATACATAAAGAAAGAACAGGGCCAGTCATATTATATGCATTATCAATACTAATAGCATACATTACAATTGGGAACATAATAGCCAGCTTACATTTATCACAGAAACTCCTAAAGCAGCATTTACTAGTTAGAACAGCATCCTTCATTACTTCTTTGCACAATGGGCAGCGTAGCTCCGATGGAAGATCGCCAACAGAGCGGGTGGTGGGTAGGCCCTCTATCTCCTTCTCAAAAGCAGCTCTAACACAAGGCATAATGTTTAGTTTCTTGCCAAAATTACATGTGTGCTATTATTATAACAAAATCAAGTCAAGAACATTTTGTACTCACTCATTGGGCTTCAAAACTGCACCAGCCCCACTTGGCAGCGCATATGAACCATCCGGAGTTTGCATCAACATTGATTTTGGAATGCCGGTTGGGGGTTTCATCCTTCTCACATCATATCTAGCATCACCATTTGTTGGGCAATGTTGAATGAAATGGCCTGCAAAACAAGATCCACTGAGCGAAAGAAGAGTGAATGAAACATACAATGCTAAGATCTTACAAGCCACCAACATACCAGGTACTTTACATCTATGACAAACATAACCTGGAGGAGGTGTCTTGCGTTCCAGCCCACGTCCTTCAGAATAACAAAGAAAGAGATATTAATAAATATAGCTTCTCTGTTAGAAAACAAGGGAAAAAATCGACATTGCATATCAATAAACAAACAATCTATTATATATTTAACAGTCTTAAGTAACACACTGTATATAAAAACTTCAACGCAAGGACAAGAATATCGATGTTGGGAAGGTGGATATAGTACTTCCCTCCACAAAGATATACTCAGCTTATAAGTATATATATACCCTAAACTCTAATAATTCAAGATATACAGCTATAAGCATATACACCAAACTTTAATAATTCTTTAATATTGCAAAAGAAGGTATAAAGCATTACCAAAGCCACGGCCAGCCATCATTCTGCCACCCATCCCCCTACCATAACCTCTTCCAGAACCATAACCATCAGGGATTTGGCTGAAAGCACGGACCATCCAGTTAAATGATTACAAAACCAATATTTTATTAGTATTACACTGCATAGCAAGCACAATTAAACTATCAGTTGCCAAGAAGTCTAAATATGGGGTTTCTAATCCAGAAGTTACTCACCTATAGTCAAGAGCGGATGTATCAATAAGTGCTTTTATTTTACTGTCTTCATCAACTTTATTTTCAGAAGCATCAACCACCTGGCTAGCAGGCTGAGAAAGGAGCGAATCGGAAACATATAATTCATTGCCAAACTCATCATCCCACTCGGATTCTTCAGGCTGCAGTTTTAATATATTGAATATCAGCTCCCCAGATACAATTCTAGTTGGTCAAACATCCTAATGCAATTCCAATGGCAGATTTTGACACGAGTACAGCAAATAAGTTGTCATTCTTACATATTTCATTGATGAGTCACCAAGAAAACCACTAGCAGCGGGCGCGACTTCAACCACATCTTCTGCGACTTTGGACCTGCAGAATTGGATAAACATCTCAATATATGTTTACTGATAAGCTACCTTAACTCCGGACCATTTTTACTGACATAATCCAGCCAAACAATCAAATTCAAAGCTCTGCCTTGCAGATAGCCACAAGGTGTTAAC
The DNA here is from genome assembly GCA_032594955.1 of Panicum miliaceum. Taxonomy (NCBI): domain Eukaryota; kingdom Viridiplantae; phylum Streptophyta; class Magnoliopsida; order Poales; family Poaceae; genus Panicum; species Panicum miliaceum. Next base: position 18,301,233 of record CM064056.1, read on the forward strand.
TCAGAACAAATCACTTAAAGGAATTAAGAAGTATTTGACTACTGTTCAAGTATGTAACCAAAGATCAAGACAGTACTCTTCAGGTTCTGTGACAATAGGCTTCCTTGGCCGTCCTGGTATCCGCCGAATCAGTACTGATGTGTTCTTTGGTATCATAGTAGCCTCATCAGCATACTCTGAAAGTGAAAATATCACCACGAAACAATTTAAGTAATGCCTCGATGGCATGAGTCCATCCCAAATCCACAAACGAAAATCAGAATACAAACTGTATCTGATACATGAAGATTTGAGTGCTTAGTAGAATATCATTTTAAATGCATGCATCATCCTACATCTGACTCCTTTCTTGGAAACATAAAAGGCACCATTTGCAATGGGACTAACTTACTACACATCAAGGCGACACTTGGTTTCTTGCCCTTATAACATCTTAAAACAAATTCAACTTCCTAAAGTTCACAGAAGTCATGACAAGACTGTCTTTGAACAATTTCCCTCAATGCCTGACCTCAGATTATAGCTAACCCTTCACATGAAACCTTCTTAGCAGGCTCAGAACAGAAGGGAAAATGGCATTGTCAAAACAAAGCATCAGCATTCAACATGCTTGGCTTAGGCGATGCAGACCTTGAGTATGTGCGAAATAGCCCTTGATTTACCATGCCAAACAAACAGTTATACAGCCTGTTTTATCACAATTTTAATCAGGCCCTATCAACTTACATACATTCAAAGCATACAAAAAAATCAAACAAAGGGCTCCTTGCTGAAAAAGAACCAACCTTCATCGGTTTGAGCATTTGAGATCATGAGGTCGAAATCTGTACCCCTGCCAAGATGCTTGGACTCAAAAATCCGCTCCTTCAAATTGGCAACCGAGATGAATTGCCCCTCGATCGGAATTGAGTCATAGTCTCTGGCACTCTTGAATTTATAATACACAGCCATTTGCCTGCCCACTCTATTTTGTTCCCTTTCTTTTTTCTTCTGATTTTATCTTTTTTTGTTTTATTTTTTCCTTTTCCACTCTTCTTCTGTAATAAAGAGATTATTCGATAGAAACCAGCAAGAAACAACAAAAAAACTGTCTTCGCCCTTAATTTGAGCGGAAAAATTGATGCTTTGAACCAGGACAAATCGCAGGAACAAATGAACACATAAACAAGTGTACAAGCGAAGCTTTATTATCTCCACCGCCTTGTCGGCTCATGCGCTCCACTCCTACACCGTAGAGGAAGAAGCCAAGCCGCACGCCGCAGGGAAAAAGCCCGATCACCCGCCGCCAACGAAGGCTCGAATCCTTCCGCCGCCAGCCGGAAACCCTCCGAATTGGGGGGCTACCACGGCTGGATCGCCGTGTCCATCGCCTTCCCCTCCCGGATCGCGGCGGATCCGGGCTCGGTACACCATGAAACCGCCCGAGGGAAGGCCTCCGAGACCGAGAACCCGTCGAGACGATGCGCCTCCTCGAGCGCAGCCACGCCTGCCGCCGCTGCTGATGCCGCCGGGGAGCGGTCGAACCCTAGGCCAGCGGCTTTGGGAGCCGAATCGCGGCCGGGCACCGGAGGAATCGGCGGCTCCGAGGCTCGGATTTGGGAGCTAGGGTTTCGAGCTCCCGCGGGATTGCGTCGCCTCCTCGCGTCGTCGAGAGGGGAGGAGGGAGCGGAGAGGAGTCGAGACGCGGATGGGGAAAAGGGATCGGATGAGGCCATGGGGCCAAGGGGGGACGAACCTAAATCCGGGAAGTGTTTGGGCTGGGCTTGGGCTTTCTTTGGGCTCAGTTATCGACCATCATGCGGCTCGGTCGGTGGGCCTTTTCGGAGAAAAAAAAAAGAGTCGTCAACTCCACAGCTTCTATTTCCTTCATCCTTTTTCCCACTCAAAAAAAAAATCCTTCATCCTTTTCCACAAAAGCGCTGTCAACATACTCGTCCTGCCGACATCTTGATGCAAAGATCACCGTAAAGATGCTCCGCAAAGAAATGCAGTTTTTACAGCGTTAAACAGTTATGCTTTCGTAAGTATTCTGACAATGAAGTTATGAAGCGATGGAACTAATTTATAAAACGGGTCCTTCGTTGGAATACAGACAGACTGGAAAAATTCATCGTTAAAGAACCCATCCACTTTAAAATATTTTTATAGATCGTTTTAATTTTTCTAGACACATAATATTTATTATATATTTACTTAATAGTGTATATAGCAAAAGATTATGTACCAAAAAAGTTAAAACGTAATATAATTTGAGACTAATGATGGAGAGAGTAAGTTCCATCTTTATGCATTCTTCTTTACTATGGGCTTGTTTAGTTTTCTATGTAAAATTTTTGAAATAGAATCTTTTCACATTTGAATTATTAAACATAGACTAACTAAAAAACTAATTGCAGATTCTGTCCGTAAATCGCGAGACAAATCTAATGAGCCTAATTAGTCCGTCATTAGTATATGTTTACTATAGCAATACTATAGCAATTTATTATCTAATCACTGCCTAATTAGACTTATTAGATTCGTCTCGCGATGTACAGTTCATTTGTGTAATGCGACTTTTTTAACTATATTTAATACACCATGCATGTGTCCAAACATTGATGTGATTGATGCGTAAAAATTTTGACGGTGAACTAAATAAGGCCTGTATAGCAGTTTTATCGCATTCATGCAACCTTGCGCGATGTATCACCTTCCCTGTCATAAAAGGACCAACTGAAATACAACTTCCATTAACAGTAAAAAGGACGAACCTTGATATGATGATAAAGAGTTAGTGCATCTGACAATTTATAAGCTAACTAGTAGGGTGTACGTGCGGCACGCATGTGTATGAAGATCATTTTTGCGAAAAAAATTACCCACACTAAATATTTTGTTGCAACAAGCATTTTAAAAAGTATTTTTGGAAGCATTGCAATAAATTGTGACATACCGAATAACCATGAAAGTATACCAAAACACATTGTACCCTTGCTAAATTCTTTGCATTAATTTCCAGGAAAGTGATACATCACTAATCTGCTAATGGCAAATAAATGGTGACATACCTATACCGTATCAAGATATCTATATACAGGCTTCATATATGGATCAACTTTAGTCAGTAATGAGAATATAATTCAGAGCACACTCGATCAGCAACAGATATTTAGATAGCCTAACACAATGATAAGAAGCTACAGTTTAAAACATACTTACATCACAATACCAGTAATAGATAATTAGACAGCATTATATAATGCTAACTTCTTGGAGATTCAAACATATTTAACATAAGTGGGGCACAAAGGCATGGCAGAAGATTATGTGGGCACCACAACATAAAACATTTATAACTTGACCATCAACTACCAAGAAAATCTAACTCCTGATGATCATTATATTGCAATGCATGGTTCATGCACCCATATGAGGGGCAAAACGTGCATCATGAAGGATGTAGTCCTCAAGTGCCTGATGCTTGCCATTAACCTCAACAGTGTGTTTCCCTGGTCCACCGTATGCATGTGCATGGCTCAACATTTGAACCTCCAGCCAAGGGAATTGTAGTTAAACCATATTAAAGGCTGGCAGTATTTAAAATAAAAAGAACAAGCCAGAAGCAGTCAAATAATGATTGTTGTGTGTTAGCACAAGAAATGGTGCCGCCTAAGTTTCCACCAAGTGATATAGTGGAATTAGAACAATACCACAAAGTAAGATTCGCCCTGGGAATCGATTGACTCTATGTATGGTGCCATCTCCCACCTTGTGTAAAACCAAAGAACTTACACATGAATAAAAAGAACATGATTAATAAAATCATTTTGAAAATTTAAAATTCAGATCAACACATAACATGGAAAATTACTGTAGGAATATAAAAAATTGCTCCCTCTGTCCAAAAAGTCAAGGTCTTGATGTGTTGTCTCCTATATACCCCCAAGCATCCTCACATGCATGCAGCAAATACCCAATATTTGTACTTAAAAGACACTAATTATGGGTAGCCCAATCATCTATGACGCACTTAAAGAGACTAATTATGGGTAGCCCAATCATCTATAACGCATTCTTGGTTCAAGTGCTACCATGAGATACACATTGTATTTTTAGATTGAGGGAGTATGCAATATTAGGTAAAAATGAAGAAATTGTATGCGTGGAAATGAAAAGTGAAATAACATGCTAAATTATGAAATATATTGATTTTCAATGAAATATACTAAATGAACCTTTTCCATTAGGACTCTTCAATGCCTCCATATAGAACAAAAAAGAAAAACATAGACGTTGTCGCTTTTTCATTCAGAATTTCAATTGCCTTTGCATCAGAACAAACTAAATGCCATTACTAAAGGAGCTATCTTATTCTCCATGCATATATGTGGAAAAAAAAACTCAGCAAACATGTCGCATCATGCCTTCACAAAAGACATTTTAAATAATTTATGAAGTATGCCAATTGAAGCTATCTTTGTCACCCAGATGCCTATTTGCAAACGAAACTATGGTCCCAAAATAAATAGAAGGCATACATAGAATGCATCAAACTGAGGTAAAGTTTAACAAAATCGGATAAAATTTGTGCTTTTTGATAGAATTAGTAATTATCCTATCTAATAAGACACCGTTGATGGCCGGCCACCACCAAGCGCCACCCCCTCCCCTGGCGTATATAAGACACATATGTGCTCGCCTTGCTCCCTTTCCACTTCTCTCCCCCCCCCCCCCCCCCCCCCGCCCTCTCTCTCTCTCCTCGCCTCGCTCGCTCATGCCAGCCGCTGCACATGCTCCGATGCTCTCGGCCACATCGAAGTGCCGATGCTCTGTCGCTCAACTTCGATTGTCGACCGCCGCTGGAGCTCCGCGTGTTGGTGGGCTACGTCGCCAGCACCTTCTTGCTCCCTCTCCCTCGCTCTCCCTCACGCTCGCCGCCGCCGTCATCCTGCTCGACCGCACCGACAATCCGTCGCACCACTGCCTCCTCGTTGACTCATACCGCCGCCGGAGCTGCCCCACCTGGTGAAGAAACCCAGGTCCCTTTTCCTCTCTCTCTCTCTCTCTCTCTCTCTCTCTCTCGCCCTCTTGCGCGGACAATTGCTTGCCAGAGTTCCCAAGCCGCCGCTTGCCGCTGCGCGCTCCTTCCCGGTCCAGCGCTGATGGTGGGTGAGTACTGCGAGCAGGGATTCGTGGGAACCCTCGTTTAGATATTCGGCCAAAGGTGTAACACGCAGTGAGATTCCAACCGTGTGACAGAGGATTTAGACAGGTTCGGGCCGCTCGGGAGTGTAATACCCTACATAATGTGTGTATGGTGTTGTTGTTCTCTGCTCCACTGAGCTCAAGGTGGTTGAGTTGTGGGACTTCCCTCCTCCTTTTACATGTTGCCCCTATGTCCTATTTATAACCCCTCCCCTGGGCCCAGGGAGGGATTTTTACTGTCCTTAGGTTTACCGCCTTTGAGTGTGAATGCTGCGCTGAGTGGGGACGCCTCCTGCAAGTGGTGCTACCCGCCTGACGCAGTCCTATCCGGTGGGGCCGTCCGGTCAGTTCCCGGGGTCCGCCCAAGGCGCCCCGGGATCACCCGGTCGACGCCCGAGATACCTGAGCGGCCCATGCGGGCCCCGGGACGCGTCCTTGAGTCGCCCCGGGGTCTCCCCTGACCCTGGGGCCTTCTTCGCGATTTACTTGACGCGACGGGGGTCTCAGTCGATGGGCCCCGCCTGCGACATCCACTGCTGGGTTGACAAGACGCGGCCGTGGGGGAGGGCTCCCCTTGCCCCGATTATCGTGTCGTCTGATCACGGGCCTCTTCGTAATCATGCCGTTTTACGGGGCAGCCGCGTCGCGGTGGGTCCCGTGCCTGCCGAGGGCCGGCGCGGTAAAAAACCCCACCAGGGGTAATTCCTTCTCGACTAAGGAACTGCCCTGGTGGGTGGGGCCGCCCGGACCCACCTCCCCGCTCGGTGTTCTCCGGATGCCACCTTGCTGGGCTGGGTTCCGAGGCCGAGGTGGGCCCCTCGGCCCGTTTCTTCCTTCCGTCCTGCGGAACGGGGACCCCCGTTCCCGTGACGCTGACAAGCGCGCCCACACGGATCCCGCCTTTGCGTTCCTCGCCGCCTTAGCGTGCTCCCAAACCAAACCCTGGTTTTTACGGAGCCGTGAAGCGCCGTTTCGGCAACTCCAGCGACCCCGCCAATGTGCGCCGCCGCCAGCCGCTGCAACAGCTCATCAGCACCGCCGAGCTGTTCGCCAGGAGCCGCTGAGCCGCCCGCCGTCGCCGAGCCGTTGCCGAGCTGCTAGCCGCGCCGAACCGCACCCGAGCCGAGCCGCCCCAGCCGCCCTACGCCGTTGGATCAAGATCGAATGGACCAGATCCGTTTGACTAGAGTCAAACTAGACCCATATCGGTCAACTCTCGGCTCTTTTGCAAAAGAATCCCTCCGTTTCTTCAAAATCAAGCCGCCCTCCTGCTCAGTTCAAACATATATTAAAAAAGGTCCCTTTTTCTTCTATTTTAGCCCCTAAACTTTTCCAAAATAGAACTCACCATCCATCTCTCTCTTTTTACAAATCTAACCCTAACCTTTCACCTTTTTTGCGAGCACAGTTTACTGTGTCATGCAAATCTTCTCCGCTAGCCCCTCCAGATCTTTGGTTAGTCATGTATAGGTCCCTGTAACCTTGTTTTTGCCCTATCTTCGTTGTTTTAGATCTATTTTCACCCATTCTTATTGCGTTAGTCTTCTAATAGCCTAGGCTATAGTTTAATAGTGTTGTTGTGTTGTAGTTTCTATTTTAAAATTAAATATGGACTTAATTTGATTAAATTTGGTTTTCTAATTAAAATCTACTTAGGTCTTTACCTCCGATTTTCATAACTAACGTTAATTTGATAAATACCAACTTAAATGTGTTCTAAATATAAATTGTTTAGTTCAACACGAGTTATAAAGTTATACGTTTAGATGGTGTCACATGTTCCTTTCTTATTAATTGTTTAATTAATATAATTTGTATATAGACAACCATATATAAAATTTGACTAAATTTTACCTCATCTTTTTATAAATGTAAATATAAAATGAGTTAATTGCAAGGAGGGATAATTTCTTTTAATTATCCTTTACATGTGGTTTGTAATTAAAATAAATGCAGCTTATAGCTCTTGTCCTTTCCTTTACAACCAACGTTTCCCTGGTAGATGTATGTCTTCAACGATAGCATCGTTCTTAGTGTTTCTTGCACTTTTGCGATCCTAGAATCGAGCCTTATCATTTAGTGCACTCTATTAAAGCTTTTATGCAATTGATGTATTGTTCTTAGCTTTACTTGTTTATTTTGTTTGTATGGTTGTACCCGAAGTTTGCTTCGAGCAGAATGATCGTTGTTCGAAGTTTGAAGATCAAGAGTTCCAAGTGAGCGAGAGCTGAAGAGCAGTAAGAGTAGCTTTTCATTGGAGAAAGGAAAGTGTCTCTAACCATCCTTCTACCTATGCTTTATTACAAGAATACTATAAATTAATTGGAATATGAGAACCACCCAGAAAGACAGTATAACCACGAGAACCACATCGCTCTAGTATTGGCTAACTAATTACAGACTCTAGTTTGAAGTAGTCTTACCGAAAGGGCAAGAGGGGCGGTGGTGGATGGGGTATTACCCGGTCCTCTTGGGAAGTGGGCTTTGCTAAGACACTGCCCATTAGGGAGGCTTATGCTCTGCTACTGCTCCGGATACCTTAGCGGAATACTTCTTATTAGGGAATATTTGTTAAGGCCTCTTAGCGTTCCTATACAATCACACCTCGGAAGTGTGGTATTACACCTCGGAAGTGTGGTATTGTGCCTAGCTAGCACAACATGGTTGGGTCCAAAGTTCTTCTGAACTTTTACGCGACTTGTGGTGAAAGTGTACATCCTCTGCAGAGTGTCTAAAACTGATATATCAGTCGTGCTCACGGTGAAGAGCGGCCTCGATCCTCACATGGTTAATTTAACTTGAAGATGGATTTAAATTATTTCTGGTTATTTCTTGTGGCCTTGCTGAGTACCAACCATAAGTGTACTCACCCTTGCTTACTGCTGCTTAGAAGAAGAAGGTGTGAAGTCTGCTGAAGATGATACTGAGTTCTAGGTGTACGCAGCCCCCAGTCGTTTGCATGTAAAGTTTAGAGCCTCCGTTTCCACGTTAAGTGTAAATCTCTTATAGTTTTTTAATCGTTGTAAGTTTCTTTACGTAATATTGTTGTTGTTATTCACTGATGATGTTACTATGTATATGAAACTTGATCCTAACATACATATAGTTATGCATTCAATTTTATTCTTAAAATTGGGTGTGACAATATACCGCCAACATAATGTTCAGCTAATATAACTCTTGTTGGATTCAATCTGGGCAAGGTGGGTGGAATTGTACACAAGACCACACACAAGCACAAAAAGAATTTGGTGCTGCAAAGCGTTCCAGCGTTTTTCTGGTTAAGAACTGAAAGGGTCATGGCCCTAGTGGCTGGTAAAGCGTGGCATAATTGACCTCCTACGACTTGGGCAGCATGAGTAGCAGACTGCCGCATGCTCTAACTAACTCTGACCAAACTCTAACTGAACCACTTTTTAGCTAGACTCTTGACTAAACCAAAAGGACTCAAACACTACTGACTGACTCGACACAATACTGACTGCCCAACACGACATTCACACTAACATTAATTTTTCCGTTTCCCAAGGCTCAGAAACCACCATCCCTATTTTTTTTTATAAAATGATTGTTATTTCAACAACCAAATGTTGAGACCGTTTATGGAAAGACTATGGGGGAGGTGTGTATGAATCTGACTATGTTTTCAGAAGAACATATTAACCAAATAGATCAAATTTCAAGACATAAACAGAGAAATAAATGAGCCAATCTCAACATACATACCTGCAAGAGTGCAAATTTCCCATGAATATGAGAACCAAAAGAAGCTAAATTAGCAGAAGCCCAGGCATCCCATATGCCTCCAATATTACCGTACCATCCTTCATCTAAAGATGAAGTCCAGAAAGGAAAAGTGGAAAACTTATTTGGAGGCCTAAAAACAATTTATGAAAAGGTTTTACATTAACATGAAAGTGTAAATCTGATTTCAATTTCCTGCTGTCATTCATCATAAACAGAAGCATGTATTACGGTTAAATTTGACATCAGACAGAATACAATGTACTATATCATTCTATTAAACATTAGCTGATCCTTTTGCTGGCTGGAGGTTCAACCAGATAACCTTATAGTAATTCTTTTTTTCCTGCAAACTGATGATATTGTTATCCAATCAATGGAAAATATGATCCTTATATTGGAGAATTTTGTGTGGGCCTGTTCATTGCGCATTCTGCTAAATGGCATACAACAATAGGAATAGCATAAAGATGATTCTTTTATCTGGGAGACGACCTGCATGATATCGCCCTGGTCGGCATCACCATTCCTATTCGCTGGCCGCGCCGGGCTGGATCCGAACCCAACATACTTGCCTCCGTGAGATGGCGGGATCCCCCCAGCTTGGATTCTCCGCCATCCTCCTGGCGAAGAAATCCTCCTTATTTGCCGCCGACGCCTCAAGCTGCTGCCTAGTGTACATGTCCTGCGTCAATTTGGACCTCGACGGCTTCCTCCCCGACTGCGTCCCCGCGGCGGCGAATGATCCAACCGATTGGTTCCGCCTCATGTCCGTCCAAAAGTCGTCGTCCCAGTCCGTCCCAATCGCCGCCGCCTCCGCTTCCGGAGGCAGCGGAGGCGTGCACGAGCGGCTTCCTGGCGGGGGCGGGGGCGGACATCCCAGAACTGGGCGGGTCAGTCCATGTCCTGCCCTCGGCGAGCGTGATGATGCGGTCGCGGTAGGCGGCCGCGGCTTTGTACTTGGCGGCGTGGGGCGTCTCCTTGGGCACGCCCCGCGCAGCGAGGAAGGCGTTGAGGCGGTCGTTGCCGCCGGCCTCCATCTTGCGGAGCTGCGCCTCAATCCAGGAGTCCATGGTGACGGAGCGCACAGAGCTGATGTACACGTCGAGGCCGCGGTGCTTGCCCAAGCACTAGAGGCACACGAACACCCCGTAGGAGACGCTCGCCCACTGCGGGTTCCGCTGCGCGCAGTCCACGCAAGTCTTGTTCTCCGTCTGCGCCTGCAGCTACCGCAGCCGCCTCACCGCCGTGGACACCATCGCCGGATTAGATCTGCGCCTTGGAACCACGGCTTTCATGCTAGCACTGCCTTTGGATTAGCTACGGCTGGCGCACTCACCTCATCGCCCTGGTACGCGGCCCCTCACGCAGCGGCCTCGCGGCTCCTCGCGCGGCTCACCGCCGCCCCGTGTGCCCCACCTTCCCTAGTTTATAAGATTGTATCAACAGATTTTTGATTTCATAGCAACTGATAATATATTGTAAGATAAATTAATGTTAACATTATACTTTTGTATAAAAATTTGTCATCCTATGGTGAACGTTCACAAGAAACAAGCAAGTCCTGGATACCGGATTTTTCAAGAAATTCAGAGGTATAAAGCTAAAATCGTAGTACACCCTATAAAATATTTCACATCCCATTGAGCATGTTCAGAACAAAATAGCATCTGGATCAAAGCTCTGCTGTGCCTTTGCATGCCAACAGGGGTGGGGATCAAACTAGGTTCTATAGTGCTGAGATTTACCAGCATATATGATGAAACCATGATCAATAGATTGGTGAAACCCCAACAAATTTAGATGCTGCAGTCAAAATGAAATTTGCAAAATTTATCATTTTTAAAACATGTATGCCTGTTAACCACGTTCCTGATTTCATACTTGTGTCATCTTTTCATTTAGATCATGGGATGCATGGGTATCTACAACGTAGCACCTGCAGCATCACAATAAGATCCCAGTCTCTCCTGACAGGTATGCTCACACAACATTGTCACAGCCTAAAATTTTGACCAGGCACAACACTTCTCAATTAATCTGCTCCAACACATGAACAGCTTGTTCCAGCAATCTTAATTTCTTACCACAGGAGATTTAAACAAAATGCTAACGTCTACGGTATTCCACTGCGCTTCTGATCCAACCTTTCACAATGCAGCAAACTTGTCATCAGCATGCCGGCGATGATGATGACGGTGACCTCTCCTGCGGGCTCGCAGCTCACTTCGCTTCAGAACAGTGCTGATGTTTCCAGGTGGATTGTTGCTTTCCACGTCACCTGGAGAACCAAGTATACAAGCAAATGGGTCCTCCATCAGGTCTCCAGATGGTCCCTGCAAGCATAATATACGAAAAAGTGTCATCTTGCAGTGAAATATTCGGAAACTTAGATGGACAACTGCATTAAGAAAATAAGTATAGACGTGTATGACAAATTGCAGACTTAGTGGTAAATTAGTAACTCACATTGTCCGCAGTTGTTCCTCCAGAAACTGTTCTGGCCTCACCATCAGAGTTGGTAGCTTCAATTTCCTTCATTCTTTCTACAAAGGCACTGTTAGTATATGAACGACGTGGGTGCCACCTGAAAAATGGTTGGTCTTGATGCAGGTCATCGAACAGATGCTCAGCAAAAAAGTGCCTTTTCACAGATTCGACCAGGTATTCATCATCACTATGCTTAGTAAGTATTCTGTTAATGAAGCAAGTAAAAACAAGTACGATGTTATGAAACAAGTATTTGGTTGGAACACCTGACACCAAAGAGAAAGAATAGCTGGTTAACAAACCACACATGTTAGCAAGCTCCATCTTCATGCGTCCTTCTTCAGCCTCTAAAAGCGCTGCAGGACACGCAAGGTAGGTTCCACTATACATGGCCTTTCCCATGATATAAGCGCTGCCTGAGAAGTAGCTTCAATAAATTCACATTTCCAATGAAAAGGATGAAAAATTGATTCCTAAACACCACATGAACGTTGAAGGGTCAATGCATCCAATATTTTATGCCAAATGGTTCCATCTATAGCAATCTGTTTCCTTTCAACTACAGCAGAAATAAATTATAACTTCATGAGTGAATGGTGACAAAAATAGAAGCTACATGATTTTGGAACACAAAACTATCTTACAAAATTCGAATAAGTAACATATACTTAAATTTCAGTGCGTTCTACACATGACCAATGGGTGTTTTTAAGATGTATTAGTACTGGATTTTAATAAAAATTGTATTCTGCTCTTAAAGCAGTACTATTCATAGCTAACTATTCATCTGGGACCTACCAGCACAGCATTAGTTAGAAATTAGAGATGTGAATAATAATTTTCCTTGTTAACTGGGTTGGCTTCATTTTTTTTTCTCGAACACGCAGGAGAGCTGCGTATCATTGTATTGATAGAAGAAGAAAGAGTCATACATAGACCCGAACACACCCCACACACCCCCTTGATTCCTTGCTACTAATCACCTGTTAAAGACACACAATACGAGTTTACGACCGACACAGACAAAACACCTCCTAGACCTCTCCCTGCATAGAGAGCAGGGTAAGGCCCCTAGCTCCTGCCAAGTTCCACAGCTGCGCTTCCACAAAGGCCAACGTAATGGCAGCGGCGACATTGTAGGTGTTTCGATTTCCTATTCATGTTGACTCATCCATATAGAAGAGCCACAATCACTATCAACAAAGCAAAGTTTATAAATTTATTGCTTTGTCTTTCTCGTCTAAATAAAAGCTTGACTATGCCTTTGCATGATCTTACTGTACAGGATCAGTACCAGGTTGGATAGCCTTGAGATTTACCTGTAGTTGCACAAAACCTTGCGAATCCAGAACTAGGTGGAATCCTAAGTAATTTGGTTCCTGAAAAAAAGGAATTCTGTAAGCAAGTCTTTGGTACCAACAGTAATCCTCGGCAGGGCAAATTTTGCAAATCTTTATATAACACTTAATTGCATCAATGTTTCAACCATAATCGATGATTCACTTTGTCCTTCTCAACCATTACTTGCATTGACCATATGCTATGAAGACATGTGTTACTTGTTAAAGAAACAGCAATTACAATGTTCAAGCCCTATTGACCATAAATATTAACATGTAGCCAAATTTATCATAAACATTAACTAAGCCAAATGCATATACAAATAGGGTAGGCATATACAAATATTCCTGAACAGTAATAAGAATGGAAGAATGCAAGTTCAGGGTAAGCAAACAGATATCCTTGAAAAGTTAATAAAAAAGGTAGAATATATCAATAATAGTAGAACATTGAGGGAAGGAGCTTACAAAATACCGACCATAAGAAAGGAATAATGTTGTTCATCAGGTGACACAAGGTTTTTCAAAACAAGTGTCCTATCTAAATTTGGACTCTAATATTCAATGGCTTGTCCAGAAACAATCTCAGTCCCCTCCTGTATAATTTGCACAGGTATGGCTATTGATTACTACAATTGGAACATTGACACAAAGCCACAACCATGCTGCCGGCATGTTTTCAACACAATCCAGTACTCCTAATTATGGACAGAAAGCTAAGCTTTATCAGGATTCAGGAATGGCATCTACTGCATGGTGGCAGGCACCTTTTTCGTCTATTAACTGAATGTTCCTTGTTGAACACGACTTCCAAACAGCTCCACGGATAACATTATCAGATATCATCAGGAGAGGAAAGGAGGAACCTAGGCCGAGACCAAACCTACAAACCACCCCACAAAGCTGCCGAATCCTGAGAACAAAACGAAGGCCGCGCTTGGAACGGAATTGAGAATCCGAAGCTTGTTATCCTCCTGTCGGGTCAAACCGCCCTGCATCACCATCATCAGCAACTCAGCAAATCAACAAGGACGATATTTTCATTTTTGGGGTTTCTGGGGTTGTCAAGGAAGGGAGGTTCCGCAGGAGAGCTTACCTTGGTCCGCATGGCGTACTCCAGATCTTGGATCACTACCTGCCTCATTAGCAACACAAAACCCCATCAAATCCGGGCACGAGAAGAAGCGAAAAAGATTTGGGGAAAATTGTTGGGGGACAAGAAAATTCGAGGAAGAATTGTTTCACACAAAAAGGAAGATTTTGGTAAGAGCGATCCGGCGAAGTTCGGGCGAACCTTGCCACGCGGGGGGCTAATATAAATGTCCTTCGCGTACTGCAGCAGCCCCACCATCGCCTCTCCAGCTGCTCCTAGGGTTGATGACTGGAGTTTAGAGAGATGCTGAGGGAGTGAGAGCGGTGAGGAAAGGAGGAAGACGAAGGGGAGCTGTCCTGTGTTTTGGGCCTTTATTTCCACAGACAGGTAATGCTATTGGGCTCAATTGCTTTCAGTTATTGGACCGAAGTTGTTGCCTTCTTGGGCCGCGAGAATAGGCCTCCGTTAGGCAAAAGCAGCTGTAGTCATTTATCGTTCCCGTTATCAGCGAGACGCCTGCGGTAATTTTATCAATCTCGAGAATTTGTCGGCTCAGTCTGTTGGAGGTGCTCACAGAGGTAGGGGCGTGTATTCATAGAGGTGAGTGTGCATGTGTGCTTTGAGCGTCTGTACCGTGTTTCTCAAAAAAAAAAGTTTAGTCATTATTATTGGTACAACAATCAAACTGAGGGCTCCCCCTCAAAAAAAAAAAAAAAGAAACTCAGGGCAAAAATGACAATCCACCTTTAAAACCCTCTTTTTTGAAGCTTGGAACCCTCCTAGCTAAATACCCCAAATAAGCAGCTCCAACTCCACTTGAAGCGTGCTCCAGCTAAAGTTTTGCAGTGAAGAAGAAAAAGGTAGAGTTGGACCCATGCCATCTAAGTAGTCAATTTTTGTTGGTCATTTTGTAATGTAAACCTTCTATTCTTGGTACTATACATTATACACTATATACACTAAAACCTTCCATTTCCAAAGCCCGTTTGTATACATTTGCAAGCATACAAGTGCATTTAACTTGGTGATTGAGCCATTACCGTTGATAAAAACATCTTTGTGTACATGACTGCAGATAAACACTTCAATTAGCTCGTGCCCACGTGCTTACTAACCCCAGCAATTATATGAAGACAACTCATCGCTCCAGATGGCGACCAAAATGCTGACATCTACAACATCTTACCACACCTATGATGCAACCTTCACTACACACGCAGTAACTAAATTGTCAGCATTCTGTTGGGAATCGATGATGGTGACTTCTCTTGCGGTTTCGTGGGCCCCTTCTCTTCAGGACAGCTCTCTTGTTTTCGGAGGGATTGTGGCTTTCCATGTCCCTTATGGGAGAACCGAGCACGCAAGCCAGCGGGTCATCCATGAGGTCTCCAAATCTCTTTAAGAGTAAATATACAGATAAAGAAACAAAGAAGAGTTATGATGCTATGAAGTATTCTGAATTTTGAACAGACAAAATGAATAGAGAAAACATAGTGATACTGGGTGCTGCCAAGCTAGGTTCTGAGCAATTGTGAAAATGAGTAGAACTCACGATGTTTGCTATTGTCTGCCTAGAAAATGATCCTGTCACGTCGTCAGAACAGTTAAGTTCAGCTTCTGTTTCCTTCAGCCTTTCCACGAAAGCGCTGTCAACATACCAACTGCGTGGGTGCCACCTGAAAAGTGGACTATCTTGATGCATGTCATTGAACAGATGCTCAGCAAAGAATTGCTTTCTTACAGCTTCATCCAGTGGTTTGTCATCACTATGCTTAGTAAGTATTCTGTGAATGAAGTGAGTAAAGGTATTATGTTAAGGAAACAAGTAGTTAACAGGGAAACCTCATGCTAAAAAGTGAATCAATTTTTAACAAACCACACATGTTAGCGAGTTCCATCTTCATGCGGTCTTCTGGATCATAACCTTCCAAAATGATTTGAGCACACAAACGCAAGGCTATATAATACACCAGCTTTCCTGCCAGAAAAGCACCACCTGAAATACAGCTTCAGTAAATTAGCATTTCCAGTGGAAAAAGATGAAATTTTGCATGAGCACCATATAAACACCAAAGAGTCAATGTATCCAATTATTTATAAGGCCCCCAAGGTTTGTTTTCCCTTAAATTGTCTTTTGGTTGAGACCAGAAGACAAATACTAACTTGTTGAATTTAAATCTAAAACTTATTAAAGTTATCTAATATTACCATTTCCTGAATGTACATAACTAGCTATATACTTCCTTCCAATAACAAGGTGCATATTTGACAGGTCTATACCTAGATGCCTAGATGGTGAATTGTTGACAGCTAGTATAACTTATGATAGGCTGTAGGTATTCTTAGAGGGGAAAAGCCAATGTGCTTCCCTCAAATTTTTAATTTTTTAATACCAAAAGAAAATTTTATTCAATGCTCACCACAGTATTTGTTGGATACTAGAGATAAGAGTAACTAGATTCCTTATTAGTCAGGTTGGTTTCTTTGTAGATATCTATATTCTATACATTACATAGAGATTCCTAAGTTTAAAAAAGTGGTTTTTAGGCGTCAGCTCAAGTCATCCATGGCAGTTATTTTATTATAAATCATTTCACACCAAACTACTGTGACCCAGACAACTGAATTGTCAAAGAAGAACTGGACACTTGAATATGAGGCAGGTTTTGACACCCATTTTCTGGTCCAAGCAACATATCTTGTGTTCTAATTAAAAATAAACACATCATTTGTTCAAACTTTTTCTTTTTTTGTTTGCCAAATTGAGTGCCTGAATCCAGGTCAGGTTCCAACACCTATGTCTGTATCCAAGAACATCAAAACAAACTAGCACACATGGATATGCTCACAACAGACTTTGCATGCTTTATTAATATAAAGGGGATCACTACATGTTGGATAGCCTTTATATTACCAGAAACTGCGCCGAACCTTACCAATCCAGGCAAAGGTGGAACTGGAATCCCAACAACAGGTATTTTATGTTCTGCACAGAAGAATCTATGTAAGCACTTGGGAAGGCCCTGCAAAGCAAACTTAATGACAGTTTTGAACTTTATTTTGTACAGTATTTGATCGAACTACAAATGTGATGACTCCCTCACAATGTCTCTCACAAATGCTTGTATCAGAGGTATAACAAATGTGAATGGCCATATGTAACTTCACAAATGTACAGATATATATTTTTTACATCCGTTTGAAGAAACAAGTTTTACTTGCTCTCAAAAACACTACATATTACAATATATTTTCAAGAGCCCAGTGACAGATAAGATTACTAGTATATTTTATAGTGCACTTTGCTATGTACGAAGAAAAAATGCTCTACATGTAACATATTCAAGGTTGCTGATGATTAACCATAGAGTAGGCATGCAAATATCATTAAAGAATAATAACAAGGCAAAAAAAAAACATTTTCTGTGAAGAACACACTTGTGATACAAAAATACATAATCATTGATGCAATGCAAAGTAAAGAGTTTACAAAAGAACTTTGCTAATTAGGAGAAAGGGGCAAGAATTGCCTTCCGTTTTATCTATACCTACTGTTCATTAGATGAAACATGGTTTTATAGATAGTGGGAAATGCATCCTCATTTCATTAAATTTCTAATAGAGATATGTGCCACCATCTGCCAGTATGGTTTGAACTTGACGCATCCTCAAAAACATTTTGGTATTGTGCTATACTGAATTTACAACATATGATAACAATGTCTAATAAGAATCTGTGACCACACATCACTGCTTTAATTGTTAAATTTATACTAGTTACCCACATGATTTGGAATGTACATCCAGAAAATCACAAATGTCAAAAAGAGGTTAAATCTATAAAGAGGTGGGTATAGCGTGTTTTCGCTTCCTCTCTATACAAAGTTTTATGAAACATGCTCAATGCCAAGTTTCTCCTAATTCTTGCATAGGAAACATCATTAATAGCACCATTAGTGTTGATTAATGAAATCCACGTTTCAATAGCCAAAGAAACATCCAGTGTCCATGGTTTCCATAATAGATGTGCTGTCTAGCAAGATTATACCAACTCTTTGTGCTATGTGATGCAAGTTGCTTCCCAGCCCTGCCGGCCTGGTCGGAATAGATAGTCTTAGGCATCGTTTAGTGTTCGGTTAGCTGGAAGGCTTTCATGAGTAAGGTTGACATAAGGTCACAACCATGCTGCTGGCATGACATGATTTTTTTTTTTGAGGGCAAGCATGGCATGAACCTTAAGCAATCTTAACACCACACACAATCAACATACCATCTGTACTTATCAACACATTGTATGTCGATCAGACTGGTCCTTGCAGAAACATAAAGAGCAGGTATGAACCAAGAAAATATCTAAGTGAAATTGACAATTCATAAGATCTCCAACCAACGGCATACTTCATGGTGTAATCCAGAAAAAAAAAACCACCTTTTTTTTGCTACGAGATTGTTCCTCGTGTACCACAGTATATTTCAATCAACGCACCACACACCAGTATCAAGAACAAGAATAGGGGGGGGGGGGGGGGGGGAGGGAGAGGCACCTACTGCCGGTCACGAACCACCCAATGAAACTGTAAATTACGGTGCTTGCGGTGAATCCCCTTGTTGCAACCCCGCTGTAAGCCCGGAGCCTCGCCTCCTCCAATGGGTTCAATTCGCCCTACAAGATCAGAATTCAGAAGCACATTCGGATCAATCAAGAAACCATCACCACGGGCAAGAACAAAATAGAAATTTGGATAGGGGATGATGCGACTCCTCGCAGAAGAGGTTACCTTAGAACGCATGGAGTACTCCAGATCCTGCATCACCCCCCCTGCCACATTCGCAACGCAAAGTCACAAAATCAATCCCATCGGCGAGCCGCGGTGCCAAGAATTGGGGAAAGAGGGATTGGGAAGAGAAAGTCAGGAGGCGGTTCGTGGTAACGAGCTATCGGGCGAACCTTGCCAAGTAAGGAGCCGACGACATACTTCAGGTCCCGTAGCATTGCGATGGCCATCTCTCTCGTCTCTCTCCTCCTTCGTAGGGTTTAGCGAAAAATGGAGCGGACCTGCGGAGAGGAGAGGAGAGGACGACGACGGAGTGGAGCGGCGGACAACAGAGGAGAGGATCTTCCTTTTCCACGGACAATATGGGCTCAAATTCTATCTGTTAATGGGCCTTACTTGTTGGGCTACGAGTATGAGATCAGGCGTCTGCTGGTCCCCCCCCCCCCGTTGGGGAGCTGTTGTATCTCCAAAGGGCCCACATCATTTTTGGCAAAATTGCGGGCGGACACCGTTAAAATGTGTGTTTTGCTATAGACCACTATAAAAAAATATATTTTTACTACAAAATACTACAATTCCATACTAATTTGCTATTGGACACTGTAACACATATAATAATATTTTCTACTCGGATAGTCCACAAACCACTCGTATAGGACAAGTATACCCCCTGCCCTCTTCATCATTTGATTGGAGTGGCCACCGCATGCTGCCTGACAGCAGTGGCCGCCACATGGAGTGGTGGCTGCCTATTACTCTGAGCAAGGCCGTGTGTGGGCAGAGCAGAGAAGGCACCGGTGCACCGCGGCTACCTCGAGTGAACCCACAGGTGGCCAGAAGCTGCAGGGCGCAACACGCGAAGGGAAGGAAGACGCCCTACGGCTTGGCCGGCTCGCCATGGCCAGCGCTCTTGTACAACACACCGAGGCCAAGCACGGGAAGGAGGCAGCTCGGCCGCAAGGCGAGCGTGAGGCGCACGCTAGTCGGCGGATGTGAGGGAGGAAGGTGGAGGCCGTACGCGAGGGCGCAGGCGAAGCCGTAACAGCGGGTCTCCTCCTCCCTCGCAAGCCGCGCGGGGAGCGCCGGCGAAGCCGCAGGCCGACCCGCCCGCTCCTCCCTCGCGTGTCGCCAGCCCCGCGGTGAGCGCTGGCGAAGCCACAGGCCGGCCAGCCCGCTCTTCCCTCGCGAGCCGCGCGGGGTAGCGCCGGCGAAGCCACAGGCGGACCAGCCTGCTCCTCCCTCGCGTGTTGCAGCTTCGCCGATGTTGGGCGTGGCCGCATGCCACGGGAGAAGCGTCGGCCATGGCGGCGGCGCTGCGGGAGGGGCGTCAGGTTGCGGTGGGGCGATCCGTTTGGTACCGTTAGAGTGTTGGAGTCAGGGGAAGGATAAGAACGTAAATTCATGTAGCTTCCTATTAAAATCAAGTATTATAATGGATTTGGTGTCCTACACCAAATTACCACCATTGGACGTTGACTCTAAGCAAAGACATCATTTTTTAGTGGCTTGTGGCAAAAGCCAGCTTTGAGTGATGTCCGTCAGCCAATTTTACCATCATTTTTCAACACATGAATTTTAATCAGAAGCGCCATAGTTTCCCAATCGGCGACAAGATGGTGGCGTAGCAGAGGGAGGGGAGGGCGAGCCGCGGACGACGATGGCGGCCTGGAGAGGGCGAGGATGCGCATGCGACGGCGGTCGGCGGGCGAGGGAGGGGAGAGCGGGGCTGGCGCGGCTGGGAGGGCGGGGAGAGCGGGGTTGGCGCGGCCAGGAGGGCGGATTGCATGTGACGGCGGTGATGGCCTGGGGAGAGCGAGAACGCGTAGGCGACGGCGGGCGATGGGGGAGGGTGGGGAGAGCGGAACTGGCGGCGGCCTGCAGGCAGGTTGAGACGGGAGGAGCAGGGGTGGCACCAGGCTGGGGAGGAGCGGTGGCAGCGACGACGATGACAGTAGCAGGACGGGCGCAAGGGAGGAGGGGCGACAATGGGGGTGGGGAGGGACGGGTGGTGGGTGGGTGGACCAAGAGAAAAAAGAAGGAAGGGGTACATGGTGTGTAATTAGTGGTAGAGGCGGGTAATTACACTGAAATTCCGTATCTAAATTGGTTTTGGAGGATTTCAGAGCAGTAAAAGAGGTGCTCCAAGAAAGATGAACTAGAACTCCACCAACTCCATGGAATTGGGCAGCTCCATTATTTTTTGGAGTTGATGTGGTTTGGCCTACTCAGCTCCAGACTGGAATTTAGAGTTGAGTCATAGCAAACAGGACCTTCACAAGTAGTAGAGCAAGCGAGTGACGTTGGCTTTGTGTGCATTTAAATTAGTTTGAAATCATTGTCCTTTGTTATAAACAAAGATCAACGTTTTGGCTATCATCACCCGTCCCGTAGAAAACAATGTAAAAACTGGTGCCTCCTTGTGCGCTAACGCGTTTCCACACCAAAAAATTTTCACCCATCACACCAAAGAGAATCTTACTATTTAGATGTATTAAATAAATCTATTTATAAAACTTTTTACACAGATGGGTTGTAATTCGCGAGACGAATCTAATAAGCCTACTTAATCCATGATTTGCAACAGTGATGCTACAGTAAACATCCGCTAATCATAAATTAATTACTCTTATTAAATTCATCTCGCGGTCTACATGCGAGAAATGTAATTAGTTTTGTTATTAGTCTATGTACTTCTAAATGGTAAGATTCTCTTTGATGTGATAAGCAAAAACTTTTTACCTCTCCATCTAAATATAGCCTAGACCAAAAGAAAATATGAAATCCCCCAGAAGTCGGCATCCCATATCAGTAAACAATCCGGCCAAACCAGGGTCTCACGCGTGAAACCGCACGAAAATCGGTCGATCAAAAAAACAATAAGCTATGTCACGTCAATCTTAACAGATTACTCATCCCTCTCTCCAGAACTAAAACTTGATATTTTAATGATTGGAGATTGTTGACACTGATTTTTGCACAAATAGTTAAAACCACGATCAAGTGTTCTGAGGTTGATCAAGGAGCTTGCGATCGGCGTAAGAGATTGTTAGCTAGGAAGAAGACCGACAAAGCTGGATGATTGAAGAATCTGGTATTTGAGAAGACAGCATCATGGGCTGATAGCGAATGGGCCGACGCTGGATCTGAAGCGAAGGATGGAGCATATCGGGCTTTTTGGGTCCAGAAGGAGTGTCGCAGCTGATGGAGCGTGGAAAGAGCTGACCAAGCTACGTCAGCAAGTTATCTTTTAGTTTTTGTTTTGAAAAGTTTGTTTTCTTTGTCATCAAGAAATTTGTAAGTCGTAATCGACCAGGGTTCGTAGTTTAGGCTATAAATAGCTGCCCGCGGGCATGTACCAAACCATCCAATGATCAACACACAAACCCTTTTTTCCTTTTTTCTCTTTTCGGCGGCTTCGCCTAAGTTGGAGTAGATTTTTCTTTTACGAGTTCTTTCCTGCACGTGGGGCTGCATCGACTTTGATCTCCGACTTGCTGGTAAGTTCCGCGTTGAACGAGGCAGATAGGCTCAAGGTTGATGGCGCATCGTCTATCCTGTATTAGTTCAAGTTATCGAGCAGATCGCCACCACACAGCCGATTTGGACGCCGCACAGGAGCGAAGTAAGAGGTTCCCAGGTCCTCGCGTGTGCCGGCCCTGAATGCCGACCTACGGCTTTTTGCGTCAATACGCTTTTGGCACGCCCGATGGGACACGACAACGACACCATGATGACCGGGAACAACGGGATGGATGATTACAAGATCTTACGGCCTACTATGGAAGATCTTGATGAAGATCAGAAGCGGCTGGTTGAAGAAACCATGAAGCAAACTCAAGACGCCTGCCTCAGGTCGTTCACCTTGACCAGAAGAGGACAAGCAATACAAAAGCAGCCGCTACTAGGGCCGGGGGGCATCTCCATCACGCAAGACTCGACCAAGTTCAAGGAGATGTTCGATCAGTCCATAAGCCACGCACTGATTAATCAGTCAGGGGTTCTGATCGAGACCATCAAGGACGCTGTCAAGAACGTCCTAGCTAAAGGCGCTCAAGGAGGCAACATGGGACCGTCCTACTCCAACAAAGAATCATCGGCCGCAGCTGGTGCCAAAATATCAGCAACAATGGCCGATGGTGCTCTGCCTAGTACAAAAAGTGTGCCGATGGCCGGCGCTGGAACAAGCTCACCACCGTACGTGTTGAAGCGCCCGGGACCCTCGGCAGCACACACTTCATCGCCACCTACAACTACATTTGCTACCAACCCTGCGATGAATGCATCAACGCCAAGTAGAGGCATGTTCAACACCCCAGTTGGATTTGTACCTTGTACGTTGGCATGCCGATGAAATTCTAGCCATACATCTATCCATGGATGTTCAGACAAAACAGCAACACGGTGAACTCCCCTACTACTACATTGACGTTGGTGCCATCTGCCCCGACGATCCAGCATCTGCCGCAGACTCCACCGGCACCAACCCAGACTGGGGGGCATCGTGCAGATGCATCCGCTTTCCAGCCAATGGATGATACTGTGGGACAGCCGACGATTCCCCGAATCCAGAGGGCCTCTCAAGACGCAAGCTTTCAGACGCCAAACCTCATGGTGCAGCAGCCTAAAGTTGATTGGGTCAGCAAGATAGCCGATATGATGAAGAATCAGCTCGGCTTGAAGCCAAAAGAACCTGCATTCATGTACAGGAAGCCTTACCCAGGAGCTTACGATCAGATTCCACTGCCTCATCGGTACAAGTTGCCAGACTTCACCAAATTCTCTAGATAGGGCAACATGTCAACCGTTGAGCACGTCAGCAGGTTTTTGGTGCAATGCGGGGAAGCTACAACGACAGATGCCTTGAAGATCTGCCTATTCCCGCTCTCTCTCTAGATCCGCCTTTGCCTGGTTTGCATCGCTGCCAGCCAACTCCATAATCACTTGGGCCGATCATGAGAAACGGTTTCATAAGTACTTCTTCACGGGAGTACAAGAGATGAAGATCACCGACTTGACCGCGGTGCAACAGAGGAATGACGAGGTTGTCCCGGACTACATTCAGAGATTCAGGGACGTCAGAAGCCGTTGCTTCAATTTATCTCTTAGCGATGGCCAATTAGCTGAATTGGCCTTTCAAGGACTCCTGCCGCAGATCAGGGAGAGCCTGAGCCATCTAGCATCCAGGTTTGCTAATATTGATGTTCGAGCCCATGATGCCACGAAGAACATGTTCTAGATGAAGGTCAACTATGTTGGGGATTCTTCTGAATCAGAAAGTGAGGCTGAAATCAACGTTGCTGAATGGGTCAAGACCAAGAAGCCGATCTCATGCCTGTTCGCAAAGAAGGAAGCCGAAAGCTACGGGTTCGATATCACAAAGGCCGATAGGATCTTTGATTTGCTACTGCAAGAGGGTCAGCTCAAGTTGCCCTCCAAACATGTGATCCCATCGGCAAACAAAATAAAAGGCCGCAGGTATTGTAAGTGGCATCATTCTATCACTCATAATACTAACGATTGCAAGATATTCAGGAAGGAGATCCAGGCGGCCATCGAGCAAGGAAAGATTAAGTTCGACAGGCCGATGATGATCGATGAACATCCCTTCCCCGCCAGCGCGGTTGACGTGGGAGCCAAGGAAGTCAACGGAGATGCAAAGGTATCACCTTCTGATCATCCTGATCATGATACCGAAAATCCGAAAACTCGTGTATCGGCCAACAGCAGGGGGATCCAAGGCCGATACGAACAAGGTGGGAGTTTCAAGAGGCCACACAGAGTTGTCACATCTCAGATGCTTTTGAACAAATACCAGTGCCAGCAAGAAAGGGAGAGACGCCGTCAAGAAGAAAAAGACAGGCGTGATGCAGAACACTGGCCATGCTCGTTCTTTGCATTCTGCTGGAACGAGGGCTTGCGTTTGCCATCAGCCGATGATTGTCCTAAGTGCAATGGGGTGCAGAAAGGCCGATATGATTTCAAGAGGCAGCGCCAAGAAGACAACCATCAGCAGTCGACTTTCAAAGGCAAGCACAATCTTGTCTCTGCTCAT
Organism: Panicum miliaceum; assembly: GCA_032594955.1. NCBI lineage: Eukaryota > Viridiplantae > Streptophyta > Magnoliopsida > Poales > Poaceae > Panicum > Panicum miliaceum. Next base: position 18,325,914 of record CM064056.1, read on the forward strand.
GATCGGCTGGGTCCACGCATCCCCGAGCAAGCAACAATTGAGAGAGCAAGCTGCGGATTGTGTACCTGATGAAGCACCTCTAGATCGGTCGCTCGAGTGTCATGACAGCTACAGGTATGATCCAGAGGAGTACCCGGATTGGTGCATTCAGGGGTTGACCCGTTCTTAGAAGAGGAGGGTTCAAAGGCTCCGTCACCGGGAGCAGGAAGAGGCGCATGCCTACGAGAAGAAAACAGTCAAATCACAAGTGTGGCGCGTGAAGACCAATGAAACTACCCCGTTAGCATCGGTCAATATGGTTTGTGTGCTACCCATGGAATTCAAAGCACCAGTTCACGGTGATGATGAGGAAGCAGTGACAGAACTTGCGCTGGGTTCAGTCCACGCATCATTCAAGAAGCCAGATGAGGAGGAGCGAAGACATCTAAAGCCTTTATATGTGAAGGGGAAAGTTGACGGCAGACCGATGACTGAAATAATGGTCGATGGAGGAGCCGCTGTCAATGTCATGCCTTATATTGTTCTCCAGAAGCTTGGGTATGACGAAGAGGATATGATGGGAACTGATATGGTGCTCAAGAGCTACGAAGGGAAGACCTCACCTGCTCGGGGGGCAATCTTTGTCGAACTGACGATTGGGAGCAAGACCCTGCCTACTATTTTCTTCGTCATGGATGGTAAGGGGTCATACAATCTGCTCCTAGGCAGGGACTGGATTCATGCTAATTGTTGCATTCTATCCACAATGCATCAATGCCTTATCCAGTGGTTGGAAAATGGTTCAGTTGAAGTAGTGCCTGCGGATCCGTCTCTCGGTGTTGCATGGGCTGATCCTCCATTGTGGGGCTTTGATGGTGTGGAATGCATATCAAGGAAGGTATGGGAGGAAGAATTCTTGAAGATGGAAGACTTTGGTCTTGATCCAGTTCAGGAAGATGGTTTTGAAGACCCTGCTCCGTGAAAAGGTTTGAGCAAGCCTTTCATCGGCCAAAAGAAAATGGCATGATAAAACTCTGGCAGGTGGAATCATTTTGTAAAAGCCGATCATGTTGATCAGACTCAAATGACCGATACAATATGTATCGCCCTTAGTGCAAAAAATATATATAACTAAATATTGTTTTGGTTATTAAAAGGAGTTAACGCAAGATCGATGATTCTTTATTCGGTTGTATTTAGTGCTTTGGCCGATTTTGGAATCAAATCACAGCAATTGTCGGGTGGAGCACACATGAACTAAAAGGAAATTGTGCAAAGAAAACAAGGCAGTAGAAAGTTCATGAAGATAGTGCATTATTACACACGAATGGTTTAATCATCGTAGAAGACTGAGTTGATTACAGAATCTACGCTAACATCTTCACTAACGGCAGCGACCGTATGTTCAACATCGTCCCTTAGATCCCAGAATTCAAGAAGAGCTTCTCCTTCAGCGTGAACATGATCTAAATCCTGGACGTCATGACCCAACTGGATCTGCACTATGGCCAAAGCAATAGCCCCCCGACATGAATGCCATTGCCGACGATCTCTCAGATGCGGACGGGAATATCTTGAAGGCGGTTGATAAGTAGAGGACCTCGAGCGTTGATGAAGTCGGCAGCCTGGTTCACTAATAGCTGAAGATCTTGGAGTTGGGCCTCAAGAGCTGAAGAAATCTGGGGGGCAGAAGGGAAGACATAAAGATGCATAAAAACCAGAAGATGTGCATCGAGAAGATATACCTGCTGCCCTCGCATCGGCTTCGACCAGCATGGCCCGGGTTGTGGTGAACCTTGCCTCAGCTTCCGCCAGAGCGACCCTGGATGTGCACAGGGAAGACTCCAACTCAATCACCCGGGGGCTCAAGGAGTCGTCAGAATCAGGGCCGGGGAGACTCACAACAGAAGCACTCGGCGAAGATCTTGACGGTGTGCCAGCATGGTACACCGCTGGCCATTGAGATGGCCCTACAGCAATGGGAGAAGAAGAAGACTTAAATCAAAAGCTGGAAGAAGAACTGCAAAACCAAAAGGATACTCACCCCTGTCGGTCTGGGGGAGTCATCGGCAGAACGTCTGTTGTCAGCCATGGAAGACTGAAGGGCACTGTGCGAAGAGTAGATGAAGGTAAAAGCTGAGGAAGAAGAAGAGCAAGATTGGGGTTTTTCTTCATGCTCTATTATGCCTTTTGATTTATAACAGAAGGAATAGAGGATTCCGGAAGCCGGATGGCTGCAGTTAAAAGGGAAGTGGAGGAGTCAGAGACGTGTTCTAGTTGCCATCCCGATAATCGAGGGATCGTGGAGTAACTTGACAAGATGGGGTGGTTGATGGATGGCTGATCGTACTTTTCCCACAGAGAAGTAATGGTGAGAAAGGCCGAGAAGTCAAAAGTTGAATAGTATCGGATGTTTGTTTTCACAACGATGAACTGTAGGAGTTGGGTCAATGCACAGAAATCTAAAAGCTGCAGAGGAAAGGCTTTGACTCGAATTTCAGAACAAAGCATTTTTATTCCGAAATTGGGGGGCATGTGTTGACACCGGTTTTTGCACAAATGGTTAAAACCACAGTCAATTGTTCTGAGGTTGATCAAGGAGCTTGGGATCGACGTAAGAGATTGTTAGCCAGGAAGAAGGCCGACAAAGCTGGATGATTGAAGAAACAGGTATTTGAGAAGACGGCATCATGGGCTGACGCTGGATCTGAAGCGAAGGATGGAGCATATCAGGATTTTTCGGGCCAGAAGGAGCGTCGCAACCGATGGAGCGTGGAAAGAGCTGATAAAGCTATGTCAGCAAGTTATCTTTTAGTTTTTTTAGGAAAGTTTGTTTTCTTTATGGTCAAAAAAATTGTAAGTCGTAATCGACTAGGGTTTGTAGCTTAGACTATAAATAGCTGCCCTCGGGCATGTAACAAACCATCCAATGATCAACATACAAACTCTTTTTTCCTTTTTTTTCTCTTTTATGAGTTCTTTCCTGCACGTGGGGCTGCATCGACTTCGATCTCCGATTTGCTGGTAAGTTCCACGTCGAACGAGGCAGATAGGCTCAAGGTTGACGGCGCATCGCTTCTTCCTCTATCTTGTATTAGTTCAATTTATCGAGCAGATTGGATCTCGGTCTGGTCTGTTCACCAAGTTATCGATATCAGCTTGTTCTTGTTAGATTAATCTGCTTAGTCTAGCTTTTTTCTTGTTATCATAGTTATCGGTATTTGCTAGATTTGACAGGGTTAGATTCATTTAATCTTATTTTTATTTAGTTTTCACCATAATTTATCCAGCCTAGATCTAAATACCATCAGCCAACGCATAGCTTGCCTGTTGCACGTCGCTAGGCCGATCGGGTTTGGATCTAGGTGTTGTCTAACGAGGCCTCGCTAACCCGTTTGGCGTTGCCTTATCTTCACAATCGGTCGGAGCTTTGGCCGATTGATCTATTGCTAGATCGGACGCTTGGCCGATGCCCGTGGCGGAACGATACGGAACACCAGCCGATACGTTCTAGTAATTTAACGTTTTACCTATCCCTATCAATTGTAGGTTAAATTGACTGGCATGCCCTGTGCCACTACGCAACCGATTTGGACGCCGCACAGGAGCAAAGCAAGAGGCTCCCGGGTCCTCACGTGTGCCGGCGCTGAAGGCCGACCTACGGCTTTTTGCGTAAATTACTAATACAATTCCTAATACCTAAATTTTTTCGGTAATCACCAGAACACACATCCCTCTTTATCACTCTACCCTATTCGTGGTGATTGGATTTTGATAATTTATTGCAGCAACAATTACAAAAATACAAAAGTAGTTATTGGTAATGAAGAGAAAAAATATTTTAGGTGTGAGGTCTGAGTAATCTGTTGAAGATGCTACCAGATTCGTAGAAAAGAACCCTAACCTCTTTATGAACACCAACCCAGCCCATGGGCCTCCGATGTAAGAAAAGCCGTCTCAGCCCATAAAACTTACTTCTCATTTGCATTTAAGCTTGATCTTTTCACGTTTTAGCTCCGTCTAGTGATTCTTGCGCTTACAAGACCTTACACTTTTACATAATCATAGTTAACATTGTGATGATGTATATATACTATCTTTCTCCGTAGCAACACATAAGCATATATTCGCTCATAGATAAAAAAGTAAACTAGTCTATAATGTTTGATTGCGTTGAGATTTACCAGCGGACAGACGAGCCTTGTTAATCTATGCATAGGTGGAGCTCAGTCAATTTGTTGGCTGCATAACAGAATGAATATGTATGCTATATTATGTGTCATGTCTGGTATTGATGCAGTAATTGTTAGTACCTGCATATATAAGAGATGGGTCAAATTATATGGCTAGTGTCATGTTCTATGCTTTGACGTGTTTATCATTTGAAAATGTTGTTTTGATGGGTTTTCCATCGTTCCCGATTTGCTATCGATCAGATAGTTTAGTTTTTGATATTATTGAAATACTGATGTCGTTTCCGTTTTCGACAATATTGTATCATTTTTGTTTCCATATAAAATTATGAAAGTAAAAATGATGGAGCCTTCTATCAATCGTTTCCAACCGTTTTGATCCCTATGTATATATCCTCCTTCCCTTCTCGTGCGTTTGCATGCATGCAGAGAAGCTGCAATTTCTTCTTTTCTTACGACAGGAATTCTTCCCGATTGGAGGCGAGAGCCCAGAATCCTTCTTCAGTGTCTCCAGACTTCAGCGACGACGTTCTCCAGGCCCGCGTTCAACGTATGCATCTGTGCTTGGTCAATCGATGTAGTTTCCTCGAGGATGTTCAGAAATTAATCTTGCTAAGGTACTACGATATCTGTTTTCGAAGAAAAAAGGTCCGCATAACTTACATAAGTGTACGTAACTCATAGATGTATTGAGGACGACAAGTCAGTCGAGTCTGTTTCTTGCCTAGTGCCCAATGACATCAACAGGCTTCTTCGGTAGGTACATGGTAGCTACATTTACTCGAAGGTTACAACTTTTGATCAAACATGAAGGTTAAAGATTTGAATCAATGAATATGAAAAATAAGCAAAAGGAGAACTGAGTTGGAGTAAAAATGCAACAACAAAGTAGAATTGATTCAAATGGAACAACATCGAACTGAGGCGATGCAGGGGAAAACCTGAACATCTAGAACATTAACTTATGAGCAATTTTCCACAATAAAAGCACAAACAATATTTTTTATTGCGATAAACCCTTTATTGTGATACGAGCGATATCCAACCCTCAATGTTATGATGAACCAATTCACGGTACACACTATTCCACAACTATACAGTGGCACGACACCTCTTGAACGGCGGTGAATCTCCAAAGGGCAACAGAGCTGGCTGAGCCGAGATGCTCATATGGTCGTGATGACATAGGCAGTGATAGCTGCGAATGTGAGTGCCATCGATCCCCCGCCGATCCCTGCATGGGTTCCCTTGATATAAGAAAGAAGCCGTGTGTGGGTGTGGTAGCTCAGCTAATGATCGAGTTGGTGCTGCCTGCAGCTCTACCCTGCACCACCAGGAGGGATTCCGTCAAGCACTTACAGTTGCATGGGGACGCAATGTTGCACGCCTCAGGGAGCCCGACCGCGCTCGTCGTGTTGATGGTTATGAAAATGATCGATGATGAGTTGAGCACAAATCAAACGCACTGTGGGTCGATCTGCACGATGCTGGGGAGCACTGAGCAGCATGAGAACGACGGAGTCAACTCGACCTTGAAGATGTAATCCAAGCACAAAGATAGGTCCGTGCACGAGGGCTATATATGCCGCCGCCGCCACGATGCACGTCATGGCCAACGTTCCTACTCCTGCTGCCATGATATTTCTCTCCCTCCTGAGTTCTTTGGATCTGGTGGTGAAACTGCCGATTGGCTTTGGTTACTGCTCTCTATGTGCTTGTGTTCTTTGAATTTGTGATGATGACATTTTTATAGGTCTGATTGGTTTAGGAGGTTGGATGAGGCGGTTAACTTTGATGATCTGTCGCTTCCTAATTTGTCAGGAAATAATCTTTTTTCTCTTCGACTGGAGAAGTGGTTATGGAATTGGCCGTGCTTGATTCGGGAGCACCTGCTGAGCCAAAAAAAAAAAAACATTGCTTGGATTTTCAACCTGGCGTCGGTCCTAGGTGCTGCTAACAACAGGTATTGACTACTGGGAACCTTGTTGGCGGCTGGATGTGATTTTGTTTCTGTTGGACAGTAACGTGTGTGATCCTAAGCACTGACTGCTGAGGAGCAGGGCGGCCGCAGTGGGCCCCTGGAGCCAAGAGGGCCACCCTAGGTTACACGCACAGATAGCGATCAAAATGACCCCATGCCGCATTGCGCACTCGATTCCTAGAGGTCGGAATCCTCATCCTGTGAACCCTGACCCTGCCTTCCTCGACATGATTTATGAAGCAGACCGGTGAAATGACAGTAGATGCATGTCAAACTCGAGGGATTTGAATTTTTTTTACCATCGTTACTATTGAACTTTGCAAAATTGCCATGGTTAAGATTGACTTTGCAAATTTACCACTTAAAATAGTGACAACTTAATTTTAAGAGCAACTCCAAGAGACTCTCTATATGTTTTCTTATCGTTAGGAATAAAGATTTTGATGAAAAAATACCCTCCAACAGCTTCTCTAAATGGTTATCCAAATATAGCCACTCTTCATTCCGCATTTCTCGCTAGATAATGGCTTTTCAGAGTATACACAAGATATAGAAAAACTGTTGGAAAGTGAAAATATATAGAGAGCGATTTTTATGCAAAAGATTCTCTAAATATTAATTTAGAGAGTGAAATTTAGAAAGACTCTTGGAGATGCTTTGAAACCACTATGCCTCTTTTACTATATTTTATTTTGTTTTCCATTTTTCAGTCCAGTGAAAGAGCTAAAACTTCCTTGGCTCTGAACTTATCCACTAAGCCTCTTGAAGGCATCCTCACCGTGCAGATGTGCAGGGTTCCCTGACGCCACTCCCGCGCCGTCCCTCTTCCGCCTCTGATGTGCTCCGTGCCTTGTGTCGTCCAGCTTCTGCTTCTGCTGACGCCGGCACCCGCAGCTACTAGGAGTAAAAGGATCGTGGCCTAAGAAGGGAGTTAGAATTAGGATTTTTCAATTTCTATCAAGTTCTTAACCTACAACTAGTATTGCCCAAATTTATAGTTCAAAACCTGAGCACACTAAGATAAGCAAAATAGGTAGGTAAACACACTAACATGTCCATGATTTCTAGCAAAGATTCACACTATCAAGTATATGTTCTAGTCAAGGTAGCGCACTAGCATATGATCATTCTACTCAAACAAACAAGCAAACTAGCAAAGATTGCAATAAGTAAAGCTAATAAGAGTGCTTGAAATTAAAAGAGTAAGACATGACAACTCAATTTTTTTCATGGTATCGAGGAGTTGACGCTCCCCCCAATCCACGTTGAAGCACTCACAAAGGATATGGCTCCCTTGCATCACCAAGAACGCAAGTGCTTCACTAAGAATGCTCCTTCTCCATCTCCGGAACAGCGAGCTTCACACCGTGTACAATCTTCTCTTCTTGGGGCTCCCATAAACTCCAAGAGCTCACCAAGAGCAACCGATCACTAGGACCGTCTAGGTGCCGTCAAACACCAAGAGTAATAAGTACTCAAGACTTCACTTTACCTACACTAAGTTGGCCCTAAGCTTAAGCACACTTGCTACTCTAAATGAATGATTTCTTCTTGATTCGATCAACTCTCAAAGCTCAGTCTCTTCTTCTCTTGACTTCAAGTGCTCTTCCTTAGCTCAAGAGTGGCCTCAAATATTCAGAATGGTAAAGACAGACCAAGAGACCCGAGGTAGGGGTATATATAGACTTGAGATCAAAATGTAGCCGTTTGTACCTTGTTTCTAAAAATGTACATACCGTTGGATGATCCGGTCGCACCTAGCGGATTATCCGATCACACTGAAGTCAAATAGTAGCCATTGGGGGCTGACACTGCTGCTTTTGCTTGCGTCATTGCTCTGACGCTTTATCCGGTCGAGTGTCGGATGCTCCGACGCCTACATCTGATCATCCGGTTGGGAAGGAAACTATGCTCAACCAAAAATATGCTCTCTGGAGGTATTGCTCCGACTTTTGGACGGATAATCCGGTGCTATAGCATTTTCTTTGAACTGACTGAAATTGCTCTGACGCTTATGTAGATGGGGTGTCGGATCATGCGGTCACACTAGAGTCTTTCTTTCTTGATCGTGTTACCTCACCAGAATTGCTCCGACGGCTGGCACACACATGGTGTCGGATCATCCGGTCATAAGCAATTTTTCAGCACTTGATCACTTGACTTGGGGTTTGAACTTTTCTTCGAGTTTCTTCTGTTTTCAAGTGTTCATATGGCTTCTTTGAGTTGTCTTGGACTGGGATTGAGCAAGCGTGCATAATTCTAAGGCCAATTTGATCTAAGTCAAGGTACTAACTTAAGAACCCCCTTAATAGTATGGTCAAAGACTAAAAGCTATAAAACCTATACTAAATCAAGTGTCCTTCATCTCCTTGTGACACTTGACACTAGAAAGTTCCTTAATCTTTCATTTCAAGTCTTTGGCTCGCATATCAATACAAATTGAGGGGTCTCCTTTCATATTTCATATTTGACACATCTGATAATTAATAATTCCTTCAAAACGCACGTTAGTCAAATACGATTGTCATTAATCACCGAAACTTACCATAAGCATCTATCGGCCTAGATGCGCTTCACAGGAGCCTTCTACGTAACTCACATAAGCATTGAGGACAATAAGTCAGTCTAGTCTATTTCCTGCTTAGTGCCCAATAATATCAACGAGCTTCGTCTGAATGTACATGGTAGCTATATATATTTATTACTTGAAGGTTACAACTTTGGATCAAGCGAACTTGGTTACGAAATTGGCCGTACTTGATTTATTTGGAAGCATATGCTGGAAACACATTATTTGATCAAAATTTTAACCCAACATCAGTCGTGTTAGGTGCTGATAACAATGGGCACTGACTACTGAGAGTCTTATTGGCAGCTCGATGTGGTTTTGTTTCTACTGGACGGTTAGGGCACCCGCAAAGGTAAACGACAATTGCTCTCTTTAGTGCTTACTAGCAAATATGCTTGTAGGTTGTTACGGGTAAAAACTACTTGTATTAACTGTTAAACAAGAAGAAATGAAAATTCTCAAAGATTTTTATTCGTTTAAAGGTTTCATTTATAATATGTAAATGTGAACCTTTTGTAGCTAATAACAAGATGTTAATTGTTTAGTTTTTAATAAAGTGATATAAATTTCATAGCACCTTGTTCAAGTTTTTTTTCTAGGTTTATTCAAGATGTTTTGGACTTTATTTGCGTGCAGTTTAAACTCGAACCTATAGTTCATAATAATCAAAACTATCATTCCTATATAATCATTCAATACAAATTCCCTTCCGATATTAAACATTGAGTCCCTTATCAATTTTCCCTATCATCTCTAATCTCAAAATCCGAAAGTCCAAACTTGCTCTTTCCGGTAGAGTTGAAAGTCAATACTCAATGCCGACTACCGAGATCTAGACCTTGCTATTTGAGCTAATCGTCAATTTCAGTTTTGGACCATCTATTTACCCCATCTGTTTATCCTATTCGGGTACAAATTAAATTAAATATAAACAATGCAAATGAACATAATTTTGTTGGTTCATTGATTGAATTTCTTTCTAATTATTAATTGGATTCTACAAATAGTCTAAATCATTTGCACCAAATTTTATGAGCTTAACTTATTTTTTAGACCAAATTTAGGCCCGTCGGACGTCAATGTAACCTAAGTATAACTAAGTTATAACCGATCCGCTCAGTTTCCTTCCTGCCGCCGTCGCCATGCACCTAGCCACCTGTCGCCTCCTTCCTTCTCTGCTCTTTCTTCCACCCGAAAAAGCAGTGCGGCACACAGCAAGGCGTGATCCTCTTCTCCAACTCCCTTTCCTCTCCACAGCACAGCAACTGCCGCTTCAGACCACAGCGGCACATGCTATCGATCTCCTCAGCTCTGAGCTAATAATAATGCTCCCTCTCGCATCCAATCTCGCTTCTTCCTCCTTTGTTCTTGCTTGCAACAGCTCACCCCTCCACCTCCCTGCTCCCTCGATCTGTCTTCCTGCTGTGCAAGCAAGAGCAGATCACGAGCTGTAGCAAAGCAACAGCAGCTAGCTTCCCTCTCCTCCGAATTCCAAGCAGCAGAGTTTGATTTGCCTTCCAAATCAGCACTATCAGTGCCGCCAACACCTCTTTCCCAATCTGAATCAGCCAGCTCTTCCATCTCCTCTCCACTGCATATCTTCTCCACATCCAACAAGCCATCCCCTCTACCGTCTCCTCTCCTTCCCAATCTGACCAAGAGCACCCGTGCCGGCTATTGCCATCAGCGGCCGTGGCGCCTCGCGGCTGGGACCGGGTCAATGGGTGACAGACGAAACTGAAAAGGACTAAAACTAGTTCCCATGCGCGGCCGGAATTCCGCAAGCTCCTCCGCCACCGTGGCGGCGCTCCACCACGAGCGCTGAGGGCTCCGCTGCCGCCGGCGGTGCGTGCGGGGGGCGTCGCTTGCGGTGATGAATTTTATTCTATCACCCGAAGAAGCCAGCAGCCCATGGCCCATTTCCTTCTCTCATCTTCTTCTTCCACCGTTTCTTCTTCCACCTTCTTCCCGAGCTAGAGCTCCCGCCGCCCACCGCCCAGCCTCTCTCCCACCCCACCGGCGTGGAGCTCCGACCGGACCCTAGCCCGCCTGTGCCGGCCGCCTCCCATCCGTCGCCGCCGCCGCCTCCGTCCACCTTCACCTCCACCTCCGGCCGCTGTGACTCCCCCACCCAACCACAGGCCAACCGGTTGTCCTCCACGGCCCGCGGCCGGCAGCTCCCACCGCCTCGCAGCCCCGCCCGCTACCCGCCGCCACCGCCCGCTACCCTACCGCCGGCGACCTTCCTCTAGACCCAGGCACGTCGGAGACAACCCCCACCCCGGCAACCCGAACCTCCCTCCCTGGGAATGGGGGGCGCAGCTTGGCGATTTTATCTGCCATTAAAGAAGCATCTGGTTCCATCTTTCTTTCATTAGTTAAGCTTCCTTGCCCGTGTGGAACATCCCGAACCCCGAACCCTAAACCTACCGGCGGCAGCTAGGCAGAAGCGTGGCGGCGATGGCGACGAGGAGGAGGAAGAAGCTCGATATGGGCTGGAATTGGGCCGCTAAAGGCCGAATTGATGTGTAATTTCGTCGTGGGCCGCCTGCGGGTGATGGCCGGGAGATATGTCGCACAAGCGACATATAGCTTTTCCGACGTGCGGGAGCCGCGAGCTCCGCCGCCGACGTGCTGAGTGGAGCTGCGCGCGGATGTGACCTGCGTGCGTGCGCTCCAACGCGGGGAATCTCCAGCACCGGGCCGCATCTCCGCCACTCCAGCCGTAGCTCCAGCACCAGGCACTCAAATCCCCTTCCCCTTCAAACGCAGCCTTGTGGAATTTGGACATCGAGACCCGTAGACGAAGCAGAGAAAACCAGAAAAATTGAAGAGCAAGAAGCAGCAAGCCATGGTGTTCCTCCTTCACAAGCTCACCACATCGCCTTGCAAGTTTCTCCCGAGCCCCCTCCTCAAGCCCTAGCTCACCCTGCTAGGCCACGGGCGCGGCAAGATACACGGCTCCAGGTCCAGCTCGCACAGGCCGCAGCCCCGGACCACCCCCGGGGGGGGGGGGGGGGGGGGGGGGGGAGGAGCTGCCCGGCCACGCATGGCTGCACCGCGACCCCGCGGGAGAGCTGCCTCGGCCGGCCGAGACCACTCCACCGTCATGCGTGGCTGCTCTGCCGGCCCCGCGGCGGTGGTGGAGCTGCGGCACATCCCAAAAGGCCAAAAGGCGTGTTCTTGTTTGGTTTCGGATTCAGCGACTGGTTCTTGTATGATTTTGACGCGGAACGATGGACCAAAGTCAACTGTACGGTAGAAACGATCCGCTTTTTAAAAATAGGTAAAGATGTGTCCATGCCATCTCAACATGTAGACACCGCAGTCGGCAACAGCTCCATCGGTTCATCTTTTACACCGCGTCCAAGACAAATGTGGATCCCACATATATACTATTTACATATTTCTTCATCTTCCCGAAAGAGCACAGGCGGCGGCCGAGCTCCGCCTCTCCCGGTACCGGCAGCTGAGCTCCGCCTTCCCTCAAGCTGGAAGCCGCATCTCTCCCATCTCCCTACGCCGGAGGCCGAACTTCGCCCCACCGCAGCTCGTCCCACGGTGGTTCCAAGCTCCGGACCACCGGACCCAGCAGGGGCCGAGCGACGTCGTGCCTCCACCCATGCCGCGCGGCCGCGCCTGCCGAAAGTCCCGCCTTCTTCCTGGCTGAGCTCCGTCGGTCCTGCGCCGGAGGCCGATCCTCCTACCCCGCGGCGGAATCGGCAGCCCCATCGGCGGAGATGTGCGCGGCCTAGCAGCCGAGCTCGGCGGAGTGTGGCGAGGTGAGCTCTGCGCGGCGCGGCCGAGCGTCGCGGAGATGTGCACCCCGATCGATCGCCCTACGTTGCGCGCCGGCGGTTGCAGCCACGGCGGCTTCCTCCCCGCGGCGAGCACCAACGCCTGCTCCCATCCTGCTCCCGCGCTGCTCGCCGGCGCCCGCGCTCGCTTCCTTATCATATCGCGTGTCCCACGTCAGCGGCCGCCGGTCTCCTTTCGCGCTCCGCCTGCGAGGCGAATCTCCTGCGCCGAGGCCGAGCTTCGCGGCGGCGGCGGAGCTCCGCCCCCGGCGGCGACTGGGCTCCGGCCCACGCGCGGCGGGGCCCGAGCTCCGCTCCTCGCGGCGTGCCCGTAGCGGTGCCCAAGCGCTCCGGCTTGTTCATCCCGTGCCGGCGGCCGAGCACCAGCAGTCCCGCTTGCGCCGGTAGCCTCGTCCCCGCCTTATCCCACGCCACCATGCGCGCTCTGCGTGAAAGCGCGTGCTAGCGGCTCTCGCTACATGTAGCGACACTCTTTTTCTCTCTCACACTTTTTCTCTGACGTGGCTTTGTCGTAGAAAGTGCTATCGATCCGTTGCGGGCGCCCTTAGGTGGTGATAGCTAGCAATGGGTACTGACTCCCGAGAATCTTGTTGGCGGCTCGATGTGGTTTTATTCCTACTGGACAGTAACGTGTGTAATCCTGAGCCCTGACCGATGGCAGGTGAGCAAAGGAACCGTTTATAACTTTTTCTTTGGATGCAAATTTCTAAAAGGGCGTGCGTGCGCCGTGTCAAGCTACCGGAGCGGCCGAGTCGGGAGGCGAGGTGTCAACAAGCATATCTTTGATAACAAATTGCAAGCCCAGGCCCTGCACGACGAACTTGTCAATTGTGGCTATGAAGATTTATTTATAAAACACTTATTACTTGCATTTCTACCACTAATAAACCGGTATGTCCATGTTCCCCCCCCCCCTCCCCGGCTCTGCCGGCAGAACCACGGGGGCGAGGCCCCAGCCACCCACCGACGTCTCTACCCAATCAACATGCACAGTTTGAAATTTAAATCCCTCCGCCGTTCTCTACAAAACGTAGCGAACTCCTTACCACCAGCGCACATCATCTTGCGCTCTTCCCCACGCTCTCGCATTCCTCGGCAGACGGCACTGCAGCGCCACTGCACGGGGCAGGACGACCTCCACCGCACGGGGTGCCGCCATCACCGTACGGCAAGGAGGGGAATCAGTAAGTGTGTGAGCATTCCCCGATTAGTAGTAGCAAATCAACTCGATTAGTAGCGAATCAACTCGATAGCAACAAGAAGGAGGGGATTCAAATCGGTATCGGTAGCAACGAAATCCCAAAATCCCAAATCGTGGTCCCCAAATCCCCAAATCGTGGTCCAGCGCCGCCAGCCGGTGTCGACGAGCGCCGCCGCCAGCTGAATCCAGCCAGCGTCGCAGCCACCCGGAGCCGCGAGCGAGCCGCGCGCGCGTTCCAGCGAAAAACGCAGCAGCAGGCGCGGCGGCCTCCCTTCTGCCGTGGTGGCGCCCTGTGGGGGTTCGGAGGAGCTCTTGAGGCCGATGTGGACGGACATGGTGGGGGGGGGGGGGGGGCTACGGCTAGGGTTTGTGGGGGCGCGTGAGGATGCCGATGCGCCCGTGCCGCCAGTCTGTGCCGCTGGGAGTGGCCGAGTCGGGTGGTGCGGGGGGGGGGGGGGGGGGGGGGGAGGGGGGCTTGGACGCCGATGCGCCGTCACCGTGCGAGGTGTGACCGTGCGGCGGGTCTGGGGGATGCGGTGGGCGAAGGGAGTCTAGTGGGGATGCGGTGGCCGCCTGCAGTATGGGCTGGGGTAGTGTGGTTAGGGTTTTCTTTTGGGCCAAAATGGGCTTCGCGGGCTAGGTTAACGAGCCGGAGAGGGGGCGAGTTTCCTGGGCCGACTGATTTTGTATGGCCCTTTCCCCTGGGGATAAACATTACATGGCCCTTTTACAATGGAAACTTGTGATCTGTGAATTTGTGATGTGGCAGTCTTAATGTTAATAGACATGTTGGGGCAGGGAATCATTTTATTCAATGGAAATGGGAATGGCAATGGCAGATTTAGCTTAGCTCACCCTCACTTATAGGACAAACTCTACTGCTTCATTTCTTCGTACCGATATATTTACATGGACTTCCTTGCGCCTACAAATCCCTGATCACAACTAACCACTTCTATCTCCTAAACCTGCTGGCTTCTGGTCGAAGCCTCCTCCTTGGCCTTCACCTTGCATCGCTGCCACTGATAGGTCTGGCCTACAAACGCCTCCATAACACTTAGCACTAAAGTGTCCGTAACAGCCATAGGTAGAAAAATATATACCCCTGTGCCACTTAAGTGTCCGTAACATTTCTTTTCATTTCTTTCCATTGATATTTATTGAAAAAGTCTATTGGTTTCTGTTAAATCTCTTATGCACCTTAATTCATCCTTTTTTCCACTGATCAGGTTGACTATCACAAATGGATACATTTGAAACGAGTGGTGATCACACTCCGTTAGAAGATCTGACAAATATCATCAGTGGTTGCCAGAATGCATCCAATACAAGGATGCAACTCATTGACCCTAAAGAATGTAAACGAGCAAGGGAACGAGCCCGATATGCGTCAATGTCTCTCGATCAAAGGAATGATAAAAAAAAGAAACATCATGAATCCCAGCAAAGAAAGAAAGGTGATTCATCCAATCATTTTTAGATGGATACTATATTGTTGAATTTAGAATGACAATATGATATGTTGCTGATTGAAGCCATCCTCATAGGTTGCTTGTTTTTATATCATACAGATATGTCCACGACACGTTGTGTAGATAGTGAGGGCATCGAGGAATCACGTGATAAGAAACAAGATGCTAATGAACTTAAGCGGTAAAGAGAAAGAGCCCGATACGCAGCAATGTCTAACGAGAAAAAGATGGAAATAAATAAGAAACGTCGTGAAGCCCGTAAAAAAAAGAAAGGTGATGTTTAATGTTTTTGGAAATACCCTTTCATGGCCCTTTGTTTCTTATAGGTTGTAAAATGATCCGTAGATGGAAATGCCGCATTGAACAGTGAGAACTTGGATCTCGATGAAAATAATAATTGGTTGCGTAGGAAGGAATCATACCAGCCACAACCACATAATGTTGACAATGAAAACAAGCCTGTGCAATTATCAGGTATTGTCATTAAGTTGATTGTTAGTATGAAGCCAACTTGTAATCTTAAATAGCGCATCTCAATGCAGACAACAGAGGTATTTTAGAGCCATCCAGTAATATCTCCATGGATCTCAGCACAAGTATCTTTGTTCAAGAAAACTAAATTCTGTTTGTAACAAATAATTGATCATAGTGAAAAAGAAACTGGCCACTAAGCGTGTATCATCCTATTAATACCATAGGCCAGAATGATGGTGTATCTCCTACCCCTATCGATAAGAGTAACCGATACAAAAGAATGACACCAACAGCGAAGAAAGCTAGAAACGAACAACAGAGGTTGCACAATAAGACGCCGGGGCGGAAGGTGGCCTATAGAGAATCTAAGAAAAGAAATAGAGAGTTGAAAAAGGTTCCTCTCAGGCAAGAATCTATCGCCACGGAAAACCCAAACTACTTTCTAGACTCTACAACCTTTAATGTGGATGGATGTGGTCCTCCTGGATCCATATTGACCCATGACTAGACTATTTCGGAGGTGAATGGAACACCTATTTATAGCAAGTCGACAAGCGACCAGATACCGAATGTCGAGACCCCTGATATGCATGTACACCGAAGTCGAAAGCATCATGTCACACATGGAGAAAGATATTCACTATTAGCTCATCAAAATGAAAAATTTGAATCAACCATTGCAAGAAGGGCCAATCTTTCAGCTGATGAATTTCATGGCATGACTGAAGATGGTGTTATTTGATAATGGTAGTTTCTTTAATTATTTATTATTCATCCTTTTTGACAAGTCTAATACATTATTAACATGCCTCAACTGCATTCTTATTCTATTTGGTAGGAAGTATCAATCCAAGCCCTCGGGTGGACATACCAACCCAAACACAACTATTGGATATTGATCACGGTAATTTAGTTACTTTTTTAATTAATAGTCCTTTTGATAAGTCTAATATAAATTTATTATCTCTCAACTGTGCTCACATTCTATTTAAAAGGATTAAAAAATCCAAGTCTTGAGCTGACACAACAACCCAGACACAACCATATATTATTGGGGATGGTAATTTTCTTTATTTTTTTCACTCGGTTCGATATTTGTCAGGAACTCAATATCATTGGTCTTGTACTGACACAAGTGTTCGTGATACAACAGATGCTGATGAGGATGTGATATTTGAGGAGGAGGATGAAGAGGATGAGGATACTTTTTCGCAGGTCAAGGTACTCCAAAAAGCTTTCACCATGCTTTCATATATTGCTTAACACTATCTAACAAATGTTTAACTACCATACTCCAAATGAAGAAAGCAACGATGATGTCGAACTCGAAGACACTCATGACGACTCTGCTTTAATCCCCGACATACCTGATCTGTATGATAAGGTTTATAGCAATCTCCCATCAAACACACACATGCTAAAACCTGTTGAGAACTGCGAGCACTGCAGTGCAAAGAAGTTTGATTCCGAACCACCAGGATTTTGTTGTCACAATGGAAAGATTCATCTAACAACACCGGACACACCACCCGAGCTCATGAAGCTATGGTCGAGTTCAAATAGTGATGCCAAGCACTTTCGTGCAAACATAAGTTTTTTCAATGGACATTTCTCATTCACTTCTCTATACTGCCACCTCGATCATATGACCACCGATATGAGGAATGGTGGTGTCTACACATTTCGTGCCCATGGCCAAATTTACCACAACATACGGTCATTTGGTTTAGATGGAACAGAACCCAAACATCTTGAGCTTTACTTCTACGACGATGATCCTTCTCTTGAACATCGGTATCGCAAGTGCCGTGAACAATGCTTACAAAAGGATAAGGAGGTTGTGGAGAGGTTGGTTAGCATCCTTCATGACAAACCATACTCTGAACATCTTAGGAGTATGGGGCAAGTTGAACACCTTGAGGACTACCATGTGACATTGAACCTTGACCAACGACTCGATCAGAGAACATATAACGTTCCTATCACATCAGAGGTGGCAGCCATTTGGATTGAGGGGAGTGAACGTCAAGGTCAGTTCCAGAATAGTGTTGTCCTACAAGGGAAGGATAAGTCTATACACGGCATTCGATCATATCATGGCTGCTATGATCTCTATCATACCCCCTATTCTTCCCTAGAGGTGAACTTGGGTGGCACAACATGATTCCAAAGGTTGGTGTGAGTATGGATGAAGTGAACGCCGCTCGTGCGATCCGTAAGGCTCGTGCCGAGGGTAATAACGATGATGACCTAGGTATATTGTTTTTCTTAATTTAAATAGTATCCATCCTAGGTTGTGATATCAACATCACTAATATCAAGTGTTGGTATATGTAGGTTTTGCTGGAAATAAGTGTGTCTCTGTGTGTGACTACTATTGCTATAAATTCCAGACGCGACTAGGTATATTTAACCCAATACTACATGGTGGTCGCCTTTTCCAATAGTTCGTGGTCGACACATACATCAAGATAGAGACCTCTCGCTTAGACTACATCCGTAACAATCAGGCACAGATAAGGGCCGACATATACCAAGGTTTAGTGGATAGCTTGCATGCGAGTGAGGGTCGAGCAGATGCTATTGGAAAGCGCACTTTTTTGGCTACATCATTCATTGGAGGGCCGCGAGACATGAGGCGTCGGTACATGGATGCTATGGCTTTGGTGCGGAAGTTTGGTAAACAAGATATCTTTCTGACTATGACATGCAACCCTAATTGAGACGAGATCAAGGCTGAACTTTACCCCGGCCAGACGCCTCAGGATTGTCTGGATCTCATAACTCGGGTGTTCAAGGCAAAGTTGGAGGAGCTGAAGATGAGGTTGCTTGATTACGACATCCTGGGAAAGGTCCGGGCCTATGTATACGTGGTGGAGTTCCAAAAGAGGGGTTTATCACATGCCCACTTTCTGTTGATCATGCAGAGGAAGTTTAAGCTAACATGCCCGGAGCAGTATGATCTTCTCATATCAGCTGAGCTCCCAAACAAGAAGTACCCAGAGCTGTACAAGATAGTTACCAAGCATATGATGCATGGCCCATGCGGCTTGCTAAATCCCAATTGCCCATGCACAAAGGGTTGTGCTTCATGCAAGAACTGTTACCCTCGCTCTTTCTGTGAGACTACTTCACAGGGCAATGATTCCTACCCCATCTATAGGAGACGTGAGGATGGGCATAAGGAAACAGTTCGGGAACATGAGATGGATAATAGATGGGTCGTCCCTTACAACCCTTACCTACTACGGCTATTCAATTGTCACATCAATGTTGAAGCATGTGGTAGCATCAAGTCCATGAAATACTTGTTCAAGTACATATACAACGCCCATGGCCGGGCGTCTGTGGCTGACAGAGGCTGGCAAGACAATGATAAAGGGAACATCGATGAGATCAAACAGTATAGAGATGCTCGATGGGTGACCCCTCCTTAAGCCTTGTGGAGGATATACGGCTTTGACTTAAGTAAGAACTGGCCACTTGTAAAGTAGTTGCAGCTACATCTTCCCAACATGCACATGGTGGCATTTCATCAGCGTGATAAGATTGAATGAGTGGTTAACCGTCCAGGTGCTGATAGATCAATGCTGACAGCATATTTCGAGGCAAACCGGTCACACGAGGGAGCTCGTGGTATCTTGTATCGCGACTTCCCGGAGTTTTACACTTGGCAGTCGGATGGTAAATTCTGGAAACCAAGAGAATGTAGAATAGGTGGACAGGTTGGTAGAATCATCTCAGCTCATCCAGCCAAGGGAGAATGGTACTATCTACGAATTCTCCCGAACCATGTTGTTGGCGCTACCTCCTATGAGCATCTAAGAACCGTTAATGGTGTGATCCAACCAACCTTCTGTGAAGCTCCAGAGAAAAGGGGCCTGATCGGGAAAGACAACACACTAGATGAGTGTCTCACTGAGGCTACTCTATTTCATATGCCAACCTCGCTACGGAGGCTATTTGCAACGATCTTAGTATTCTGTGAGCCAAGCAATGTGTTCGGACTATGGCAAAAACACGCTGATGCGATGTCAGAGGACTATTGGCGGAATAATCCATCTTCAGTTGCTGTGGAATAGATGGTTTTGATTGATATTAGAAATATGTTGCAATCAATGGGGAAGGACATAAAGTCATTCCCTCTTCCAGATATTAACAACACGTATGACAACGCTCATGGTATTCCATGGGAGATTTTTGAGGAGGCAAGCATCGATATGAACATCGATGATGTGGCTCTTTTGGAGTCTCTAAATGATGAGATCATGTCTGCCATTGACACCGACCATGGCGGCTTGTTCTTTGTGGATGGACCTGGTGGCACGGGAAAGACTTTTTTGTACAGGGCTCTGCTCGCAAAAGTACGCAGTCAGAACAAGCTTGCTGTGGCGACAGCCACATCTGGTGTTGCCGCCTCCATAATGCCTGGTGGGAGAACCACTCACTCGTGCTTCAAGATACCTCTTACTATCGATGAAGGTGGTTGTTGTACCTTCACGAAACAGAGTGGCACTGCTAAGCTACTACAAACATCATCTCTCATAATTTGGGACGAGGCGTCTATGACAAAGCGGCAAGCAGTGGAGGCTCTAGACAATAGCCTAAGGGATATAATGGATCGACCGGAACTACCATTTGGTGGAAAGACTGATGTATTTGGTGGAGATTTCAGACAGGTCCTCCCTGTTGTCCAAAGGGGGTTGAAGGCTCAGATAGTTGATGCTTCCCTACGGAGGTCCTACCGATGGGATTTCATGCATCACCTGAAGCTGGTACGCAACATGAGGGCACAGAGCGACCCATGGTTTGTGGATTACCTGTTGCGCATCGGTGGTGGTACCGAGGAGGTTAACGGTGATGGCGATGTCCGTCTTCCGGATGAGATATGTGTGCCATATACTGGGGATGACAACAACCTTGATTCATTAATCGAATGCATTTTTTCAAGGCTCAATGAAACATGTCAAACAAAGACTACATCACTTCAAGAGCTATTTTGTCTACACAGAATGACTGGGTGGATATGATTAATATGAAGATGATCGGTCGTTTCCAAGGAGGGGAGATCGTGTACCATAGTTTTGACTCCGTGGTAGAGGATCCACACAACTACTACCCATCAGAGTTCCTTAACACTTTGAACCCCAACGGGCTACCTCCACATGTGTTAAAACTCAAGATCGGTTGCCCAGTCATATTACTTAGGAATATCGACCCTGCAAACGGACTTTGCAATGGTACGAGGCTAGTTGTCCGGGGGTTCCAAAGAAACACCAGGGACGCAGAAATTGTGCTGGGGCAGCATGCTGGAAAGCCGGTTTTCCTACCTCGGATACCCTTATGCCCCTCTGGTGATGAGATGTTCCCTTTCCAGTTCAAGAGGAAGCAATTTTCTTTTAGGCTCAGTTTTGCCATGACGGTCAACAAGGCACAAGGGCAAACTATCCCAAATGTCGGTGTGTACTTGCCTGAACCAGTCTTCTCTCATGGTCAATTGTATGTTGCTCTCTTTAGAGCCACCTCCAGATCCAACATCAGGATCCTCGCCCTCCCACCTAATGCTGAGGAGGCGAGAAACAATACTAATAAAAAGGAGTAGAAAAAGCCTAATAAGAAGGTGAAGAAAAAGATCTCAGCAATAGATGGCACATACACGAAAAATATTGTCTATAAGGAGGTCCTAACACCTTAGTGGAGAAGAAACAGGGCCGGCATGATGGCATTGCTCAAGTCCTTGAGGACCCGAGGTGGAGGACTTGCAGAGAAAAAGAATATTGATCTCCAACTCGGCTCAGTGTTGTATTTTATTTTGTTGGAAAGTATCTGAGTTTTGATCCTGCAAAACTATGTACCTTATGATGAGAAAAAGTGTATGAACTATAAATGTGTTTTCTTCATGTACAAATGCGATGACCAAAAGTTTATTTTTAAGGGTGAAGGTCATGACAATTTGTGATGAAGTTTTTTTATCCTTTAGTTCATCATGCGGCTTGTTCATGATAAATTACATGGTATACTGAACAACAAAGTAGTGTTTTGTTTTAAGTAGTGTTTTGTTTTATCTATGATTTATCCAAATAATATGCTATCAGATTAATCTAGAATAATTTACTCACAACTCACAAAGAATGAACATAGCATCAGATCCTCCATGCTCAGGAGATATGGGTGTAACGTTTTCTTAATAACATGTGCAACTTTTGTAATGAATCGAGCTTTTTTCCTTTTCTAACATAGCAAACTAACAATTAATGAAACAGTTTGTACTGTAACAAACATACCCTAGAATGGCTATACATGGTATGCGCTGCATTGTTTGTGATACATCGAGGATTTCTAGAACATAAAAACAATATCACAGAATTCCCATGTAAAGAAAAAAATCTATTCTCTCAAGTTTCTTATCTTCTGGATTTAACATATATAATACATGTTCAGGTGTCCTTTAAGATATGGAAACTATTATTGGAAACTTCTTTATACAACACAAACGTAATAGTTAATTATTTCAGAGTGAAATGTCTGGTTATTATGTGCTACTTTTCATGAGTGCATGGGATGGTGAAAGGCTTCAGACACCATTTTGCACTGGGAGTATTTTGCATGGGCATTGATACATACATTTTAGGATATGAATCCTAATTGTTTTTGATGCGTCTGTACGTATAAAATGTATGTACAGGATGCTTATGAACTAAGGAAGCGCTTCTTGGTGCACCTATTGACATGCAAGGAAAATCAATATGAGCGCAACATACATGAAGTTCTACGATATTATCTTAGGTGCTACATTAGCCTCACAAATGAAAAGGCATGAATTGTTATAGCATTCTTTATCTAGGTGATTCTTAGAAAATTGTATCAGAAGTTTAAGATATTTGGCATGTTGGATACGCTTTATCTCCACTATCTTTAATATGTATTTTGCTATTCAAATTTATAGCTTAGACAATGTATCGATCGTCTTCTTACCGCATTTTTTTAAAATTATCTTATTTTATTCAAAATTGAGTACCCATAGCATCGCACGGGCTTTACCTAGTACAAAATAATAAAGACATGAATCCCAGTACTCGTATTTTTAAATTTATTCTGAATAACCGTGATGTTCTAAGTGGTTGGCGATGTGCGCCCATATTGAGATCCACGTGGTAATATCATCTTAAGATCATCAATTGCATCGCCAGAGTAGATGCCTAGTTTATTAGAACCCAAACCTAAGGAGATCTAACAAACTAAGCTACATCTTGCATTGCTTTTCCTTCCCCTCACGCGCAGGACGAAGGCTCTGCTAACTGGGAGTGGGAGGGTTAGTTGATGTGCAAAGGAATGAGTTCGCCTGCTGTCCCGTAGTAGCATGGAAATGAAGGAGAGAAGAACCAAAACTAGTATATGGTTTCATAACATGTTCTTTTTTGTTCATGTCAGGCACTAGTTGCACTGCTGCAGGCAGGTAGGATAACGGAAATAATATAATGTTCAAAGTTCAAAGCCCCGACGATCAAATGTTTGTACACGCATTGGAAAATGGAAAACACAAAAACTCGAAGCCTTGAAGAACTTCAAATGTGAAGCCCTTTGACTGTCATCAATCAATAATTCCGTATGTATACGGGGAATGTAATTCTCGCTGAAAAATGAACTGGGGTACGGCAGCATGTATGACCAAAAATGTACTATCTCTAGCTAGGTGCCCAACATATAGATATATATATGTAAAGGACGACAGCATATCTGTAAGTCCACCTAGCTACCAATATAAATTACTTCAAGCAGGTGTCCTCCAACTTAAGCACCAGAAGCCTGGTCCTGTTTTCCTCCTCCCGGAGGGAGTTGCGGAAGTCCGAGCATGCATCCTTGAGCCCTTGGCAGTTGTGTTGCTCAGCCAGCGCCAGTTTGCTCGCCACCGTGGTTGCCTCAATGAATTCGCTTAGGTTTTCTTCGCATACCAGCTTCAACTTGCCAAGATCGTAGATATCTGCCGCGACAAGCAAATGCTGCCACAGCATCATCACATCATCACAACAGTAGTCGTCGTCGTTGTCGCTATCACTTAGAATCTCTGGCAGTGAGTCACAGTAGATGAACCCAAGCAGTAACCTGAACACTTCCGGTTCCATGTCATCTACGCGTATGGCGCTCGCAGTTGTGCCCTCTTTCATGGGGCCCAAGAGCCCCGCCGTGAAGACGGGAGACCGGGCTGCCAGCACGCAGCGATGCGTCATGAATGTCTCGCCGCCGACCTCGAACGTCACGTCGGCGCCCTCGCCGGACAGGAGGAGGCCGCCGAGATGCTGTTGAAGGCTTGGTGGCGGTGACACCACAACCGGCGACGAAGAAGAGCGCTCATCGGCGTTTGCGGTCCTGGTGACCATGATGTCGCACCTTACCGTGAAACTGTAGTTCTTGAGATGCCCTGATCGCTCGAATAGCCTTCTTGTCACGAAGCATGGGTAGCCCCAACACTCTTCACCAGAGAGGTTCCACCTCCCCGACGTGCGGATGCGCGACGCCTCTTGCATCTCAACCTGATCAATGAAGCTGAAACCAAACTGGAAAGTCACATGCTCGTCGACAGGGCAGCCATCTTCTTCGTCGAGCGAGAGGTAGAAGGAGATGAAGTCTATGTTACAATCTTCACAGCCATTAGGGTAGTAATCGATGAGCCAACGATAGCCTCCGACTCTGAATTGTTGAGACTCTATGCTCTTGCCATTGGGGGTGTCGTCTTTGGTGCGCGAGTACCCGCGGACCACGAACAGGTGGTACCCGCTGTCCGAGGAGTCGGCGGCGGTGTCCCAGGCGGATCCCGACGCCTTGCCGTCGACGACGAGAGAGACACCAGCAAACGACATGGGAACGGGCAAACCAGCCGGGATTTCCGCCCATGTGGATGAGATATACACTAGGAACTTGGCGAAGATCGAGGAAAATAGAACTCGATCCGCAACCTCCTTTTTCTTTGTGAACAAGAAATTAAAAGATAATTTGGTTTGATACGATCTCGTTGCTGGAGATATAGGATCCAAGTAGTTGTACAGATAAGGGAGTCCATGGAATGATGGAAACAAACGATCCCACAGCAGACTCCAAACAAAATTTGCGCTTAGATTCAATCCCTTAAATAAAATTATACACCAACCATCGGTTGCAGAAACCTTACCCTAATAGTGCTCCGTTCTGTATCCAAATTGCCATATCCTTAGAAAAGTACCGTATTGTGGTTTCAACCTTCAACTACAAAACCGGAAAACGAGAGTCATCCAATTGCTGAAACCGGACAAGTTTAACCCGTTGGGTGGTTTCAAAGGTGGTTCTATATTTTTTTTAAAAAAAATAAAAAATTTTATTCAAAACTAATTCATTTTAAATTAGAAAAATATGAAGTAGTACCAAATTTTTTCTAAAAATATAATGTATCTGTTGTTGCTTTATTTGAATCTTATTTACTAAAAAATAATAGGCATAACTACAAGCAAATAAATAATTAAAAATAGTAAGAAATTGAATCAGAATAACTGACAAGTAGATTGCTGATAGATAATTTATATTTTTAGAAAAATGTTGGCACCCGTTTTTCTTTTTATTTAAAATAAATTATTTATGATTCTTTAAGTTTACACTTGAACATTTTTAATTTTCATAAAATGAAAAGCCACCTTTATGAAACCACCCAAAGGACCAAAATTGTCCGGTTTTGATAGTTGGATTACCTTCTTTATCCGGTTTTGTAGTTGAAGATCTTTTATGATAATTCGAGGGTGTAAACTGGACTTTTCTCTTAGCAAAACATCTTATATGGTGTCTATAAATGAGTTTGATACAATGGACGGATCAGTTGGAGGCAACAACTATCCAGCTAATTTTCTCTAAATGGGTGGAGGCAACTAGCTCAATGGTGCTAACTTAGAGTTATTAGCTGAAAATAATAAGCCTTGTTTTGATTAGTTAGAGCTAAGATTAACTAGATGGCTCTACTGAGTGGATCCAAACAGGCATTTGGAAAGAGAAAAGCAAGCCCATGGTCCAAACAGGCCCTGTGTGGTGTGTCATGTTGTGAGAACAGAGCTGGTTATAAGTAGTGGATACTCGACCGGCCAATAACCCTACAACTATCATAGCAGTGTAGCACTGAGAGTAACCAAACTATTACAGCGAAGGGAAATGCAAGGGGTCCAACAAACCAGTTTGAGTTCAAACACAGCGCTCAAATGAAAGCGAATCCAACGATCGAGATGAGAAACCCCAAGCACCAAGGCGATGCTGATCCTCCACACAAAACAAAACTGACACTAGCAAGGGGGTAATTTGTCAAGATTTCGATTGGAATTCCGATTGATTTGTCCGGTTCCGATTAGAATTCCGATTAATTTGTTCAGGTTCCGATTGACAGACCAAGAAATCATTGCTTGCTTTAGAAATAGTAGTAGAGATTTAAAAAAAAAGGAAATTTTGTTCTTCCGTAGCTCCTGCACGCAATCACTTCCACCTTGCTCCGGCCCTGCAGAGCCAATAGATAAACGAACTATCAATAAAAAATGAGCTAGAAAAATGAATGGCAATAACATCTATCTAAGAGCAACAACTAACTGTACATGCAGAGAACCATACTTGATGACTATCACTACTACAAAATTTCATTAATCGCGACCTTTTGAAAAGACCTCAGAGGCGGGCAGGCCGGCGGCCCGCCTCGGTTAACCGTTGCCGGGCCCCCGGCCGTACAACCGCCTCGGTTAATAAGTTAACCGAGGCGGGCAACATTACATAATCGCTTCGGTTAATCATGATTAACCGAGGTGGTTGGGTTACACCGACCGCCTCCGTTAATGAATTATCCGAGGTGGGCAACTTAAACCAACCACCTCGGTTAATGATGATTAACCGAGGCGGTTTCTTCTTATGTGCCCGCCTCGGTAAAGTTCCCTATATATAACAGCCCAGCCCCCTTCTTCCTCCCCGCGGCTCCTCCTCCATTTTTGGGTGTTTTGAGCTCAAAACACCCCAATTGACCATTTTAGAGGGGGGAGGTTTTGCCCTTGAATTTGGTGAGGGAGAGCACTGCAAGAGGTTGATTTCTTACTCTCCAACTCTCATCTCCTCTCTTTTACATGATTTAGTTGCTTTTCTTCTAGATCTAGATCTAGATCTAAATGGAGGAGAGAGAAGCAGATCCAGATCTAGATCTGCTTATTTGACTCTAGTTTTTCGCTATGTGCAAGGTCTCGTTCATGGATAGGGCAAAGTGGATGTACAAGATACTAAGGGTTGGCAACGATCTAACTTTCCTGCATCATGTGAGAAAATTTATTGTTGCTGCGAAAAAGCATTGTGTGAGTCTGGGTCGGGAGCGCATCTTTTGTCCATGCAGTAGCTGCGAGAACAAACTTCTCCAGAAATATAACGTGGTTCAATCTCACTTGATCCGGCATAGTTTTTTCAAGGATTACACCATTTGGAAGTTTCACGGCGAAGCAGATCCGAGTGTCACCGGTTGTCGGTTTTGAAAATGGGCGACAGCTAAACTACTTGACAACGTGTGTCGCGCGTCGTGATCGGAGGTGGCCTAGCACACAATGACTCGAGGGATTATACTGGTTCACGCGAGAACGCTCTACGTCCAGTCGGGGGTCAGTCGGATGTATTGCTCGAGCCCAGGTGCTCATGAGAGTTGGGGAGTATAAGCTTTTCGATTCCTAGAGAGCTAGAGTGTTCTATCTCGTGTTCGAATCTAAGGGACCCCTCTTTTATAGTTCAAGGGGGGCCCACATTACAGTAAGTTCCTTGGAGGAGAAGGCTTCGGGGGAAAATATCTTTGACTCCGTCAGTCGAGCGGCTCATGCTGTTGACGGATTCGTACATGTGGTAAGTCGGCGATGTCCTTGGAAGATTGCGTGATCCTGAAATCCTGGGGGTCTCCTGGTCTTCAAACCTGTGCGCCAAGTATGGTCAAGTGTTGGGTACAGGAGTCCTGATGGGATGTTGCAGCCATCCCATCGGTGGAGACTGTTTATATGCCAAGTCCCATCTCAGATGATGGTTTCTTGGAGGTCAAGCCTTGACGACGTCTAGTTTGATCATCATGAAGGACCAAGTGGATGCCACAGTGGCGGTCTTCTGCCATGACAGTGGCACAGTGGCCCACTGTTGAGCGTACGACCTCAGGAAGGCCGCGTCCACTTGGTACGGCCGGGTCTGCCCCTGCGGGGTCAGGTCTGCATGTTCGTGACCAAGTGGGACTTCCCTTCTGGGCAGCCTGAGAGGTAATAAATCCGTCGGGAACCTAAGGGGAGGAAGAGATGCGGTGCCTATGGCCCTCAGCCGAGTCTGAACGAGAACACTCCGACTCGGTGTCATGGGCTGTAGAGTCTATTTCGGGGGAATCTCCCAAGCGGGTCTTATGGGCCTGGACGGTCCACGAACATTGTGCGCTTTATGGTCGTGGGCCGAGAATCTTTCGGCTTTGTTCTGACAAGGCGGGCCCGCTAGTGGCCCCGGTTCTTGGAACCCAGCAGAGGCCCCCGAGCGTCCTTGCGATTTGTTTTAATCGCGCGGATGTTTTATCTTCGCCGAGGGGTAGTTAATGCGTGTGGGCGGCGCAGCGTTACGTGGCAAATGTGCAGAGAGGTTACCCTTTCGCCCGACAGTTCGTCCGAGGGGTCGCCGGGTCATTATGACCGTTCTGCACCGCCTTCCTCGTGCTTTCCCGATGGGCGGAGTTGACGGGTGCTTGGCCCGTTATGTCGCATCGGAGGCCTATCATTTTCCTTTTAGGGGAATCTGTCCCCTGTGCGAGGGAACTGTGCGGTCCATGTGCGGGCGACCGCTAGGGTTTTTGACTGGCCTTCCTTGGGCTATAAATAGGAGATGCGCTGGGTGCGTTCCACAACTCGCCCATGTCATGTTTCGTATATCGCGGTTGTGTTGTGTGCACCCCCCTGAGGGCAGCGTTGGTTCTTCCAACATCTGGTGTTAGAGGAGAGTTTGTGAGTAGTGGGGGACAAACTGCGGGAGCCAGCGGATCGCTGCCGAAATCGTCAAACCAACCGGCGCGCCATGTCTTGTTGCGGGCGACCATTGCTGAGTTTATCGTAACCGCTCAATCGAGTGGGCGCGGCTCGCGATGGGGCTTCGGCTGCCGGACGATGATCTTCGGCTGTCGGCGGCGATCTCGAGCTTGACGTCGCAGCCCAGTGGCGGATGTCTCAGTGCTTCGACCGCTCCGATCGGGAAGACGGGAGGAACTCCTTGTTCTGTTCGAGGGCCAAGCGTGCTCTCAAGAACTTGGGGGTCCCTAAGTTGGGATCTTGTTCCTCTTCTTCCCGGTCGATCGACAGTCTCTTGGAGGACACGTCCGTTGAAGGTGGAGGTGGCCAAGGAAGAGCTCTTGAAGCATCTTCTTCTTTGAAGGAGAACTCGGTTGTCGGCAGCATCGAGCAGGCTACCCGGTGGTGTCCCCGTGCCTAGGCATCTGTAAGGGCGGCGATGTTAGAGGAGGGTTTGCAAGGCGGATGTGCCTCCGCACCTCCCCGCACTTGAAGCAGCCGTTCCTTAGGACTCTAGGGTTGCTCCCTTAGTGTACCTTGTAACAGCCTTGAGCCGAGTGTACATTGTAATGTTTGTTTCGCTAGAAATGAAATGATTTTCCCTGTTCAGATTGCTTCGTTTGTTTGCATGTCTGAGGTCGTTAAGAGGAACGATTTCTTTGCGAATACTTTGGACTGAGTCGAAAGTGCCCCGGCTGACGGGGTCTTTTTTAGCGCGAGCATCATCACGGGATCTGAACCTTCCGCTGAGGCGCGAGGTCCAGTTCTTCCCTCGTCCTTTGCAGTCAGAGGGGGTGAGTCGGCGTCGTTTATCCGAGTGGATTTTTGACTGAGCCGAGTGCGCCTTGGCTGGCAGGGTCTTTTGTGCGAGCGGCGTTGCGAAATCCGAATTTCTTCATTTTGGCGTGCGGTTTAATTCACCCCCCGCGACTTCCGTAGTCGGAGGGGTTGAGTCGGCGTCACTTATCCGAGTGGACCGAGTGACGTGCTCGGTGAGCTCCTAACAGGTGGGCTCAAGCGCATTGCTTCGAGTGATCTGAGTGACGCCCAGTTTCATTGTTCGTGACGAGGTTGGCAAGGCCTGCATGAGGCGCGTTACTACTCCACAACCCACCCATCCCAGTCAGATTTCCTGAGTCGTTCGATCTACTCGGGCGGCCCATTGGCCTCCCCTCCGGTGTGGATTCTGTGGGTTCGGCTAGAGGTCAGGATTGGACGAGAAAACTGTGGCATTCTGAGTCACACGGGGCGAGTCGGGTAGCGACTGCTGGAGTCGGCCATCTGTTTCTCCCCTGGCTCTATTCGACACAAGACAGCCTAGAGCTCGCTGGGAGCCGGCTTTCGAACCTTGGTCTATGAGTCTACGGACTCGGCACGTTTCGTACCTGAAAATAGATTCAAGAACGATAGGCAAAGTAGATTTGCAAATGAGAATGCAGGGGTGTGCATTGGATCTCACAAGTGCAACGACGGTTGTGGTGCAGTTTTACCTGGGGACGTCTAGCGTCGTTACGTGTTAGGTCGCACTAAGGCACTTGACGAGACACCTTGCTTGCCGTACCTCCTGCGCTTACGTCTAGCAACTGCCCCGGTTCCCGTTCCTATTGCAGTCATGGGTCAGGCGGAAATGCGGGAAGGGTCGTACCTCTTGGCCTTTTCACAGGAGTCGAGGGGTCGCACGACACGTGGAGTCGTTTCTCGGCTATAAATACCCTGTGTCCCCCGCCAGCTTCTTCACCAGCGAGCGGCAGTTGCACCTTTCCTACAGAAAGAGAGAAAGAAAGAAAAAACCTCAGTCCTCCACTTCTCGTTCCGCTTGAGCCCGCGTCGAGATGGCCGCTAGGAAGCGTCCCGTCGGCAAGGGTTTGAGGGGCCGTTGCAGTGGTCCACCGCATCTGCGCGTGTTGCTTCGCGCTCAAGGTGAATGGTGCCTCTTTCTCTCATGGTCCGTTCTTGATCGGGATCGTAGGAGACTGATGTTGTGGTTGGTGCTGGGCTGCTTTGACTGGTGCCAGGATATACCTGGCGGGACGCGGTCCTGGAGGCGTTCCTTCATCTGACTCTTCGCAGCCTCAATCGTCATCACCCTCGGGATCTGCGTCGTCATCGGAGTCCGATGGGAACGCGCGCAAGGTGATCCGCGACCTCGTGCAGGAGGGTGCCGAGGTGCGGGAGCGGTACTCCGAGGCGACGCGGGAGCTGGACCATGTTAGGGTCGCGTTCGAGGCCACGGAGAAGAAGGCCACCGACATCAAGGGCGCCCTGGATGCCGCAGAGCTGGAGATCGCCACGACCCACATCAAGGCGGCGGATGCCCAGGCGCTCACCGCAGGTTAGTCCACGTTCGAGGCTATGTTCGCTCGTTACTGTCGGTCTTCCAGGTGGAATGTCGTTTGATTGATCTCATATTCCAGGGCGATAGGAGGAAGTGGCCGCCGCCCGAGCGGAGCTGGAGGCCCTGCAGCGATGCCACACTGACCTGGAGGAGCATCACGGCGACCTCTCGCGCGCCACTCTGACGGCGGTGGTGGCCATAGGGCCGGGAGGGCGTCTACTGCCTGACCGTCTGCGCACGCTTCTGTTCGCGTGCGGGACCTGGTAACCGAGGGCGTGCGTCAAGGAGGAGCCACCTCCCTAGCGGCGGTGTAGTCGCGCTCCACGTGGGACTTGCATATGTTCCCGTTGTCGGTGTTTTACCAGCAAGCCTACCTAGGGATACCCTAAGGTAGCAGACTTGTGGTTAGGGTGTCACCGAGATCAGGAACTCGATGGTGCAAGGAACACAAGGATTTAGACAGGTTCGGGCCGCAGTATGCGTAATACCTTACGTCTTGTTTGGTTTGTATTGCCTTGGGATTATGCGTTATGTTCTGGAGGGTTCCCTATCCGCCCTTATATAGTCTGGGGGGACAAGGTTACATGGAAGTCCTAGTTTGGTACGAGCTTAGGAGTCCTAACCGAGTACTCTCAGGTAGTTTCCTTCTTTACCGACTAGTTGCACTAGCTTATGAGTACTTTACAGTATGGATAAGGTATGGGACATGCCCCACCCCTTACTCTAGAATATTCTATACCATGCGTGCAGTCCCGTTGCCCCGGGTCTAACAAGACCCCGAGCTCTTCATAGCCGAGTACTGCAGGCATCGAGTACTTCTGGACGCCATCCTTTGGTTTCTGCTGAAACTCCGTCTTGAATGTGTCTCCCGAGTACTTTCCTTGGCTGCTCGAGGCTATGAGGTGCTCTAGCCCCGAGTACTTTTAAGTCTTTTTCTCTATGGAGTAGCCCCCGAGCCTTAGGTTGAATCGAAGAATCAGGTTGAGGGTCTCACTAGTCTTGAATCTTCTTCCTTATCTTCCAAATATTTCTGCAAAATAACCATCGATGACACGTGTCCCGCAGCCCCCGAGCCTTGAATCCAAATCCAAAGGTTTGGAAAAAAGGATCCAAAAGAACGTGGCATACTGAACAGTGTTATGTACAGAATATGTGCAAATATGGTTCTCCCTGGAAATCAATTGGTTCAAAATTTGAAAAACCCCTTTTTTTGGAAGTCTATCCCTGAAAAAATGGTTAATCAAATAAACTCCCCAAAACTCTTTCATCTGCGCCTACAACCCTCGGAGGAAAGGCAGTACATTGTTGGCGGAGCTGGTCTTCAGATCAAGTAGGGGAGGGGTAAGAAGTATATCGACTATACTCTTCCCACAAACCACTCGGGCTGGAGGTCACTCTGGTTCTACATTGGGAATCACAAGCTCGCACTGCCAGAGAGGACTTCAGGGAAGGCAGTGTGGAGGCCCGAGTGGAAAGAGAAGTTGAATGAGAACCAGATGGTTCAGGTGGATGACCTGCTCGAGTTGATTGCTATGCACAAAGAGACTGGAGTGACTGGAGCGTCCGTTCTGGCCTGCATGTACAAGCGACGCATCATGCCTCTGCAGAAGAGGTGCCGCTTTGGGTTCGAGTACCTGAGCAGTAACGATCCTTCTCGCCTTTCCTCTGAGATTCTTCCTGCGGAGACGGCACTCGAACGTACTCATCGAGTACGGCTCGACGTGCATACCATGTCGTCTGTCCCGAAGCTCTTCAGTGCAGCAAACCCACCAAAGCCGGTATGAGTAGTAAACTTGTCGAGTGCTTTGAGTACGCGTAGTTGCGAGTTATCACTGACTGTTATCTTGTTTTTGTAACTGCAGGGACTCACTGATTTATTCTGGTGTCCTACTCCAGATCCTGAAGTTCCTCGAGCAGATCACCTCAAGCCAAGTGCGTTTCAGATGCTCTAAGACCATGAAGAGATGATGGATTCTGACGACGGTGTTCCTCTGGCAGTGTTTTTGAAGAAGTCCGACAAGGAGTCGAGTAGCAGCAAGGAGATCCCGAGCCACCCGACCAAGCCGCGAGTGGGCATGAGGAAACGCAAGCTCAACCTTGTGGGCCTGTCGGATGACAACCCAACAAATCTGAGCTTCCCCCTTTAGCAGCTGCATACTGAAGCGAACACGGTCCTGGTAAACCACCTCAAATACATCCATCTTGTCCTCAACATAAGTTAGCCAATCCGCTGCCTGGACTGGGGTACCATTGCCATCGAAGGTGTCCAGCTTCATGCTCATCCACTGCATCAGTGATATTCCACTAACCGGAAGGGCCATCTCACGAGCAATAGGGCCACCAGTAGCAGGAGCGGCACACACGGGTAGGAATAGCACCAAAAGTAGCATTGCCCTGCCTCAAATTACTTATCTCGTTCTGCATTTCCTGCATCATGGATAGCAATTGTGCATTGCTAGCACCAGCCTTAGGATTTGGTAGATCATCCGTATGCTGCCCACTAGCTCCGGAACGACCACAACTACGTGTAGTAGCAGGCATAGCTGCAACCACCAATACAACAAATAGGCAAACATATTACATACAAGTAATTGAAAGCACAAGAACACATCAAGACATATAAAAGAATACAAAATAAGCAAGAACAAGCAAACTCAAACCCAACCTACATGTGCAAGTGTGTCAAATTTATTTTGGAAAAGCATAATTAACATAGAACATTTAACCAAAAAGCTTTGATACCAAATATAACACCCCAGACCACCGATTCCTGGGATGCCACTAAACTCCACAACTAACGGCTGAATCTAAGAGAATTCAGCTAAATAACAATAAAGCAACGCGGAAGCAGAAATAAGGTTTCACTTAAATAAGAAGTATGGAAAAGCAAGTTAAGACAAAGGTTAACCTAAAAACAAAATAAGCAAACAACATCTCCAACAAACTTCAACATTTAGTTTTCTTTACAGCACAAATAGAACACGTGAAACATGAATAGTGAAATGTGCTGCTACTCCCCAACCCTTCATGACAAGCTTCAAAAACCTGGAAAGAGTAAAGTAGGCGTGAGATTTTAAAATCTCAGCAAGCATCTTGTTTTGACAAGCTACTTAAATCACAAATTGATTAAACTTCAAGTGTAGGCATCAACAAAAATTAAAGTATGAATTTTATTAAATAAAACACATATGCTAAAATTTAAAATCCAAGAAGCATATATTTTTCCAACATTGATACATCAAAAACAAGTAATGTTGATATCTTCCATGAATGAAAATGAATGCAAATGCCATGACTTCTTTTACATCGCACCCCTCCTCGAGCAACGCACGGTGTGTACCGGTACTATCGCAACCATAGGATCGCGATCTGCTTCAAATGCATGTAAATGCTAATGCACATGACATGATGAATTGTAATAAATATTGACAGCTCAACTCATAAGATAATTGTTTAACAAATTTAAACACAAATAAATCCACCATGTTCAGATCAGCCATAGTTCTGAAATAAAAAGAAGGTGAAGTAAGTAACAAGCCAAAACAGTAGCGAACCACCGCTACGATTACTTGCCTCCGATCAAAGGCGACAACCACTTCAAGTACGATCCGAAGCACTACCACCTGTTTTGATAACAAAACCTCAATTCACGAACTAAAACAAACATATAAGAACAGTAGATAAATCGTTCCTACACCCGAAACCCTCAAACCAAAAGGAAAGGCTAAAACAACTTATGTCACATTCATTCGATGAGAACAGCAGTGCTTCTTTCTTTTATATCTTTTAACATACAACAGCAAACACCGCAAAAGAATACAATTTAGAGATCTAAAGAAAGAGATCTAAAACTTCACTTCATAACTCATATATAAATTATATCGTTAAGGTAGCATAAACCTTAACTGAACATCTCTGATATTTTTATGACAGCAAAACAGAACATGCCAACAAATAACTTCATGTCTGCAGTTCTACAAGGGGTAAAATTATGGATCAAAGACCAATCAAAATCTTGAAACATATACTAAAGCACTACTATAAATTGGGCAACCATTGTAAGCAGTAAGTATGCCTAAGACCAGGAGGAATTGAATACTGAGAACAACAATGCCTTTACCAGCAGCCATCTAGTGATTTCCATATCTCCAAAACTACTGCTCCAAAAATTATAAACTACCACTCCGGAGAAAGCTGAAGGAATTATCTACAACTTTTCCAACTACCACAAAGAGAGAATCGGCCATCAAGGTGGTCTGAAACTGAATAGATCTAAAACTGTTCTGAACACTGACAAAAATCGACAGCCATAAGGAAAAGACCATATCTCCCAGATTACTCGGCCAGAAAATGCAATTCTTGATTCCAAAGAAAGATTACGATGTCCTCTGCATAAGTATGAATTTTGAACGAATTTAACCGGCCTAAAAACCATGGGGATCCTCGGTACAAAGATAACTGCACACTCTGAAAATTCCTGGGCGTCCAGAAAACGATCAATTCAACAATTCCTCTTGAGACCTTGCCTCTAATCGACATCTATCACTTGCTACCAAGGCAAATACATGCAGAACACATGTGGTGCATAGGAGTAAGGCCTCACCTAGGGTTTTGTCTTGAACAAAAACGAACAGGGAACCAGGACACGATTACCTCATCATGTGCCCCTCCTATCCCTTGATCCGTTTCTGCTGATTCTTATACTGTCTTCTCCTTCCTTCTCCTTGTTCCATGGCCGCAGCGAAACCCAAATCAGATGGGGAAAGAACTCATGAACAGAAAGGCAGAGGGGAAAAACTCACCAATATGAGGGCACCAACGCTGGACCCTCTGATGTCTCTCTTACCCCCTCTCTGATTTCTCTACGCAGCCATGACCAAGGAAAGCAACAACAATGGAGTCTGGCAGGAAGAAGGGCTAGGTTTGGGGGAGAGAAAACAAAAGGTGCGGTTGAGGGGAAGCCCACGAATTGGAAACGGACAGGACAACGAAGAGGTATTACTGTTTCACGCGGTACTGTAGCAATATATTCCATTGGAGGAAAAAAAATCATAACTCTTTGATCCTAATTCCAAATGATGTATATAAGTAGTCAAACGGATTGCATTCGACGAGATCTTCACATCTATGCTCTTGAATTGTCCATCCGAGCAATGAATAAAAAGTCAATTTTTTGGCCTCTCTTCAAATACCCGGTCAACCTTTAAATAAATTCCGTATTCCAACTTGCAAAGCGTATTTCCATACTTCACGGATCCTAGGTGTTACAAAGCCATTTGATGTCATCTGGCATGGAATTCTTTTGAACCAGTTTAGGAAGGCAAGCTTCCCATCAGGGGTGCAGGGGGCATAAATATTGGTAAGCAACCAGTTTTCTCCTGAGAGCAAGCACTGAAATTCCATATAGTCAGTGCAAAATCATTTTGGAAGACCTTGTTACCACTGAACTTTGAGCTATTCCACAAGATTATACTTCCCCTAGAAGCTCCAATGGAAAGGAGGAATTCAAAAGAGTCGTGATGTGAGGGACTAAAATTCCTGATATAAAGAGAGTCAAAGAATTCATGCTTGGTTTCTTGTAAACAGATACTGCCATATTTTGATTCTTTGATCTTACTTTTGACTGCGTCCCATTTGCCAACAGAATTAATTTCTCTGATAATCCAACAAAGAACAACCCAAGCTCTATTAGAAGTGTTGTGATTCATTAAGACACCATGAGAAAAGTAACTAGTAATGATCAAAAGCACAGCAGTTAATCAAGCAGAGCCAGCACCCGGCCACCAAAGGTTTGCAAGCAAAAATAAGAGAGAGAGCCTGCCAAAAGGGCGAGTAGCATAATCCAACACTGCTAGGTCCCAAAAGATAAAGCCCATTACATATGGAGACAAAATAAATAAACCCTGAGAAAGTCATAGGGGTCATGTCAAAAGTGGCATGGAACACCATGCTGACAGGAGGAGTACAGGGGAACTCCTCATTTCTTGGCTTTCTTGTTGGTTTCATCTGTGAAGTCATCGGCCTTCTTCTTCTTCCCTTTCTCAGCATCAAGCTTGGAGGGCCAGTATTTGTCCCCAATTACCTTCTTAGAAGAACTTTTTGCAGAAAGTGTTTCATCAGTTAGCTTTTCAGGAGCCAGCTTGCAGATTTTCTCCCCAATTTCCTTGATGGTTGGGTTGTCAAGGGCAGGGGGTAAGGCAACACATGCAAAGCAGTTTCTGCTAGCACAACTATCATGCTTAAACCCATCATTTCTGTCCCTAATCCTCAGGCTTCTTCTAACAGCTGTCTCAACAAGAGGAGTAACAGGAGCGGGCCTCTTCCACATTTTGTGCTAGGCGAGGCAGCTTCAAGGTCAAGGGGAGTGGCTTCTGCAAGAGTGTCAGGAGAGTTGTCCACCTGTTCTTCCAGGAACTTGCAAGCAAAGTTGACCTTCTCAGGGCAGACTGCAGGAATAGCAAAGGACATCAAGGCAGAGTGCTTGGCACAGCTGATCAAGACAGACCAAGTCTTTGAGCCCAAGAATTTCTTGGCCCAATCAAAATGTGATGGGCTCAGCAGCATCACAATGAAGAAAGGAGCCCAGTCTGAGGAGATGTGCACAACTTGCTCTGGGCAGCCCACAGGAGAGAAGTCTTTGGCCCAAAGCCTATAGAGATCAGGATTGGGCCTCCTCGGCTGGATCAAACAGCCCATGTAATCTTGTAACCTAGGGTCCATTTGGGGCCCAAAGTTGTTCCCAGGGCCCAAGTTTGTCAAGGAAACATTAACATTCAGATTCCAATTGGTGGAAGCAATTGAGTTGTTTCCAGTGGGCACATGTAGTAACTGGTCAGGCAATTGGTTGTTCTGAGGAGCAAGAAGGTCTTCAGCAAATAGGTCCACATGGTTGTCCTGGACAGGCAACTGAGGTTGGACTTGGTCTCCCACCAGGGGCTATTGTACCACAGCAGGTAGAGGAAGGACCACATTTTCAGGAAGAAGAGCTTGTTCATTTAAGGTCACATTCTCTACAACTTCAGGCACAAGTTGGTTGTCAAGCTCCATATCGTTAATGATCCCAGTTTCTGGAACCAAGTTCACCAAGTCATCGGAGCTAGGGTGAATAAAAGCATTGAGGTGGTCCTGAAGCATGGAGTTCTGAGCAACACTGCTTCCAGAATCGACAGGGGTGATAAGTTCAGCTGGATGTTCATCTCCTCTTGCATTTCTCCCTGTTGTTCAGCCTCTTGGGTACGAGGTTCAAGCTCATCCTGAAACATGATCTCTTGTACAAGTTCCTGAGGCTGGGGCTCAAGATTGAGGTCAGGGATACCATTGTCTAGCTGCTGCTGTGGAGCCTGAAAGTTTGCATGGTTCCATTGGATAGGCTGAAGACCAGGTGCAACAAAGTGAACATCAGGGCCTGGAGGTGGGATATCCTCATCTTGCAGTGGTCCTCCCATCAAGTCTTGTTGAATGATTTCACATTGCATAGTCCATGAAACCCCTTCAAAATCATCCCCCTCTGACATGATCAAATAATGTGGAATGTCAGCAAGATCAGTGACCCTTGCTTTGACAATCACTCAGGCCAGTATATTGTCCCTTTGCCAAAACAGCATTATTCCAAAAGACTTGATGGAGTCACCAATTTCCTCCACATTTCTACAATCTGGAGGGTACCCAATAAGCATGAGCCAACATTCACGACTAAAAAGTACACGTCTGGCATTGAGGCCTCTGTTGTGGCTGACAAAGTCAAAAGTCAGCCCCTGAAGATGATGTGGGCTATGGTGGATTAAGGAATCCCTATCAGACGCACGGCTCATTCTGACAAAAGCTTGACCAGGACCAAAAGGGCATTTCTGAATTTCTTTGACTACTAGCCCATACTCATACTTTATTCATCACAACTAGCACTTTCTGAAGGAGATTAATTAAAGAGTGATCATGATCACTGAGTTAGGGCAAAAAGATATATATTAGTATCTATTAGCCTCTTGAATACATGGTCTTGATTGGCTAATTCCTAATAGGAGATTGGATTCGTTGAACTCTTTCCTGGTTTTTATGTTATGTTCTGCCGTACGTGCTGAAAAATTTAAGAGATAACATGACTGGATTGGAGAGTAACAGATGGGAGATAACTTATAACATATCTCTGAACGGTTATCCAGAAGAGGAAAAGATGAAATCACGAAGTAATGGACCAACGCATGACGGATAGACAGGATCATACTTCACAAGAAGCAAGAGAGACAGGCGGACGACTTCCTTGGTAGATCGACTTCCGGCGTGCTGCCGTCGGATGTAGTGAGTCTCGCTGGCGCTCGCCGGCCTGCCACGAACTCGTGATGCATTTATGGCTCGCGTATGTGTGGCGGCGGCGTGAGCATCTTCCTCCTCTGATCCCGAAAAGAAACTATCCAATCCAACAACAAAGTAGAGCCGCGTCCTCGATGAAACTGGGAACGAAAAATATATCCAATCCAACAACAAAGTGGAGCCACTTCCTCGATGAAACTGGGAACGAGAAGTCTACCGGTGTAAACAAATAGTATCAATACCATGTACAAACCTGAGGGGGGCCCTTGGAAATGGGGGCCAGGGGCAGCCGCCCCTCTTGCCCCCCCCCCCCTCAGGGCCGGGCCTGCCTGGCCGTGCTTGCTCACGCTCGCGCATGCGCGACATGCCGGCCCCACGACGCGACCGCACACTGCCACAGGCACCGCGCCGTGCCGCCCACCTCTGACCACCGAAGGGGTCGTGGTACCGCCGGCTCGACGAACATGATCTCGCGGCGGTGGACCTTCTGAGTCCTTTTGGAGGCAAATCCTGATTCGCCGCCGAAGATGACATTGACCACCTTGGATACGTCCGGGAATTCACCGGCTTCTGTCTTGTTCTCCGGATCTTCGTTGTCCTTGGCCTTCTTCTTCTTCTTCTTATCGCCCTTCTCCAAAGGCGGAGCGTTGAGGGACCTCCGGAGCTGGTAGCACTCGAAAGCAGCGTGCTTCGAGTGTGGGTGCCACGGACATTGCTTCTGCATGAGTTTGTCGAACTCCTCTTGCAGGTTGGATGCCTTCTTGCCTCGCGGGCGCGGTTGATAGCTGCGACGAGATCGTCTGGCTTGCGCTTTCGGGAGGATCCCGAGTAGTCCCGCTGGCTTCTGTCATTGCAGTGGTCGTTGTTCCATTTGTTGTAGTCGTTGCCGCGCTTCAAGAACCGATCACGCTCCTGCTCCTCTTGGTCTGCCTAGGTCTGCATCATGTCGCGAAGGGCAGAAATAGTCTTGGGGCGGTTGTAGCCGAAGTCGCAGAACAATGCCTAGTCGGTGAGGCCGTTGTGGAAGCAATCAATGACGTCGCTCACCGAGATGTTGGCGATCGTAGCTCGGGTGTCAAAGAAGCAGTGAGTGTACGAGCGCAGAAGCCTGTTTCTTTCTTGCTTGCACTGGGACATATCATGTCGAGTACCTGCCCGTGCAATCGCCCCATAGAAGTTGTCGATGAAGACGTTCCGCAGTTGTTCCCGGGAGTCGATGGAGTTCTTGGTGAGGCTCTCCAGCCATGTGAGTGGGGCGATCTCCAGGGCCATTGGGAAGTAGACGACCTTGGTGGTGTTGGTGCCGCCTGCAACTTCAATGGCGGTGCAGTAGCATCGTACCCACTATTGAGGAGATTGCTTACCATCGTACTTGGTGCTGCCGACCGGTTTGAATCCCTCCGGGTACTTGTAGTTGTCGAAGCGGGAAGAGAACGCAGGGAAGCGATCGTTGTCGTCCCGTGCGGCGTTCCCCTCGGCTCTGGCGCGTTCTTTCCTCCGGTTCTCGATGATAGAGCGGGCGTCGCGCCCGACATTGATCTTGTCGCGAAGGTCGCCTGTTAGCAGCTTCTCAAGTTCTGAGCGGCGGTAATTACCAACGGACGCTTCTGGATGGGGTGTGTGGGTTGCTGGACGGCTTCCCTAGGGAGCACCAGGGCGGCTTCCTTGAGAGCCCTGGGGGCCAGCACCACGACTTCCATGCCGGTTGTTAGAGGGAGTAGCTTGTCACCGGGGGTGGCCCCCGGTTGTTCTGCTGACTTGGCTTTCACCCTCGCCCTTGTGCCTCCCGCGGGAAACTGAGGGCATCGGGTTCTGCTGGTTGATCTAGAGCAATGCCCACTGCGCCATGCGAACGGCGGTCTGGACTTGCGGGTCGGGGTTGCCAGCTAGTATTGCGGTTATACCAGCAATGTTAGCAGCAGGAGTGTTGAACCCAGCATCCTGCGATGCTACGAACTCAGCATCGAGGTCGCGTTGGATCCGTGCGCGCCGCTTGTTGGCATCCCTTCTGCGCTTGTCATGCTTCCTGCTGCGCAGCCTGCGAGCTTCACGCTCCTCGGTGTCTCGTTGACAGCATCTGCGGTATGCTCATCCTCGAAGATCTGCTCAGGCCTTTCGTTGTGGTGCCTGTCGCTGTACTCGTCGGATTCCGCCATGAAGACGCGGCGGTGCGTGGATTGGTCATCGGAGCTGTAGTCAACGAGTACCGTTCCGCCGAGGGTGGTCTCACCGAGTGGTCTGCCTTCTTAAAAAGGTAGGGAGTCAAGGTGAGCGACCAATCTTTCATCGTCTCCGAGTAGTTCGGAGGGTTTCATGCACTTCCAGTACACAAAGCGACCCTCCGGTGTGGAGGTTATAACCAAGCCCTGGCCACCCAAGTAGGGTTCGGCCTCGGGATCGGAGTCCGAGTCATAGTCGTCGAAGATAGTAGCCTCCCGACATGCGGTGGCATCTTTCTCCCTGATCTCGAGTAGTTCGTCCATATCCTTCTCCAATACGGAGTAGAATTCGGACTTCGTGGCCTCCTGATAAACAGTGGCCGTGTTGCGCAAACCGAACGGGAATCGGTCACGTTGTTCCCCAGATGGAGTCAGGTCCGATCCGGGGAAGCCTGGTGCAGCACGACTTGGAGTCGCGTCAAAAATGGACAACTTCTCGATCTCCCTGGCAAGGTCAGGGAGCAGCATCTCTTCGAAGGTGTCAACGAACTCGTCGAGAACGCTGCTTGGAGTTGCTGCAGATGCCTCCGTCTTGTTGTCGTCGAGGTGCCGACGGAAGTTGCCTATGCCATCAGAGACACAGACCCAGGAGCCGAAGATAAAAGTTGTGCCCGCGGGGAGCACGGCGCTAGTGAAGTTGAAAGTTGCCATCGAGTTCGCCGGAGGATCTTCGATGAGCACCCCCTACCTGGCGCGCCAGCTGTTGGTGTTTTACCGGCAAGCCTACCTAGGGATACCCTAAGATAGTAGACTTGTGGTTAGGGTGTCGTCGAGATCAGGAACTAGATGGTGCAAGGAACACAAGGGTTTAGACAGGTTCGGGCCGCAGTATGCGTAATACCCTACGTCCTGTATGGTTTGTATAGCCTTGGAGGTTATGAGATTATTTGGAGGGGGTCCCTGCCCGCCCTTATATATCCCGGGGGACAGGGTTACATGGAAATCCTGGTCTGGTACAAGCTTAGGAGACCTAACTGAGTACTTTCGGGTAGTTTCCTTCTGTACCGACTAGTTGTGCTTGCGTACGAGTACTTTCAGTATGGATAAGGTATGAGACATGCCCCACCCCTTACTCTAGAATGTTCTACGCCACACGTGTAGTCCCGTTGCCCCGGGTCTGACAGAGATCACCAAGGTGCCGGGAGATGTCTGACGCCGACACATCAATGAACGCAGGTGCGACTGCCTTGTCCTCGGTGCAGATGTTCTCGCAAATAATGATGCCGCACCTGATCTTGAAACAGTC
This sequence comes from Panicum miliaceum, assembly GCA_032594955.1. Taxonomy (NCBI): domain Eukaryota; kingdom Viridiplantae; phylum Streptophyta; class Magnoliopsida; order Poales; family Poaceae; genus Panicum; species Panicum miliaceum. Next base: position 18,368,757 of record CM064056.1, read on the forward strand.
GTCCTTGAGATGCCCCGACTTCTCCAGGAACTCCCTCTTGATGAAGTTATAGATGTCGTACCCAAAAGTACCAAAGTCATACTCATGCAGGCCTACGTCGAAGGAGTGAGACAGCACGGGTTTCCCTACCCGATCGAGCAAATTGAACTTAGCTCGAGCCTTGATAGGCCCGGTAGCACTCTCTTCAAGGGTGAGGGTTACGGCTATGTAATCGGTGTACACGGGGCCTAGGCTATTGGGGTAGAGTACAAGATGCACCAGGAGCGAGCTCCAACCCTGAACGGGCGAGACTTGATGCGATTGCCATTGGGTATCTCCTCCATGATGCGCAAGTATCCTTCGATGTGGAGGATGTGGTGCCCGGTGACAATGCCCGCGACGATGGCCGAGGCGGAGCTGGGATCGTCGGCATCAGCGACGCCGAATCCGGGAGTCGACATGGCGGCGGGGATGCGGGATAGGGACGCGAGAGGTGGAGTGGAGTGGCGGCCGTAAGAGGTTTTCGAGGGTTGAAGTGAAGGTGTTGCTGGATGGGCCGAGCCGCACCAGTCCAACCCATTCCGTCCGTCTGGCCCACCACACTCGAGGGATGAACGTCATGCAACCTCGGGGAGCTACTAAGGGCAGCTCCAGCGTTTGTGTTTTGAGAAACATAGTACAGACGCAGACGTTCACACATACGCACGCACACTCACCCTTATGAATACACGTACGCAACCCTACCCCTATGAGCACCTTCGAGAGACTGAGCCAGCGTATCCTCGAGATTGACAAAGTCACCACAGGCGCCTCGCTGTCGACGGGAACGTCGCCTACCACTAAAAGCACAACGTCATTAAATCCTAGAAAATTCGCTCCCACGAGGAGTCGAACCCAGGACCTCAGGTGCTACTGAGGCTCTTGTAACCACTAGGCTACAAGCCCTTTCGCAACGTTTGTTTTTTTGGTTAATTGGATATGTACCATTATAATTATCCAAGTTCAGATATCTACTGTTGGTGCTAAAATCGGCCGGATAGGAATCGGTCGATGATCTTCAACGTCGGACACACGACCCGGGAGAATCTGCTTAGCTCCTGTTCGGGTTATCACCCTGGTGCGGTTCGCGCGGCGTGCCAGTCAATCTGACCTGTTGATTGACAAGGAAATAGAGTATTAAATTCCAGGCGCGTCGATCGGCTGGAGTTCCGATCTGTCCTGAGGAGCGCGTCGGCGGCGAATCGGCCGATTTGCTGTAGAGATGATCGGCTATGAATCAGCCGATAATCGTGTAGTAATTGTAAAGAGGACTGCTGGAGCGATCTAAATAATTACTACAGAGGCAACACTTGAAATAGACCTAATCGGCTGTAAGATGATAAATCGAAGAAGAACGATGACGAAGCCGATTACTCTGATCTCAAGCTGGATAACTGGTGATAATACTAGAATAACAGGTAAAACTTGCAATTCTAGTAAATATCGATAACTGGTGAATAAATCCAAACGAAACCACAGCGATGCGCCCGTAGTTAAAGCTCGGATATTACTCGATAAGCGGAACCTACCAATCGGCCGGAGATCAGGTTGATGCAGCCCTGCCAATCCGTACGAACTCGTGAAAGAAGAAAAATGTTGGCGAAGTCGCCGGCTTGAAAGTAAATTGCTAGAAAAGTAGAAGTATTGTTGTTGATTGATGTGTTGATGTCTTTGCAAGACCCTGACAACTCCTATTTATATCCTAAAACTAGGACTCCTGGTCGATCATGACTTGTTACAACCTTATTTAAAAACAGGAAAACTACTATATCTATAAGAACTTTTAAAGGAAACGGACTCCCGCAGAATCTTCCGCCGCCGTTCCCTAATCCAATCAAGATTCCCTTCAATTGCTCCTTGACCGACTTAGCGTGCCCTGTTGACCAACTTTTGACCAAGACCCTCCAAAATAGTCCCATCCTGTTGGCGCAAGCTGCATCCCCAATCGGCCGATTTTCAACTGTTACCTCAATCGTCCGATTCCTTACTATAGTCTCCAGATCTGCCGCATCGGCCAATCTTCTCGTCCTGACGCTGATTCAACACGTGTCAAAATCCGGTGTGAACACATGCCCCCCAGTTTCGGAGTAAAACATAACTTTTTCTCCGAAACTCTTTCTTTAATCCCTTCCTCCGAAACGGGCGCAGTAAAATCTCCTTCCGTTCCGCGGCACAATGATTGCAATTTCCTCGGACCGAGCGCGCGAAATGACTGCTCCTCTGGAATTCGTGTAGACGGCACGGTAAAAATACCGTCTTTGCCCCCGCTTCCCTGATTTTTCTTAAGTACTGGCTTTCTCCGCCTATCCTTCCCCACAAATCTAGCATTCTCTTCCAACGAACTACTGTTCGTCTTCCTCCAAGCTCTCTTGATCCTCAAGCGCTTCCCCCTTTCCGCCGATCTCATCCGCGGCCTGCTCCAACCCCCCAATGGCGTCACCATCGGCGACCGCTCCATCTACAGAGGCTCCATCGGCAACTCCTTCGGCGGCGGCGGCCCAATCGGCGGCTTCCCCCGCGGTCTCATCGGCGACGATGATCTCCATCCCATAGGTAAATGCTCGAAATTTTCTCCTTTTCGCCTTTCTACTGCTTCAGTATTTTCCGGACCCTCTCTCAGTTTCTTCCCATTTTCCCTTTTTTAGGCACTTAGGCACCGAATCACCATTCCTCTCTCAGAATCCCCTGACCTCATCTGTTTGGGCCCTATGGGGAACTCCGATCCAACGGACCTGATCAGCTTAGAAACCCATAGAATCCCTTTTAAGCAATCATCTATGGATTTAGATCACTGGGTAGGCACTTTCAGATCCTGGCCAAACGAAACACCCGGGTGGAGAGAATGGTACCAGAGGGTGGCCGGATCTTGGAGGGTTCAATGGGAAGAACTAAAAATCGGCCAGTGCATAGACTTATCTTTGTCTCAGATGGAAAGAAACGAACCTCTGGTCATGGCAGCCTCTTATTTTTGGTCCGATGCACTTAATGCGTTCCTTTTCGGACACGGACCTATGACCCCGACCTTGGCCGATGTTCTGCTGTTGACCGGCCTCGATGTCTCCTCCGCCGATACCCCTTTCAATTATCTGTTCAAGCCATCACATCGGCTGGAGACCAAAGGAATCGGCGGGTGGAAAGGATATATTAGCAAAAACATGAAGACCGGGACAGTCTCACAGAGGGAGCATACTGCCTTTTTGATGATGTGGCTGGAAAAGCATTTCTTCTGTGGCAGAGCAGTTGGCCCCTCTTCAAACACTCAAGCTTTGGCAGAGGCTTTATCACAAGGATCGGCCATCCCCCTTGGAAAACATTTGCTGGGATCGGCGTATTACCTGATGCACCAAATCGGCACCAAGCTGTCGAAGGGGGAGCCAATCGGGAACCCTGGTGGTCCTTGGTGGTTTATCACCCTCTGGCTCAATTTACACATGAGCAAGGTCTCTCAGCAACGGATAGAGACAAAAACCTTCCCCAATATCGAGTCAGAGGAGAATCCATCAGTCCGTCGCCGCTGCAGATCTTTTGGAGAAGCGGTATCGGCCTTCCCCGGCTGCCAGTTTACCGCTGCCTGCACAGCTGAGTACTTCAGATGTTTTTACAATGGCCTTAGTGAAGAGATGATCAGTTGGCACCCATATCAGGCAGTAGAGCCGATTTTCGAATTACCCATATGCTACGAGTTCTCCACTCATACTTTTGACACAGAGCTTATGGATGTCTTGATCAAGCCGGGGATCCTGCCGGCCAACTTCTTCTCAGGAAAGGACTCTCCCACCTACGAATTCTACAATCCATCGGCTGCGGCAAGGCAACTGGGTTTCGGCCAACTGCCGATTCGGGTCTACTTCGCCGGTCAGGCGAAATTCAGAGATGGTCTGGCCTCAAGTCTTGATTACAGTCGGCTGTGCGATCTAGTACCCGATTCCAGTACTATTGACCTGAATAATTGGTCAGTTGCCTCTTTTGCCACCCAGCAATTCAAATTATGGTGGGCAGAATGGAAGCAACACCTTTTCTGTAAATCTCCATCGTCTTACTGCAATATTCTGGACCCAGAGAACATTGATCCAAATGCAGCGGTATGTCCTTTTTTCTCAGCCGATTCCAATGCCATTTCCTTCTACATTGTCATCTTGTTATTAACTCATGTTTATTTCCTTAGTCTGAAAGCCATGTCCCTCCGATGCGGAGCCGAAGCGGCAGGCCGATAGATAGCCATCACCAATATACGCCGTATCCACTTATCGGCTTCCATGCTCCAACCATCAAGGATATCTCTACTGGCCGATCGAAGCGAGCACCAAAAAGGCCAACATTGAACATAACCAGCCGTCGAGTGCGAGCTCGCATCGGATCGGCCGATCAGACGGCAATAGCATCGGCTGAGGCTCCTCGTATCGGATCGGCCGACCAGACGGCAGTGGCATCGGCCGAGACTCCCTGCATTGGATCGGCCGATCAGATGGGGGTGACACCGGCCGAGACTTCGATCCCTTTATCTGTGCCGGTTGTCGAGATGGCCGATCCCCAAGTCACCGCCAAAGTCGGGGCAGCTGCAGCATCACTATTAGTAGAAGTTGTTCAAGTAATCTTACTTACCTCATATATTCTCCAAATCTTCCACTGACATTAATTCTATTCCTCTACCAGGCTGCACAAGCTATCCCACCACAATCTCCGCAACAATCGGCCACGTCCCAAGTGGGAACTGAGACTCCAGAAGCTCCTATCATCGAGGTAAACGATCTCTTACCTTAAATTCTTAACTCTCAGAAAACTTAACCGATCTTGATGCAGGCCGATTTGGGTATGCCAACTACAACCCCACAACAGGCATCGGCCGGGAGACCCACAGAGGCATGGCAAATTTCTGTCACCATCTTATTTCAATCTCCCATAGCATATTCACAGGATCTTCTTTTATGTCTTTTTCAGGAAGCTGGTCCAAGCGGAGCGCTAATAACCATTGAATCTTCCTCTTCCGACGAGCCAAATGCACCAGTCCCTGAGACAAGGGAGACGCTTCCACCAGCGCAGGCAAGAGAAATTCGCTTTAAGGAGGTAACAATCTTACCATTAGAATTGGCTGATTTCCTTTCACTGCTTGCCTACTCTTTACTTTATTTCCTCACAGGAGCAAGATACCCCCAACAACAGCATCTTCTCTTTTGCCATCTCCTTGGCCGATGACGAAGAAATTGCTTCACACCCAATTCCGTCGAGCTCCACCTCCGACGATGTCCGCGCCATGCTCGAAAGCATGCGCACTCTCCTTCAAGACGACATCGGCCGATTGGTAGAAGATGTGTCGCCGATTCGACGACTTTTCAACGACATCAAAGGTCGAATCTCGGAAGAAGTATCAGAAAATTTAGCGTATGCTGCTTATATAGAGCACATGCAGATTCCGGTTTCCAGGGCGCTGCGCCATATGGCCAATCGTGCTCAGATGGCAAAAACTCAGGAGGAGGTCGATTCATACAAGCACCGGACTCAGGAAGTACACCATAGGATCAACTTCCTCGAAAACTGTCGTCCGGACATCGTCGGCGCAATAGATCGGCTGAAACGGAGGAGAACGGAACTGGCCAAGGAGATGGAACAGATAACAAAAGAGATAGCCGCTGAAGAAAAGAAGCTCCAAGAACTCCCATCCATCATCAGCGAACTGAAGCAAGAAAGGCAGCATCTGGCCTGCGAAACGATAAAGCTTCGTCGCCGTGTGTCAGAAGTACCAGGATCGGCCGATGATGATCAGAGAGTACTAGACTCGGCCGATCAAATTAGACGATGAGCTATTGTAGCCATAGACGCTTTCCTTGGGTTGTAAAGAATATGTTAAACATTTATTGCTCCTTCAATGTCACTGCGCCGATTTGATTTTGAACTGCTTCTTCAGTCAGCTTTGCATTCATGTATGTATTTACTCCGATAGGACGTGTCTCACCATCCATCTATCTCCCCTTCATTTATAAGTAAACCATTCACCATCTCCAGAGTCATACACATCACTTATCTTCTCTCCCTCTTTTACTGTCCCAAATTGAACGGCAAGATGTCTTCTTCGTCCTCTTCATCTTCTTCCTCTGTCAACCAGGTATGAACTTCTCTTCTGCCTTTCTCTCAAGCATCTCAATCGCTCTGATGCCGGGTAACCCCTTTTATTTCTGTTTAGCCGAAACGTCTCAGCCCCGGTCTAGAACGAGCGATAGAAACTATCACAGGCAGACAGAAATTTGATAAGAGCTCATGCTGAGGAACTCAGAGATCATGTCCCCGCTGCTGTCCAGGAATACTCAGACCTTATAGATGCTCACTTTTTGGTCCGCAAGCGACCATCTTCCGAAAAAAGTTCTCCACTTCCTTGTAAAGCTAAAACTGAAATCGCCATGGAAGATCTGGAGGAGAAGAAGACCCGCCTGCTGAAAGAACTTTGCAACCAAGCTGAAACTGGAGCCACTGCAGAGGACCCGAAGGAGAAAAGGTTCACCCTTATGATAAAACTGGGTCGCATCGAGAGAGAAATCCAGCATAGGCATAATCAGTAGACACATCGGTATTTTTATTCTAAGGGCGACTTGTACCATGTCGGCCATGTAATCTGTCATTTTCATCCAATAATGAATCCCAATGTCTCCTTCACCAGATGTGTAGACAAAAACCGATGAGAAATCGGCCATGTTATCTTGATATATTTTGTTGCAAGTTATGCATCTACCCAAATGCTTGGATAGTACCTCTTCAAATATCGCCCGTTTAAAGCTCTTGGGAATTCCTCCCCTTCGACTGTCTCCAGAATATATGCATTCCCAGGGGCACATCGGCCGATTCTATACGGCCCTTCCCAAGTGGGTGACCATTTACCGAATTTAGGATCTTTGGATCCTATCGGCAGCACCAACTTCCATACCAAATCTCCCTGAGAGAACTGTTTAACTTTGACCTTTTTGTCATACCATCTGGCCACCCTTTTCTTATTTTCTTCTATACTAATCAGGGCTCTCAACCGTAAACTTGCCGAATCGTCAAGTTCATCTTTCATGAGAAAGGAATAGTCATCAGCCGTTAACTGATCTTGTAATGATATACGCCTTGACCCTATCCTTATCTCCCATGGCAAGACCGCCTCATGACCATAAACGAACTGATAAGGGGATATTTTAGTGGCTCCATGACAAGCCATCCTATATGCCCACAAAGATTCAGCCAAAGACATATGCCACTTCTTGGGTTGCTCTTCTATCTTTCTCTTGATTAGTTTGATTATCCCTTTATTAGACGATTCCACTTGGCCATTGGCTTGAGCATAGTATGGAGAAGAGTTTAATAATTTAATCCCCATATCGGCGGCGAACTCTCCGAATTCTCCAGAAGTAAACATTGTCCCTTGATCAGTTATGATGGTTTGAGGAATACCAAATCGATAAATAATATGGCTTTTAACAAATTCAATCATATCGGCCGATGTTACGTTCCTTAAAGGGACTGCCTCCACCCACTTAGTAAAATAATCTGTGGCCACCAATATGAACTTATGCCCCTTGCTTGATGGAGGATGAATCTGTCCAATGAGATCTATTCCCCAACCCCTGAACGGCCACGGCTTAACAATTGGATTCATAGCCGATGCTGGCGCGCGCTGTACATTGCCAAACTTCTGACAGTCTTGGCATCCTTTGTAGTACCTGAAACAATCCTCAAGGATGGTCGGCCAGTAATATCCATTGTTCCGGATCATCCATTTCATTTTGTGAGCCAATTGATGGGCTCCGCACACGCCCTCATGGATTTCTCCCATCAGAACCTTTGCTTCTTCTGTTCCCAAGCACTTGAGAAGAACTCCATCAATCGTCCGATAAAACAAATCATCCTCAAGCAACACATATTTTGTAGCCTGAAAACGTGTTCGCCGATCCACTTTATGGGATGGATCTCTCAAGTAATCGGCGATTTCCTTTCGCCAATCATCGGCCGCGAGCTCTAGCGTCATCGCTCCCTGAATCGGCTGATACCCAGAAGCATGTTGGGCCAGTCTGTTGGCCTCTTCATTATAATTCCTGGGGATATGCTCGATTGTTGCAGACTTGAACTCTTTTAAAAGTTGAAGGCAATCTTCATAATAAATCCTCAAGATATCATCCTTGCACTCAGATCGCTTCGTTAACTGATCCACAATGAGCATGGAATCTCCAAAAATTTCGACTGCATCAGCTCTGACTTCCCTTAATAATTGGATGCCTTTCAGAACAGCTCGATATTCCGCCTGGTTATTAGTTGCGGAGGCTTCTATCGGCAGAGAGAAATTATAACTTGCCCCCCGAGGCGACACGAGAACAATGCCGATTCCTGATCCGACCCCACATGAAGATCCATCAAAATATAGAGTCCATGGAACTAGTTCAACAGTGGTGATTTCTGGTCCACAATGCTGAACTACGAAATCGGCCATCACTTGACCTTTGACGGCTTTGGCCGATTCGTACCTTAAGTCGAATTCTGACAAAGCCAGGATCCATTTTCCAATTCGTCCCTTCAAAATCGGCAATGATAGCATATACTTCACCACATCATCCTTGCATACGACTATGCATTCTGCCGATAACAAATAGTGCCTGAGCTTGGTACATGAGAAGTATAAACACAAGCACAGTCGCTCCACCCTGGAATATCTTGTTTCGGCGTCTAAGAGTCTTCTGCTGACGTAGTACACCACTCGTTCTTTCCCCTCAAACTCCTGTACCAACGCCGATCCAATAGCTTGTTCATCAGCCGATAAATATAACTTGAACGGCTTACCAGGCTGAGGTGGAACCAATACCGGAGGTGAAACCAGATACTGCTTGATATTCTCCACTGCCTTGCGCTGTCCTTCTCCCCATATGAATTCCTGATTGGGCTTTAATTTCAACACAGGAGTGAAAGCCTGAATACGTCCTGACAGGTTGGATATGAATCTTCTGATAAAATTAACCTTGCCGATGAGGGACTGTAGCTCAGTTTTATTTTGTGGGGCCACCACTTTGTTGATGGCGTTTATGGTCTTGCGGTTGACTTCTATCCCGCGCTCATGGACCATGAATCCTAAGAATTGCCCAGCCGATACACCAAATGCACACTTATTTGGGTTCATCTTTAACCCATGTTTCCTTGTGCACTCCAGTTCTTCCTGTAAATCGGCCAGATAATCTTGGTGACCTTTTGACTTGACCATGACGTCATCTATATAAATTTCCACCGATGAACCAATGAGCTTGTGGAAGATGTAATTCATGGCCCGTTGATAGGTAGCACCGGCGTTCCTCAACCCGAAAGTCATAACAACCCATTCAAATAAACCAAGATGACCTGGGCATCTGAAAGCCGTTTTCGAGATATCTTCTTCGGCCATTAATATCTGATTGTACCCTGCATTCCCATCCATGAAACTTATGACTTTGTGTCCTGCGGCAGCATCTACCAAGATATCGGCCGTTGGCATCGGATATCCATCCATCGGTGTAGCCTGATTTAAGTTCCTGAAATCGATGCACACACGTAACTTTCCATTCTTTTTGTATACGGGCACAATATTAGAAATCCATTCGGCGTAGCGGCACTGCCGAATAAATCCTGCTTCAATCAACTTTGTAATTTCGGCCTTTATATCAGGCAGAATCTTGGGGTTATACCGTCGTGCAGGTTGCTGATATGGCCGATATCCTGATTTTATAGGTAACCGGTGTTCAACAATAGACCGGTCTAGTCCTGGCATCTCATGATATTCCCAAGCAAAGCAATCCTTGAACTCTTTTAATAAACTTATCAATTTACATTTGTACTCAGGATCCAAATCAGCACTAATGTACGTCGGCCTTGATTTGCCGCTATCTCCCAAATCTACCATCTCCAATAAATCGGCCGACGTAAACCCATGCCCAAGCTTCCATCTTCTCGAACGAGCTGATCCATTTATTCTGAATCTTCAGAGCCGACTGCTTGGATCGGCTGTAGACCGAAATCGGACACTTTCAGGAAGTCAGTGTCCCAAGTCCTGCCAGATATACACTTGACGTGCTCGCAGCTCCACTGTTGCGTGTCGGACGCTGCAACGCTGTAGACGGAATCGGTAGTGACTACCTCTGTGCTGTCGCCGACCCATTGCACAAGGCATTGATGCATTGTAGATGGGACACAGCAGTTTGCGTGTATCCAGTCACGACCAAGCAGCATATTGTAGGACCCCTTGCCATTAATAACGAAAAAAGTGGTAGGGAGGGTCTTACTGCCGATCCTGAGGTCGACGCAGAGCGCTCCGCGGGCAGGAGACACGTTGCCTTCGAAATCCTTCAGCATCATGTCCGTCTTGGTGAGGTCTTCATCGCCCTTGCCTAGCTTGCGGAACATGGCGTACGGCATGATGTTAACTGCAGCGCCTCCATCTACTAGCAATCTGGTGATGGGTCTTCCATTAACGTAGCCTTTGAGAAACAGCGCTTTAAGATGTTGTCGTTTTTCCTCTTTTGGTTTCTCAAACGTAGCCGTCATCGGCTCCAGCACTAATTGTGCCATTTGTTCTTCCTCCGTTCTTGTTACTTTATCCCGATCGTTGGGCGCCATGAACTCCATCGGCAGTATGAACACCATATCGATTTCGGCTGCCGATTCTTGGTTGTTTGCTTCTTGATCGTTTTTCTTTGGGCGCCACACTCGAGACTTAACGTTTCTTTTCTCTGGCACCTGCCTCTGTTCTTCTTCTTGATGCTCCCACTGGCGTAGGCGTTGGATCCTGCGCTTCTGGGATCTGGATAAGCCATCGGGACACCACCTGGGATTTGCTGGTTTGGCCGATAATCTGGCGTGTTCCCAATCTGGTTCTCTTCCTAGGGGATTTTCATCCGACACCCTGTCATCGGCCATCTCTTCCAGCCGATCGTGCACGTTGATCCTGCCCCCCAGTCCATCCTGTTGGTCGATCTTGCTTTTTGACCGGTGGTACTGGTCAACTCTGCCCCCCAGCCGATCATGCACCGAAACACGCTGTTCCTCTCGTCCGCGCCGATTTCTGCTGATCGGCTCTGTTCCTCTATCCCTAGAGTGTGGCTTCGGGCGATCATTGCAACTCAGTCCGTTACACTCCGGACAGTTATCGGCAGACGGCTGTCTGATGTCGTTCTCCCAGCAATGTATGAAGAACGGACATTGCCAGTGATCTTCATGCCGGTGTATCATCTCTTCCTGGTATCTTGCTTGCTCTTGCTGCTGCCGATACTTACTGAGTAAGAACTGGGAGGTGACGGGCTTGCGTGATCGTTCTGGCCCCCGCCTGTTCCTTTTGATTTCTTCCATCGTGATCTGCCTCCTGGGATCGACGGCGCCACCTCTTCTCGCCGATTCTGACGTCAGCACCTTGGTTTGACTTAAATTTCCCCCAGCATTAACCATGTTGGCCGGGAATGGATGCTAATCTGTCTTCATCGGTTTTGCCGATTTAGCTGGGATTTCAAATTTAAGCCTCCCCTGCTCGATGGCCGATTGTATCTGCTGACGGAAGACTTTGCATTCATTTGTGTCATGAGAAGTGGCGTTGTGCCACTTGCAGTACTTCATCTTCTTAAGTTGATCGGCCGAAGGGATGGTGTGATGCGGAGATAGCTTAATCTGTCATTCCTGAAGCAATAAATCGAAAATTTTATCGGCCTTTGACGTGTCAAAGCCGAATGTCTCTGGCTCCTTCTTCCCAAAAGGGCATGATATTGGTTTTTTCCCTTTAACCCATTCTGCCAGGCCGATTTCCTCTTCCCCATCGGATTCAGATCCCTCTATGAATGCCACCTTCTTTTGGAAGTTCCTCCGCTGTTCAAACGGTCGGACCTCTTGTCCTGACAATCGGTGGACGATTTGGCTCAGGCTTTCAAACTCTTGGGCAGCATATCTTTCTTTGATTTGTGGCAAGAGGCCTTGGAAAGCGATATCGGCCAACTGTGCATCGGTCAGAGCCAGACTGTAGCATTTGTTCCTAACTTCTCTGATCCTCTGTATATATCCCATCACTGGTTCATCGCTCCTCTGCCTGAGGCTGGTCAAATCCGAGAGCCTCATCTCGTGTACTCCTGCATAGAAGTACTTGTGGAACTATTTCTCCAGATCGGCTCAAGTAACAATAGAATTTGGCGGCAAGGTGGTGAACCATTGGAAGGCCGATCCGGACAGAGATGACGAAAATAAACGTACCCTCAGAGCATCTTGCGTGGCAGCCTCTCCGCACTGGATGATGAATCGGTTGATATGCTCCATAGTGGATGTATCGTCCGTCCCTGAAAACTTGGTGAAATCAGGAACTTTGTAGCGGTGTGGGAACGGCAGCAGGTCATAGGCCGATGGATATGGCGTCTTGTAGGTGTAAGTTTGCACTTTTGGCTTCAATCCAAACTGGTCCTGGATTACTTCTGCTATTCTTGCCGTCCAGTCCACCTGCTGCTGATGAACAACTGTTCGCGGTGCGGGCGTGTGCTGAAGAGCTGGCACGGCTGGGTGATTAATCGGCGAATTTTGCTGAGCAGCCGATAATTGATGGCGAAGTGAATCCGCCCCCCCATCGTATGTCATCGTTGGCACCGCGCCTCTGAATGTTTCTACAGCGCTTGCCCCCCTGCCGATTTTTGATGAGATCGGCTGATACTGGGGAACCGTCGGCCGGGCGGCCGATTGGTGTGTCACCTGGATTGAATAACTTCCATACCCGTTCGCTGGCTCGGGAAAATACGTCGTCGCCGATGTTCCCAGGGGTGCTGAGCTTGTGGGCAGCGATTGCACAGAAGCAATCTGGACGGGTTGAAGCGGTGTTTGTGATGGGAGACATGGTGCACCGCTGTATCTTGGAGACGCTGGGGGCAATGGAGAGTTGTACCCCTCGCGTTGCGTCAATATCGGCTGAGGAGCGATTGGGACGTGTATGGTAGGCTTCTGGTTGGCAGAGTGGTTGGCGGGGCATATGCTGGTCCCTGATAGCCTTGGACTGCTCCGCTGGCCAGAGAGCTGATGACGGCGTTATACACCGTGTTGGTCATTATTGAGGATTGGTCGATGAATGCTTGATAGACGGATTGTTGGATCATCTCCGACATCTTGCCCGAGTCCTCAGCAATGGTGATGTGGCGGGGAACTAGAATAGGAGCCTTCTTGACAGCCTCCCCGCTTCTGGTGCGACTGAACGACTGGAGGTACATCTTCTTGTAATCTTCTAGATGCTTGGCCAATTCTTCCCTCTGGTCGTCCTTGAGATCTGCTTCTGTGACTTCAATGATGTTGCTGTCGGAGATTTCTGCGTTCTTCGACATATCAGATCTTGGATTGGTCCCACCGGACGTGCCAAAAGTGTGTTGGCGCTAAAATCGGCCGGATAGGAATCGGCCGATGATCTTCAGCGTCGGACACACGACCCGGGAGAATCTGCTTAGCTCCTGTTTGGGTTATCGCCCTGGTGCGGTTCGCGCGGCGTGCCAGTCAATCTGACCTGTTGATTGACAAGGAAATAGAGTATTAAATTCCAGACGCGTCGATCGGCTGGAGTTCCGATTTGTCCTGAGGAGCGCGTCGACGGTGAATCGGCCGATTTGCTGTAGAGATGATCGGCTATGGATCAGCCGATAATCGTGTAGTAATTGTAAAGAGGACTGCTAGAGCGATCTAAACAATTACTACAGAGGCAACACTTGAAATAGACCTAATCGGCTGTAAGATGATAAATCGAAGAAGAACGATGATGAAGCCGATTACTCTGATCTCAAGCTGGATAACTGGTGGTAATACTAGAATAACAGGTAAAACTTGCAATTCTAGTAAATATCGATAACTGGTGAATAAATCCAAACGAAACCACAGCGATGCGCCCGTAGTTAAAGCTCGGATATTACTCGATAAGCGGAACCTACCAATCGGCCGGAGATCAGGTTGATGCAGCCCTGCCAATCCGTACGAACTCGTGAAAGAAGAAAAATGTTGGCGAAGTCGCCGGCTTGAAAGTAAATTGCTAGAAAAGTAGAAGTATTGTTGTTGATTGATGTGTTGATGTCTTTGCAAGACCCTGACGACTCCTATTTATATCCTAAAACTAGGACTCCTGGTCGATCACGACTTGTTACAACCTTATTTAAAAACAGGAAAACTACTATATCTATAATAACTTTTAAAGGAAACGGACTCCCGCAGAATCTTCCGCCGTCGTTCCCTAATCCAATCAGGATTCCCTTCAATTGCTCCTTGACCGACTTAGCGTGCCCTGTTGATCAACTTTTGACCAAGACCCTCCGAAATAGTCCCATCCTGTTGGCGCAAGCTGCATCCCCAATCGGCCGATTTTCAACTGTTACCTCAATCGGCCGATTCCTTACTATAGCCTCCAGATCTGCCGCATCGGCCAATCTTCTCCTCCTGACGCCGATTCAACACGTGTCAAAATCCGGCGTCAACATCTACCATTACTATTCGTGATACTGTAAACGTGCCATTATAATTTTACAACTCTCAAAGATATGCCACTACGTACCCCTTCGATGTGTTTATGAAAAAAATATGGACCAAAATGCCCTCATCTTCTTCCTCCCATCCTCTATCTCATTTCTCCCCCCCTCCTCTGTCTCTCCATGCCACGGCCGCCATGCCCGCTGCCCATCCTCTGGCCTGGCCGCGAGCATCCACCGCCCACCTGCCCGCCCTCCTCCCGGCCAGCCCCGTGCGTGCCTCGCTCCATGCTGCCTCTGGGCATCCGCGGGTGGTGCTCCAGCCTTGCCCCGCATGTCCGCGGGTCGCATCCGGCTGGCCGAGCCGAGTGTGAGACGCCCACCCTCCTTCCAGCCTGCCACACTAGCGCTGCAGCCCGGCCTCACGCGTCCGTGCGCCACCGCGATCCGGCTCGATCACCCATCCTTCCGCGCGGGTGGCGCTCCAGCCCGGCCCCTCCCGACGCGGTCTTCCTTGGCCCCTGGGCGGCTGCGCGAGCGGCGCTCTGACCCGGCCCCACACGACGGTGGAGGGCGGGCACCTCATGGCGCCAGCAGCACTCAAGGGCGGCGGTGCGGGGGCGGCAGACAAGGGAGAGGAGAGGAGGCAGTCGGGGGAGTGGAGGGAGAAGGTAGGGACGGAGAGAAGCGCGGCGAGGGGAGCAGCAGCAGCGAGCAGAGGTGGCGAGCATGGCAGAGGAACCGGATGCCATTAAAGAGAGGAGAGAGGGGATGGGACGAAGAAGATGAGGGTATTTTGGTCCTTAAATTTTAAGAACACATCGAAGGGGTAAGTAGTGATGTTTTTTCAAGAGGTGTAAAATTGTAATGGTATGATTGCAATATGACGAATAGTAATGGTAGATCTGTGAACTCGGACAATTGTAATGGCACATATCCAATTAACCTTTATTTTTTCAGGGTGCTAGGATGACAGAGAATGAGGCTAAGGAGGTGCAGTACGTTGGAGGGCAGAGGTGCAATACTAAACTCCTCTGGATGCCCAACTTACCTACCGGTGCTCTTGATTATAAAACTATTCTCTCGCACAATCTCCCAGGCAGCTGCAACAGCATATGCACCAGAGCGCACCTCTTGCCGGTAAAAAGGTTGGTGAGGTAATTGATTAAAATGTGTTTTACTTCTTCGTGGGTCCCACCTTAGAAATATGCAAGAAGCTAAACATTGGAGCAATCTGTGCTGTATTGCTAAGCGGTGACATGGCTTCGTTTGCACCTTGCTAAGAAAATAAACGTTGTGGCTGCCCTAATCTCGGTTCGGGCTTGGCCCAAGTCTAATGTGTACAAGTTTGGTTCCATGAAATGCCATTTTTCAACTAGAGACAAACTTAGTTTCATTAATTTTGTTCAAGGAACTGCAATCAAATGTAACCTATATATGTTTGGTTTATCTATGCCATTCATTTATTCAGGACATGGTAAAAGAAGAAGCAAATTAAAGAACATATCATGGCAAGAAAATACAAAATAAATATGACACATGCCGTTAGGAGAGGAGAGGACAGAAAAGACAAATCCACATTGCAGACAAGTTGCTGCTGCAGACAAGTGGTCAACACCTGAAAATGGCTTGTGTCAAGCAGCTTGTGCAGTCCAATCTTGGCCTTCTGAAATTCGCTTATCAACATCATAAAAATAACAATATCAACTTATTAGCAGTATAGTATAGCAGAGGAGCACTCATTGGAACCTATAGACCAGCTATGCATTACTTTCCTTGAGAAAACTAATGACAAATCAGGAAAGTGGTCAGCACCTGAAAGTGGAAGCATGGTAAATACTCCCTCAGTCCTAAATTAGTAGTTGTTTTGGCTTTTTTAGTGCATAGCTTTTGTTATGCATCCAGATTTATGTTATGTCTAGGTGCATAGCAAAATCTATGTATCTCAGAGAAGCAAAATCTATGTACTATTTGGGACGGAGGGAATATGGTTTTGCATGCCACACTGAGAATAGGATGTAGGAACTACTCATTGGAGTTGGGCGCCAATTTGACATAAAATTGGCAAGTCTGATCAAAGCACCATTAGTTTACAATGCAGTCATCTTCATGCAACGGCACTGGGATCTTAATGCAGTCTGCTACTCTGCTACCAAGCAGCAATGGGATTATCTGATGATACCTCTTTGATTAACCAAAAAAAGAATCAACATAGTAATCATTGTGATATTATTGAATTCGATTGATTGGCATTTCTTGTACATACTTTGTAGGATGAGAACATCAGAGAAACAGATAACAACAATTGTATTCCAAAATCAAACAGTGATCATTCATAGCAGTGAAATATTACATTACTTTCTTTAGTTTCATATCAATCTTTCTGAATGATTTAGAATTGCACTGAGTACTTATTTGGGCAGGAAGGAGAGAAAATTGGGAGTTCATCCTGTGACAATCAAGCACAAAAACATTGTAACACATGGTGTCAAAGAGAGACCAAAAGAAGAAAAAACCGGACTGGATAGAATTGTGTGTTGTAGACTGATATATAGCGGAAAATGTATTCAAGGGAAAAAAGATTTATAGCGGGAAATTGTTCAATCTGCTTAGCACAATCAACACCTAGCCTTCCAATTTTGGCTCATCTCAATCTGCTTCGACAGCATACTTCATGTGTCCATACAGAACACTATCTCGAGGTTTAACTCAAGAAATGAACAAATAATTAAGGATTCTTGGATCCTAAGTTGTTGAGGAAATTCATTCACATTAAGTACTATATAATCATCAGTTGTAAATGCAAGGGTGAATAACTTCCTGAAATTTTCGTCGGTAGATAATACCATTGTCTTCAATTGTGCCCCAAGCAAACTGAACCAGCATAAAGCCTTGTACTGGAAAAAATAAAGATGCATCCAAGCAGCTAAAAGTAAAACTAGTGTCAATGCAACCCTGAAAAGTAGAAATGCTTGCATTGCAGGCATCAAAACAAATATGAAATGACTATGTAAAACCTGTAAACGAACTAATTTCTCATGGCGTTCGCAAAATATTTTTTGCATCATACTTAGAAGTTCCCCACAAAGGATACCAGATACGACTACCAAACAAAAAAAAAGGCAGAGGTACATTGCATACGTTTTAGGACCAGAGTGCAGATAAGTTGGGACTATTAATTGATAGCTAACATACTAATTTCCCATTCACCTATGGATGCAATTTGCCATTACTGTAATGCCAAGCTCGTTACCACAATTTGATTCCCAGTATCATCGTGCAGCAAGCTTGGACATTATCTCCTTCACAAGAGCAGGGCAGCTTTTAACAAGATGCTCAAATCCATCTGTTGCCATGAGCTCCTCCAGCGCATGACGAGATGCAAGGAACTCAATGCAAGCCTTCTTGAGGCCACGGCAATGGTGCTGCTCAGCCAACACCAGCGTGGTCGCGGCCGTGCTCACGTCAAGGTGCCGGCACAACTTATCCTCACAAATCAGCCTGAGCCTCGGCAGTTCGTACCTGTCCGCAGCTTCTAGCAGATGCTGGGCCATCGCGGCCTCCTCTTGTTCCTCCATCGCCGGCAGCGAGTCGGTGTAGACGAAGTGGAGCAAGGCCTTGAACACCTGAGGCAACATGTCATCAACCCGGACGCAGACCCCTGTGGCGGCGCCCTCTTTCATCGCACCCAACAGCTCCGCCTTGAAGACCCGCGACCGGGCCGCGAGGAGAAACCTGTGCGCGCTGAACGCTTCGCCGGCGACTTGGAATGTGACGTCGGCGCCCTCTTTGCCCTCGAGGAGGTCGCCGAGATGCCGATCCAGGTCAGATGGTGGCACTGCGATAGAAGAAACACGCGGTGATGCTGCAATAATCCTGTACTCCGTGCGGAGGTCGTCGGGGATAATGACGTCGCAGCTGATCTTGATGCAGTCGTTGGAGAGGTGCTCCGACTTCTCCAGGAACTCCCTCCTAACGAACTCAGGGAAGCCGTGCCCTGTGCCGCCAGGGGAAAACTCGCTCAGGGTTGTGGTACGGGTGTTCGATAGCACTGGTTTCCCAGCCCGGTCGAGCAAATCGAACTTGGCTTGCGCCATCACGGGCTCTCCGGCGCACCCGAAGAGGTGGAGGAAGACGGATACGAAGTCGGCGCACTTGGAGGTCTGGCCGTTGGGGTAGTAGTCGATGAACCAGCGGCGACCTCCCGCACGGAAACTGCGAGACTTATGGATTTGCCGGTGGGGAGATTAACCTTGATGCGCGAGTAGCCGTCGATGTGGAGCAGGTGGTGCACCGTGACGGCCTCCCCGACGATGGCCGAGGCAGAGCGGGGCTCGTCATCGCGAACCGCGGCGGATCCCGGCGCTGGCATTGGCGGAGGGGATGCGGAACGTCGGGCGGCGAGGTTTTGCCGCTTGGGCTGGTTTGGGTTGGGGACACGTTCAACGGCGGGTCGGCGGCGAGAGGCGAAGGCTGCTGGTGGGGGCTCCTATATGGCTTCAAGATGGATAAGCCATCCATCTTTCAGCCCATTTAGGCCCACGAAATCCCACCCTCGCCGCCTCCTTCGCAGCCCTAGCCGGCGGCATCATCCGCACCGCTCTCCGTCCACTCGTAGCCGGCGCATCCCCGCCCTCCCCTAACCTAGCTTGCCATCACGCTCTCGCCCGGGACCTAGCACGGCCGCCGCCGCCGCCTTAACCGGTGGCGGAGCGCTGCCCCGCCCACCTACCCACCGCCGGTCGATTCCTTCCTCAACCACCTTCTCTTCTGTCGGCGACGACTATTGGAGCTCCTCCCACCTTCGTCGGCGACCATTGGAATCCCAGCAACCCCGAAACCCTAACCACCGCCACCCCGGCCGCCGACGACCTGCCGCCCCCCACCTCCCACCCCTTGCCGGCGGGCCTCTCCACCCCCTCCCCCTCCCCACCTTGCTGGCGCACACACGAGCGATGCCCACCAGAGCAAGAAGAAGACCGGAGGAAGAAGAAACGAGGCGGCGGCCGTTGGGACAAGGTCGTGCTACCCCGTAGGCTGCTTGAATCTCAAACACCGAAAGACGGGTGGGCTTCCCACCTTCCGGAAGATGCATAGGATCCGCGGACTGGTGGGACCCATAGTTGATCCACCCACCGTCCATACATGGGCCGTTCTGGCCCAGTCCAGGACATTCCGTTGGCCCAAACGATCTGGCACGCCTTGGAAAACCATGTCGTACTATACTTAGAAAGCAACAGCCCCAGCTGCTACTGTGAATCAATTTGCTAGAGAATCAACGATACATCAGGAAACGAATAGCTAGCTGATAGAATTGTTCAGGATTTCACTAAATCGTATGCAACCCTAATTTTTTTTGATTCACAAGTGAACAACTGTACAAACTTAGTCTGCCAACAGCGGGTGAACTGATCAACTGAACCTTGTCAACGACGTATTCTAGACTATGATCAACTAGTTTTGCTTCACGAAATGCCATTGGATCATCTGAAGCCGTTCCCTGATTCTGGTTTAGTAAAAAATATATTTTATAGCTTGTCGCAAGAGTGCAAATTGAATGACTGAAATCATGCAGAATAAAAAGAAATATTTACAGCGTCAAGGTGTGTGTCAATCAGAAGTTGATGGCCCTCTTCTCGTGATGATGAGTATGATCTGGAGCACGAACATGATCTTTTCTCCCTATGAAAGACGGTACATAGCACTTTCAATGGTGGCTCCAGTCTGTTCCAATTTCCAAAGAGCACATTTGCTGAATGCCATTGCAAAAGAGATGGAGCTGCTCAAACAGACAAGGTGGATCTTCTCTTCAGTTTTTTTTGGCTGCCATTGCATGTGAATCTTGTACCAAGAGCCAAACTTTCATCAAGGACAAAGCCTGAATTTCCAGTGCCTCCCGTCAGGTCTTAATAGCCAAAGTCACCCAAGTCACCGGTTCCTCAGGATGATATTTTTCAAATCGCATCAGCTCTAGCTAACTTCCAAGTTCATAAAAATTCAGCTATCAGCCCAGGGCACAACTGAATTTAGACCAGCAAACAAAATCCCAAATAATTTTTGTCAGGGATTGCGGTGAAACATCACCCATGTTTGATTTAATTTATCAGTTTTCAATAATAGTAAACTATCCCATCTACTACCTCCAGTCATGTAAACATGACGTTTCAGACAGTTAAAGAAAATATGTTTTTCTTCTTCTTCCACTTGTCTGAACAAGGGAGGTGGTACTCCGACTTATTATTAAGGACAAGGTAAAAGAACAGGCAAATTACAGAACATCCAACTTATTAAGGACAGGGTAAAAGAATAGGCAAAATACAGAACATCACCTGAAAAGAAAATACAAAAATAATATGAGAAATGATGTTAGCGGACACAAAAAAGAAATCCTCGATGCAGATTTAAGAGAAGTTGCTGCTGAAGAGGTGGCACCTGAAATTTGCTTATGTCTTGGCCTTCTGAAATTGGCTTGTGCTCAATCTGTCCATAACCGAACACTATAAACATCATCAATATAATACTATCAATTCATCAATATAACGAGCACTCATCACAATTGTTAAAACTATAATATACCTGCAAGAGAAAATTAATGAGAAATCAGGACACTAATAGGTGCCAGGTCATAGGATTGTTGAGTAACGTCACAGGAGAGCCTTGCTTTCGACAAGTTAGAAAAGTGGCTTATGCAATTTAGCAACTAAATAAGCCATAATAAGCTCTAGGGGTGTATAAGTCAATGCGTATTCATGACAAACAATCCTTCCGGATAAACTCAGAGCTGCCAAACACCTAGCTTTCCTTTCAGGGGATTCTCTAGGCAGCTGCTTCTCAGAGCAGCTAGCTTCTCACAAAATCACTGTGCAGAGAAGCGAATACAAACAGGACCATTGGGTTCGCCTCCACTCTGAACCCACAACTTCTTGGCAATCCTGGTTATTAACCACGTATGCCCAAATGCTCGGCGTCATCTGGGGGATGGCCACTGCTTATATATGCCAGTTTTAGAAGAGCCTCCTAGAGCTTCTCCCTCATTGCGGGAATCAACATCGGTAATGATGAACTCATAAACAATATAGACATATAGTACACATCTCCGTAAAGAACCCTGTCAACTTGTGAAAAATACTAGTTACGGATTCATGGAAGCAAAGGACATTGAAAAAGTGCAATGCATGACCTTCTAGAGAAAGTTAATGCTAAAACAGGACCGGAACAGTTCTTAGATGCTAGGATTGTAGAGTCATTCCACTAACCTGAAAATTAGCATCACTTCAAGATGGAATTATATGCATAAGCCTGTCACCAGTGACTGAAAGAAACTCTTCATTATATATTACCCTTGTCGTCAATTGTGCCCCATTTGAACCTGGATGAAACTTTGTACTGAACAAAAGGCACATCCAAGTAGCTACAAGTAAAACTAAAATGCAACCCAGAGAAATTGAAATGCAAAGGCATCATAAAGAAAGAAAGAGACTACAAGGAATTCCCAAGGTAACATACATGCTCATGACTGAACTACTTAAAAATGGCATTAGTATAGATGTTTCTTGCATCATGGTTAGAAGTACCCCCACAAAGATATGGCTACTAAACAAAAGAAAGCAGAGGAACATCGAATGCAGGGTGAGACTACACATATAACTTTACTAGCGCCAGTATTTGATAGCTCTGCGACTAATTTCCTACTGGATATATAGTTGCAATCATCATTAATGAAGTCTTGTACTACTAATTTGCTTCATCAAATCAGTGGGTAGCGCTTACACATTTACTCATTCACAAGAGCGGGGGGGGGGGGGGGGGGGGGGGGGGGGGGGGGAGCATGGAGTCAGATGCAGCCATAAGCTGCCACGACCGCTTCAAGCACACGAGGGGATTTAAGGAACCCAATGCAAGCATGCTTTAGTCCCTGATATTGGTGCTGTTCATCCAACACCAGGGTGGTTCCAGCAGCACTCACCTCTCTGTACCTGCACAAATTTTCACCGCAGATGAGCTTGATCCTCTTCATTACCTGTCTGCCGCTTCCACCAAATGCTGAGCCATCACCGCCTCCTGATGCCTCCATATCTAGCAACGAGTCATTGAAATTGAAGTGTATCTAGGCCTTGAACACCCGAACTAACGTATCATCAATCTGTATGCAATCCCCTGTGGCAGTGCTCTCACATCACTCCCAAAAGCATGGCCAAGACCGAAGAATGTGCTGCAAGAATGTATCTGTGCACCCTGAATGTCTCACCAGCAACTTTGAGGACTACCAACCAAAAAAAGGCAGAGGTATATTGTGTGCTTTTGAGGACAAGACTACATATATAACTACTTGAAGTCTTGGATTATTATGGACGTGACAAATTGAGATCTTAGCTACTAACTCTTCCTGGATGTTGCAACTATCACTAATGAAACCTTCATTTTTTTTTTCTCTTGTGCAAACAGGTAACAAGCCTTGTTGCTAACTCCTTTACAAGAGCATGGCAGCTTTTAGTCAGATGCTCAAATCAAGCGCAAGAAAATATAATTCATGTGCATGGGCTGCTCAAATTATGAAACCAAACAATGACGATGTAAACAACACAAAAACAAATATCAAATTGATAGCTGCATTCGAGTATTAAACACATTTAGTGCACTAGACACATGGCTAATACATGTTTAAATATATTCTGCAACTAATTTGATAGCTAAGAAGTGTGTGCTGGAGACAAGATGTCGGGGATAATCGGCTTTATATGTGGTCAGCACAGGCAAATTGTGGCATTCCCAAATTGGCACAATCTTCTTTATCAAAAGACTCCATCTGTTCATGCAAATAACAAGTAGTAAAAGATCATGATCTCATGGATGCCGTGGGCCTACAAAAACACTAGCATGCTATGCATTTATTTGCTAGAGATACTAATAATATTTCAGGACATGAACAGGTGTTAGGATTATAGAGCAATTCAACTAACCCGTGTATAACCGTCACTTCAAGCAAGTCTGAATAACTTTCCAGATCTTTCATACAAAGTCCATCAGCAGTGGCGGAAACAAATTCTTAGTCCTCCCTGAGACTCTATGAACCTTTGTAATGAGCTGATGCATTCAAGCAGCTAAAAGTAAAATTAATCTCAGTGCAACCTGAAATCGAATTGGCTGCCAGCATGGTTCGAAAGATCAATTGATTACAAAGAATTTTGACATTACTGTGCAGGATTATAACTGAGCTAACTATATATGGTATTAGATTACTTGTTCCTTACATCATGGCTAGAAATTTCCCATAAAGGATACAACTACCAAACTAAAAACAAGCAGGATGAGACTACACATATAACAAACTAAACTAGTACTTGAAGCTTAGCCTTATCCACTAACGTCTTCCTAGATAGTTCCAATGGTGACTGCAAAAGCATAGGCTCAAGCTCTTAATTTTCTTCTCTTGTACAAACGGGTACCAAGCTTGGACATTAACTCCTTCACAAGAGCAGGGCAGCTTTTAGTTAGATGCTCAAAGCCATCAGTTGCCATGACAGCTTCCAGTGCATCAGGTGATATCAGGAACTCAATGCAAGCCTCCTTCAGTCCCTGGCAGCTGTGTTGTTCAGCCAGCGCAAGTGTGGTTGCGACGGTGCTCACTTCTAGGTGGTTGCACAACTTGTCCTCACAAATCAGCTTGAGCCTCTGCCTGTCATACCTGTCGGCTGCTTCCAGCAAATGCTGAGCCATCAGAGCCTCTTCTTCCCCTCCATCTCTCGCAGCGAGTCGTTGTAAATGAAGTGTAGCAAGGTCTTGAACACCTGAACTAACATATAATCAATCTGTATACAATCCCCAGTGGCAGTGGTGCTCTCTCATCGCTCCCAAAAGCTCGGCCTTGAAGACAGGGGAACGCGCGGCAAGAATGTATCTATGCGCTGTGAATGTCTCACCGGCAACCTTGAATTTGACATCTGCACCATCTTCGGCTGCAAGGAGATTACTGAAATGCATGTGCATGTCAGACGGCGGGACCACGACGAATGGAGGTGCAGCAGTCCTGTCTCCGTATGGATCTTCTTGGAAATAAAGACGTCGCACTTGATCTTGATGCTGTCGTCCTTGAGGTACTCCGATTTCTCTAAGAACTCCCTCTTGATGAAGTCATCAAAGCCGTACCCGCAGGCATGGTTGGAATACTCGCGCAGGAGTGTGGTTAAGGTGTGCGAAGGCCCTGTTCTGCTGACCTGATTGAGCAGGCTGAATTTGGCTTGCGCCTTCACGGTCTGGGCGACAGTCTCGTCGAGGGTGAGAAAGACGGATATGCAATCAGCGAGGTTGGGGCGGGCGCCATTAGGGTAGTACGAGACGCACCAGGAGAAGCCTCCAACCTTGAAAGGGCGAGATTTGATGAACCGGCCATTGGGAACCCCCTTGGTGCGCGAGTAGCCCTCGACGTGGAGCAGATGACTGCCGGTGATGGCGTCCTTAACGATGGCCGAGGCGGAGCGGGAATCTTCGACATCAGGGGTGGCGCAAAATGGAGTCGGCATGGCGACGGAATGCGAGAGGTGCAGTGGCGGCCGGCAGCGAGGGTTTGGGCGTTGGCGGCGAGCTGGCGACAAGTCGGCGAGAGAACTGGCGTTGAGTTCGGATGGGCCAGGCCTTACGGCCCAGACTTGTATGCGAGAATTCTCAAAAAAAAAAGATTTGTACGCGAGGTGTAACAAATATGCTATGCATGCATGTAGCAGAATCTAAAGTAGAAAGATAACTGACTTGCATGTGAACAACAATTGCAGACTGTTAACGAAAAAACCGCCATCCACACCGATCACATGCGAGGTCTGGAAGATATGCTTCACTCGTACGTAGGCTCCAAATCAGCTACGTGGTGGTATAGAACGTGGTGGTATAGAACGTGCTAGTCATTTTGACCTACGATTGACAAGGAACAAGAAACAGTTAAATACTGGAACCAGTTAAATACTGGAACGTATCGACTGGGATTCCGAATCGTTCCGTATAAGTATCAGCCAGAAGTCCGATACAGTAGTAGGACAATCGGCCCATTATTTGGCCGATTTAATGATGAAGACAATATTAAGCTAAGTTAATAAAGCCTAAGCAGAACAACACTCAAATCCAAGGGCGGATCCAGCATGGGGGCAGGAGGGCTGGAGCCTCCCTACCCCATGAATCCCATGGAGCCCCCCCCCCCCCCCCCCCCCCCCCCCCCCAAAGCTCCCCAATATTTTTAAGTCATGGATGAAGAAGAGGAAAAAGAAAAGGAGGAGGAAGAAGAAAAAAAAAGAGGAAGGAGAAAGAAGAAGGAAGAATGAGCCCCCCCCCCCCCCTCCAAAAAAACCTTCAATTCTCAGATCCACCACTGCTCAGATCCAAACACAATCGGCCAAGCAGTGTGCAACAGATGGACTGTACACCGGGCGATGGTGTTTCAGATCTAAGCTGGATAACTTATGATAAAAGCTAAACAAAACAAGATTAAATAAATCTAACCCTATCAAGACTAGAAAATATCGATAATTTGGTGATAACAGAAAAACTAGCTAGACTAAACAGATTAATCTAGCGAAAAGAGCTGATAGCGATAACTTGTGAGCAAAACAAACCTAAATCTGGTTTACTCGATAACTTGAACAAAACTGGATAGAGGAAGAAGTGATGCGCCTTCAACCTTGAGCCTATCTGCGTCATTCGACACGTAACTTATCAGCAAGCCGGAGATCGAAGTCGATGTAGCCCCGCAGGCCGGAAAGAACTCGTAAAGATAAAATCTACTGCAACTAGGGTTTGGTGGAGTCACCGAAAAGAAAAAAAAAGATGCGAAAAAGTGTAAAAGGGTTTGTGTATTGATTGGACATCCCGATTACAAGCCTGAGAGCTGATATATATAGCCTTAAGCTATAACTCCTTATCGATCACAACTTACATTACTTGATAACAAAGAAGACTTCCTAAACAAACTACTAACACATGATTTCGAATCCCTAAGATAACTTGCTGACGTCATCCATCAGCGACGATTCGCTTCATTGGCCTTCGATGCTCCATCGGCTAACCTCCATCGGCTTCTCTTCTTCATTCTCACATCGGCGAAGCGTATGTCAAAAAATGGTGTCAACACAGATAGGCAACACTCATGAAAGGGATGATTTCACTTGCAAAAAGGTTTGTTTTAAATCAAGCATGTAAATTAAATTTTGACAGCATCAATGTTTTTTTCACGGAAAGATCTTTAAAATAATATCACACTTAGCATCTTTAGGCAATATTATATTTTTCTCTCTGCTAATTTTTATTATGCTTCATTTTTTCCTTTATTTTACTCAGTCGTTTCTATTCTCTTTCCCGTTCCATGCTTCCATTTGTTTAACATTTCCTTTCAACTTTTTGTTCTTTCCTTTTATCTTTCTTTTAATTTTTCCTTTTCTACTTCCTTGTACTTTCGCTTTATAGTTCTTTTTTATTCCTTCTCTTTATTATTTTACATTCTAATCATATAGATACTATTTAGTTAGTTTATAATTTATAATTGACCCTTTTCTTTCTTATTATGATTTTCCTTTTTCTTCTCCTTTTGTTCTATTTTTAGTTCTTATTCTATATTATTTTTTATATTCTTCCTTATAATACCTAAATTATTTCATGTAATCGGAATATAAACAAATTTATGATTTTTTTAATGAATTTTTTATTTGTCCGGTTTGTAGGAAAAATGTTAACTTGTAAGAATAATTTATTCATGATGCGGATGTTTTTATTCTCAATGTAGAATCATTTATTCGGGATGTTAAATTATTTGTTCATTGTATACAATCATTTGGTCGTGCATATAACTAAATGTCTGTGATGTTCAAATTTTTATTCGCGGTATATTATTATTTGTCCATCATGTTTAATCTTTTGTTAATCATTGTTAATATGTTCAAGCTTTGTCAAAAAATAATATCTAATAAAATATATCCAAATATTGTCGAGTGTGGTTTTATTATAAAAGGTTTTTCCGCAAGAAACACAATGATACAATTAGAATTTAATTTGAATGTTTATTTTATAATTTATAAATTTTCTTTGTTTTAAACTTGTTTATATGCGAGGGATGTCATTTTTATAAGTTAAAGCCCCCGGACTCGGTGGCCGCTGAGGCATGCCACTATAGCAGAAAAAGTTACCACCGTTCGTTTGTCGTCCTGTGGTGCTCGTTGCTTCCTACCTTGCTTGGAGTAAAAATGACACGTGTTTGATTTTTATTTGGCAAGATGGTTCCAGATATGGCGTTTTCCCTTCCGGCTGCCTTAGTGCTCCCGAGTTCCTCTCCATCTCGGGTCTTCTCCGCCAGGTCTGGCCGCCGGAACTCGAGCAGCACCCACCTTCCCGCGAGCTCGGAGGACCGAGCACCTCCGTCCAACTCTGGCGAGCCGATTCACCGGCTTTTCAGCCCGCACGAGCAAGCGTCCGCCAGCACCAACCTTCCCTCGCCGAGCTACATATGCCCAGCCCCTCCTCGCTGTTGTCCTGTCGTCGGACCACCGCTGCTCACGGAGCAGAACAAGAACAGGCTGCCGCCGCCCCCTTCTCCGGCCAAATCCGGCCACCACGGTGAGTCCCTGCCGCCGGTAAGACACAAATCGGAACCCTCTCCTCTCTTCTTTCGTTTCCCCCACTTTCCCCCCTTTCCCTTGGCCAAAATCGATGGCAATTTGTGCTGCCAGAACCACCATCGGCCATGGCTGAGATCTTGAAGTTCTTGCAGTTAGGCCCTAGGAAAAAGAGGTAATTACATTCCTATTTCTTGTGTCTTGGTATATCTGCAGATGACCCCCTCCAAAGCTTAGTTTCCTGTATTAAGTTAAAAAAATGCTTAGTTTTTCGGCCCAAGCCTACCCCTTTGCTAGTTCTTACACGTTCCTCTGCAGCATTAGAGATCACCACTAACTAGATGTCTAGGTTAGCCATAATTTAAAACATCTATTCGGTTACTGAAGCTAACAAGATTATTAGAGACTGCATTTTCTGCCCACATGGGCATGTGCCCACCCAAACCGTGCCCGTCGGATGATCCTGAGCGGTGGAGATGCATCCTAAAATATTAATGGAGGCTAATGGCGTTAGATGAGGAAAAAAATACCTCAGCTCACATGTTTACGGGTTATACAGTGACTTTGTCATTTCCTATTTAGCTATATCCCTCACGAGCGCCCCAATGCTAAACTGCGGGTGACCGTAGGTTTGGAAATACACGGCCAATTCTACCTCCGCACGGTCCACGTGCACAGCTGATTCACCTGGTGGGTCCCACGCTAGCCTTCATTTGGTTTTTTCAAAATTTAAAAATCATTCAAACATATGCTAGTGGTCATATTTTTTAAATAAAATATTCGAAATTTCTTTCCATTTTATGGGTAAGATCTCAGACTGACTAAATAATATGAATATAATTTTTCTAAAAGTTGTATTCTATTATTTGAATTACTTGCGGTTCAAATTTGACTTAATTCAAAAAATTACTTAAAATATAATTAATTAATTAAATATAGCAAACAAATATAAAAATGTATCAAATTTTAACATGGAGTAACACATGTTGTATGTGAAGAGTAGAAAAAGTTTTAATGTTGGAAGTGAAAAAAATTTAATCTTTGCCGAGTGTAAAAAAATACTCGACAAACTCTTATCTTTGCTAAGTGCCGAAAATAAAACACTCGGCAAAGACCTATCGGCAAAGAGCTCTTTGCTGAGTGTAAAAGAACACTCGGCAAACTCTTATCTTTGCCGAGTGCCAAAACTCTTACACTCGGCAAAGAATTTTTTACCGAGTGTATTTATTTTGTCGAGTGTTTTTGTATGACACTCGGTAAAGATATTGTTTGCCGAGTGAAAAAAAATAAACGCTTGGTAAAGGTTGGGATTTTCCGCGGTGAGGTATACGCACGGCTGGTTGGCTCTCGCCCGCAAATTAGCCTGCCCCACGAGCGCATCTCATCTGCTACGGCTGCCGTCGCTTTCATCTCTCTCTTTCCTCTCTCCCTCACGGGCGCATCCATCTGCGTCTCGGAGGTTGGTGCTAGCAGCGTCAGCACGGGGACGGGGGCGGCCGACATGGCGGGCGAGCTGCTCTCGTCGCCGCTCCCGTGGTTGTCCCGCTGCAGTGAGAGCCCCCGGTTGCTGTGCTGACCACGCGGCAGGAGCGCTTGGGCGGGGCCGACGGCGGCGAGGAGGAGGCGGCCGCGGCCGGCGCCACAATAGACCCCGGCCTCGGCGCCGGAGCGGGCCAAGGGCAAGTCTCCGTCACCGAGGGCTGTGCAAGCACTGCGGGCCGTCGGGGACGCCGCGGTGGAGAGTTCGGCCCCCAGGTCGTGTGCAATGCTTGCGGCGTGCGGCACAGGCAGAGGTGGCTGCTGCCGGAGTACCGACCGCAGGCGAGGCCCACCTCCGACAAGACAGAGCACGTCAATTCGCGCAGCGACGTGCTGCTCGAGCTTCCCCGACAAGGCAGAGCGCGTCAATTAGCAGTAACGTGCTGCTGAGCTTCCCCGGCAGTGGAAGAATAAGCAGCCTCAGATGCTGTGCATGGCAGCAGCCCCTGATGCTAATTTCTTTACACGTGCATTTGAATCTTCTCATCTAAATCTCTTGTCTTCTTCTGCAATTTCTTTGATATCTTCATAAGCATTGTGAATAGCTACAAAATTGGTGTCTTTCTTGTTTTGTGTCAGATCCAGAACTCCACAACATAGATGTTTAA
The DNA here is from genome assembly GCA_032594955.1 of Panicum miliaceum. Classification (NCBI taxonomy): domain Eukaryota; kingdom Viridiplantae; phylum Streptophyta; class Magnoliopsida; order Poales; family Poaceae; genus Panicum; species Panicum miliaceum. The sequence goes on from CM064056.1 coordinate 18,398,952, forward strand.
TTATTTCCAAGTTTCAACTTGTATTTCTTGTTGTCATATAATTTGTGTCCATTCTTGTTTCTTGTTCCTTCTTGATTCTTGTTGAGAATGATTCATGATCCAATCCGTCTTGATTATTGTTGAGAATTATTCATGGATTGTATTTTGCAAACTCGAGAACTGCCGTTTTGACTTCAGAGATTTCGGCTCATCTAGTGAAGGTAAGAGAGAATCAATGAAATAAAGTTCACTTGCAAGTTTCAAAAGTGCCAAGCACTTCTTCTTAATTGATTCCTTCGGATCATTTAACCGAGGGAAAATATGGGGCAATGTCTTATTGAGATAATGTTCAAAAGGTTTCTTAGAAGCTGACATGATCTCAGCTAGTGATGAGAGAGCAGCCTGTGCATAGCTTTGTTCGGCTTGTCTGCTTTTGACTTCTTTCACCTTCTTTCGGCTTATTCCCTCTTACAGAATACTATTAAACCAGTCGAAATCTGTCGAAATCCAGCCTGCCGAACAGAGCGTTTGTCTTAAGAAATCAAACGCATATACCTTCATCATCCAATCTGACCTTGGGTTAAGACCTGAAGAAAGTGCCTCAGTGAGAGATGAGGGCACATCCATGTGCTAATCATTTCACCTAATGAGTGGGCGTGCGGTGTGTATGGGGTCGGCTGCGGTCTACCTGAAGAGAAAGCTAGCGGAAGAAGACAAAAGACCATAAGTACACTGATACATAAAACAACTAATGATAGACTAACGGCGTCGAAGGGGGCAGTTGCCCACGGGGGCACAAAGTATTTTCCGGATTATTAAACACTCACTTTCCAATTTATTTTTCTTATTTTGCATACTTCTTCCCAAATCCTTGTGCGAATGTTATGATGAATCTGATCTGAAGAATGCTTTGCTTCATGAGATGATTCACACCTATATTTGCATCAAAGACAATAAAAGTAACCATAGGTACGTGTTTGATAGCAGCTTGTACTTTTTTTTTTACAAATACTTCTGAGTTTCTAACTTCTTTTGGTTCATTTTCGAAACTATTAATAAGCAGTCACCATGGTGCAAAATTCGAAAACTGATGAATACAATCAATTTGAGCTCTGTAGCTGATCCCCGTGTAAGTTGAAGTCCTGCATCAGCTCTCAGTTAGTCCTAACTTGCATATTTCTTACTAACACCATTAGTTCATGGCTGCAGCATAACTCTGCTCCATGAAATCAAAAATAAATATTATCACTACAAGGTAAGAGTCAGGTCTGTAATAAGTGAACTTAAACTTAATTTTTGACATTAACAGCTACGAATTTGTACAGTGTGAAAGCTGTGGAGATTTGATCAAGTCAATCAAGTTGAGAGTTCCTTCTAGTGATGACTGCATTGAGAGAAAAGGTGTCGATGACCCATGTCAAATTCTAAGTGTCACTGGCATAGGTATGGATATGTACTTCATTGCAATAATCGTGTTACTTGCCTACAAGTTAAAAATAAGAGCACATCTAATTGATCATAGAAATCTGAGATAACAGTGGATGTTTTCAGCAAAGATCAGTGTCTTGCTTCTCTTGGGCTAGGTCCAATTTTTATTTCCCAATAGAATACAATGACAGACACATATTAGCATATGTTTGACATTGGCTTTACACATGCAATGAGGCAATTGTTGATCACATTTTAGTGGCACAAATAGTCAAGTTCAGACTGAATAGTTATCAAACCATTTTTTAAGTAATGTATTCGAACTGGAATTGGATGGATCCTCGCAAAAAGAACGTAGAGAGTTTGGATGTATAGTGGGTGTGAACATCTGAACTCAGTTGGATCTTAATGCATCTGGAGTCATGATCTCTCCGAATTTTGTAATGGGAAAGAAGCAACATGATTGAGCTTTGATACGTAGCTAAATAAAGTATTATCAGGATATGTACAGAGTTAATCGTTTTCTTTTTTGGAAGACCAATGGAGTTATTGTTTTAGGATAATAGTTTCAGCTGTAGTAATTGTAATAAATATCCTGATTTGAGTAATATCAAGTCCAACAAATATATTTGGATAATATTAAAAGTAGAATAACTATTTGGATCAAACACCTTACCAAATATTTAGAGCATTGGTAAGGTGTTTGATCCAAATAGTTATTTGGTCAGGTTCACGCTCTGAATATTCTAGACTATCTGAATTTATGCATTTGGATGTTTGGTTTGCAGACTCAAGCAGCAGTGCTCGGGTAGCTATTGTAGAGTTCAAGATTCATTACCTGGAGGTCCAAAAGGTAAATAACTTCAGACCTACCTGTTCAAATTGTCGCAGCATATTATATTATACAGTAGATCTGTTTCTTTTCACAAATGCTTGGAGATGACTATTCAATGCAGAGTCTGCAAATCTTAAATTTTGAGGTCTAACAGAGATACTAAATGCTAATTGTTTCTGATAATGACCACAAGTCCCTATAACTACTACAGCAATAAAGGATGGCAATCAGGCTGACAATTTATTTTAATGTTCTTATTTTCAATTTTGATTTTGATTTTCCTTTGTTTTTCGTTCCTCTATTGTTTCTTCTTTTAGTTACTTCTCAATAAAGTTCTCAATTCAATTGAATTGTGTATTATGGTGCTTGCAACTGTATATTATGTTTATACCCCCCGCTCTTAACTTTCTCTTCACCCACTATTTCCAAACATCAGCTCAGTTACAAAGTCGCGCGCAAGGGCGCGCGCAATGTACTTGTTAATTTTGTCTCTTCCATATGCATGCACCTTTCCCGTCTCTTGCAATAAGAAATAGTGGGTCGTACCTAGCAGGCCGGCCGGCTGCACACTTCAGGTGACAAAATAAAATCATATCCGCTTAAGCGATGTATAATCGCTCCCGTGCTTCTCTGCAACACCAACGTAGTTGCGACCGTGCTCACGTCCGTAGAGCTACACAGCTTCCTCTCGCAGAGCAGCTTGAGCCTCTGCAGGTCATACCTATCTGCTGCTGCCAGCAGATGCCCCATGGTGCCAATCGGTATATACAAAGTGTAGCAAGCAATTTGCATTGTATGCAATGATCCCTTGCAGCGGTGCACTCTCGTTGCGCTCGGCCTTGAAGACCGGTGACCGGGCCGGCCGCGAGAATGCATCGGTGCGCGGCGTGCGCGCACCAGGAAACTGGAATTCCGACTGCATTAAGAACTTCCGTGGCGACTCGATCGCGAGTCCAACTCACTGTGGTTAGTGTGGTACTTCACGCGTTCATCGCGGCGACCTGGTGTTGTGTTTGCTCCCACCGACACCAGCCGCCAGCCACCACCAGGGACGCACACACCCCCCCTTCCAAACAAGTAGATTTTAGATTTCAGGTAAATAGTTTTTTTACCATATGCTCCTAGCATAATCTAATAATCATACAAAATCATAAAGATAATCAATTCCTTCCCGCATTGCAACAAACAATACCCTTAGAGGGACAAAAATAACCTGGAGGCAGTCAACGAAGTAAATATGGCAAATAATCAGATATGGAACCTCGTGAAATTACCTCATGGCAACCTGCCAGATGATGCATTGTTTCAGCAACATACATAATCTTTCTATAAGTGGACGACAACCCCTCAGCAACAGATAGATCACAAGAAATGTGCCTTGGACCTCAAGGACATCGAGAATAATTAAAATTAGCCATAATCAAACAAGCCCTCAGTAACAGATAGAGCAAAAGAAATGTCGTCTTGGACTTCAAGGGCGCCAAGAATAATTAAAATTCAGAACTGCTATGAAGTTAAAAGCTCAAGAAATGATAGCTCATCCAGGCAGCAACAATGGTAAGCATTGTTGAGCAACTACGAAACAAAGAAGTCCAGCCAGAAATTCTCAGAAGACACCAATAGTTTTCCAAAATTATTATGTATGTTTATACAAATGTGTCATGGCAAGAAAAAGTACGCCTGTGCCAATTGATATAACAGTACTATACTATAATCATGTCATACCTGAACCAGCATTCTGCCATACTAACATAAGAAGGTGCATGTGTTGTTTTTTTCACCAGGATCACCAAGAGAGAGAAACACATAAACACCTTCTCACAGGAGAAAACAAGAAGCACTCAAGAATTTTTGTGGTGCAGCACAACTAGCACCATTTTCTCCTTTTCTTTTTCACATTTACAAAGCAAGTTACATATCTACAACGATGCATGTAATTGATTTCACACTAGAGTGGGCTCGCTCACGCAATTAGCTGGATTCTAGAGTTCAAATTGATCTACTTGACTCTTCGAGTAGCACTTGCCTCCTTGACCTACACATGCATTTGAAAGGACACACACTTCACATTCACACTTACATTAGACAAGCAGATTAATTCTAATAGCATGCACATACACTCAGACACAACAATAAAATAAAAGTAAGAAATATATGTACATAAAAAGACAGACAAGATCTACAATACTTCCAGACTAATGTAGAGGTTTGCAAGTAGTACAAATCGTTCATCATATTGCGCAATTGTTCCTAATTCTTGCTTACTAGGTACTAGATTAGAGTCCCTCCTAATAGTAGCTTGTCTTATCAGGCCACACAAAATGTACCGACCAAACAGAAAACAAAAGAGAGGTGCATTGCCTACTTCTTGCTTACTAGCTAGGTAGTAGTAAGGATGAAAACGGATCGGATACGTATGAAATCGGATTCGGATGTCACTTTTTACCATATTTTAATTCGGATACGAATGCGGATACGAATATTCTCGAATACGAATACAAAACGGATACCTCGGATCCGGATTCGCATTCGGATATTTACTCAATTCAACACGAAACGAATATCGCTAAATTCAATCGAGACAAATAAGATTTTAGTGCCAAGATCATTGATAGCCAAAGCGAATCAAAATCAAATTACACATCTAATAATCTACCAAGTCATAGTTAATTAAAATTATTGGTGATAATATTTAGTACTGCCACATCAAGTGAAATAAATACGAACAATGGTAGGCAGCACCACAACAGTACTCTGCACTCTCACAGTATGTGACATAAGGTACTTTAGGTCCCTAACAGGCAAATACAGAGGTCCCTGATCAAAATACATGATACTGAGCTTGCAAATCAAAGTACATGTCATTTAGCTCATAGTAGTAATGAACTGATAAAATTCAGCACTTGGCAGTAGCACTCCCGGCAGACCACCACTCTCTGCGAGCCTACAACCCTCAGATGGCACACAGATTAGTCAACATTTTATTGCTACATTTGAAAACACACAGGTTCATAAACTGAGAACTATAGAAGGTATGGAAGTCACCTGAAGCAGAAGTAGTCCTAATTTTCTTCATCTTCCAGATCCATAATATTGTCACCATCATCAGCAGGAGCAACTACAATAGAAACAATGATATGTACAAACAAATAAATAAATTGAAAAACATGTAAATTCTAGCTAAAAGTTCACGTACCATCATCATGTTCGGCATTATCATTCATACTAAGACCAGCGAAATCATCAAGAATGGACGATATACCACTACAATCTGAAATAAATGGACAAAAGTATAAGGTGAAATCAGTAGTGACTAATCTCTCAACTAGGCATACAAATACAACACTAAGAAGAAGTATAGCAGTCACAATTACCTTGCCTTGAGGCTGAAATCCAATCCTTAGTGCAAACAAGTGCCTCAACAACTTGAGGGTCCAATCGGCTACGATATTTGTGAATAATTCTTCCTCCAAGACTAAAGGCAGATTCAGATGCCACTGTCGTTGTAGGAATAGCCAAAACATCCCTTGCCATTCGAGCAAGGATAGGATACTTTACACCATGGGTCTTCCACCAACTTAAAATATCAAAGTATTCACCTTCTTTCCAACTCAATAGTGGTTCATTGCAATACTGATCAAGGTCCGACAGCTCATGGCTTGTTTTATTGCCCCTTAGAAACAAACTCAATCTTTTTCTCCTAGGCTCCTCATTTAAGTTCACATAGCACCGAGAAGTTCTAGCAGTTCTAGCTTGACTGTTTTGCACAGGGCTTGTTTCAGAAGCAGAATACATGGAGGAATATGAATCATAAAGCTTCTGCACAATTTTTTTAAATTCATACATATCATTAAATCCATAATCATCTGACATCTCACTATAATAAAATTCAACCACCTTCATCTTGTAGCGAGGATCTAAGAAGCATGCAACTGCTAGAGCAACATTGCTCACCCCCCAATACTTGTCAAATTTCTCCTTCATAGACTTTTCCATAGAAAGAATGTGTGACAACCCTGGTAATTACTCTTCCAAAATCAATGTCATTAGTCTAACTCCATGATTAAACCAACTAATGAAAGGGTGGAAAGGATTAAAACGAGTTCAGTTGGAATTCAAATTTAATTTGAGCACATTGGTTACTTTTGAACATTTAATTTTAACTTTCAAACCATAAGCCAAATGAGATTTTGCCTGAAACCAAAGTTGTAGAACTTTTTATTTTGAGCAACTTTCGTGTTCAAAAGTTTTTGAAATTCAAATCAGAAAGAGGAGAAAACGCCCTGTTTGCACCCAGCCCCCTGAAGTTTTTCAAATTCTTGCACTTAGGTCCCTCCCTCACCCCTGCACCGCACGCTCGCCCGACCGTCGCCGGCCACCTGGCCCTCGATGCCTGCGCGGCACCAGGCGCCGAGCCAACCCACGGCATCCTGCTGCACCGCCCCCGCTCGCCCAACCGCGGCCGCGCCTTCTTCTCCTCCCCCCCACGCCGTGTCTCTGCCCAATCCCCGGTGCGCCACCGTGCTGCCCAGTCGCTGGCCGCCGCCCCCTCCACCAGTGCCCCGTCGTGCCGCCCCAGCTCGCCAGTAGCACGCCCACGCCGCTATCTCGCTCGCCCAGTCGCCTGCCCGCGTAGTCGCACGCTACATAGCACCCCGTGCACCGCCGCCTGCCCGTGTAGTCGCACGCGACACAGCACCCCGTGCACCGCCGCCTGCCCAATAGCGCCGCTGGTCACCGCCGGCCGCACCAATGGCGCCCAGCCTCGCCGCCCCCTCCACCCCACGCCCCGGCCGTGCCGAGCCCGCCCCCACGAGCTCCACCGGCTATAAAGCCCGGCGCAGCGCCCCTCCCTCCTCTCCCTGTTCCTCCTTCTTCCCCGCAGAGCAGAGCCGAGCTCCGCCCCACGCCGCCGCCGTGGAACTCCCTCCTCCGCCCCTCCTCGACCCGAGCTAGGCCCCAAAATCGCTCTCCTACCTCCGCGCGAAGCTTCCCAGCCCAAGCCCCGCCGCCCAGCTCGCCGGAGCTTGCCGGAGCAGAGCTCCACCCGCCGCCGCCCCCCCGGTAGCCGTGGGCAGCCCTGCTCAGGCCGCCTCCGCCCCAACCGTGACCACCCAAAGGTAGCCCCCAACCTCCTCTTGCTCCTCCCCCACCTTGCCCTCGCCGCCGGCGACCCAGCTCGCCGGAATTCGGCCGGACAGGATGCTCCCCGCCGTGATTTGCGACCAGGGACTACATTGCAAACGCCCAAATCTTCCCAGGGGGTTTTCTGCTAATTTTCAGGGACCCCTCTGTAAAGAAAGTTTTAACCAAATAAGTGAACTTGTAAAATTCGTATAAAATCGTAGAAAATTCAGAAAAATGCAAACTCAACTGTTCGGGAATCCTTATAAGAAACTCTACAACTTTTGTTACATATAGTTTCTCAGATTCTCAATATATTTTGCTCTAGATTAAATGGAAGGTTTAATGGACTTCTTTTGTACCCACTGTTGTAGATCATTGCTGACCCTAATTTTTGGGCAGTGAGTTACTTGCTTAATGTTTAGGGCTGTGTAAAAAGATCAGGACCAAAAGCCATCTCTAGATACACGTTTTGTCCAACATTGCTTTATGCCATAAAGTGATAGAACTAATTATTCCTGCTGTTCTGTGATGTTTAATGTCATGAAACTTTTTCTGTGTTGTTGTAGTGATACCTAGAAGCCATAGAAAAATTTAGAAACATTTTTACTATATGTAACCTGTTCATATGAATTTGTGGTAGGAAAACTTCACTAATCCAAAATAATTAGTAAAGCCCTTATAAAATGTTCATCTTTTTACTATGAAACACAATAGAGTAGCTCAACATGTACAAAACGTTTCAAACATAGAAACCCTGTATAACATCCTGTAGAAAATAATCTTTAATAACATGAGCGTAGCTTGTCCCATTTATTATGCTCTAAATCATGTACAATAAAATCTGAAAAATTTACAGTAGCACAAATATGGTTATAGCAACACCCTGTAAAATTTGCAGCATCAATAATTGCATGGTTTGTTCTGTATAAAAATAACTAGATTCTAGCAGTGGCTGTGTATTACATTTTTCATATTTAACATGCTACACAAAAATGTCTGAAATTTTTACAGTGATCTTATCTCTGCATAATGTACTTTGAATAAAAATTTTATTACCAGAAGCTAACTAGATTAGTAATTGTGTTCAACTCATGTTTGTGTTTAAAAAGAAACTAAGTTTTCAATATAACACAACCCCTCCTTCTTTAATAAAGTTAAATAGATGAAGATAAACTCTATTAACGATTACCCACGATTGATGAAGTAACTCACTCCACAACAAACTCATGTTAGAAAATGTCGAATCGTCCGTTTCTCGCGGCTATTGAGACTGCTTAACCACTTTTACCCACAGAGTAAGAAGAGGAACAATGATGATGAATAAACTGGTTGGATGAAAATTTAATGCTTCACCATGTATGATATTGGATAGTTGCTTACCTAGAATGGTTAAAGAAAGCTAGAACTTGGAGCTAAAATCTGAAAGTAAGGACCTACTATATATGCTTTTTGGCAAAACAAACCCCTCAAGCCAAAAGCCTCGCATGTCTAGGAGTCGGCTAAGTATACCCCATTAGTCGGGTAAGCCTTGCTGAGTATTAGTATACTCAGCCTTGCTTGTGGTTTGTTTTCAGGTGAAACCTTCGAAGATTTGATTGCTAGGTTGACTTGGCCTTGTACTCTTCCCCCTGGTTGGTCGGTGGAATGGGATACGCCCCCGTTCAACGGTGAAAATGCCAAGTGATGTCTCGTACGGGCTTCATCGAGACATCCTTTATCGCCGAGTAGCTTTCGTCATTTTATTTCCGCTGCAACTTAAACTCTGAAGAACTTATTTGTGATCATTGAAGTACTTGGTTTTTAAACCCGAAACTTGGTCTGTAATATTTACTTATGCTAATGTTGTAATATTTGCTGGAATGTGGTATTCTCTGGGCTCATCGTCGCGTGAGCATTTGTATGTATGGCGCTCGATCCGATTACCGTGGTTGTATCGGGAGGTTATACCCGACAGACCAGTGGATTACTCCGTTTGAAGTGTAAGGTTAACCGAAATTGCCCTAATGGTGATGGTTAATACACTTGAGCCGGATTAATTCAGGTGGTTCTGCCACAGCTGGTATCAGAGCCGTAGCTGGTGCCACAGCTGGCAACAGCGGACACCAGAGCCGAAATACATACGCCAGAGAATGCTACAAGCCTTAAAAACTCATTTTTCTAAAACTTGACTAGAAGGTTGTGTTGCGAAATGCGTTGGTACGTTAAGGATGGTGCCTAGTTCGTAAAGCCCTAAGGGATTATGGGGAAAGTTACTAGGTGGCTATCTAACTTCTATATATTATCAACTGACTTCCAGCACATTACTTTCTGTCAAAACTTACTTTCATGTACAACCGACCTTAAATTCTGTAACGACGCACTCATCGCTAAGGTAAGAAGGTAAGGATCCTCAGCCAACTGAGAGAGCTTGGCCTTCCTGTCGGTGATGCGAACCGAACGCTGCCCTCAAGCAGTGGCTTACTTGAGGTGCTGCCAATATGCCAACTGTTAGTTGAACATATTGGGAGTAGAAGGTTTGGCGCAGGGTATGGCGATCGCTGTTCATACCCCCGTCTCATGACGGTACCCCCGTGAATACGCTATCTCGATAGCGTATGTTAACGTCGTCTGTACGGCGGAAATTGTACAGATATCGTTTCTATAAGTAAACGGTAATGAATACGGACGCTTTCATGAGTGCTGGCATGAAAGGTTCATGAAATATATATGCTTGTCAATCTTCTGCAGGTACACTAACCGCGATTACGATAAGTTAAGGAACGATTAGAAAGACTCGACTAGCTATTATAGTGAGAGTCGTATTGTGTATGCCACCGAAACTATCTTCGTAAAGACCAAAAGTATTTGGCAATTATTTTTCTTTGTGAGGACGAATAGGACGTGCATGCATCATAACCATATATATCTGAAATTGAAAATGCCTTGTATGAGAGTGGTAAGGTTCTTGCGTATCTAAGCGTGGTTTGCATAAGGACTATCTAGCGAATCTGTCACAAATCTGCCATGACCGAAAAGAAAGATTTATTGACCCAAGAAAATGACCTTTTCTGGTAAAGTTCATGTTGAAAGAATTGTTCAAAAATTTCGTGTTCTATCCCCTGTTCAAAAATCAAAAATTCTGAACTCATGGATAGTAAGAAATAACAGAAACCACGGAATGTCAGATTTCTGTCCAGAATAAGCACTTCTGCCTCTTAAATTTTTAGGCCCCCCTTCCTACAGTTTTCTGCAAAAGAGTACAACACAAACCTTGTTCCAAATTTACCCAAGTAGCTGCTGTTAAAATGTGGTAAATTTTGGCTGGGTAGATTTTCCCTGGTTCACGAAACATTAGCCCTCTGTTCACTGAAAATTCTGGGTAGACCGAGAAGTAAGACCTTAAGGGAACAGCCATCTTAGAGCCTAATCCAGCCAAAGTGTTGAATAGAAAAGTGGTGCACAAATACCTTAGAAATGCTCTGGTAAAAGTTGAGAATTTTTGGACCAGAACTTTTGAAGTTATAGGCCAGATACTATAACTCGTTCTGCTGAAAAACAGCCAACCAGCGAAGCGAAGAGCGAATCGTTTGACCATCTTACCCATCAATTTAGCATCTTAACTGAATATCAAAGTTGTACATCCCTAAATTCCCTATCCACTGCCAAAATATGAGGAACTTTGGATGAACCTACCAGGAGTTATAAGGTTCTTATGGCAGACAGTTTTTATGCCCGTGATTCCATCCAGGACCTTTTGGAAGTCTACTATTCCGCGTTAGATCTTTTTGGAGTCATGGAAGCAATATGGATCACGTTGCTAATGAAGAACATTCGCCTTTTCAGATGGTTGGAGCAACCCGTGGTAACCCGGATGGTTTTGGTGCTAGCGCAAGTGGATCACAACCACAGCCGCCACCACCACCCAGTTTGGTTGAAGTAATGGCCGCTCAAACCGAGTTGCTTCGCCAGCTCGTGCAAGGACAGCAACACCACCAGCGGGGTGGGCAAAATGCTCCCCAACCCCAAGTTGCAGGATACACGGATTTCCTAGGGACCCAGCCTCCCTTGTTTCACGAGACGGAGGAACCCTTGGATGCGGACGCTTGGATTCGCACAATCGAGTCCAAGTTTTCTCTACTTGTGGCCCCATGTTCGGATGAAAACAAGGCCCACTTTGCCGCGCAGCAGCTTCGCGGTACGGCTCGTCTATGGTGGGACCACTATTTTGCCATGCTCCCCGCTAATCACATTGTCACCTGGGATGAATTCAAGACTGCGTTCCGGGCACACCATATTCCCGAAGGTCTCATAGAAAGAAAGCTAAATGAGTTTTTAGCTCTCACTCAGGATAACCACACTGTACTTCAGTATGCTCAGGCCTTCAACAATCTGTGCCAATACGCGGGCTATCACGCAGACACAGATGCCAAGAAGCGTGATCGTTTCCGTAGAGGTCTGAGTACTAAACTCAAGGAACGACTAAATCTTGTCAAAGCCGATACATATAATGAGCTAGTCAACATGGCCATCACTCAAGAGGACTGTATTGAGGCTCATCATGCTGAAAAGAAGAGAAAGGCGCTAGCTGGACCCTCGGGCGCTCAGCCACTGAGGTATCGCTTGGTGCGAAATGCTGCGCCTACAGCTCCACCGAAGGCCCCTCAGCCAGGGCGTTGGATTATCAGGCCCCCGCAGCAGCCAGGCATGGTACGACCCCCGATGCCTCCACAGAATGGTCCGAGGCCCACTCTGCAACAGCCTCTTCGACCCAGCCCCGCGAATCGTTGTTTCAAATGCGGGAGTTCCGGTCATTTCGCTCGCGAATGCCCTCAACCCAGGCTGCCAAATCAGGGCCAGGACTCTAACCAGAACAATAAGAACAAAGGCAAGAAGCAGACCCTCCAGGTCAAACAAGGACAGATCAACTTCGCCACCCTTCCAGAACTTCCTGAAGGAGCACCTGTAATGACGGGTACATTCTCCATCCATAACAAGCCTGCAATCATATTGTTTGATTCTGGTGCATCACATAGTTTCATTAGTGCAAAGTTTGGTGCAAAAGTAGGCTTGAATATTTGGCACACCAAAGGGTCGTATATGATATCAACACCGGGTGGAAAAATTGCTTCCAACCAAATAATAAGGCTGGTACCGATAAAATTGGGAAGTAAAGTCATCAACACAGATCTCGTACTTTTACCCCTTGACGGCATGGATATTATTTTGGGAATGAACTGGATGACTAGGCATGGAGTCACATTGGACCTTTCTTCCCGAGCCGTTGAGATAAATTCACCTAGTCACGGAGCCACTACCCTTTACCTACCGTTACGAGAGTGCACAAATTCTTGCGCTTTCGTGATGGAAGGGACCAACCTAGAGAATATTCCAGTGGTATGCGAGTATGCCGATGTCTTTCCGGATGACTTACCCGGAATGCCCCCGGATAGGGATATTGAGTTCGTTATTGAACTACAACCAGGCACTGCACCTATATCCAAAAGACCGTATAGGATGCCCCCTAAAGAATTGGCCGAGCTGAAACTTCAACTCCAAGAACTACTGGACAAAGGTTTTATTCGCCCTAGCGCGTCACCTTGGGGATGTCCAGCCCTATTCGTAAAGAAGAAGGATGACAGTTTGAGATTATGTGTGGACTACCGACCTCTCAATGCGGTAACAGTTAAAAATAAATACCCACTTCCTCGCATCGATGTGCTCTTCGATCAATTAGCTGGAGCCAGAGTCTTCTCAAAGATTGATCTTCGTTCGGGATATCATCAGATCAAGATTCGCCCGTGCGATATTCCTAAGACTGCCTTCTCCACACGATATGGACTATATGAATTCTTGGTCATGTCCTTTGGACTCACCAATGCCCCTGCCTACTTCATGTATCTCATGAATTCGGTATTCATGCCCGAACTTGACAAATTCGTCGTAGTGTTCATCGACGACATTCTTATCTATTCAAAGGATGAGGAAGAGCATGCCAAGCACCTTCGCATTGTTCTTCAGCGACTCAGAGACCATCAGCTCTATGCTAAGTTTTCTAAGTGTGAATTCTGGTTGGATACTGTAAAGTTCTTAGGTCACACGATCTCCAGCGAAGGCATAGCTGTTGACCCCAGCAAGGTACAAGAGGTGATGGATTGGAAACCCCCTACCTCTGTTCATCAGATTCGCAGTTTTCTCGGCTTAGCCGGTTACTACCGCCGCTTCATCCCGGATTTCTCTCGAATTGCTAAGCCCATGACTAAACTGTTAAAGAAGGGAGTAAAGTTTGTATGGAATGAGAAATGTGAAGAAGCTTTCCACACTCTCAGAGAGCATCTGACTACCGCACCTGTGTTAGCTCAACCCGATAATACCAAGCCATTCGATGTGTATTGTGACGCATCAGGTACTGGTCTAGGATGTGTGCTTATGCAAGAGAATCGAGTGATTGCATATGCCTCACGAGCCCTTCGGCCCCACGAACAGAATTACCCCACGCATGACCTTGAGCTTGCAGCCGTCATTCACGCTCTGAAGATATGGAGGCACTATCTCATGGGTACACAATGCAATATCTACACGGATCATAAGAGTCTCAAGTACATCTTCACACAAGCCGATCTGAATATGAGACAACGAAGATGGCTAGAATTAATCAAAGATTATGACCTTGAAGTGCACTATCACCCCGGTAAGGCTAATGTAGTCGCGGATGCACTAAGCCGCAAGTCCCATTGCCATTGCTTATCCATGGAGTCCTACCATGAGACATTATGTGCAGACATGAGGAAGCTTAACTTGGAAATGGTTTCCCAAGGCACTCTAAATCACATCTCAGTTGAGCCCACTCTTCACGACCAAATCGTCATGGCACAACTACATGATGAAGGAATCAAGATCATCAAACAAAAACTCTCTCTAGGTGAGGAGAAGTATAAGTGTTTCCGCCAGGACCATAAGGGAGTTCTATGGTTCGAAAGTCGTATAGTCGTTCCGAAGAATCGTGAACTCCGCAAGCAAATTCTTGATGAGGCACACCTTTCCAAATTCTCTATCCACCCCGGCAGTAGCAAAATGTATCAAGACCTAAGGCAAAACTTCTGGTGGACTAGAATGAAAAGAGAAATTGCTACGTATGTCTCGGAATGTGACACGTGCCAGAGAGTAAAAGCTAGCCACTTGAAGGTAGCCGGTACACTACAACCGTTACCTATACCATCATGGAAATGGGAAGACATAAGTATGGACTTCATCGTTGGACTACCAAACACTTCCCAGAAACATGATTCCATATGGGTTATCATTGATAGACTCACAAAGACGGCACATTTTCTTCCGGTACACACCACCTATTCTACCAAGAAATATGCCGAGATTTACCTCGATCGTATTGTTTGCCTGCATGGAATACCTAAGACAATTATCTCCGATCGTGGTCCTCAGTTTGTAGCACGCTTTTGGGAACAACTGCAAACATCTCTTGGTACCAAACTAATTCGCAGCTCAGCATACCATCCTCAGACTGACGGACAAACGGAAAGGGTAAACCAAATTCTTGAAGACATGCTGAGAGCTTGCGTCATTCACTATGACAAGAATTGGGACAAATGTCTACCCCTAGCAGAGTTCTCGTACAACAACAGCTATCAAACGAGTTTGAAAATGGCACCATTTGAGGCCCTGTACGGACGAAGGTGTCGAACTCCTTTGAGCTAGTCACAAACCGGAGAACGTAAGATAATTGGACCCGACCTGGTAATCGAGGCAGAGGAGAAAGTAAAGGTAATACAAGCAAACCTTAAAGCCGCACAAGCCCGACAAAAGAGCTATTCTGACAAAAGGAGAAAGCCCCTAAAATTCGAAGTTGGCGATCATGTCTATCTTCGAGTTTCACCCACCAAGGGAGTGCAAAGATTCGGAATCAAAGGCAAACTAGCTCCCCGTTATGTTGGTCCTTACGAAATCGTTGAGAGCTGCGGACCCGTAGCCTACAAATTACGACTGCCCCCTCAGCTCACGGCTACCCATGATGTCTTCCACGTATCTCAACTCAAGAAGTGTATTCGAGTCCCTACTGAGATTGTGGAACAACAAGAAATATCGTTAGAGCCCGACCTCTCGTATGTCGAACACCCAGTTAAGATTTTGGATCAAAAAGATAGAGAGACCAGGAGGAGAGTGATTAGAATGTATAAAGTACAATGGAATCACCACATGGAAGAAGAAGCCACCTGGGAAATCGAGAGCTACCTAAACCAACATTTCCCTGGGTTTCTTGCCTCAACCACTCGTATGTGCACCCACGCCCACACTAAGAATTACCGAATCTCGGGCCGAGATTCTTGTTAAGGGGGGAAGGCTGTGACAACCCTGGTAATTACTCTTCCAAAATCAATGTCATTAGCCTAACTCCATGATTAAACCAACTAATGAAAGGGTGGAAAGGATTAAAACGAGTTCAGTTGGAATTCAAATTTAATTTGAGCACATTGGTTACTTTTGAACATTTAATTTTAACTTTCAAACCATAAGCCAAATGAGATTTTGCCTGAAACCAAAGTTGTAGAACTTTTTATTTTGAGCAACTTTCGTGCTCAAAAATTTTTAAAATTCAAATCAGAAAGAGGAGAAAACGCCCTGTTTGCACCCAGCCCCCTGAAGTTTTTCAAATTCTTGCACTTAGGTCCCTCCCTCACCCCTCCCTCCTCTGCTGCACCGCACGCTCGCCCGACCGCCGCCGGCCACCTGGCCCTTGACGCCTGCGCGGCACCAGGCGCCGAGCCAACCCACGGCGTCCTGCTGCACCGCCCCCGCTCGCCCAACCGCGGCCGCGCCTTCTTCTCCTCCCCCCCACGCCGTGTCTCTGCCCAATCCCCGGTGCGCCACCGTGCTGCCCAGTCGCTGGCCGCCGCCCCCTCCACCAGTGCCCCGTCGTGCCGCCCCAGCTCGCCAGTAGCACGCCCACGCCGCTATCTCGCTCGCCCAGTCGCCTGCCCGCGTAGTCGCACGCGACACAGCACCCCGTGCACCGCCGCCTGCCCAATAGCGCCGCTGGTCACCGCCGGCCGCACCAATGGCGCCCAGCCTCGCCGCCCCCTCCACCCCACGCCCCGGCCGTGCCGAGCCCGCCCCCACGAGCTCCACCGGCTATAAAGCCCGGCGCAGCGCCCCTCCCTCCTCTCCCTGTTCCTCCTTCTTCCCCGCAGAGCAGAGCCGAGCTCCGCCCCACGCCGCCGCCGTGGAACTCCCTCCTCCGCCCCTCCTCGACCTGAGCTAGGCCCCAAAATCGCTCTCCTACCTCCGCGCGAAGCTTCCCAGCCCAAGCCCCGCCGCCCAGCTCGCCGGAGCTCGCCGGAGCAGAGCTCCACCCGCCGCCGCCCCCCCCGGTAGCCGTGGGCAGCCCTACTCAGGCCGCCTCCGCCCCAACCGTGACCACCCAAAGGTAGCCCCCAACCTCCTCTTGCTCCTCCCCCACCTTGCCCTCGCCGCCGGCGACCCAGCTCGCCGGAATTCGGCCGGACAGGATGCTCCCCGCCGTGATTTGCGACCAGGGACTACATTGCAAACGCCCAAATCTTCCCAGGGGGTTTTCTGCTAATTTTCAGGGACCCCTCTGTAAAGAAAGTTTTAACCAAATCAGTGAACTTGTAAAATTCGTATAAAATCGTAGAAAATTCAGAGAAATGCAAACTCAACTGTTCGGGAATCCTTATAAGAAACTCTACAACTTTTGTTACATAAAGTTTCTCAGATTCTCAATATATTTTGCTCTAGATTAAATGGAAGGTTTAATGGACTTCTTTTGTACCCACTGTTGTAGATCATTTCTGACCCTAATTTTTGGGCAGTGAGTTACTTGCTTAATGTTTAGGGCTGTGTAAAAAGATCAGGACCAAAAGCCATCTCTAGATACACGTTTTGTCCAACATTGCTTTATGCCATAAAGTGATAGAACTAATTATTCCTGCTGTTCTGTGATGTTTAATGTCATAAAACTTTTTCTGTGTTGTTGTAGTGATACCTAGAAGCCATAGAAAAATTTAGAAACATTTTTACTATATGTAACCTGTTCATATGAATTTGTGGTAGGAAAACTTCACTAATCCAAAATAATTAGTAAAGCCCTTATAAAATGTTCATCTTTTTACTATGAAACACAATAGCGTATTTCAACATGTACAAAAAGTTTCAAACATAGAAACCCTGTATAACATCCTGTAGAAAATAATCTTTAATAACATGAGCGTAGCTTGTCCCATTTATTATGCTCTAAATCATGTACAATAAAATCTGAAAAATTTACAGTAGCACAAATATGGTTATAGCAACACCCTGTAAAATTTGCAGCATCAATAATTGCATGGTTTGTTCTGTATAAAAATAACTAGATTCTAGCAGTGGCTGTGTATTACATTTTTCATATTTAACATGCTACACAAAAATGTCTGAAATTTTTACAGTGATCTTATCTCTGCATAATGTACTTTGAATAAAAATTTTATTACCAGAAGCTAACTAGATTAGTAATTGTGTTCAACTCATGTTTGTGTTTAAAAAGAAACTAAGTTTTCAATATAACACAACCCCTCCTTCTTTAATAAAGTTAAATAGATGAAGATAAACTCTATTAACGATTACCCACGATTGATGAAGTAACTCACTCCACAACAAACTCATGTTTTACAAACTGCAACTTTATCGTGAAGGAAATCATGTCGTTTAACATCACCACTACTTAAACTTGTGCATTCATGTAGAAACAACGACTCTCGCCGACGGAACGTACGAGTTGGTGCCCGCGTCCGAGAGTGAGCAGCGTGAAGCTCAAGTGAATCTAACTGAAGTTGCCGAAGACCCGAGCCCAAGTTCGGAAGAGCCCCGGACTAACTTTTCGCAAGAAGGCAAGCCCCGGAGCATGAACCCTATTTTCTCAACTTATGCAACTTATTACTCTACTTTACTTGTGCATTAAGTTTATAGGAGTTGGATGAAAACTTAGTTGCATGATCCTAGGTACCCATGCTCTGAACACTAGATACAAGGTTCGATAGAATGCTATGCTAATAGGACTCGGTAAAAGTCGAGTGATTTCCTGTCACTCGCGAGAAATTAGGAGTTGATTGTTTACTACACGCTGCAATCATAAGGACGACGGACGGGCTGTGGTACGATGTTTATGTTGATGATTGAGGCCCGTCTGTCTAGTGAAAAATGCTAAGGCCGCAGTGTGTGGTAAGTGATGGTTAAGTCTTTGAACGTACTAACCACATGCCGAGAATATGGTAATCGGTAAGCTTAGTACTGGATTGAACCGGGGCCGGAATATACTCCCCACTGTCTTGAATTCGTTCACATCTAGCTAATGGCGGGTGCATCGGCCGCCATGGCCCGACTGCGTCCGTGGTCCATGGGGAGGTGTAGTCGAGGGCGGTGGGCCTGTTCCGTGAAGCAGGAATTGAAGGGAAAAGTTGCACGTGTGACTCTAGGGAGTAACCACGTGACGTGTGTTTAGGTTTCCCTTGCAAGGTTAAGAAATTCGATTCGAATCGTCCGTTTCTCGCGGCTATTGAGACTGCTTAACCACTTTTACCCACAGAGTAAGAAGAGGAACAATGATGATGAATAAACTGGTTGGATGAAAATTTAATGCTTCACCATGTATGATATTGGATAGTTGCTTACCTAGAATGGTTAAAGAAAGCTAGAACTTGGAGCTAAAATCTGAAAGTAAGGACCTACTATATATGCTTTTTGGCAAAACAAACCCCTCAAGCCAAAAGCCTCGCATGTCTAGGAGTCGGCTAAGTATACCCCATTAGTCGGGTAAGCCTTGCTGAGTATTAGTATACTCAGCCTTGCTTGTGGTTTGTTTTCAGGTGAAACCTTCGAAGATTTGATTGCTAGGTTGACTTGGCCTTGTACTCTTCCCCCTGGTTGGTCGGTGGAATGGGATACGCCCCCGTCCAACGGTGAAAATGCCAAGTGATGTCTCGTACGGGCTTCATCGAGACATCCTTTATCGTCGAGTAGCTTTCGTCATTTTATTTCCGCTGCAACTTAAACTCTGAAGAACTTATTTGTGATCATTGAAGTACTTGGTTTTTAAACCCGAAACTTGGTCTGTAATATTTACTTATGCTAATGTTGTAATATTTGCTGGAATGTGGTATTCTCTGGGCTCATCGTCGCGTGAGCATTTGTATGTATGGCGCTCGATCCGATTACCGTGGTTGTATCGGGAGGTTATACCCGACAGACCAGTGGATTACTCCGTTTGAAGTGTAAGGTTAACCGAAATTGCCCTAATGGTGATGGTTAATACACTTGAGCCGGATTAATTCAGGTGGTTCTGCCACAGAATGAAATTCTCCCTGCTTTTGTTCCACTCCATAAGCTTGAGGTTAATTTCACAAAATTTTGAAAATAATAAGTTTGCTGTTGGATAATGAGACCTCGAGAGTATTTTTGTGGCTTCATAAAAGATCTCTAAGCATTTGCACACAATAGTAGCATTACTCCAATCTTCTACTGTAGGAGCATGTGGGCTATATTTATCAGGATAGAGTAGAATAAGCCTTTGGAAAACCCTTTTGAAGTGAAGAGCATTTGCTAACATTAAGTATGTCGAATTCCATCTAGTAGGCACATCTAAAGAAAGACCTCTTTCTGCTACTCCCAGTTTAGCAACATGCTTCAAAAATATCTCTTGCTATTGTGGTGAACTCTTGACAATAAGGACAAGTGCACGAATGTTTCCAATAAATTTTGAAATTATGCCTATACCATCTCTAGTGATGAGGTTGATAATATGGGCCGCACAACGCACATGAAAGAATTTGCCACCACAATGCAAAGAACCATGATTCTTAAGAGTTGAAATTATTGTGTCCACACAAACATTATTTGTAGATGCATTATCCAATGTCAACGCAAATAATTTATGATCAAGGTTCCATGAGCCCATATTTTGCATATATGTAACACTCAAATCAGCTCCTCTATGATTTCCTTGAAGATGCATGAAATTTATAATTCTTTTCTGTAATTTCCAATCATCATCAATAAAATGACAAGTCACTCACAAATATCCCTTATTTTGATTAGAAGTCCACCCATCCATGGTGCAGCTGAAGCGACACTTATAAGAGGCAAGATAGTCAAAAAACTTCTTTTTCTCATCATAAAAATTACCCATTATCCTACCCCTAACAGTCTTGCGGCACCTTATTGGAAATATTGGGCACAAAGATCTAATGAAATCATTTGTATACTCATGCTCAGAGAAGCTGAATGGATATTCATGCATAATAATTGCCAGATAGTACTTTCTTATACTAGTTTCCTCATCATACTTCCAATCAGCTCCTTTCAATTTTGTGATGTTAGATTTCTCTTTATTTTCATCATGAAATGAATGGTAATGATTCCACAGACGTGTGGTACCTTGCTTACTTTCAGCAGAAAGAACATCTTCACAATAGTTGCATTCCGCCGTCCTCTTCAAGACAACCATGCCATCCACCTTTTCTTCAATAAGCACTTCAGTGAAATGTTTCCAAATAGGTGAAGTTTTCTTCTTTGGACCCTTTATTTTGGTGACCGAACTTCTTCCTTTTAATGACACCTTCTCAGTTCCATCACCAACTACACAGTAGCCTCTATATCAGGCTCTGTCTCCTTATCACTAGCATCGGTTCTCTTTCATTTACAGATGGAGCACTTGTAGCCTGCAAGGAAAAAAAAGCTCTCAGGAATTTCACTGTCTCATCACTTAACTCCGCTGCAATTCACACACCTGCTTATTTCTCGATGACCTTGCCCTTCTTAAAACCATGGTTATTGATCAGCTTCACTACTTTTGCTCCAACCTATAGTTAGACAGTAGAGAGGAAGATCGGATCAAATATTATCACTATCATTTAGATGAGAAAGTCTGTTACAGAATGCAACCAATGGTCCAAGAACCATCCGGTGGTAGCTAATTTCAATCTATCAAGATATATCAATGAACAATCCTGTGGCAGCTAATTCAAGAAATAAATTCTTGTAAAAAATAGTGTCAAAAAAAAGAAAATGAAAATTAGATTAGTCGTTACCTACTCCAAATATTTCTCTATATTTTTTTATGTTCGTCGGATAGCAAACGTTTGCAAGATGATGCTACATTGCTACTTGCCAGTCCCAACTCCCAAGGGCAAGAAGTATCGCCCAAAAGCAATAATGAAATCAGAAAGTCACCTTTGCTGGTTGAGCAACATGTCTGAAGGGGCAGCAGGAGGAGGGGCCACCACTAGGCCTTCAAGCAGGCTTTGCGTAATTGCATCCACCTCGAATCAAATTGGTGTTGTGCTCTTGACCGTCGCAGCAGGAGGAGAGAGTTGCCGTGGCCTGTGGGAGTGGAGCCGCCGCCCACCGTTGCGGCAACTGGGAGAGGAACTTGGGAGCACGCCAGCACGGAGCAGAGGTGCCAGCAACAACTGCACAGGCGCGCTGGGGCGCCACCGGCGCCGAGCCGCCGAGCAGGTAGGGTGGGGAGCTGGCGAGCTGCAAGGGCTGTGAGATGGGAAATTTTGGAACTGAAGAATAGAATGACTGAACGAGAACGGCGGGATGGATCATGGATGGGTCATTAATGGCGCGCAAGGTCTAATTTTCGCGCGCGCACGACGGCCTGGCGGGGATTCAGCGCGGGAAACCGCGAATAGCACAGCGGTGCCGGTGGGACCGCGGGAGTGCGCAACGAGCACGGCGGGAGGCTGAAATATCTGCTGCGGATACGGATAATATCCGATTTCACATCCGCATCCGTCTGAAATTCGGATATCCGGATCCGAATCCATTTTTGCAAATCGGATACTGATACATCCATTTTAGCATCCACATTAGAAACGAATACGAATACGGATATCCATATACATGTTTAAGCGGATACGAATGTCGGATAATTCGGATATTTGCCATCTGTTTCCCATCCTTGGGTAGTAGCTTGTCTTCTCAGTGAATAATTGTATCCATGAAGAATGCAGCAACCAAACATAAACAAGATAGAGGTGTGTTGCTTCCTTTCAAAGATAGGACTGAGAGTAGAACTAGTAGTACTAGTACTCGGTAGCAATACTTGGTAATTCGCCTTCCAGATGAAAACATCCCATGCTGACCCATGTCCACCTGACTCTTTTCTCCAGGATCCACAGGCGCACGAGTAGGAACATTGAATATCAGGTCTTTCAGAACAGAGGGGCAGCTTCTAGCTAAATGCTTAAATCCATCTGTTGCCATGACATCACTCAGAACTGATGGGGAGCTGAGGAACTGCAAGCATGCCTTCTTAAGCCCCCAGCAGTTGTGCTGCTCAGCTAATGCCAGGATGGTCGCAACAGAGCCTGTATCAGCTTCTCTACGCAAATCAGCTTGAGCCTCTCTAGGTTGTACCTGTCTGCGGCGACAAGTAAATGCTGAGCCATGGCAGCTTCCTTTTGCTACTTCACACCATGGCAATCCCGTAAAGTGTCAGTGTACACGAAATGGAGCAAAGCCCTGAAGACATCAGCCTCCATGTCATCCACTCGTACAACCGCTGTGCTGGTGCCCTCTTTCATAGCCCCAAAGAGCTCTGCCCTGAAGACTGGTGACCGTGCCGCAAGAACGCATCTGTGTGCACAGAAAGCCTCACCGGCAACCTGGAAAGTGACATCGGCGCCCTCTTTCGCCGCGAGGAGACCACCGAGATGCTGGCGCAGGTCCGATGGTGGCACCGCGACCACCGGGGGAGGCTCGAATCTCCTCTCCTCCGTGCGGACCTCCAATGCAACCACGATATCACACCTGACGGTGAAGCGGTCGTTGACAAGATACTCCGATTCCTCCAGCCACGCCCTGTTGATGAAATCATGAAAGGAGATGCCAGGAACTTCGGAGAAATCATGCATCCATGTGGTTTGTATCCGCGACGGGACCTGTTCCCCGGCCTGGTCGAGCAAGCTGAGCGTGACCCGCGCGCGGACGACCGTAGACGCCGCGGATCTGGGGCCGGGCTCTTGCAGGTGCAAGATGGAGATGGTTATGAGGTCGGCGAACTCGTAGATCTCGTTGTTGGGGTAGTACGCGAGCCGCCAGGAGTGGCCCCCGGCGCTGAAAGGGGGGAGGATGACAGCGTCGCCGGTGGGGAGCTGGTCCCTGGTGTGCGAGTACCCCTCGATTTCGAGCAGCTGGCTACCCGTCGCTGCGGCGCCGATGATGGCTATGCGCGATTCTGCGCTGGTGCCTTCGCCCTCTGGGTCGGATCCGGGCGGCGGCGGCGGCGGCATGGCGGGCGGAGGAGGACGAGGTGGCGGCGGAGCGGCGAGGGTTTTCTAGCCGTTTGGGAGTTGGGGGCAACGGCAACGGGCAAGACGAACTTCGAAACGGGCCGTATCTAGCAGCAGCCAAAGCAAAGAGCGACCGAATGACAGGTGGGGACACTACAGTTCAACGGGGGTGCCCCGCCGATGGGCCCGACCGTTCAGGCCGTTGCGTTGGTCAAATGGCCTGATCCGCACACCGAACCCGCAGATGCTGCTCGTGTACCATGCGTGGTCGTGTTCCTCAGTTCCTCTCACCTTCACGTCCCCCCCAACCCCCACTCCAAAAAAAAAAAACCTCTCACTCTACTGTTGCGCGGTCTATTAAGAAGTTCACTGTGGTATCTTTAATTGTTTAGTACTTTGGTTTGTACATGTGACGACCTACAAAATATGGACATGATTTACTCTCAAAACTACTCAAACGCTATCAAATCATTCCAGATGAATTTATGTTCTTTTCCGCGTTTCCTTGTATAAGTAATGTTACAGGTTCAATTTTTTTTTCTTTAGTGATAGTTCCCATGCACACTATATGTTAAAAAATTGTAGAAATTTTGGCAATTATTTTCATCAATAAGGAACATTATTTGATGTTTCTTCAATGATCGAGATATAATTTTTTTTTTGCATGGGGATGGACTCAAAGTTGAGCCATTTGTCAACAAAATGCACTAAATCTACATTAGATAGTTTTTTCAGGATTCATAGAAACTTTGGAACTTGCTTTGCAGGGCGGAGCCAGCGGTGTTCGTCGGTGTTAGCTGTCACCGACGACTCTCCGCAAAATCAGTGAAAAATACTGTTCCACACGTTCATTCATGGAGATGACATCGGTCACTAGTGGACCTGACACCCGTGGCTCCTGCGGCCGGCTCCGCCCCTGTTGCTTCGAGACCATTTTGAATGATCATCATCAAAAGGGCCATTTTGAATGATCATCATTCAAAGATGGAGGAGGAAGAGTAGAAGACGACGCTGACGGCCAAAGTGACAGAATGGTAGTTTCAGCTAAATGTTTATTATTCTTTTGGTGGTATTTCACGTGACATAGATTTATCAGTGGTGGTATTTTCGAAAACGTCGTTCACTCGATGCTAAGAAATAAATTTTCCCAAAGTCATTTGTTGGCGGACGCACGCTCCTATCCTACGGCAGAAACCAGCGCCGAGGCCCCCCAGGAGGCCGGCACGACCAGCTGCAGAAGGCCATGTTCCGCAACAAGGTCCTCGTCCGCGCCGCCGCCGCCTCCCCATCGCCCTCCTCCCCGCTGCCGCCGTTCCTCCTCCGCCAGCTCTCGCTCTCCGCCGCCGCAGCCCCGATCGCCGCCCTCGACCTCGAGATCCTCTGCTGCAGGCTCTCCCGCCGCCACCGCCTCGCGTGCCTCCCCCATCCCCCCGCCGACGCGCTCCTCGTCTTCCAGGTGTCGCACCCTCACCGCTCCGCTCCCGCACCTCAGGCACGCATGACGCTTCCGCTCGTGGCGACGTGTTTTCAACTCCGCGTGCTACCGGTCGTTGTTGCAGGGGTGCCAGTCCCGCGAGGCGGCCGAGGCGGTCTCCGAGATCGCGGCCGCGTTCCCTGGCGCCACGGTGAGCGCGTCCTGTACTCCCGCGCCCCTCATCTGCTCGACGTTTCTCCGCAACACGATGGGCACTCTTTTGCGCTCCGCTTGTAACGATTTATCGCTTGCGCTCGGTACGTACGCTGTTTGGTTTGGCCTCGTAGGTGGGCGAGGAGGAGGAGCTGGTATGCTCGGGTGAGCTGGTCGCGAAAGCCGTCGGGTGCGAGCTGCGCTCCATGATGCTTGCACATGGATGGACGTGTCTGGGAGAGAATATTTACGTGGACTCCAAGTTTCATCAGAGTGAAGAGAGGACTGATCTGTCCGCGGTGAATGTGGTAACGAATTTTTCGCCCTTTTCTGGAGGCCTGAATAATGCATTGTTGCATGTTTCTATTTGGGCAAATAGATGGCATGGGCCTGCTCCATGTTTGGAAATTTGTATTCATGTTGATGTTGGGATGTCACTTGTCAGGATGGTCAGTCGAAGCTTATGAAGCAAAATGGGTTAGAAATGGTTGATAATGCAGTGCACATGAACATACCACTGAAGCACGTGCAAAACAGTTGAATGATCACAATCAGCTTGTGCACAAGCCCAGGTGTTTGGCATTGAACATGCCACAAGCATAATGGGTTAGAAATGGTTAACTATGCAGCGCGCGTGACTATACCACTGAACCACGTGCAACAGTTGAATGATCACAGTACATATGTGTCCACACGCCCATTTGGTTAGCTAGTATGTTGAAACTCTGATGCAGCTTGAGCTAACGAACTTTTAGTAAAAAATAAATCATACTGTTCAGAAACATCGATAGTCTCTAAACTTTAAAATTGAAGTGATTGATTGTCTTTGATTATTTGAGTAATATTCACAACTTGATAAATTCTTCTCCTCATAACCTGTAGTTGCCATCCGATTCCAGTTGAGCATTGACATGCAAATGCTATAATCTCCTCTTATGCAGAAACTAGAAGACTTATATGGTCACTAGACATATAAAAGTTATTCGAGGTTCAACTATAAAAGTTTCAAAATATTGGAGCAGACAGTTTTGGAAATATGAATTTAGAAAAACAGGATGCCTTCTGTAGTGTTACATAATTTGTTCTCTGTTACATTCCCTTCAATTGTTTGCTAATACTCATTTGTTAAATGCTTTGCGTAGATTGCTTCTACCTTTTGTTGTTTTGTGCTATAAAGCATAAGCTTTTGATATTCTGATGCTGGTTGTTACATAATTGTGGTTATTATTTTTCTGGCCAAATTGCTACAGGAAGTCCGATTGGGGAGGAATGATGATTTTGAATTTGTTGTCTCACCTGATGCATTTCGGTACACTAGTCATAAGGTACCCTTCAGTTTTCCTTTTCTTTCCACTGTAGAGAAGAAAAATTGTTCCAGCTAATGAATTCTATGTGTTGCTGCTAGATCTCTGATGTTGCTAGCCCCAATATCATGGAAACGTTTCAGCACAGAAATGAAGTAGTTTTGGATATCTGTAACTTTCTAACAGTCTGTACAACTCTTCCAGCACTTCAGGAAGGCCATGTGATTGGTAGTTTTGATTTTTCATATTATTTTACTTGTTGGAACTACATTTCATTTTCTAAAGATTCGTTTTCCTCTTTTGTAGGATATAGCAAGATGCTCCCCTCAGAACAGTGCTTGGACAAGTTTATGGAGCTTTGCTTATTTAAGGTGACACATTATTTTCCTTGCCTTCTGATCTTTGTTCTTATTTAATATTATGATTCTTTTTAAGAGTAGATTCTCCGGATGACTCTTTTTTCCCCCCTCATTTTTACATAATTTCTGCTCTGCAGCATGGGTTAGATACAGACTACAATTATCATGTAGCAGTCAAACTTACAGTTGGAGCTTCATTGGAAATGAAATGGTTATCGCTTTCTTAATATCCTCTTTGCATTATGTTTCAGTGATGATATTAGTATGCTGAACATTTCCACTTCTCCAATTTATGTAAATATATGTTTGATTTACTTTCTTTCACTTATAAGTAGGTGGCCTTCTTCATTAGTTCTCCAAGGTCCAGGGCTTCAACCAGCCTTAAAATCTGTAAGAGTATCTAAGGCAATGTCTTCCTTGCAGTCCTTTGTAGAATTATTGAAAGGTAAGGGTGTGCTGTTGCTTCCTTTTGTGAAATTAGTCCGTGTGAACTTTCATCTGTCTTCGTGCATCTGGCTGTTTAGATTTGTGCACACTGCACAGACATTGACACACTAAAGATGCAATATATGTCCTACTTTTTCTGTCGTTATTATTTGAAGACCCTTGAGTATCTTTACGTTTTAATGATTCTGGAAAATAATGTTTATACACGCTGGAATGGTAGCTTGATGAATCCTAATTAGCTTTTCTCCTTATTTCAGCTTGGATTTCTTTGGCCATAATAAACTAATAATTAAGGTCAGTTCGATCAGTTGGTCTTTTGTAACTCATTGCGTCAGATTGAGTTCTTTTTCCTCATCATACTATTCAAAGGAGCTAAACATATTTGCATGTTATGCCGACATATCTTTGCTGCTAGCAATGGATATCCTTTCTTCATTTGTCATAAAAGTTAATGCTCTTGATTAACTATAGCCTTTATTTCTTTCTATTTTGTTTTGCATAGGGAGCATGCAAAGTTAATGCTCTTGTTGAACTATGTTGTTTACAGGAACAGGTTCTACTGAACTGCTCTTCAACTCTGCCTACTTGGGATAAGGCTGCAAGTAACCTGATATTACACAGTTCAAAAAATGATAATATTGAGAATCTTGATCTAGGTCATACAAATATCATGTCCAAAGGCCAATCATTTATTCTAGGTACATTTTTCCAGAAGAACTTACATGTTTGCAGGACTCGTTTTTTTTTATCACCAGCTAAATGCATATATATATTTTCCTTCTACAAGACTTTCGCACCCCAAAACCTGCTGTCCTTTGTTCGTTGAGGACAAAATTGTTGAATACTGAAGTTCACAAGGCAGCTCATTCTTCGGGTGACAATGCCAACCTCAGTGGTGCAAGTTCTATCAATGATGGTTTTCAATCACAACTGGTTGCTCCAAACAGTTCATATAAATGTAAGACCAGATTTTGCTCACCTCCTATTTTTCTTATCATCAAGATATACAAATAAATTAGGTCAAGTTAATTGATGATGTTTGTCATTAGCAACAGTTCAGTATGCAAGTCTTATCTAAGAAGGGTTGGCTTGTCTATCTTTTGTTCCTTTACTTCATTCATAATTGGTGTGACTGCATTTGTTTAGGGGAACAGTAGGGGAGGACCCTACCGAAACTGAAAATATTCATATGCGACTAGGGTATTTGTACAACTGATCCTACAGGGTCAAACTTTGAAGGGTAAACAAGGTCCACATGACTTGAGTGCTTAACTGCCCAATCTGATAATACAACAGTTAAGACTACTTTTCAACCAATGTGTTTCAAATTTTGTGAGCTTTCTGCAAGCGCTAAAAACTTTGTAGAAACCTTTTTTTTGGGAGCACCATATCTGAATCGAGTATTCTTTTCCAAAGATGATTGTTAGGAGGCACCTTGTCATAGTTTCCTATTTCTCTGTGGCCAAATATCCACCATGGCATGCCAATATAGTAATCTCGCTGAAGACCAGTTTTCCTATTGAAAGTTGTCCCATCTTTTCTCCTATCTTTCAATGATCTGAAGAGGGAGATACAAACTAACTCCTACTAAATCAGAATTATGATGTAATATTTGTGTTCCAGACTTAGGACATCTATTGCTCTGTGCTAAAATTTTATGCAGCAATAGCTACTCTGTTGAAGCCTTCATTCAGCAGAAGTAAACCAGCAGAAAAAAGGAAATTGAGATATTCATCAGGCAAGTATTATCAGTTTATTACAATTATAAATGCATGCAAATCTACCTTGACCGCATTGTTGATTCATTCTCTCAATAATTTTTTTGTTCCATTAATAAAAGGCATTTCTCCCTTACATTACCTCTAACCATTGTTGCATTAGAACATCCTGATGCTGATAATTCAAACAAATCAAGTCATCCTGATGCTGTAGCAAATCACGCTAATCCTGTTAGTTCATCAAGTGCAATTCTTGACATGCAAGTCAGTCAGGTATGGACTTAGCTCTTAGCCAGAGGAATAACTCACTCATAGACAGAGGAATAACTTACATGACCAGATATTATTTGCAAAATGAGTACTGTCATATGCGGGCCTCAACAGCGGCATATTACTGTAACAGGATCTGTTCATGTGGCAGCAGTGGGTTAGGGTTTAAAAAGTGTCTTTTTTTGTTTAGGTTGTTAGTTGCCTATATGTATTATTGATCTTTTCTTCGTCTTTCAGAGCGATTCCTGTAGTTTCTCCAGTTTGTACATCAAACTTGCTGTCTATCTGAATGATTCCCTTACGTCCCCTCGTAATGTGTATGCAGTAGTGCTAGACTGTATTTTTTAAACAAATAAGAAACATTTTGAAATTGATTTTAGCTATAAATCAACTTCACCAGTTTTATGTCCAAATAACCTTAAGAGTTTGTAATGGTCAACTTCCAATGTGCATACTTTGGAAGCATGAATTTTCAACAGCATGCCTCAATCATCATTACAGGTTTCTGAAAATCTTGGAAGAAATCATGCAGAGTTACTGAATGCCAAAAGTCAAGGAGGTGGACGAATTACGAAAAGTATAATTAATCATGAAACTGCTCTGTCTTCACATATCATTGAAGGACAAAGTATCTAATCTTCCTTATTTTACCATGCAGCCCAACAGGACAATTTAGAAACAAAGAATTTGGACACAAAAAGGAAGATAAGTCCATTTATCTTTTTATATGTTATCAGAAATGCTGTTAGTTGTAACAAATAATAAAACTGCAAATATAAAAAATATGAAACCTTGATCAATAAAAGGTTAAAAAAAACACTTTAGACCTCTTTACCATTTGAGGTAGAGGGTAACATAGGCTCATAGGTATCTTGTAATTTAGACAAACCATGCAACTCAATGTACTTAATAAGCGGAAGTGCAGGCCAATGATTCTATTGCTTGGTTTTATCCTTTCTAGTCCATTTTTTTTTGTTACTCACTCATGATCATCCAGTCGGACTATTGAGTAAATTTCAAATATTAAGGCTTTCCTAAATTCTGCAAACTAGCTGGATGCAATGAAAGGATGAGATAGGGTGAGATCCACTTGTTCTTGTAGATAGGGAAGAGCTCTTCTGTTGCAAAGGAAGGCAATTGATCCCCATATCGTTAACATTTGTGGTGCGAGCATGCGGCCATGTGGGTCGATCCAATTTTGCCAGCCTCTTAAATTAAGGTTCCACTTGTATGTGGAGAAATAAAAAAGACAAATTGTATTAGGAGGTAAATTGAACCAAATGACATAGTTTAGGGGCCAAATTGAACCAAGAGATGGTTAAGGGGGTTATCCGGACTTTGGCCATACTTGAGGGGAGTAATTTGGACTTTTTCCTTCAAATAATGGTGGTGCTGTGAATATATGTGCTTCAATATTGTAAAATTCATGCTAGCAAGGTTGCTTCTTGCCTCCACTAACCACCTCACCTTCTGGGTTGCTGGTTAGTCACTTGCATTATTGCGTGAGCTCCAGAATGGCAATTACAAGGGTCAGAGTGGCAGCTTGCACTTGTTTCTTAGTCTTACATGCAGATGACATGAAAAGGGAATTCTGGACTTCTTTTGCTCCTTTTGTGCCGTAGGTTGTTCTTCCCATGTCTTTGAGTGTCTCAAATCCACTCTTCACAATCGTTCCAAAGCTAATTTTGTAATTAAATTTGCAGAAAACCATTTTTGACTTATCCAAATGTGTTTTTAATCTAATAGCTTGCTTTATAAATGTTTTGTTTCTGACTAGCATGAATTAGGGTCCAGCATGGTTACTATTTCTGTAAGGCTAAATTTCATGTTACCTTTCTGCACAGTAAAGACTACACACCAAGTATCCAAGACGTAACAAAAGCAATACCAGGCACTGAGAAAGATGTGCTTACCACAAAGGTAACAAACACAAAATTGAATTCTGTTGTTGCCAAGGATGAGGTAACTGCGGAAGCAAAGAAAAAGGCAAACCAAGACCTTGACAACAAAATGTTGAGTGCTGTAACTAAACAGAAAACAATTCCAGAAGTTGTCAAAAATGAATTTGCTATAAAGGTGATTAATCAAAATTCCTCTTGTAAAAAAATAATCTTCTGTAACTATATAATTATTTATCTTGTGATTTGATCAATGAACTAAAACTTGGATTGAATTCCTTCAGGCGAGAGATAATCAGAATGATAACCTTAATAAAAAGGTTTCAAAGTCAAGAGCAAAGGCAGTTGACAGTACATCAATTTCGAGGAGCAAGAATTTGAAGTTCAGGAGCATACAGCTGCTAAAGGCAAGTGTCTTGACCGTATTGAGTCTGTTTATTTACTTTTAATAGAGTAGCTTACTTTTTATGCATGCGGAGTCTAAATTTGAATCCCATAATAAGGTTTACTAGTTATTTATTTATACTTTCCTTGAAGCCTCGAATCATAGTGCGGGTATAATCATGCTTAGCTCGCGGTCATGGTTGGGCTAGATGGTTAATATAAACTTGACTAATGGTGTTTGTTTGGTGGAATATGTTTTGGTGGTTTGGGTTGGTGCTAGTAGCTGCTCAGATTAGAAGGACCGGTTTATGGACAAGTGACCTGGCTTAACTGCGCAACCACGAGGTCTATGTGGCTCTAGACCTGGCTGATTAATTAGTTGTCCCACCTGTATACATTGTCGGATGATTTAGTGGCACAAGAGGGGGCTTCTGCAGTGGAGTGATAATAGACTTTCTGTTAGCGGTTAAGCCATGGTTGCATAAGACGATTAGTCATGTTTATTATTAACAACACAACCCAACCATGACTGCAAGCTAAGCATGACTCTACCCGCACTATGACTCGAGGCTTCAAGGAAGGTATAAATAAATAACTAGTAAACCTTATTATGGGATTCAAATTTAGACTCAGTATACATAAAAAATAAGCTACTCTATTAAAAGTAAGTAAACAGACTCAATATGGTCAAGACACTCGCCTTCAACAGCTGTATGCTCCTCAACTTCAAATTCTTGCTCCTAGAAATTGATGTACTGCTTGCTTCCTAGTTCCTACTCGTGCAAACAAACCGGAAAGAAAGCACACAACAATAATAAGGAACAGTGCACCAAACATTCTCAAAGCACTGAACCAAGTATACTAATGCCTTCTACTCGTCACTACAAACACGTGGGCGCAAGAATCCTTTAAAATGGATCTATAATTAGAAAGATATATATGCGTTTCTAAGATACAGGGGCTTATTTGCGAGACTGTACAAATAACAGAGACTAAACTGTGAGGGCGCATAACCTAACAAAACAAGTGCTTGCGTGCCAAAGGACAAGGATAAGGGTCGTAACCAGGGGCAGACCCAGGGCCCGGCGACCCTGGGCACTGGCCCGGGCTCCCAAAGGGCAGCTGCACGGCTCAGCTAGGCAAAAGAAATGGAAATACGATGCCTCGGTGTATACAACAAGCACAAATTAATCTAAACTATAGACGGGCACAACTTTCGTTGCCCAGGCTCCATAGTTTTTCTGGGTCCGCCAGTGGTCATAACAGTGATTATCAAGGTGTTCAGAGGCTAGAAGGCAATATTAGCATGACCCAGAAAACTTGTGCTGCAATAACGAACAAGGACATGTGTGTTAGATTGCAAAAGAACATTTATGGTAAATTTGGAATTTATTTTGTGAATAAAATAAGTTAATTATGATGTGCAAAAAGTAAATCAAAATAAATAATTAGACGAAAAGGATTTTACGAGTTAGCGTTGACCAGTCAAATGGTGATGATGTGGCAATGATGTCAGCATGGATGAGATGTCAGGTACTATTTTGTGGACTGGTATCTATATGGATCGGAGAATTAGAACTGTAGTCCGTGGTGGACGGGTCCATACGAAGCGGTAAGTAACCAATCTAATCTGGATCATAGGCTTTAGATCTAATGGCTGATGGCTCTTCCTCCTCCTTTGGCTATTCACAATCAGGAACTGAATACCCAACCATGGAAACCATGGAAGAGCTCCTGTGCATGCCCAGTACTGACCCGAGTGAACCCTAGAACGGTCTAGGATGCGCAAAAAACAACAGGGAATAGAAAAATGGAACGCACACGAGATGGGGATCTCACCTAGGGCACTTCGGAGAGCTGCAACGGCGCGGTTTGGCCTCAGGATGAGGAGAGCTAAAACTAGAACTTCGTGTACCGGCGTGGAAAGGCGACGACGAGCGGCGGCGATCCTGTGATGAGGAAAGAGTGAGATGTAGATGAGAAACGGTCGAGGCTGCGCCGCGCATGAAGAACAGAGAACTTGCGGCGGAGGCCATTTCCTGGAGCCAAGAAGAATGTTGATGAGTCGAGCGAAGGAAGGCAGTTCGTGTAGATGTGGGAGGGGAGGGCTGGCAGCGGCGCCAATATTTATAGAGCGAGAGGGGCGTGGGATGATAACAGTGGCCTCCGACGTGAACGAGAACGTGCGAGCAGAAAGCGGTCATCGGTTCGTGAGCTGTTGTAGCGAGGTGTTGAGCTCAGGTAAGGACGGATGAGAACGCCAGTTTGTTGCTAATGCAGAGGTCGGCTCGGCCCAGAAGGCAAGACTCGAGGTGTCTGGGAAAAGAAGGAATAGGAGAGAAATAAAGATAGAAAGAGTTGGGCCCAAAAGAGCTTAAACCACGTCTAATTACTTAAACGAAGCCCTAACATCGATTACATATTGCAAAATAAAAATGCCTGATCCATCTATTCAGCATAATGCACAAAGAAATTGCCTTTAATTATTTTAAAGTTTTAGAGTGTTAAAGTTCATCACATTACCACAACTGTTCATGATTTGTAACAGATATAACCACAGTGGATACAATGACCAAACAAAGAACACGATAGAAGTGTACGTGTTGATTGCACCCTTAAAAGGTCATGCATAGAACTGCTAGTGCTAGAACATGGCGTTGTGGCAGTCGGTGAAAACATCTGATCCCACGGAAACGGAGAACTTTCATTGTCACTTTGTATTTAGGGCATGTTTGGGAGTTCGTTTTTAAGAGTGGAATGCTCCCAAACAGGACCTTAATACCCTCGTCAACAAGCTTAGAGCTCTAAAAAATATGGGCCTATTTGGATAGGTTAAAGTGAAGTACTAAACTTTAGCACATATTAGCACTCATATCTCTGCTAAAATTTTGAAACTTTGATTAAAGTTTAGTTTACCCTATTAGCACTTCTGTTTGGATAAGCTAGTACTAAAGTTTAGCATTTTCATCTATTAATATTTGGATCCAAACAGAATCTACATAGGGTCAGCTTCTAGTTAAATGGTCAAAGCCTTCATTAGTTCATTTGCCTTTACACCACTCAGATTCAGCGGGAAGTTCGTTCAGGAACTGGATGCAAGCATGTATGCCTCCTTGAGCCCTTGGCAATGGTACGGTGCTGCCCAGCTAACGCCAAGATGGTCGCTGTGGAGTTTGATCAGGAACGCTGTGGAGTCCTTGCACACAAATCAACTTCAGCCTCTCCAGGTTGTACCTGTCAGCCGCGACAAAAGTATGATGCTGAGCCATTCCAGAGCCTTGCTGATCAATACCCAGATCATCTGATAACGTGTCGGTGTACACGCAACGGAGCAGAAACCTGAACACTTGTGCCTCCATGTCATCCACGTGAATCACCCCGGGGTCGGTGCCCTCCATCGGGCAACTGCATCTCGCCGGCAACTTGGAACTTGGCATCGGCGCCGAGGTAGACGGAGATGAAGGCGGCGTAGTTGGGGTTCCGGCCGTTGGGATAGTAGTGGCGCGGTGAAAGGGGCACCTGATGCACCTGGCGGCGGGGAGCGCCTTGTGTGCGAGTACGCCTTGGTGTCCAGCAGACGGTGCCAGGTCCCCCGCGTCCTCTCGACGATGGCTGAACGCGACGGGGTACCCCAAGTCGTCGTCGGCGGCGGCGGCGGATGTCGCCATGGCGGCCGGATTGGAGCGAGGGTTTTGATCGGAGAGGCGGACACTGTAATCTGGTGGCGTGCGTGGCTTTCCTTCGCTCGATCGCATATGGAAATGTGCGAGCGAAATAGGGGCAAAACCTAGCCAGGTACGTGAAAAGCATCGCGCCGCCAGGACATTTGCTTTCGCCTCCCCCAAAACCACCAAAAACCCTAGCTTGGATCCAATCCATCGACTCCGGCCGCCATGCCGCCCCTGCCAGCGCCCCCGTGCACCACCGCCGACGTGTGCACCGCCACGCGCTCCGCCATCGTCGCCGGCACGGTGACCGGGAACCACCTGCTGGACGTCGAGGGGTACTCGCGCACCAAGGAGCTGTTCCCCAACGGCACCTACACCAACTCCCTCCCTTTCGCCGTCGGCGGCCGATCCTGGCACATTTCGTACTACCCCAACGGCCGCAACCCCGGGAGCGCCGACTTCGTCTCCATCTTCCTCGGGCTCGAGGTCGACCAGATCTGCGCCGAGCCCGTGGCGGCGCGGGTCCAGTTCAGCTTGCTCGATCGGGCCGGGAAGCCGGTGCCGGCGCACTCCCTGCACGCGCTGTTCCACTCCACCGACGGCTTCGGCTTCGGCTTCCCTAAGTTCATCAAGAGGGCCGACCTGGAGAACTCGGAGCATCTCAAGGACGACCGCTTCACCATCAGGTGTGACATCACCATTGCCAAGAAGCTCCGCAAGGAGTGGAGGAGAGCATCGTCGTCCCGGTTCGTTGATGTGCCGCCGTCTGATCTGCACAAGCAGCTCGGCGACCTCCTCGCGTCCAAGGAAGGCGCCGACGTCACGTTCCACGTCGCCGGCGAGACGTTCCAAGCGCACAGGAGTGTCCTCGCGTCCCGCTTGCCGGTCTTCAGGGCGGAGCTCTTCGGCCCGA
This sequence comes from Panicum miliaceum, assembly GCA_032594955.1. Taxonomy (NCBI): domain Eukaryota; kingdom Viridiplantae; phylum Streptophyta; class Magnoliopsida; order Poales; family Poaceae; genus Panicum; species Panicum miliaceum. The sequence goes on from CM064056.1 coordinate 18,435,192, forward strand.
TGACGGAGGGCGGCGCCGCGGCCGTCGTCGTGATAGACGACATGGACGGGCAGGCTTTCAGGGCCCTGCTCGAGTTCGTGTACACCGATGCCTTGCCGGAGGACATGACCCGGGAGGAGGAAGCTGTGATGTGCCAGCATCTGCTTGTTACAGCGGACAGGTACGGCATGGAGAGGCTCAAGCTAGTGTGCGAGGACAGGCTTTGCCGGCATGTCACCGTGGGCTCCGCGGCGACCATCCTGGCTTTGGCCGAGCAGCACCGGTGCCATGGGCTCAAGGAGGCGTGCTTCCAGTTCCTCGAGTCCCCGGCTGTTCTCAATGCCGTAGCGGGAGCCGAAGGCTTTGAGCATTTGGCTAGAAGCTGCCCCTCTGTTGTGAAAGATCTAATCTTCAAGATCACCGACTGTTGAATTCTGGGGAACACAGGTTATTAGTCGAGCTGGAAGGCAAATTAGTTTGCAGGAATGATGGTTCTTGTATACTTGTAATACATGCATTATGCTAGTTTTGCGTAGATCTAGCTTTCAGAAGTTCCTGTATTTCTTTCCTTTTTGAAAATCCCTGCAAGGTCTGAATTCACCTTTCGCTGTCCCTATTGGCCATTTGTTTTTATCTCATTATTGTTCTGCAGTTTTTCAAGAATACTTCTCTTCGATCAGTATTATCCGAACTTGCAAGGTGACCGTGCTTAATTATTATATTATCTGACGGCTGCAAGGCAGAGGCCTGCATGGCATGGCTGTGCTTGACATGCTCCAAGCTGATCGACGACCAACATGAAAAAATGACCATTCCTGAGATAACATTTTGCTTCCTAGGTGAAACGCATTAGCCATTATCTGTGGATTCACAACACATGCAGGTACAGGCCACTATGCATACTACTACTTCCATCCTAAATTATTAGTCATTTTAACTTTCCATGTGCATATTATATCTGCTATGCATTTAGGACAGCCAAAATAAATAATAATTTGCGGCGGAGGGAGTATGTAGGTAGAGGGCAATGTTTGTTTGTGCAACCAAACATAAGTTCAAGTCATAGTGAATAAAAAATATTTTTCCTCCCTTTGCTCACCTTCTAACACTACTCTAGAATAATGAGTTGCTGCTGCAGCAGATGCCTTTTCTATTTTCAAGTGCAAACCATAAAGCATTGCTGCAGCAGATGCCTTTTCTATTTTCAAGTGCAAACCATAAAGCATTGTGAAGGCGACCATAACAAAATCCAATTTTTCATAGACCCACCTTGGGCAGCTCCAATGTGTGCAAAAGGTCGCATTAAGCAATCAATGCTGCTACACGAATAGACCATAACCATTGTGAGCACCACCATAAGAAAGAATCTCTTAGAATGCACCTCAAGCTTAAGATGCATCACAAGCAAATTAAAAATTATTTAATCTCTCACTTCTATTCATCACGTCCCTTGTCTCTCTGATACGGCTCTACACTCACACCACCACCAGAAGAAACGGTTGCAAAGTTTACTAGTTCTTTATTATGTGGTGGGATCCATCTTAAGGTAGGTACATTGTGTATTAGGCAATAACTATTGCTACTTTACTTGGTGTCAGCTTTATGGTGCAACTACGGCTGCAGCAACATTGCCCTTGCCGTAGTTGCACCATGGGGAAGAATCTCCTAAAGTTCACCTTAAACTTAAGATTTGACCATAGGAGAATAAAATATTATTGAATCTCTCTCTTCTCCCTCCTGTTGCATCTCTCCCCGTTGCATGCGGTGATGTGGATTGGAGCAGTTGAATATAGACTATTTTTTTTTACTGCAAATAGGTTCATCTTTTTTGCTCACCCATTGTGGCAACAGAAATAACTTTAGCTCGCCGACATCTTGTCAGACCTTAAGGTCAAGTCTGCATCAACATATTGGCCATGCCACTCATCGTGGCTGCTCGCATGGCTACAATATATCAATATTGTATTTTATCAAGAAATGCATATCTATATTTTTTCAAAAGAAGTGTGAACAAGTACTTCTGTAATTGTCCCCTTATTATCGAAAGAACAATTAAAGATGAAGTTAAAGAGTAGATAAAATACTTTGTAATTGATATAACAGCGAGGAGATATATGGCCGTGAGCAGCTGCCCCATAAATCCATTCCCCATTTTTGAAGAGTTCACATGCTGCTGACACGAACCTCCTGACCTAGCTATGAGCTCTCAAAAAGAAAGAAATATTGGCCGTGGGTTCATGACGTAATACGGTGATTCTATCGCAACAATCTGCAGTGAGGTGTACGATACAGAGGAAATATTTTTGCTGCTCCACCAAAGCCAGGATGGTAGTAGCCGCAGAGCCCATGTTGATACGGCGGCAGAGCCGCCTTTCCTCCAGCGTCATCTCTGGCAAGGTATCGGTGTCCCAAACTCCCGATAGGGCCTTGAACACTTGTGCCTCCATGTCATCATCTATCTCCACGACAGCCGTGGCATCGCCCTAGCTCTCCCATCGGGCCGAAGAGCTCTGCATTGAAACCTAGCGATCGACACACAATAATATTCCTATGTGCTTCGAACGTATCACCACCAGCAACTCGGAACTTAACATCGGCACCCTCTTTGGAGTTCATCAAGATGGCAGTACGTCAACAGACTGCGCGCGATGCAGCTCTCCGCTTCTTGCAGAGCTTCTTGATGAGGACCAATGGTGGTCACTCTTGAATGATGAGTGATTCACAACGTTATGTGGATTTGATGTATCTCTTAGCTCATAATGTACAGGTGTAGGATGCGAGGCCGACGGCACGTGGTGAAGGGCGAGCTCCAGCTTGGGTGCGATGGACCATATGATGATGACGGGCAAGCAAGAGGCTTGGCGCCGATGGACCATGCGGTGGTGAAGGACAAGTGGAGGCTTGGCGCCGAGGGACCCGAGGAGTCCGGGCGGAGTCATTGACGATCCATGTGGTGCACAGAAGAGCAAGAGTACATGGCGGGATGGAGGCGGTATCGGCCGAGTCAGAGAGGATGGCGATGGCAAGTTCGAGTAGGTTGCCCGTGCGGCGGGAGTGCAAAAGATTTGAAGGCGTCGTGACACTTAGCGGGAGGCCGGACACGCGTCGACATCAGGGTTTGACCGGTTTGGCCTCAAAACCGGGGGCGCGTCCGGTGCGGCCGGATGGCCATGATGGAGGGCACGTGGCGTCATCGTGAAGCTTGCGTCGAGATGAAGCAAAGTCGTGAAGGCGGCGTATCTGTCCGGTGTCCAAATAAAATGTTGGACGATTTTACCCTGAGGGGTATTTGGTTTGTGTGATTCATGTAAGGGTGTTTTGATCTTTTGGCCAGCACCTATATATATGTGGAGGGGCTCCTGTGAGCAGCCCACCTCTTGTATCTCTTTGGTGGAGGTCCTCTTGTTTGTTTGTGAGAGTGATTTGTTAGGGTTTGAGAGAGGAAGAGGAAGTGGCTCTTTGATTTGAGTTTTTTGCCATCCAATGCTTTGTTTAGGCTAGGAGCGGCTTGTAACTGGATCTCGTGATGTAATCGAAAGATCAATCTTGTGCTCATCTTGCGCAGTGCATCCCGAGCGTTTTTCTTTTTCGGAATTTTCGGATGAATTTCAGGTGAATTTTTGTTCGTCACGATTTCGGTGTGAATTGGTGAAATTGTTTGAGGGGTTTTGTTGCTAGAATCTATATGAGCACTATTGGTTGAACTCCCCTCAAATCTTTCGCTAATTCGGCTTGGATTTTGAATTTTCGTGAAGAATGTGTTCTTGCACGAGGGTTTGGTTTTTCCCTATATTTGCAGCGACTACTTGATGTTTTCGAGAGCTTTTTCCTGAATTGATTAGGTCATGTGGTCGCTCATCCATGATTGAGATTTCGTCTCGTTTCATTAAGATTTGGGGAAGTATTTTGGGTTTGTAATTTTAGGGTGTTCTTGTTCTTTTTCCTTTCCCTTTCTGTTCCTGTGCTTCCAGGAGGGCTCGCTCGAGGGAGCGCACACCTGCGAAGGTGGCTTCGGTTCCGACGCGGAGCAGGCGGCAGGCAGCGCAGCTTCTCGCGCGCGGCGCGGAGACGCGAGCAACCTTGCGTCGGGGCCTATTCCTTGTCGCAGGGATGCCATGCATCGCAGAAAGCGCGGGGGCTGGGCTGGCGGCCTAAATTTGAATGGCCCGCAGTTCTCTATAACTAGAAGAAATTTTTTCTGTTGGAACAAATTATTCTAACAAAATTGTTCCGCCGAAAAGAAATGTTTCGCGAAGGGCCTGTAGCCTAGTGGTTACAAGAGCGTCAGTAGCACTTGAGGTCCTGAGTTCGTCGACTCCATATAGGAGCGAATTTTTTAGAATTTAACGGCGTTGTGCTTTCAGTGGTAGGCGACGTTCCCGTCGACAGCGAGACGCCCGTGGTGAATTCGTCAATCTCGAGAATTTGTCGTCTCAGTCTCTCGAAGGTGCTCATAGGGATAGAATTGCGTGCGTGTATTCATACGGGTGAGTGTACGTACGTGTTGTGAGTGTCTGCGTCTGTACTGTGTTTCTAGAAAAAGAAATATTCTATTTTATAAAAATAAATATTTCTTGTAAATGAAAAAATATTCCACTAAAATAAATGATCCATTGGAATAAAAATAAAAAAAAATAAGTTCCCATGGTCGAGCTTCTGACCATAAACAAAGCACTATCGGGAGATAACCCGGATTATCATTTGATTTTCCCCTTTCAAATAAAAGCAAGAGCATGTTCTAGGATAAGCTTTTCCTTCGGGTATTTTTGGTCGCTAACCATTTTAGGTGGAGATCAAAAAGAACAAAGGACAGGTGATGCCTAAGAACATGAGAGCTACACCAACTACAACACCATGGTAATTCTTGGTGAGGGGAGGACTATGAAGGGAAGCTTGAACTCCACACACTTGAGTTGTGTTGCCCAACAATGCAAACTCCAAGTATGGGGGAGGTATGTGAGATCCCAAGTAAGTTACTTTCATGCCAACTCTTACTTTGGTTTGGAGATGGTGTTGGTTCTCGCATCTTGCCCCATAAAAGAAAAGAAAAAAAGAGAGGAGTTACCACGGCGGCAATTATGCTCTTCATCAACAAAACGCCACAGTAAGCACCTCCAGGTATGTCCTACTTTTGACTTTAAACAAAGCCCTTCTGGGAGGTAACCCGAGAATCACCACTCTCATACTCATGATTTTCTCTTTTTGAATAAAGCTTGATCATGTTTTCATGCTTCCTTTATCTATGCTCGGTTGCTCTGGTTTGAGTGTACGTTCGAACTACACTCATAGACCTTTTTTAAATTAAGTTTGGTGCTTAGGTTAAAAAGCCTTCTTTAATCAAACTAGAAATGGTGTCGAGTTTGATTAATGAACCTTAGAGTCGATGCTTGTATAGATCTTGGTTGTATATGCGAACTAACCACTGCAGGAAAATGTCCAAATCCAAATGGGTAAGTCATCAAGCTTAAATCAAATGGGAAGATAAGCGAAGTCGTCGAATTCATGTTGCGCAACATAGGAAGGAGGTACATATCATCCCTCCAGGTTCCACCGTGCGTATACCCTCTTCTGCTCATGTTGATGCAACGTCAATTCACCCTTGCTTGAGTAAGTCTCATGGTGAGATTAAAGTTTTAGCTCCAATAAATGTTAGGGCTCCCTGGTTCTTAAAACCGGTAGAACCATTATTTTATTTTTATCTTTTTGTTTTTGAATAAGCACCAGCTACAAGAACAAGTGTGGGGGAGATCTCTCGGAGTTTTGACGCACGTACATTCGAGATCTCCCACAGACAGATGCACAAGACCGAAAGAACCAGGACACAAAAGGTTTAGAACCCATCGCGACGGTTTGTGCACTCTACCCCTCAATCTCCCTGATCCATGAGTTTAAATGAAATTCACTGCTAAACACAAAAAAAATAAACTCAATGGTGCTCGCTAGTCGCATACTTCAAGTTAGATTGGCTTGCATATATTTTATTCCCTGCTAAACTTGAGCTTGTGAGTCATATCTTAGGGAACCCATAATTGTTAAGCTGTTGAAATGTGAGATATGGTTTGATGAAGGAACCCTTGCTTTCTCTACTTTTATGTCTTGGAATTTTATTTTAGAAAAAAAAACCCTTCATAGCTTTACAAACTCCCTGTGTTTGTCCTACCAAAGCCATATGTCGATCTTCATGCATGAAACCTTATACATATGTGCCTTGTTGTTGCATTGAGCTTCATCAAATTTTATGCTAGTGAGATACATTTCATACTTGCTTGATCAATATCACGCACACTCCACGTGCTAAACTTCTATACGGGAAGTTAGCCATTCCATCCCATCCATCCACAAAATAAAACTCCATATGTAATGATCTCTCTCTCCAGTACTCCTTGAAAGAGGCATGGGCTATATGAAAAAAAAAGAAAAAAAAGAAAAAATATGGACACGTGAAGGTCCAAGAAAAAAAAGAGAGAATATATAGCCATGCCCTCAAGTCTTCAAAATAAAGGAGAGAGATTTTCATAAAAAGGAGTCTTTTATTTTTCATCATCCACCTTCATACACGTGCACAATCTTTATCAACTTGTATGATGTGACATCTCCATGGATCCAATCTTTGATTTTGCAATATATGTGAAACAAGTGCATGCTTCCAATCTCCTACCATGAGCTCCACATAAGCTATCTTTAGAAGTAGGCTGAAAGTAGGCAATCCCTTGGTGAGGATATATACACACTGAGTGACTTGAGAGATCCTATGGAGGATTAAAGCTATGGTTGGTCTTTTCAAAAATCTTTCAAACACCCAGTCATACAGAGGAGAAGTGGTGGAGACCTGAGTCAATACCGTTCCGATCTTCAACTTTCCAAACTATTATGGTAGACACATCAAGATTCACAGGTAAGGGTGAAGTTTGGAATAATCTATATGTAGGCACCATATCAAAAGGAAGTCGTGATCCACCTTAGTCCTAAACTTTGCTCGAGGACGAGCAAAGAGGAAGTGTGGGGGATCTTGTTGACGCTCGTTACGAACCAATTTGGAGCGTCAATTTGACCCAAAAATAGGGATGACTACCATGCTTAACCTGCATATTTACCTTGATTAATATCATTTCCACATTTCCCTTGGAGATTTTGCAATGTAGGAAATTGGGCAGGAAATGCAGGTAAAACAAGCTCCAGGATTCATGCCACAAGACGCCAACATATCGGAGCGCGCCGACCAACAAAGAGTAGGTGTTTAATTACCAAATTCCATATATGTTAGTGGATATGTGTATGCAGCTCAAGCAAATCAAGAAACACACCTCAAGAGCAAAGCAACATACCCTCAATCCAAGGCAACACCACTCCGACCAATCAGAATGCATCGTTCGGAGCCACACGGATCAAAGGGCCCACCAGAGCATGCAACTGACATAGGGCCACGCCAACTCATCAACCAGGGACCATAGGGCCCACTTACCAGTCACCCAGGCGAAGCTGGACCCGATCTGGGCCAGGCCCAGGTCGGCCGACCCCCTTATATCGGCCGATCCAGTAAAGGCAAACCGACTTACCAGCTTCCACGTGGCGCCTCCTGAAGCCTTCCCAAGGTCGGTTTTGCGTGAGTCCCCTCAATTGTCGGCCAAGAGCACCCTGTTTCGCCCCTATAAATACAAGGGGAGGGGTTTCTAAAGAGGACACAACTCACCTCTCCATCCTCTCTCACTTTTGGAGATTGGAGCTCCCCTTTAGAGGTGTAGTGCTGCCTAGGTAGTGCTTAGCAATTAGGGAGAGAGTGAGGGGGAGCCAGGGAGGAGCCGGTGGGCACACCGGCGCTCTTCTCCATCTTGTACCTCAACGGATGCTTATCAATCATAGTAAGTGTTCGTGATTTCCTTTGTGCTTTAGTTTCTTAGTTAAGTTAGATCTAGCTCCACCTAGTTGTTAGCCGGATCAATAGTTCACTAGTTTAGTGGGTAACTCTAGTTTGTAGCTAAGGCTAGAGTTAGTAACGATACTGTAGACGTGGTGTCTAGACTAGACTTACCTGTAGGTTGTGGTATATCCCATGGTTAGATGAGGTAGGTTGCTGGTGGTGACAGCCCTGTCTATCCAGCGGAACCCTCCCCGTTCGGGTCTATCCTAGTGCCGAAATAATAGAACTCACCAGTCTTATTCTGTGGGAAGCTAGTAGCCCGAAGAAAGCGACTAGGATAGTTCTATCTTACCTTTGATCCTTAGCCTTAGGAATCCTCTCTGGCCCTTGCCTCTAACTGGTGCGGTGTCCTTGGATGAACCTGAACCTTAGAGAATATACACACGTTCCTCAGTGGATACGATACCCTTGGAATACTCCTGGGTGAAAGCTACAACGGTATCTGTGCGCTTGCGGATTTATTTCGTGACGCTAGGAAACGTCAACAGCCTAGTGGTTACAAGGGCCTCAGTAGCACCTCATGTCCTGGGTTCGACTCCCCGTGGGAGAGAATATTTCATGATTTAAGAGCGTTTGTGCTTTCAGTGGTAGGTGACATTCCCGTCGACAGAGAGGCGCCTGTGGTGACTTCGTCAATCTCGAGGATTTGCCGGCTCAATCTTCGATGACGCTCATAGGGGTAGGGTTTGCGTTCGTGCGTTTATAGGGGTGAGTGTGCGTGCGTTGTGAGCGTCTAAGTTGTACTATATAGTCTAAAAAAAGTACTTACATCGGCAGCCCAGTAGCCCACATCTAACCCTAGCATCCCTTGAACCCTTGGATCGATTCCCTTCCTGGCCTCCCCCTCCCCCTCCCTCCCGATGGCGCGCACCGCGCATCCCCCATCCCACGACCCCAACTCCCTCGGTCTCTCCCGACGGTGCCCGCCGCCCAGGCCCGCGGCCACGCGCCCACGGCGTCGCGTCGTTGCCCCTCTGACCGCCAGGCCGCCACCGCCCCCTCGGCGCTCACGACGCGCCCACCCGCCCAGCTGGCAGCCGTAGTGCCGCACGTGCCCACGCGCCGCTGCATTGAGCCACCGACGCTCCGTCACATCTGGGCATGAAAGGATCTTGGTGATGCTTAGAGGGGGGGTGAATAGGCGAACCTGTAAAAACCTGAAAATTCTTCGCAGCAGTTAAACCTGTCGGAAATTCCGATCCAGTGTAGGAAGACGACGCCTGGTCGGAACTTCCGACAATAGAAAGGATTTACAACGAAATTCAAAAACTAAATCGAAACTACGAAACCTAGCTGAATCAAAAGTTGCGTAGTGATGCTAGGAACCTTCTGCAACCAAGCCTAGCAAGCTCAACAACAAGAATACGTAGATCGGGACAAAACAAGGTCTCAAGAACTAGATATGAACAATATGAACAAGACACGAGCGATTTTATCTCGAAGTTCACTTCCACTAAGGAAGCTACGTCTCCTTGAGGAGCTCACAAAGAGCCGGGTCTTCTCCAACCCTTTCCTCACTCAATCAACCACAAAGGAGTATTGAGTCACTTACTATCAAAATCCACAAAGGATTGGGTAATACAAACATCCCGGGGCGCACACACACGAGAGGACGCTCCACCGGCGATGCCGAACCATCTAGAAGCAAGCTTCAAGAGTAACAAACCCGAATCAATGCTTGGAGATGCTTCAAGTGCTCATGGGAGGAAGAGGGTTGCACACTTTCTCAAGGGAACAAGTCACACACCTCAATCTCTCTCTCACCCAAGCCCTAGCTCAAATCAATGCAAAGGATTAGCTCAAGAAGGGAGTGGGGAAGTCGATTGAATGCTCAAGGAGGTGTTTGTCTCGAGTTAGGTCAGCAACATATGAATGTGGGGGTGAAGGGGTATTTATACCCGAGCCCCCAAAACTAGTTGTTACTGTGCAGTTAATGTACTGATCAGAACTTCTGACCCAGCATTTAATTTTTGGCCGAGGACCCATGGTCAAAGGTCTCCCCAGACTTCCAGCCCTTGTCGGAACTTCTGATCCCTGATCGGAACTTCCAACCAGGTTGTTTCCTGCTGGTTTGAGTTTTCTTACAAAGGATTGGGTCTCTCATTTGCTTTTGGGTTTTCATCTAAACACTCTAGCATCTCCAGAACACCTTTTCGCATCCCTCTTAATAGTACGGTGTTTCCTATACTTAAATTCAAAATAGAAAATTATTAAATCTCTTCTTTGAGCTCCAACACCGTTCATTAAGCAATTTGGCATCCTTTTATGCATATTTTTCATTTCATTGCATCATAACCTGTTCAAAACTCGATAAACTCATTAGCTCCTTAACTATGCATGTCATCAACACCAAAATCCACTTCGGGGGCCAAAAGCACTTTCAGTCTCCTCCTTTTTGGTGATTGATGACAACACATTTAAGGCTCACAAATAAAATCATAAATCGGTTTTGAACCAATTATATAGTTAAGCTCCCCCTTAACATGAGCATTTTTCATAATGAAATCAAAAATGGCCTCAAATTCCATTTGCACAAATTAAGAGAGCTCCCCCTATATCATTGAATCCGTGGGGTTCAAAGTGTGACAATAATCAACCGTGATGCATATGACAAGATATATCACAATCAATAAGGTGGAAATAAATATTACACCAAGTTATGAGCATCATGCAGGCATCAAGTTCTAGAATCACACTAGCATAAGAGTCATGCATAAGTCTTATAAATTTAAAGTCTCACTTGGCACCCCACACATAACACAAATACATATTAATTGTCTTACATGTCCACAAGCCACAAGTTCAAGGTTCACAAGCTATTAGATCAAGCCCAAGCGCCCCCAAGGCCTATGGTGAGCACACTCCCCCTTTGGCATCAAGCACCAAAAAGGAGAGGCCCTTCCATAGCCTTCACTCGTCGTCCTCATCATCGTTGTTGTCGTCCTCCGGTTCGGTCTCGGTGTTGGCAGCTGGAACGACTTCTTCTTCTCCTCCTTCGGTTGACTCCTCACGCTCACCAAAGTCTTCTTCTTTAATTTCACCAAATTGAGACACACCATATGTCATGGATGGTTCCATCCCCTCCCAAGGGTTGTAGAAGACGGGAGGAGGAGAAAAATCCATAGGAGCATGGACCGAAGAATGTGGAATGTCGCTCTTGGCCATTATCTCATTTTACCTTAATTGGCAAGTACCCGTTGTACTCTTTCTATCTACTTTACAACCGGCATAATCCGAATCGGAATAGCCAAGTAAATCGAAAGTGGAGCCTTTGGGATACCACAAGCCAAGGTTAGGAGTGTGTACTAAATATCTCAAAATTCTCTTAACAAAGGTTAAGTGACATTCCTTGGGATTGGCTTGAAATCTTGCACACATGTACACTCTAAGCATAATATCAGGCCTAGATGCACAAAGATAAAGAAGAGAGCCAATTATGGAACGATATACCTTTTGATCGACGGACTTCCCTTCTTCATTTAGATCGAGATGACCATTTAGTGCCATGGGTGTCTTAATGGGCTTGGCATCGGCCATGTAAAACTTCTTGAGCATATCCTTAACATACTTGGTTTGACATATGAATGTCCCTTCCTTCATTTGCTTGACTTGAAATCCAAGGAAGAACTTCAATTCACCCATCATAGACATCTCAAATCTCTTGGTCATGATCCTATTAAATTCCTCACAAAACTTTTGGTCAGTAGAACCAAATATTATATCACCAACATATATTTGGCAAAAAAAGATATCTTTATCTACTTTGTGAGTAAAGAAAGTAGAATCGGCTTTGCCCATTACAAAGTTGTTCTTAAGAAGAAAATCCTTCAGGCATTCATACCATGCTCTAGGAGGTTGCTTAAGCCCATAGAGCGCCTAATGGAGCTTGTACACATGGTTTGAAAACTTTGGATCTTCAAAGCCCGGATGTACCCGGATAGGGGGCAGTTCAAGAATGCATTTTTCATGGCCATTTGATACAGCTTGAAATCATGGTGAATAGCATAGGCTAATAGAATACGAATTGACTCAAGCCTAGCTAAGGGTGCATAGGTTTCACCAAAATCCAAACCTTCAATTTGGGTGAAACCTTGTGCAACTAATCTTGCCTTGTTTCTTGTGACAACACCATTTTCATCTTGTTTTTTTTGGAAGACCCACTTGGTGCCAATCACATTTTGCTTCGGTCTTTCAACCAATTCCCAAACCTCATTTCTAGTGAAGTTGTTAATTCTTCTTGCATGGCAATCACCCAATCCAGATCACCAAGTGCTTCATCTACCTTAAAAGATTCCAAAGAGGAAACAAACGAGTAATGTTCACAAAATGTTGCTAAACATGAACGAGTGGTTACCCCTCTTTGAATACTCCCAAGAATGTTGTCAACGGGATGATCACGTTGAACACTTTGATGAACTCTTGGATGAGGCAGTTGTGATTGAGATTCAATTGGTCCATCATCATCATCTTCAATTCGTTGTGTATCCACTTGAGCTTCTCCACCTTGTCCTCCCCCTTGATCAATGCCATGATCTTGATCGTCACCATGATCTTGACTTTGATCTTAAGGTTGTGTCACACCCGATTCTAGAAAGAACCAGATGCATCTCATATGTGCGCCAGGATCTCGTTCACACACATATGGTAGACAGAAAGTGTAATATATCAATGACAATGCTCAAAAAGCAACTAAATAAAGTATTTAACAATATTACACTCCGTATAAAAGAGACACAAATGTCTTTAAATGATAAACCGTTATACCTATACGAAGTCTCCAACAACTTCGTCTTCCACAGGCGATGACTGGTGAACGCAGGACCTAGAACTCCTCGAAGTCGTTGAAGATCTCCTCTTCAAAGTTCTCTTCTGAACAACATGGGGCAAGGGTGAGTACTCTTATGGTTGGTACTCAGCAAGTGGGGTGAAAATGCAAGGCCATCAAGGATAGGCTAGGGTTTGCAGCAGCGGTTGGTTTTAGTTGGTCAAATATTTACTATCAAGCACCTATTAACTAGGTTTAGGTTTATACCAACCCACTTTAGTAGAAACATAAAGGTACCATCAACAATAACATTAAACCATGAACCACAATTTAATTAATCTTCAAGTTTCGTTATCATGTGAGGGTCCAAACCACTCTTAACCGTGAGTACGGCTGTTATAATAGTTTTACACTCTGCAGAGGTTGTACACTTTACCCACAAGTCATGTTTCCCTGAGTCACCCGGGTTTGCAAGGCCCTTAAACACTTCCGAGGTGAGTGGCGAGGGTACACTACGAAGCCTTTACAAAGACATGTCGAGAGCTAGGCAGCCCGCTAGAGTTTCAGTAGCGGCGTGGTCCATAAACCTCCCTAATGGTCAGCTCCTTAGCCAAGGCAGCTACCCCAAGAGGACCGGGCTATGACCCCTATCACCGACCCCCTCCTTGCCCTTTCGGTAAGGCCACCAGCAAAGTACACATCTAATTAATTGGCTAAGGTCAGAGCCATATGACTTTGTGGTTGCACTGTTCACTTGGGTGGTTCTCCATGTTCCCATTAAACAAAGTTGATCTTGAAATTACGCGATAACAACCTCAATATAAAACGCAATCAACATTGCCAAAGGAGTAAACCAATACCAGTCCCAAAGTTTGCAACTAAGCGTAACTACCCAACATAAATAGTAAACCCAGGTGTTTCAAGGTTTGGGGTAAAAGACTAGGTATGTCCTTAGTATAGGTAACCCATCAAGTTTATGCAAGCAACAATAAAGTAAAGTGTATTATCATGCGGTTGTTGGGATCAAATAGAATATGCAGGGGGGAAATCCACTTGCCTTCTTCAAGCAACTGCTGATTCTCTTCCTCGTGAGCTTGCTCTTGATTTGGCTCGAACGTCACGTTGTCTACACGATCACACAAACAAGCATACACAAACAAATAAGAAACAGCACAACAAACAATACAAACAGAAAGTAAAAAGATACTAAAGTTGTAGTTCATGATGCAAGGATCAGGTGGGCTCAAGAATCGCTGAAATCGGAGTTGAAACGATGAAGATATGGTTAAAACAGTGATTCAGGGTCCTAACTGCTAGAGTTTTGAATCTCCCGAGGCTAAATCTGAAGGATTCAGGGGCCAAAACATAATTAAACCTTATACAAAAGGTCGGGATGCAAAACTATAGGTTCTGGACGGCGGGTACTATTTCTAGAAAAGTCAGGGGTTAGGTCAGAAAAAGAAAGGGCTCAACTCTAATTATTTTCTACTGATCTGGACTGCGGGTTGATTCCTGGAAAACCTAGGGATCTTCCTGCAAAAGTTTCGGGAACGGCTAGGGTCGGGTGAATCTAATCCGTTAGATCAGAATCGAACGGCAGGTCGGTCGAATCGGCGGGTAAGGGTCGGACGAATCGGCGGTGTGAAGAGTGGGTCGGATAAATCGGCGGAGTAAGGAAAAGGTCGGGTAAATCGGCAGTGTAAAGTGAAGATCGATTCTGGCCGTTAGATCTAGATCGAGCGGCAGAGGAAGGGTCGGCTCGATAGAACGAAAAGGGTCGGGCGAAGCGGAGTTTTACTGGGCGTCGGCGGCGAGCGAGTGCGGCGGCGGACGGCCGGAGCTTCACCGAATCTGTTGTTCCGGGGCTCGATTCAAGCTGGGTTCATGACGGGTAGTGAGTGGGCGGTACAATGAAGGTGAGGGTGGTCACGGGTTGGCTGCGCAGCGGCTGTAAGCTGGCGGCCACGGCAGCGGGCGGAAACAGGGGTCCGGCGATAAATCTGGTTTGCGGCGGAGCAAGAGAGAGAGGGGAATCTGGTGCGGCTTGATGCTTACCAATTCGCGGAGCTCTAGCGGGAGTTGATGACGGCGGAGAAGCTGCAGAATGGCGAGTCGACGGAGAGGCGGCGTATCGGGACGGCGGCGTTCCTCCGGTGTGCAACTTCCAGCGGCGTGCGACGATGTTGAGTAGCAAACGAGATTGAAGTTGGCTCTGGTTGCAAAGCGGGGCTTCGGCGGGATTTTATAGGGGCGGATCGGCCGGGAGTTAGGAAGGCGATGTCGCGGAATCGATCAGGACTCAGGGTAAGAGGAAAGAAAGAAAGAAGGGGCGCGAACGACGGCGCGGGATCAATCCGGACTCTGGGTAAGGAAAGAAGAAAGAAGAAGAAGGCGCCGACAGGTGGGTCCTAGCTGTCGGTGGAAGAAAGAGTCGGGTGAGCGAATCGGCCGCTGAGTTGGCCGCGGGAAAAGAAAAGAAGGATAAAATTCGGATTGGGTTGGCTGAAAGAAAGAATAGGAGAAGAAAGAAGTAAAGATGCATGCACAATTTTAATTTATGATTTTTATGAAAATACTTTTAGAAATTTCAGCTCCTATATTTTTGGGTGTTACAGGTTGTTGAGAGTTTGGTGGTTCAACTCTTGTAGCTGATGAAGGATCATTGCTTCATTATTCAATCAGTGTTTGAGCTTGAGCTTGGGCTTCACGAGGCCTCACTTCACTTATGCCCATCCTCATGATTGATAAGCTTGGTGGCTCCTTGTCATCTACAAGGTTCTTATCAACTTGCTCCTTTTGAGAGCCGTTAGATTTATCGAAAGTCACATCTACCGTGATGTCAACACAACCGGTGGTTACACGATAGGCGTGTTCGTTAGTACCATAGCCAAGTAGAAAGTCTTCATCTACCTTTGGTTCAAACTTTGAGCTTCTGGCTTTCTTGTTAAGTATGAAACACTTACAACCAAAAACTCTAACGTAGTGCACCTTAGGTTTGTTATCGGTGATTATCTCATAGGGTGTCTTGCCCAAATATTTCTGAATGTAGAGGCGGTTGATAGCATGGCAAGCGGTGTTGATTGCTTCAGCCCAAAAGATATCCGGGGTCTTGTATTCATCAAGCATGGTTCTTACGGCTTCAATCAATGTCCTATTCTTCCTCTCTACAATACCATTTTGCTGAGGAGTGTATGGAGCGGAAAATTCATTATTGATTCCTTCTTCATCAAGAAATTCTTCAATATTGGTATTGAAATTCGGAACCATTGTCACTTCTTATATTCTTGATCTTCAACTCATATTCATTTTGTGCTCTTCTAATAAATTTCTTGATGATTCCTTGCGCTTCACTTTTATCTTGCAAAAAGAATACCCAAGTGAAACGAGAAAAATCATCAACAATAACAAGACCATATTTATTACCGCCAATGCTAATGTAGGCAATTGGTCCAAATAAATCCATGCGTAAAAGCTTCATAGGTCTTGATGAAGTCATGATGTTCTTGGCGGGATTGTCAGTGTTTTACCGCCAAGCCCACTAAGGGATAACCCCGAGGTGGTAGGTTGTAGGTAGGGTGTTGCCAAGATCAAGAACTCGAAGGTGCAAGGAACACAAAGTTTAGACAGGTTCGGGCCGCCGAGAGCGTAATACCCTACGTCCTATATGGTTTATATTGCCTTAGAGGTTATATTTATGCACGTTATGATTTGGAGGGGTCCCTGCCCGCCCTTATATAGTCTGGGGGGACAGGGTTACATGGAAGTCCTAGTCTGGGACGGCCGAGGAGTCCTACCCGAGTACGTTGTCGGGTAGTTTCCTTATGTCCGACTAGTCCTAGCCCTATCCAACTAGTTACAATGAGGATGAGGTATGGCCCATGCGCCATCCCCTACTACAAGAATATGTACGCCAAGTGTGCAGTCCCGCTGCCTAGGTCTGACAAGCCCCCGAGCTCTTCGTAGCCGAGTACTGCAGGCTTCTGAGTACTTCTGGAAGGTGTCTTTAGGTCCCTGCTAAGTCCCCTTGAGAAGGTGTCTTCTGAGTACTTCCTTAGATGCATCGAGGCTGTGAGGTGCTCAAGCCCCGAATAGTTTTCAAGTCTTCTTTTATATGGGGTGCGATGAACTCGCACTCCATATGGAGTAGCGCCCGAGCCTTAGGTTGAAGCGAAGAATCAGGCTGAGGGTCAAATTAGTCTTAAATCTTTGGTCTGTATCTTCCAAGAATTTTTGAAAAATAAGCCGTTGATGACACGTATCCCGCAGCCCCTGAGCCTTTAATCCAAATTCCATGGTTTGGAAAAAAGGATCCAAAGAGTCCTGGCATGGAATGTGTGTTTTTGAATTTAAAATTGATAATTTTTAGGGTTAATTTGCTCTGGAACTGGAGAGGACGAAAATCTCGAGAGTCTATCCCTAAGAAAATGGCTAGTTTCCAATATCCGTTGCACAGAACCCGTAAAAACCGCTCGAAATCGAAACGTTATCCTGAGAATGTCTCTTCGACTTCCAACGGGAAAATAGGAAGCCGCGTGTTATAAATAACCCCGCGTTACTCCATACGGTTTTCACCCGCCTCTGTTTTCACTGCAGTAAAAATAGATCTGAAATCAAGAACCCTAGCCGCCGCCGCCACGCCCAAATTGACCTCCGCTTCACCAAAATCCCAAGCTAAGAAAAGCCGGAATCCTTGTTCCCCATCCACAAGCACCCCGCGTGAGTTCCCAGGGCATGCGCACGAAGCTCCGTGTGACATTTCATCCCACCATGCCAAAGAAATCTGCCGTCGGTCAGGGAAAGAAGAGGGGAGGTGAAGGCGGAGATGAGTCGTTGCCGCCGGCCAAGGTCGCCAAGACGACGGCGGAAGGCGAGTGGAGGGCGTCGACCATCCGGGAGAAGGATTTGCTCCGGCTCATCACAGAGCGGGTGTTGCAAGAGGAAGGAGTGGTGTAGTGGCGGACCGCGGGTTTTGACTCATCGCCATGGGAGAACACAGGTGAGACCACGATGTTTGCCCCTTCTGCCGACCGCGGCCTTGTTCTGCCTTCTTCGGATTTTTTTCGTGGTTTGCTTGGTTTTTACAAAATCAAGCATTACCACCTTCCTCCAAATTCTATTTTGCACATTTCTCTCTTCGTGCATCTTTGCGAGGCTTTCTTAGGAATTCGCCCACATTTTAATTTGTTCCGCCATATCTTCCGCTTGAAACCCAACCGGACGAAGACAATCCTGCGCTAGTCGAGGGTGCCAAGGTACAGCTGCGCAACAAGGCGCTGTACATCGAGTACACGACCCCGAGTAGCCTGTCCGGGTGGCACGCTCAGTGGTTCTACATCGGGAACCATAAACCTAGACTCCCCGCACGGGATAAATCCCCGCCCCGATGCCAAAAATGTTGGCTGAAGAAGCTGACAGAGGAAGAGAGCCGCGACATCCCCAAGCTGATGGCGCGGATCAAGGCCTTGAAGGAGAAGGGCGTTATTGGGGAGTCTGTGGCGTACTCGTTTATCGAGCGGAGCATCCAGCCCCTCCAGCAAAGCTACCACCTTGGTTTCGAGTACAAAGGGATCCACGACCCAGCACGGATGGCCAGGGATGTGCCATCCATTAAGGAGATCATGTGCCGGGTTACCCGCCTGTTCACAGGGGTAAACTCGGAGCCATACATCCCGAGGCTCTTCAGCGCGAGCAACCTACCGGACTCGGTAAGTACTTTCTCGAGTACCTTCGTGATGTAGTCAATTTATCTTGCAATATGTTGATAGTCTTTTGTTGAATGTAGGCTGACTTGGAGCGGTTCAGGTCTGATCCGCCTGAGCCGATCTTAGCAGAGCCAGCCCAGGATCCGCCCGCCGAGAAGGCAGCGGAAGATGCTGTAGCGGACCCGCCGCGCCCACAACGAGTGGCAATGCGCAAGCGGAGGGCTGCTGCGATCGTAGATGCAGCAGGCAGTTGCCCGACAGCGCTCCTTAGCTGCTTTAACTTGCTGTGTATTTATGAGTACTTAGTCGCTCCAATCTTATAGTGGGACTGAGGAAAACCCCGAGCCCCGGAGGCAAGGGGTAGTCGGAAAGATCGGGGAGAGGAGTCTGGCAGCGGGGCAGTCGCCTCCCCCCGTTCCGGGAATAAAACCGCGCTGCGAGGGCTGGTGGTACCTACGGTACTACCCCTCAGGAAGCCTGCAAGGTTGGTAACCAGAAGTATGTTGCTGTAGATTCTTGTGTTAGTGTTGAGTACTAACATAGTTGTGCATGAAGTCGGAGACTCCCAAGCCGGCGACCTCTATCACCGCCCAGGCTGGCGCGAGTACAAACTCGTTGCCGAAGGAGCCTGCAGCCACGACTACCGCCGAGCCTCCAATCATCGAAGATGTGCCGGCGGCAACCGAAGGAAAAGATCTCGAGCCCCCGGTGGATCCAGAGGTGGAGCTGGTGATGGAAGCCCCCGGGACTACTCCCGGGATGACTGTTGAGGAGGGTACTCAGATCGACCAGCAGGCGGTCGCAAGTACCCCGGACCAGCATGATGCTCCTAGGACTTCCCGGGCACATGAAGAATAGGAGATCCTAGAGGATTCCCGGGTACTAGAGCATCAGGAGGGAGAGGTCCCTCGCCTGAACGCTGTGCTCTTCGAGGACCCGCTGCTGAAGGTGGAGACGGTCTCGCTCATGCTTGAGCTGGGCCGCCGCTTCACTGATTACACCAAGGTATGTAGTCAAGTACTTCCCCTAGGCTTGATATCCTATTGTAGAAAGTTACTGACTTATTGACCATCTTTATGTAGAGCCTCGTTGGGCGCTCAAGGGAGAAGTCAGCCCTGTTGAGCTAGATCGGAGACGTGCTGCTGTGTACCCATGAGGCAGAGGACAACCTGGAGGCCGAGAAGGCTAAGAATGCCAAGCTCCAGGTGGAACTCGCAGCCTTAAAGCCTCTCATCGGGACATGATGATCGATGAGTGGTAGAAGCACGATCTGGCGGTCAGGAAAGTCAAAGACTTAACTGCCCAAAAAGAGAGTAAGTAATCTGTTCCCCACGCCCGAGTAGTGTTGTCTGTCTGCTTTTCTTCTGAGTTGCGTATGTGTACTTTTTCCCAGAGTACGCTCGAATTGAAAGAGCCTTAACTGATTGGAAGTGTGACATATACGAACTTACAGAAGAGAAAGAGCAGCTGAAGAAGGCACTGGAAGATCTCCAGCTCAAGTACTTGGACTTGGACGAGGAGTACAAGACTGTAGTCCACCAACTGAAGGATGCTGACAAGCAACTCAGGACGGATTTGTAGCGGATCCAGTCCATGGCCCGTGACAAGGGGCGCCAAGAGAAGGAGATGAATCAACTCACCACAGCCGCTCACCGCCTGTGTGAGTTTGTCGACCCGACGCCGGATGGCCGTTCTTTGGTGCAACGCCTGGTTGATGCTCCAACGAACATCGCAGGGTACGCATCCGGCACCGTGAAGGTCGTCCTTACTCATGCCTTAGCTGCGGTGAAGTCATACTTCCCGGGCATGGATGTTCACCCATTTGCAGAAGGCATCTCCGAAGAGTGCACTGAAGAGCAGTTCAATGAGTACCGTGGCGATATACAAGATGTTGCTCATCAGATTGTAGATGACCATTCGCTTTTCTGAGCTTTTCTAGAACTGTGTATGTTTTGTGAGAAAACAACAGTCTATTTATGTAATATATCGGTGCTTGTTTGATTATTGTTTGCTACGCTCAACTCGTGGAGTGGTGCGTTGAAACGTAATCATGTAAGCTTTTGAGCATGTTAGTTCTAGTGTGGAGTTACCCTGAAGGCAATGCTTCAGTTGGTGAACTGTGTACTAGATTGTACTTTTATACAGAGTTGCGTTCGTAGAACCCCTGTTAGTAGGCGTGAGAACCTCTTCGACTTTACCCTATAAGACCTCGCCCAGTAGCATGACTAAGCCGTGAAGGGAGGTAGTCGGAAAGAATGCTTAACACGCTCGAAGGGGTAGCCTGAGAGGCTGCTGGTTAATCGTGATGAAAAATTACTCGTGGCGTAGCCCCCGAGTATTTTCCGAAGATTAGAGTAAGGTAGCATATTGGCATAACTCGTGCCGACAGCCCCGGGTTTACTCAATGTTGCTAAGGGAAAAATAATGACAAAGTAGTTGTTTGGGGAACCAAAACAACCATGTATTATTATACTATTCTGCGCTGCAGCTGACAGGTTTTGTACAAATTTCTTAGGCATAGAAACGGCATAGGTGCTTGATGTTCCAAAAGTTTGGAACTTCCTGGCCATCAGAGTACTGTAGTCGATACGACCGTGGCCTTGTGACTTTCGTGACGATGAAGGGTCCTTCCCATCTAGAGTTGAGCTTACGGAGCCCTGTCTCATCTTGGATGAGGCATAGGATCAAGTCTCCAACGTTGAAGGATCTTTCCTGGACGTTGCGGAATTGGTAACGGCAAACGCCTTATAGATATCGGGCTGATCGAAGCAAGGCATTGCATCTGACTTCTTCAGCATAGTTGAGTTCCAGATGCCTTGCCTCGTCAGCTTCTCCTTCCTCATACAGCTCCAGTCTAGGTGATTCCCACATGATATTGTTGGCGCTAAAAATCGGCCGGAAATCGGCCGATGACCTTCAGCGTCGGACACACGACCCGGGAGAATCTGCTTAACTCTTGTTCGGGTGATCGCCCTGGTGCGGTTCGTGCGGCGTGCCAGTCAATTTGACCTGTTGATTGACAAGGAAAGAAACGTATTAAATCCCGGGGTCTTGATCGGCTAAAGTTCCGATCTGTCCCGAAAAACGTACCAGCAAATCGGCCGATTTTCTATGAAGATGGCCGGCTATAGATTAGCCGATAATCACATAGTGATTGTAAAGAAACTACTGGAGCAACTTAAACAATCGCCACAGATGCAACACTTGAAATAGATCTAATCGGCTATATGATGATAAATAAGAAAAAATAATGATAAAGCTGACAGTTCGATCTCAAGCTGGATAACTGGTGATAAAACAAGAACAATAGGTAAAACCTATAATTCTAGTAAATATCGATAACTGGTGAATAAATCTAAATGAAACAACGGCGATGCACCCGAAGTTAAAGCTTAGATATTATTCGATAAACAGAACCTACCAATTGGCCGAAGATCGTGTCGATGCAGCCCTGCCAACCCGTACGAACTCGTGAAAGAAAAAGATGTATTGGAGAAGTCGCCGACTTGAAAGTAAAGTATGATGAAAAAGTAGATTGTTTGTATTGATTGATGTGTATGTTTTACAAAACCCTGACTGCTTCTATTTATACCCCAGGACTAAGACTCCTGATCTGTCACGATCCGTTACAAACTTGACATAAATATAAAATTATTATATCTATAAGACTCTCCTAAAAAAAATGGACTCCCGCAGGATCTTCTGCTGCCATCTCCTAGTCTAATCCGAAATCCTTCCATTGCTCCTCGACCGAGTCGGCGTCGCTCATTGACCAACGTCATGTCATCTTTGACTGGGATCCTCTATCATCATGACTCAACATCTCCTCTTGGGCTTCATCCCTCTTCTATAAATATTTTATCTGTTGGCGCAAGCCCATATTGGCCCAAACGCTATAGCGTTTCAATCGGCCGACCCCCACCAACTCCATTCGCCAATCGCCCAAAACACTGCAGCACCAATCGGCCGATTCCTAACTGTAGCGTCAATCGGCCGATTCCCAATTGTAGCCTTTAAGTCTGCCGCATCGGCCAATTTCCTCCTTCCCTGACGCCGATTCAAAATGTGTTAAAATCTGGCGTCAACACATGCCCCCCAGTTTCGGAGTAAAACATGACTTTTACTTCGAAATTCTTCTTTTTTTTAATCTCTCCTCCAAAACAAACGCGGCGAAAATCTCCTTCTGTTTCGCGGTCTTCTACCTGATGATTGCAATCTTTTCGAACTGGGCGCCTGAGACAACTGTTCCCCCGGAATTCGTGTAGACGGCGCGGTAAAATCCTGCCTTTACCCCTTCTCTCGGACCATCTTTAAACGCTGGCGTTCCCTGCCGCTTCTTCTCCACGAGCTCAGTAACTTCCTCCTCGGCGAATCACTTTCTATCTTCTCCCAGCGCTCTTTTGGCCTCCAACCGCATTCTCCGGCGATCCTTCTTTCGTCTGCATTCCGCTTCATTCCTTCAATGGCGGCACCATCAGCAACTCCACCAGCGACGGAGGCTCTACCAGCAACTCCATCAGCGACGATGAGCTTCATCCTGGAGGTAAACATCCGAAACTTTTCCTTTTTACTTTTTACCGCCCATGCATCTTTTAGATCTATTCTTAGTTTTTCCCTTTTTACCTTTTTTAGGCAATCAGACACCAAATCACTATCCCCCTTTCCGAAGCTCCTGCTCTCATCTGCTTTGGCCCTATGGGGAATCTAGACCCGACTGATCTGATTAACCTAGAAACCCTTAGAATCCATTTCAAGCAATCACCTATGGATTTGGGCCAGTGGTCAGGCACTTTTAGATCTTGGCCGAATGAAACCCCCGGCTGGAAAGAATGGTACCAAAGAATGGCCAACTCTAACAGAGTTCAATGGGATGAATTAAAAATCGGCCAATGCATCAATCTATCTTTGTCCCAGATGGAGAAGAATGAACCCCTGGTAATAACAGCCTCCTATTTCTGGTTTGACGCGCTCAACGCGTTTCTCTTTGGGCACGGACCCATGACCCCAACTCTGGCCGATGTCCTGATGCTGACCGGCATCGACATTTCCTCCCCCGATACACCCTTTAATTATCTGATCAAGCCAACCCATCGGCTAGAGACGAAAGGAATCGGCGGGTGGAAAGGGTATATCAACAGAAACAAGAGGACCGGGACGATTTTGGAGAGAGAATATTCAGCGTTCTTGATGATGTGGCTAGAGAAGCACCTCTTCTGCGGCAGAGCGGTTGGCCCTTCTTCCAACACACAAGCTCTGGCCGAAGCCCTATCAAGAGGAGCCGCCATCCCTCTCGAGAAGCATCTGCTAGGATCGGCCTACCACATGATGCACCAGATCAACGTCAAACTGTCAAAGGGAGAGCCGATTGGTAACCCTGGTGGCCCCTGGTGGTTCATCACCCTCTGGCTCAACTTGTATATGAGCAAAATCTCCGAGCAGCAAATAGAGACCAAGACATTCCCCAACATCGAGTCAGAGGAAAACCCCATAGTATGACAACGGTGCACCTCTTTCAGCGAAGCGGCATCACCTTTCCCTGGTTGCCAGTTCACCGCCACCCAGACAGCCGAGTATTTCAGATGCATTTACGACGGCTTTAGTGAAGAAACTACCAGTTGGTATCCGTACCAGAGAATAGAGCCACTTTTTAGCTTCCCTTCTGCTATGACTCGACGTCCAACTCCTTTGATAATGATCTCATGGACGCCTTGATCAATCCAGGGATCTTACCGGCGAACTTCTTCTCTGGGAAAGACTCCCCAACTTATGAATTTTATAACCCATCAGTTGCAGCACGACAGTTCGGCCTTGGTCAGCTGCCGATTCAAGTTTATTTTGCCGGCCGCGCAAAATTCCGAGATGAGCTCACTAAGGGCCTTGACTACAATCAGCTGTGCAATTTAGTGCCGGACTCCAGTACCATTGATCTAAACAATTGGATAGTGGCTCCTTTTGCTATCCAACGATTCAAGTTATGGTGGGCAGAATGGAAGCAACATCTCTTTTGTGTATCTCCTTCAACATATTGCAATGATCTGGATCCTGACAACATCGACCCAAACGCAGCGGTACTGCCCTTTTCTCGGCCGATTTCGATGTTATTTCTTTTTATGCTACAAATTTGCCGCTAACTCTTATTTCCCTTTTCAATCCGAAAATTGACTTCCTCTGACGCAGAGCCGAAGTGGTAGGCTGATAGAGAATAGCCACCCATACACACCATTCCCACTAATCGGCTACCATGCCCCAACCATCGAAGACATCACCACCGGCTGATCGAAACAAACGCCGAAGAAACCCTCTTTAAAGAAGACGAGCCGCCGAGTGCGTGCTCGTATAGAACCGGCTGATCAGTCGGCGGTGGCATCGGATGAACCTTTAGCTGCGCCGACTCTGCCGATTATTGAAGAAGTCGATCCCCAGGTTGCTACAGAAGCTGGAGCGGCTGCTGCATCATTGCTAGTAGAAGCTGCTCAGGTAATTTTGCATACCTCACATCCTTCTAAGTATTCTGTTGATATTAACTTCTTCTTTCTGTCAGACTGCGCAAATCGCCCCAGTGCAATCTCCGCAACAATCGGCTACATTCCAGGCGGAAACCGGAACACCAGCAATTCCTCCCACCGAGGTAGAGAGTCTCTTAACTCAATTTTTTGATACTTAATCAAAAACTAACCAATTTTTGATGCAGGCTACCCTGGGCGCATCGATTGTACCTTTCCAACAACCATCGGCCGGATGACTCACAGAGGTATGGCAGTCATTATATATCATCAGACTTAATCATTTGCATTATACTTATAAAAATCCGCTTCCCATACCTTTCCAGGAAGCTGGCTCGAGCAGGGCACCAATAATCGTCGAATCTTCTTCTTTCGATGAACCAATTGCGCCAGTTCCCGAGATTAGGGTAGCACTCCCGCCGGCGCAAGCAGAAGAAATCCGCTTCAAAGAGGTAAGAAACTTGTCATCCAAATCAGCCGATTTCCCCTTACCATCGGCTAATCCGTATTTTTATTTTTTATTCTTTCGCACGAGCAGGACACTCCCAACAACAGTCTTTTTTCCTTTGGGGTTGCACTTTCGGACGATTAAGAGGTTGCCTCGCGCCAAGTCACACTGAGCTCGATCCCTGATGACGTCCGTGCCAAGCTTGAGAGCATACGGACCCTCCTCCAAGACGACTTCGGCCGACTAGTGGAAGACGCCTCGCCGATTCGGCAACTTCTTAGTGAAATTAGAGGCCGAGTTCCAAAGGAAGTGAAAGAGGCTCTGGTACCTGCCGCATACATAGAGTCAATGCAGATTCCAGTGTTCAGGGCCTTGCGCCATATGGCCGATCACGCCAAACTAGCGAAAGCCCGCGAGGAGGAAGATTCCTACAAACATCGAGCTCAAGAGGTGCATCGATGAATCAGCTTTCTTGAAAGCTCTCGTCCAGATATCGTTGGTGCCATAGACCGCCTTAAACGGCGAAGGGCAGAGCTAGCAAAGGAGATGGAGCAGGTGACCAAGGCCATAGCTGCTGAAGAGAAAAGACTCCAAGACCTCCCATCCGTCATCGCCGAGCTGAAGCAGGAGAGGCAGAACCTGGCCCACGAAGCAATAAAAATCCATCGTCATATGCCAGAAGTCCCTGGATCGGCTGATGACGACCACAGAACCTTAGACTCGGCCGATCAAGTTAGGCAACGAGCGATTGCGGCTATTAATGCCCTCCTCAGGTGAACTGTAAAAGTGCCGAATTCTGTTCTTACTGAATAATAAATCGGTCAAACTAATTGAATGTTTCGTCCTTAAGGCGATGTTATCTTTACATCGGCTATATAAACAAGAGCCAATAGGAGTTGGCCACGTTGTCTTGATGCACCCTATCGTAAGTTATGCACCCACCCATATACTAGGATAGTACCTCTTCAGATATCTTCCGTTTAAGGCTCTCGTGAATTCTTCCCCTTCGATAGTTTCTAATATATATGGATTTCCCGGAGCATATCAGTCGATTTTATACGGCCCTTCCCAAGTGGGCGACCATTTACCGAATTTTGGATCCTTAGACCCTATTGGTAGCACCAACTTCCATACCAAATCTCCTTGGGAGGATTGTTTGACCTTGACCTTCTTGTCGTACCACCTGGCCACCCTTTTCTTGTTTTCTTCAATGCTGATCAGGGCCCTTAATCGCTGACCCGCCAAATCGTCGAGCTCTCCCTTCATGAGGATGGAATAGTCATCGGCCGTCAACTAATCTTGAAGTGATGTGCGTCTTGACACCGTCCTTAAATCCCAAGGCAATACTGCCTTGTGACCATATACCAACTGATAAGGAGATATCTTAGTGGCCCCGTGGCAGGCCATCCTGTAAGCCCATAGAGATTTGGTTAAAGACAGGTGCCACTGTGGCAGAACCACCTGAATTAATCCGGCTCAAGTGTATTAACCATCACCATTAAGGCATCCTCGGTTAACCTTACACTTCAAACGGAGTAATCCACTGGTCTGTCGGGTATAACCTCCCGATACAACCACGGTGAACGGATCGAGCGCCATACATACATACGCTCACGCGACGATGAGCCCAGAGAATACCACATTCCAGCAAATATTACAACATTAGCATAAGTAAATATTACAGACCTAGTTCTGAGTTTAGAAAACAAGTACTTCAATTAACATAAATAAGTTCTTCAGAGTTAAATTGCAGCGGAAATAAACAACGGAAACTACTCGACGATACAGGATGTCTCGATGAAGCCCGTACGAGACATCACTCGGCCTTATCTCCGTTGGACGGGGGCGCATCCCATTCCACCGACCAACCAGGGGGAAGAGTGCAGGGCCAAGTCAAGCTAGCAATCATGCCTTCAAAGGGCTCACCTGAAAACGAGTCACAAGCAAGACTGAGTATACTAATACTCAGCAAGACTTACCCGTGTAGTGGAAACTACTCCACCGACTCTAGACATGCAAGGCTTTTTGGCTCAGGGGTTTGTTTTGCCGAAAAAGCATCTACAAGTGGGTCCTTACTTTCGACTTTTAGCTCCAGATTCTAGTTTCATTAACCAGTCTAGGTAAGCAACTATCTAAAGCATACATGGTGAAGCATTAAATTTTTCCATCCAACCAGTTCATTCATCATCATTGTTCCTCTTCTTACTCTGTGGGTAAAAATGGTTAAGCAGTTTCAATAGCCGTGAGAAACGGACGATTCGAATCGAATTTCTTAACCTTGCAAGGGAAACCCAAACACACGTCACGTGGTTACTCCCTAGAGTCACACGTGCAACTTTTCCCCTTTCTTTCCGGGTCGTGGATCGGGGCTACCCTCCGAGAGTACAAGAGCTCCACGCCACGGTTCGGCGCCGGGTCGTGACCACTCTCTGCACTCGCCATATGCACATGGGACCGAAGTTCAAAGGGTAGGATGCCGTCCCCTTGCCGGGCCAATCAGGTACTTAAGCTTACCGATTCCCATAATCTCGGCATGTGTTTAGTACGTTCAAAGACTTAACCATCACTACCACACCCTGCGGCCTTAGCATTTTTCACTAGACAGACGGGCCTCAATCGTAACCATCGTTACATAACCCGTCCGTGTCCTTATGATTGCAGCGTGTAGTAGCCATTCAACTCCTAGTTTCTCGCGAGTGACAGGAAATCACTCGACTTTTACCGGAGTCCTATTAGCACAACATTCTATCGAACCTTACCTCTAGTTTTCACGCAAGGGTTCCTGACATCATGCAACTAAGTTTCCATCCAACTCCTATAAACTTAATGCACAAGCAAGAGTAATGAGTTGCATAATTTCGGAAAGAATGGGTTATGCTCCGGGGCTTGCCTTCGCAGTTCGCTTGGGGATCTTCCGAACTTGGGCTCGGGTCTTCAAAAGCTTCAGTTAGATTTGCCTGAGCTTCACGCTGCTCACTCTCGGACGCGGGCACCAGCTCGTAGGTTCCGTCGGCGAGAGTCGTCGATTCTACATGAGTGCACAAGTTTAAGTCGTGGAAATAGCACTTGATTACGATTTGAGAGTAATTACTACAAGGGATAGTTTCTGGTTATGAAATTTTGGATTTAGGCACATCAAGGAAAGATGTGCTTACTGTAAAATTTTCAGCCAATTTTATGTAACCGATTAATTCTGAAAAATATATTACATAGTTGCTGTTAGATCCTTGTTCTTTTTATACAGAACATTTGGTGCAACAAATGAGTCTACGATTTTTACAGAGCTTTCACTCAAGCATGCAGAAGCTACTGTAATTTTTGTAGGATTTATTATGCAGTATTTAGAGCATAGGAAATATGACATTCTACACCTAGGCTTTTCAAAGATTCATTTTTTACAGGACCCTACACAGGGTTTTTGTCCATGAAACTTTTTACACAGCAACCTCTACCACAGTGTAACTCCCAGTAATAATTTGGGAATTTTCCAAGCTAAGATACTATTTTCTTGATTTAATGTATGTTATTAGCACATAAATCAAATAAATAGGTTACTGTGAGATAAAAAGTCTCCTAATTTTTCTCTGGCTTCTAGGTACCAGTACATTAGCATAGGAAAAATTTCAATGGGTGACTCACCACCTAACTGCAGGGATAAAACATTCTTCTTACACATGATATAAAACTAAGTTTAACAAACAGTAAATCTAGAGATGGAATTTGGGCCTGATCTTTTTACACAGTCCTAATCATCCAGCAACTAATTCACTGCCCAAAATCTAGGGTCAGCATTGTTCTAGAACAGTGGGTGCAAAATAAGTCCATTAAAGCTTCTATTTAATGTAGAGCAAAATATTTTGATATTCTGAGAAAACTTTTGTAACAAAAGTGGTAGAGTTTGTTCTGAGGATTCCAGAACAGTTGAGTTTGCATTTTTATGAGTTTTCTACGATTTTATACGAATTTTACAAGTTCACTGATTTTGAATCTAGGTTTGAAACTTTCTTTTACAACCAGGTCCTTGAATCTTACGCTCAGACCCTTCTAAAGATTTAAATCCTTGCAATTGGGTCCTCGGCGGCTCGGGTGCGGCGGCCGGCCGAAATTCCGGCGAGGGGGCTCGCCGGCGGCGAGGGGCGGGGGTCGGGGAAGGTTCAGGGGTGCGAGGGCTACCTCGTGGGGGTGTTGTTCAGGTGGGGGACGGCCGGGAAGGGCTCGCCGGCGTTGGAGCAGAGGCGGCGGCGGCGCGGCTCGCGTCGACGGCGGTGCTCCGGCGGGCTTGGGGCGGCGTGGTCCGGTCGGTGAGCTTCAGTGGCGCGTAGGGAAGCTACTCAGGGGCTCGGCTTGGACGGAGGGGGTCGGGGTCGTGCTGTCCACGGCGAGCAGGGGCGGCGGCGGCGACGGCAGTGCGGGCGGCGGCGCTCCGGTGGCTCTGGGTGGCGTTGGGTGGGTCGGCGAGCTGCGGTGAGGTGATGTAGTGGTGGCTGGGGGCTCAGTTTGGGCAGTGGGTGGCGGCAGTGGGCTGTCCACGGACGGGTGGTGCTCGGCGGCGGCGATGGCGACGGCGAGGCGTTCTGGTGGCCGGGGGCTCGCGCGGGCGGTCGGAGCGGGGCTTTTATAGGGTCAGGAGGGGGTGTGGAGGTGCCTGGGCGACGCGCGGGGCGGGGCACGGCAGCGGCGTGCATTGGCCGCGGCGGGCGGCGGCAGAACGCCGGCGCGGCGTGCGGCGAGCGGGCGCGGGCGACTGGGCGGCCGCGATTGTGGCGTGGGCGCGAGGAGATAGCGCGGCGTGCGGATTGGGGAGCAGCTGCTGCAGCGGCTCGGGCGGAGGGCAGGCGCGGCAGCTGGCGGGGCGCGGGGGCCGGGGCGGCACGGCGGAGCGCGGCCACTGGGCGGGCGGGCGGCGGCCTGGGCGCGGCAGCACGCGCGGGCGGGGACTGGCCGCGCGGCGTCGGGGCGGGGCAAAGCCGGCCGTGGCGGGGTGGTGCGGCGGCCACTGGCCTGGCGCTTCACGCCGGTCAGGCGACGCCGGCCACCTGGCGCGCGGCGGGCGGGCGAGCGCGCGCGGCGCGGCAGAGGAGGGGGAGAAACGAGGGACCGAAGTGCAAAAATTCGAAAAAGTTCAGGGGGCTGGGTGCAAACAGGGCGTTTTCTCCTCTTTCTGATTTGAAATTCAAAAACTTTTGAACACGAAAGTTGCTCAAAATAAAAAGTTCTACAACTTTGGTTTCAGGCAAAACCTCATTTGGCTTATGGTTTTAAAGTTAATTTAAAAGTTTCAAATGTAACCCAAAGTGCTCAAATTAAATTTGAATTCCAACTGAACTCGTTTTAATTCTTTCCACCCTTTCATTAGTTGGTCTAATCATAGAGTTAGGCAAATGACATTGATTTTGGAATTGCAATTACCAGGGTCGTCACAGCCTTCCCCCCTTAACAAGAATCTCGCCCCGAGATTCGGTAATTCTTAGTGTGGGCGTGGGTGCACATACCAGTGGTTGAGATAAGAAACCCGGGGAAATGTTGGTTCAGGTAGCTCTCCGTTTCCCAGGTGGCTTCTTCTTCCGTGTGGCGATTCCATTGTATTTTATACATTCTAATCACTTTCCTCCTGGTCTCTCTTTCTTTTTGATCCAGAATCTTAACTGGGTGTTCGACATACGAGAGGTCGGGTTCCAACGATATTTCTTGTTGTTCCACAATCTCGGTAGGGACTCGAATACACTTCTTGAGTTGAGATACGTGGAAGACATCATGGGTGGCCGTGAGCTGAGGGGGCAGTCGTAATTTGTAGGCTACGGGTCCGCAGCTCTCCATGATTTCGTAAGGACCAATATAACGGGGAGCTAGTTTGCCTTTGATTCCAAATCTTCGCACTCCTTTGGTTGGTGAGACTCGAAGATAGACATGATCGCCAACTTCGAACTTTAGGGGCTTTCTCCTTTTGTCAGAATAGCTCTTTTGTCGGGCTTGTGCGGCTTTAAGATTTGCTTGTATTACTTTTACTTTCTCCTCTGCCTCGATTACCAGGTCGGGTCCAATTATTTTACGTTCTCCGGTTTGTGACCAGCTCAAAGGGGTTCGACACCTTCGTCCGTACAGGGCCTCAAATGGTGCCATTTTCAAACTCGTTTGGTAGCTGTTGTTGTACGAGAACTCTGCCAGGGGTAGGCATTTGTCCCAATTCTTGTCATAATGAATGACACAAGCTCTCAGCATGTCTTCAAGAATTTGGTTTACTCTTTCCGTTTGTCCATCGGTCTGAGGGTGGTATGCTGAGCTGCGAATCAGCTTTGTGCCAAGAGACGTTTGCAGTTGTTCCCAAAAGCGTGCTACAAACTGAGGACCACGATCGGAAATAATTGTCTTAGGTATTCCATGCAGGCAAACAATACGATCGAGGTAAATCTCGGCATATTTCTTGGTAGAATAGGTGGTGTGCACCGGAAGAAAATGTGCCGTCTTCGTGAGTCTATCAACGATAACCCATATGGAATCATGTCTCTGGGACGTGTTTGGTAGTCCAACGATGAAGTCCATACTTATGTCTTCCCATTTCCATGATGGTATAGGTAACGGTTGAAGTGTACCGGCTACCTTTAAGTGGCTAGCTTTTACTCTCTGGCACGTGTCACATTCCGAGACATACGTAGCAATTTCCCTTTTCATTCTAGTCCACCAGAAGTTTTGCCTTAGGTCCTGATACATTTTGCTACTGCCGGGGTGGATAGAGAATTTGGAGAGGTGTGCCTCATTAAGAATTTGCTTGCGGAGTTCACGATTCTTCGGAACGACTATACGACTTTCGAACCATAGAACTCCCTTATGGTCCTGGCGGAAACACTTATACTTCTCCTCACCTAGAGAGAGTTTCTGTTTGATGATCTTAATTCCTTCACCCTGTAGTTGTGCCATGACGATTTGGTCGTGAAGAGTGGGCTCAACTGAGTTGTGATTTAGAGTGCCTTGGGAAACCATTTCCAAGTTAAGCTTCCTCATGTCTGCACATAATGTCTCATGGTAGGACTCCATGGATAAACAATGGCAATGGGACTTGCGGCTTAGTGCATCCGCGACTACATTAGCCTTACCGGGGTGATAGTGCACTTCAAGGTCATAATCTTTGATTAATTCTAGCCATCTTCGTTGTCTCATATTCAGATCGGCTTGTGTGAAGATGTACTTGAGACTCTTATGATTCGTGTAGATATTGCACTGTGTACCCATGAGATAGTGCCTCCATATCTTCAGAGCGTGAATGACGGCTGCGAGCTCAAGGTCATGCGTGGGATAATTCTGTTCGTGGGGCCGAAGGGCTCGTGAGGCATATGCAATCACTCGATTCTCTTGCATAAGCACACATCCTAGACCAGTACCTGATGCGTCACAATACACATCGAATGACTTGGTATTATCGGGTTGAGCTAACACAGGTGCAGTAGTCAGATGCTCTCTTAGAGTGTGGAAGGCTTCCTCACACTTCTCATTCCATACAAACTTTACTTCCTTCTTCAATAGTTCTGTCATGGGCTTAGCAATTCGAGAGAAATCCGGGATGAAGCGACGGTAGTAACCGGCTAAGCCGAGAAAACTGCGAATCTGATGAACAGAGGTAGGGGGTTTCCAATCCATCACCTCCTGTACCTTGCTGGGGTCAACAGTTATGCCTTCGTTGGAGATCGTGTGACCTAAGAACCTTACAGTATCCAACCAGAATTCACACTTAGAAAACTTAGCATAGAGCTGATGGTCTCTGAGTCGCTGAAGAACAATGCGAAGGTGCTTGGCATGCTCTTCCTCATCCTTGGAATAGATAAGAATGTCGTCGATGAACACTACGACGAATTTGTCAAGTTCGGGCATGAATACCGAATTCATGAGATACATGAAGTAGGCAGGGGCATTGGTGAGTCCAAAGGACATGACCAAGAATTCATATAGTCCATATCGTGTGGAGAAGGCAGTCTTAGGAATATCGCACGGGCGAATCTTGATCTGATGATATCCCGAACGAAGATCAATCTTTGAGAAGACTCTGGCTCCAGCTAATTGATCGAAGAGTACATCGATGCGAGGAAGGGGGTATTTGTTTTTAACAGTTACCGCATTGAGAGGTCGGTAGTCCACACATAATCTCAAACTGTCATCCTTCTTCTTTACGAATAGGGCTGGACATCCCCAAGGTGACGCGCTAGGGCGAATGAAACCTTTGTCCAATAGTTCTTGGAGTTGAAGTTTCAGCTCGGCCAATTCTTTAGGGGGCATCCTATATGGTCTTTTGGATATAGGTGCAGTGCCTGGTTGTAGTTCAATAACAAACTCAATGTCCCTATCCGGTGGCATTCCGGGTAAGTCATCCGGGAAAACATCGGCATACTCGTTTACCACAAGAATATCATCTAACTTAAGTCCTTCCATCTTGTAAGCACAGGAATTCGTGCAATCTATGAATGGTAGGTAAAGGGTAGTGGCTCCGTGACTAGGTGAATTTATCTCAACGGCTCGGGAAGAAAGGTCCAGTGTGACTCCATGCATAGCCATCCAGTTCATTCCCAAAATAATGTCCATGCCGTCAAGGGGTAAAAGGACAAGGTCCGTGTCAATGGTTTTACTACCCAATTTGACTGGTACTTGTCTGACCATTTGGTTTGAAGCAATTTTACCACCCGGTGTTGATATCATATATGACCCTTTTGTGTGACAAACATCCAAGCCTACTTTTGCACCGAATTTTGCACTTATGAAACTATGCGATGCACCAGAATCAAATAATATAACTGCAGGCTTGTTATGGATAGAGAATGTACCCGACATCACTGGGGCTCCTTCAGGAAGCTCTGCAAGCGTGGTAAAGTTAATCCGTCCTTGCTTGACTTGCAGGGTCTGTCTCTTGCCCCTGTTCTTGGCGTTCGGGTTGGATCCTTGACCTTGGTTGGGCTGTCCAGGCTGAGGGCATTCTCGTGCGAAATGGCTGGAACTCCCGCATTTGAAACAGCGATTCGCGGGGCTAGGTCGAAGAGACTGCTGAAGAATGGGCCTCGGACCATTCTGTGGAGGCATCGGGGGTCGTACCATGCCTGACTGCTGTGGGGGTCTGGCAATCCATCTTCCTGGCTGCGGGGCCCTTGGTGGAGCTGTAGGTGCGGTATTTTGCACGATGCGATACCTTGGTGGTTGGGCACTTGATGGTCCTGCGGGTGCCTTTCTCTTCTTCTCTGCCCGGTGCGCCATGATACAGTCTTCCTGGGTAATGGCCATATTGACCAACTCGTTGTAGGTGTCAGCCCTGGCTAGGTTCAGACGTTCCTTGAGCTTGGTATTCAGACCTCGGCGGAAGCGATCACGCTTCTTGGCATCCGTATCAGCGTGATAGCCCGCATACTGGCATAGGTTGTTGAACGCTTGGGCGTACTGCAACACGGTGCGGGTGCAAAATAATGTCCATGCCGTCAAGGGGTAAAAGGACAAGGTCCGTGTCAATGGTTTTACTACCCAATTTGACTGGTACTTGTCTGACCATTTGGTTTGAAGCAATTTTACCACCCGGTGTTGATATCATATATGACCCTTTTGTGTGACAAACATCCAAGCCTACTTTTGCACCGAATTTTGCACTTATGAAACTATGCGATGCACCAGAATCAAATAATATAACTGCAGGCTTGTTATGGATAGAGAATGTACCCGACATCACTGGGGCTCCTTCAGGAAGCTCTGCAAGCGTGGTAAAGTTAATCCGTCCTTGCTTGACTTGCAGGGTCTGTCTCTTGCCCCTGTTCTTGGCGTTCGGGTTGGATCCTTGACCTTGGTTGGGCTGTCCAGGCTGAGGGCATTCTCGTGCGAAATGGCTGGAACTCCCGCATTTGAAACAGCGATTCGCGGGGCTAGGTCGAAGAGACTGCTGAAGAATGGGCCTCGGACCATTCTGTGGAGGCATCGGGGGTCGTACCATGCCTGACTGCTGTGGGGGTCTGGCAATCCATCTTCCTGGCTGCGGGGCCCTTGGTGGAGCTGTAGGTGCGGTATTTTGCACGATGCGATACCTTGGTGGTTGGGCACTTGATGGTCCTGCGGGTGCCTTTCTCTTCTT
The DNA here is from genome assembly GCA_032594955.1 of Panicum miliaceum. Taxonomy (NCBI): domain Eukaryota; kingdom Viridiplantae; phylum Streptophyta; class Magnoliopsida; order Poales; family Poaceae; genus Panicum; species Panicum miliaceum. The sequence continues at coordinate 18,470,597 of CM064056.1, forward strand.
CTCTGCCCGGTGCGCCATGATACAGTCTTCCTGGGTAATGGCCATATTGACCAACTCGTTGTAGGTGTCAGCCCTGGCTAGGTTCAGACGTTCCTTGAGCTTGGTATTCAGACCTCGGCGGAAGCGATCACGCTTCTTGGCATCCGTATCAGCGTGATAGCCCGCATACTGGCATAGGTTGTTGAACGCTTGGGCGTACTGCAACACGGTGCGGGTGCCCTGGGTGAGTGCCAGGAACTCATTCAACTTCCTCTCCATGAGACCCTCGGGAATATGATGTGCCCGGAACGCGGTCTTGAATTCATTCCAGTCGACCACATGATCGGCCGGGAGCATCGCAAAATAGTGGTCCCACCACAGGCGAGCGGTACCGCGAAGCTGTTGCGCGGCAAAACGAGCCTTGTTGGCCTCTGAGCATGGGGCCATAAGTAGTGTGAACTTGGATTCTATGGTGCGAATCCATGCATCTGCGTCCAGGGGTTCCTCGGTCTTATGGAACAAGGGAGGCTGGGTCCCCAGGAAATCCGTGTATCCTGCAGCTTGTGGTTGGTGAGCATTGTGCCCACCCCTCTGCTGGTGTTGCCCTTGCACAATCTGACGTAGCAGCTCGGTTTGAGCGGCCATCACTTCCACCAAACTGGGCGGGGGTGGTGGCGATTGTCGCGAGCGGCTGCCACCGGCACCAAAACCCTCGGGGTTGCCACGTGTTGATCCAACCATCTGAAACGTGAAAGGTTACCATTAGCAACGCGATCCATATTACTTCCTTGCTTCATAAATAATTGGTGTAGTCATGGACTCCCGAAGTCACAGCTAGACGTATGGACAGAATCTCTGTTTGCTACGAGAAAAATCATAGCCTGCTGTGGGTCCATCCAAAACATTTCAGACTTTTGCAGCAGTCAGAGAATTTAGGAATGCACCACTTTGGTATTTAACTTCGGTGCTAGAACTATGGCTAAGGTGGTCGAAAAGCTTGTCCTTTGCCTTACTGTCTTGGCTGTTTTTCAGCAGATTGATCGGTACGGTTTCGCCTATATCTCAAACTAGCGAGGTCCAATGATGCTGAATTTTTGGTGAGAACCTAGATCACAAAACTTAGCACAAGTCTGGTATTCAACACTCAGCCAATAAATGCAAGGAGACATGGATAAAAATTCCGACAAGACTCAGCGATTGTGGATTTCATTGTTTACCAAGTTACAACGAATCCACCCAAGTTAATCGCCGTTCCTTACATGCTGAGGGTATCCACATGGTTCAGGTGTACCCAACACAAAAGAGTTACTCAACTCCTAGTTAGCCTATTACAACACTTGCCAAAAGTTAGGCTACCCTATCGAGGAGTATGTGCAAAAGTCCTCCTAGGTCGTCCTCTAGAAATCATCCAAGTCGTTGACGGACGACTCGCTGTGAGCAGGAGAGTGAGCTCCCATCCGAGGTGCCTGTGGTACCTCACCCTCGAAATCCATACCTGAGATACCATCAATCTCCTGTGGCTCCTCCTCATCCTCCTCCATGTCGTCCTCCTGGGGATGGTCATTCTGATCATGATGCCACTGAATGTGCTCATTAGCATCCTCCAACTCAAGGCTCAGATCATGGAGCTGCTCCTCCAACTGTGCTATCGTGGTATCTCTCTCACCCATGAGAGTGTCCTGCTCCTGGATTTGGCCCTCAAGTTGGCCAATCTGAGCATCTCTGTCCTCAAGATCCTGACTGAGCTCCTTTATCTGCTCGTCCCTGGTATCTGCCATCATATGGTAGGCCTGAGCAAGATCAGTGAGCTGCTCGAGTGCCTGACTCTGGAAAGTCTGAAGCCGGTAGAGTGCACTCATGCACCGCACGGAGGTATGGATAGTCTCCTGGGCATGGAAGTCTACCAAATACTGTGCATGCTGCACCCTGTTGAGCCAAAAGGGGTCGTTGTCCTGGGCAGCAGGAAACAATCCAATGGGAGTGAGTGTGACAACCTCGGGACGCTGCGCACAAAACGTGGTGAGCGCCCTCATGGCTGCAAGCTCCCAAGTATCGGCCAAACGGCGACCAACAGCCTCAAGCTCCAAGGCGGGCCACTCCGGGTGTAGCGGGTGCGGAAAGATAGTCACGTTGACACGGCACTGGGTAACTCCATTTTCTGCAAACTCCAGTCCGGCGTAACGTGGGGGAATTTGATAGCCCGCGGTACGCAGAACCTCCCACAAAATAGAGGGAAAGCCCTCCCAGTGGAGACACTGCGAGTGTACGCGTCCATCCTCATCCACCATCATATCAACAGGCTCGGCCATCTGAACAAAAGATCAAATGGAGTGAGATAGCGAAAAACTGTGAGCAGCACAAGGACAGATTCTGTATAGTGTGCAAAAATAATCATAACTCCCACAGTTCTCATCCAAAAATTCTCAATTTTCACCAGATCACTCCTAAGGTATTTGTGAACAACTTTTCTAGTCAACTCCAGAGCTAATTGGGTCTCTAAGATGGTCTTTCTTTTCAGGTTTTACCTTACTGTCTACCCAGAATTTTCAGTGAACAGAGGGCTAGAGTTTCGTACACCAGGGAAAATCTACCCAGCCAAAATTTACCAAATTTTAACAGCAGCTTCCTGGGTAAATTTGGAACAAGTTTCGTGTTGTGCTCTTTTGCAGAAAACCGCAGGAAGGGGGCCTAAAAATTTAAGAGGCAGAAGTGCTTATTCTGGACAGAAATCTGACGCTCCAAGGTTTCTGTTATTTCTTATTATCCATAAGTTCAGAATTTTTCATTTTTGAACAGGAGATAGAACACAAAATTTGGAACAATTCTTTCAACATGAACTTCTCCAGAAAAGGTCATTTTCTTGGGTCAATAAATCGTTCTTTTTGGTCATGGCAGATTTGTGACAGATTCGCTAGATAGTCCTTATGCAAACCACGCTTAGATACGCAAGAACCTTACCACTCTCATACAACGCATTTTTGATTTCAGATACACATGTTTATGATGTATGCACGTCCTATTCGTCCTCACAAAATAAAACAATTGCCAAATAGCTTTGATCTTACGAAGATAGTTTCGGTGGCTTACACAATACGGCTCTCGCTATAATAGCTAGTCGAGTCTTTCTAATCGTTCCTTAACTTATCGAAATCGCGGTTAGTGTACCTGCAGAAGACTGACAAAGCATAAATATTTCATGAACCTTTCATGCCAGCACTCATGAAAGCGTCCGTATTCATTACCGTTTGCTTATAGAAACGATATCTGTACAATTCCCGCCGTACAGACGACGTTAACATACGCTATCGAGATAGCGTATTCACGGGGGTACCGTCATGAGACGGGGGTATGAACAGCGATCGCCATACCCTGCGCCGAACCTTCTACTCCCAATATGTTCAACTAACAGTTGGCATATTGGCAGCACCTCAAGTAAGCCACTGCTGGAGGGCAGCGTTCGGTTCGCATCACCGACAGGAAAGCCAAGCTCCCTCAGTTGGCTGAGGATCCTTACCTTCTTACCTTAGCGACGAGTGCGTCGTTACAGAATTTAAGGTTGGTTGTGCATGAAAGTAAGTTTTGACAGAAGGTAATGTGCTGGAAGTCAGTTGATAATACATATAGAAGTCAGACAGCCACCTAGTAAACTTTTCCCATAATCCCTTAGGGCTTTACGAACTAGGCACCATCCTTAACGTACCAACGCATTTCGCAACACATCCTTCTAGTCAAGTTTTAGTAAAATGAGTTTTTAAGGCTTGTAGCATTCTCTGGCGTATGTATTTCGGCTCTGGTGTCCGCTGTTGCCAGCTGTGGCACCAGCTACGGCTCTGATACCAGCTGTGGCAGAACCACCTGAATTAATCCGGCTCAAGTGTATTAACCATCACCATTAAGGCATCCTCGGTTAACCTTACACTTCAAACGGAGTAATCCACTGGTCTGTCGGGTATAACCTCCCGATACAACCACGGTGAACGGATCGAGCGCCATACATACATACGCTCACGCGACGATGAGCCCAGAGAATACCACATTCCAGCAAATATTACAACATTAGCATAAGTAAATATTACAGACCTAGTTCTGAGTTTAGAAAACAAGTACTTCAATTAACATAAATAAGTTCTTCAGAGTTAAATTGCAGCGGAAATAAACAACGGAAACTACTCGACGATACAGGATGTCTCGATGAAGCCCGTACGAGACATCACTCGGCCTTATCTCCGTTGGACGGGGGCGCATCCCATTCCACCGACCAACCAGGGGGAAGAGTGCAGGGCCAAGTCAAGCTAGCAATCATGCCTTCAAAGGGCTCACCTGAAAACGAGTCACAAGCAAGACTGAGTATACTAATACTCAGCAAGACTTACCCGTGTAGTGGAAACTACTCCACCGACTCTAGACATGCAAGGCTTTTTGGCTCAGGGGTTTGTTTTGCCGAAAAAGCATCTACAAGTGGGTCCTTACTTTCGACTTTTAGCTCCAGATTCTAGTTTCATTAACCAGTCTAGGTAAGCAACTATCTAAAGCATACATGGTGAAGCATTAAATTTTTCCATCCAACCAGTTCATTCATCATCATTGTTCCTCTTCTTACTCTGTGGGTAAAAATGGTTAAGCAGTTTCAATAGCCGTGAGAAACGGACGATTCGAATCGAATTTCTTAACCTTGCAAGGGAAACCCAAACACACGTCACGTGGTTACTCCCTAGAGTCACACGTGCAACTTTTCCCCTTTCTTTCCGGGTCGTGGATCGGGGCTACCCTCCGAGAGTACAAGAGCTCCACGCCACGGTTCGGCGCCGGGTCGTGACCACTCTCTGCACTCGCCATATGCACATGGGACCGAAGTTCAAAGGGTAGGATGCCGTCCCCTTGCCGGGCCAATCAGGTACTTAAGCTTACCGATTCCCATAATCTCGGCATGTGTTTAGTACGTTCAAAGACTTAACCATCACTACCACACCCTGCGGCCTTAGCATTTTTCACTAGACAGACGGGCCTCAATCGTAACCATCGTTACATAACCCGTCCGTGTCCTTATGATTGCAGCGTGTAGTAGCCATTCAACTCCTAGTTTCTCGCGAGTGACAGGAAATCACTCGACTTTTACCGGAGTCCTATTAGCACAACATTCTATCGAACCTTACCTCTAGTTTTCACGCAAGGGTTCCTGACATCATGCAACTAAGTTTCCATCCAACTCCTATAAACTTAATGCACAAGCAAGAGTAATGAGTTGCATAATTTCGGAAAGAATGGGTTATGCTCCGGGGCTTGCCTTCGCAGTTCGCTTGGGGATCTTCCGAACTTGGGCTCGGGTCTTCAAAAGCTTCAGTTAGATTTGCCTGAGCTTCACGCTGCTCACTCTCGGACGCGGGCACCAGCTCGTAGGTTCCGTCGGCGAGAGTCGTCGATTCTACATGAGTGCACAAGTTTAAGTCGTGGAAATAGCACTTGATTACGATTTGAGAGTAATTACTACAAGGGATAGTTTCTGGTTATGAAATTTTGGATTTAGGCACATCAAGGAAAGATGTGCTTACTGTAAAATTTTCAGCCAATTTTATGTAACCGATTAATTCTGAAAAATATATTACATAGTTGCTGTTAGATCCTTGTTCTTTTTATACAGAACATTTGGTGCAACAAATGAGTCTACGATTTTTACAGAGCTTTCACTCAAGCATGCAGAAGCTACTGTAATTTTTGTAGGATTTATTATGCAGTATTTAGAGCATAGGAAATATGACATTCTACACCTAGGCTTTTCAAAGATTCATTTTTTACAGGACCCTACACAGGGTTTTTGTCCATGAAACTTTTTACACAGCAACCTCTACCACAGTGTAACTCCCAGTAATAATTTGGGAATTTTCCAAGCTAAGATACTATTTTCTTGATTTAATGTATGTTATTAGCACATAAATCAAATAAATAGGTTACTGTGAGATAAAAAGTCTCCTAATTTTTCTCTGGCTTCTAGGTACCAATACATTAGCATAGGAAAAATTTCAATGGGTGACTCACCACCTAACTGCAGGGATAAAACACTCTTCTTACACATGATATAAAACTAAGTTTAACAAACAGTAAATCTAGAGATGGAATTTGGGCCTGATCTTTTTACACAGTCCTAATCATCCAGCAACTAATTCACTGCCCAAAATCTAGGGTCAGCATTGTTCTAGAACAGTGGGTGCAAAATAAGTCCATTAAACCTTCTATTTAATGTAGAGCAAATTATTTTGAGATTCTGAGAAAACTTTTGTAACAAAAGTGGTAGAGTTTGTTCTGAGGATTCCAGAACAGTTGAGTTTGCATTTTTATGAATTTTCTACGATTTTATACGAATTTTACAAGTTCACTGATTTTGAATCTAGGTTTGAAACTTTCTTTTACAACCAGGTCCTTGAATCTTACGCTCAGACCCTTCTAAAGATTTAAATCCTTGCAATTGGGTCCTCGGCGGCTCGGGTGCGGCGGCCGGCCGAAATTCCGGCGAGGGGGCTCGCCGGCGGCGAGGGGCGGGGGTCGGGGAAGGTTCAGGGGTGCGAGGGCTACCTCGTGGGGGTGTTGTTCAGGTGGGGGACGGCCGGGAAGGGCTCGCCGGCGTTGGAGCAGAGGCGGCGGCGGCGCGGCTCGCGTCGACGGCGGTGCTCCGGCGGGCTTGGGGCGGCGTGGTCCGGTCGGTGAGCTTCAGTGGCGCGTAGGGAAGCTACTCAGGGGCTCGGCTTGGACGGAGGGGGTCGGGGTCGTGCTGTCCACGGCGAGCAGGGGCGGCGGCGGCGACGGCAGTGCGGGCGGCGGCGCTCCGGTGGCTCTGGGTGGCGTTGGGTGGGTCGGCGAGCTGCGGTGAGGTGATGTAGTGGTGGCTGGGGGCTCAGTTTGGGCAGTGGGCGGCGGCAGTGGGCTGTCCACGGACGGGTGGTGCTCGGCGGCGGCGATGGCGACGGCGAGGCGTTCTGGTGGCCGGGGGCTCGCGCGGGCGGTCGGGGCGGGGCTTTTATAGGGTCAGGAGGGGGTGTGGAGGTGCCTGGGCGACGCGCGGGGCGGGGCACGGCAGCGGCGTGCATTGGCCGCGGCGGGCGGCGGCAGAACGCCGGCGCGGCGTGCGGCGAGCGGGCGCGGGCGACTGGGCGGCCGCGATTGTGGCGTGGGCGCGAGGAGATAGCGCGGCGTGCGGATTGGGGAGCAGCTGCTGCAGCGGCTCGGGCGGAGGGCAGGCGCGGCAGCTGGCGGGGCGCGGGGGCCGGGGCGGCACGGCGGAGCGCGGCCACTAGGCGGGCGGGCGGCGGCCTGGGCGCGGCAGCACGCGCGGGCGGGGACTGGCCGCGCGGCGTCGGGGCGGGGCAAAGCCGGCCGTGGCGGGGTGGTGCGGCGGCCACTGGCCTGGCGCTTCGCGCCGGTCAGGCGACGCCGGCCACCTGGCGCGCGGCGGGCGGGCGAGCGCGCGCGGCGCGGCAGAGGAGGGGGAGAAACGAGGGACCGAAGTGCAAAAATTCGAAAAAGTTCAGGGGGCTGGGTGCAAACAGGGCGTTTTCTCCTCTTTCTGATTTGAATTTCAAAAACTTTTGAACACGAAAGTTGCTCAAAATAAAAAGTTCTACAACTTTGGTTTCAGGCAAAACCTCATTTGGCTTATGGTTTTAAAGTTAATTTAAAAGTTTCAAATGTAACCCAAAGTGCTCAAATTAAATTTGAATTCCAACTGAACTCGTTTTAATTCTTTCCACCCTTTCATTAGTTGGTCTAATCATAGAGTTAGGCAAATGACATTGATTTTGGAATTGCAATTACCAGGGTCGTCACAGCCACTTCTTGGGTTGTTCCTCTATCTTCCTCTTGATCAACTTGATTATCCCCTTATTGGACGATTCGGCCTGGCCGTTGGCTTGAGCATAATACGGAGAAGAATTCAACAATTTAATCCCCATATCGGCGGTGAATTCTTTGAACTCTCCTGAGGTGAACATTGTTCCTTGATCAGTTGTGATGGTTTGGGGGATGCCGAATCGATAAACAATATGGTCCCTCACAAAATCGATCATAGCGGCCGATGTCACGGCCTTCAACGGAACTGCCTCCACCCATTTGGTAAAATAGTCAGTGGCTACTATTATAAACTTGTGCTCTTTGCTTGATGGAGGGTAAATCTGTCCGATGAGGTCTATCCCCCAACCTCTAAACGGCCATGGTTTGATTATCGGATTCATAGCCGAAGCTGGTGCGCGCTGTACATTGCCAAACTTCTGATAGTCTTGACAACCTTTATAATATTTAAAACAATCTTTGAGAATCGTTGACCAATAATACCCGTTGTTTCTGATCATCCACTTCATCTTGTAAGCCGATTGATGAGCTCTGCATAAGCCCTCGTGGATTTCTACAATTAGGACCTTTGCTTCTTCCGTCCCCAGGCATTTGAGTAGAACCCCATCAATCGTCCGGTAAAACAAATCGTCTTCAAGCAACACATATTTTGTGGCCTGAAAATGCACTCGCCGATCCACTTTCTTGGACGGATCTTTCAAGTAATCGGCAATCTCCTTTCGCCATTCGTCGGCCGCAAGTTCCAGAGTCATGGCCCCTTGAATCGGCCGATACCCGGACACGTGTTGGGCAAGCCTATTGGCCTCTTCATTGTAATTTCTGGGAATGTGCTCAATAACCGCAGACTTGAATTCCTTTAACAGTTGGAGGCAATCTTCGTAGTAAATCCTTAAGACATCATCTTTGCATTCAGATCTCCCCGTTAATTGATCCACAATGAGCATGGAATCCCCAAAAATTTCCACCGCATCGGCTTTGATTTCTCTTAACAATTGGATACCTTTTAGGACGGCTCGGTATTCCGCCTGGTTGTTGGTCGCGGATGCCTCTACCGGCAGAGAGAAATCATAACTTGCCCCCCAAGGCGATATGAGAATGATGCCGATTCCTGATCCGGCCCCACACGAGGAACCATCGAAGTATAGAGTCCATGGAACTGGTTCAACGACAGCGATTTCCGGTCCACAATGCTAAGCTACGAAATCGGCCATGACTTGACCCTTGACAGCTTTGGCCAATTCGTACCTTAGGTCAAACTCTGACAGAGCCAGGATCCACTTTCCAATCCGTCCTTTCAAAATTTGCAATGATAGCATGTATTTCACCACGTCATCCTTGCATACGACTATGCACTCTGCCGATAACAAGTAGTGCCTGAGCTTGGTACACGAGAAATATAGACACAGGCACAGCCGTTCCACCGGGGAATATCTCGTTTCGGCGCCCAGGAGTCTTCTGCTGACATAATATATTACACGTTCTTTTCCTTCAAACTCCTGTGCCACGCCGATCCGATAGCCCGCTCGTCGGCCGATAAGTATAGTTTGAACGGCTTATCAGCCTGTGGCGGGACTAATACAGGTGGCGAAATTAGATATTGCTTGATGTCTTCTAATGCTTTTTGTTTTTCTTCTCCCACACGAATTCCTGATCGGGTTTCAATTTCAACAAAGGAGTGAAAGCTTGAATACGCCCAGACAAGTTGGATATGAATCTTCTGATAAAGTTGACCTTGTCGATTAGGGACTCTGCAGCTCAGTTTTATTCTGCGGGGCCACAACCTTATTGATGGCAGCTATGGTCTTCCGGTTGACTTCTATCCCGCGCTCATGGACCATGAATCATAGGAATTGTCCGGCCGACACACCGAATGCACACTTGTTCGGGTTCATTTTCAACCCATGCTTCCTTGTGCACTCCAACACCTCTCGTAAATCGGTCAGATGTTCCTGATGACCTTTTGACTTGACCACAACATCGTCGATGTAGATTTCCACCAATACACCAATAAGCTTGTGAAAGATATAATTCATAGCCCGTTGGTATGTAGCGCCGGCGTTCTTTAATCCAAAGGTCATTACCACCCACTCGAATAAACTGAGGTGGCCCGGACACCTGAAAGCCGTTTTCGAAATATCTTCTTCGGCCATTAATATTTGATTGTACCCAGCATTACCGTCCATGAATCTGATGACTTTATGTCCTGCGGCGGCATCTATCAAAACGTCGGCTGTCGGCATTGGATACTCGTCCATCGGTGTAGCGTGATTTAGGTTCCTGAAGTCGATGCATACGCGCAACTTTCCGTTTTTCTTGTATACGGGTACAATATTAGAAATCCACTTGGCGTAACGGCACTGCCGAATAAATCTTGCTTCAATGAGTCTTGTAATCTCGGCCTTTATATCAGGTAGAATTTTAGGGTTGCATCTTCGTGCAGGCTGCTGATACGGCCGATATCCTGGTTTTATAGGCAATCGGTGTTCGACAATGGACCGGTCTAGACCAGGCATCTCATGGTATTCCCAAGCAAAACAATCTTTAAATTCTTTTAATAAACTTGTCAATCTACACTTGTACTCGGGATCCAAGCTAGCACTAATATACGTCGGCCTTGGCTTGCTACCATCTCCTAAATCCACCATCTCCAATGAATCAGTCGACGTAAATCCGTGCCCATGCTTCCCGTCTTCTCGGACGAACTGATCCATCTAGTCTGAATCTTCAGAACCGACTGCTCGGATCGTCTGTAGGCCAAAATCGGACACTTTCAGGAAATTGGTGTCCCAAGTTCTACCAGATATACACTTGACGTGTTCACAGCTCCACTGTTGCGTATCGGCCGCAGCAACACTGTAGGCGGAATCGGCGGTGACTATCTCAGTATTGTCGCCGACCCACTGTACGAGGCATTGGTGCATTGTAGACGGGACGCAGCAATTCGCGTGTATCCAATCGCGACCGAGCAACATGTTGTAGGACCCTTTGCCATTAATAATAAAGAAAGTAGTGGGAAGGGTCTTACTACCGATGGTGAGGTCGACGCAGAGCGCTCCGCGGGCGGGAGACACGTTGCCTTCAAAATCTTTGAGCATCATGTCCGTCTTGGTCAGATCTTCGTCGCTTTTGCCCAACTTTCGGAACATGGCATACGGCATGATGTTGACTGCAGCACCTCCGTCTACTGGTAGCCTGGTGACAGGTCGTCCGTTAACGTGTGCTTTGATGAAAAGAGCCTTGAGATGTTGTTGTTTTTCATCTTCCGGTTTCTCAAAAGTGGCTGTCATTGGCTCCAAAACCAATTGCACCATCTGCTCCTCCATCCTTGTCGCGTCATTTCGATCGGCGGGCGCCATGAACTCCATCGGCAAGATGAACACCATGCTGACATCAGCTGCCGATTCTTGATTGTCGCCCTCCTCATTGTTGTTTCTTTTGGGACGCCAGACTCGAGACCTGTCGTCTTTCTTATCCACCATCTGCCTCTACTCTTCCTCTTGTAGTTCCCATTGGCGTAGACGTTGGATCCTTCATTTTTGGGATTTGGACAGTCCATCAAGGCACCACCTGGGGTTCACCGGTTTGGCCGGCGGTTTGGCACGCTCAGTTTGGTTCCCATCCTAGGGGGTTCTCATCTGACACCCTAGCGTCGGCCATTTCTTCTAGCCGATCGTGAGCGCTGGCTCTGCCCCCCAGTCGCTTGTGCTGGTTGATCTTGCCCCCCGGCCGAGCATACTGTTCAAGCCTGCCCCTTGCCCGATCATACCGGTCAACTCTGCCCCCCAGCCGATCATGCACTGAAAGGCGCCGATTCTCTTGTTCGTGCCAGTTTCTGCTGATCGGCTCTGATCCTCTATCTCTGGAGTGTGACCTCTTGAGCAGGCGATCGTTGCGATATGGTCCGCTGCACTCAGGGCAATTATCAGCTGATGGTAATCTGCGGTTATTTTCCCAGCAGTGGATGAAGAACGGGCATCGCCAATGATCTTCGTGTCGGCGTATCATCTCTTCGCGGTGTCTCGAAATTTCCTGCCGGCACTGATATTTGTTGAGTAAGAATTGGGAGGTGACGGGTCTACGCGATCACTCTGATCCTTCACCCTCGTCTTCAACCCGTCTTTTCCTTTTGACATCGTCCATCGTAGCCTGATTTCTGGGGTCCATGGCGCCGCTTCTTTTAGCCGATTCCGACGTCAGCACCTCGGTTTGAAGCGAGTTTTTTCCCGTGTCAACCATGTTAGCAGGGAAAGGATGCTGATTAATTTTCATCGGCTTTACTAGCTTCGCCGGGACTTCAAATTTGAGTCTGCCTTGCTCAATGGCCGACTGTATCTGCTGACGGAAGATTTTGCACTCGTTTGTGTCGTGAGACGTGGCATTGTGCCACTTGCAATATTTCATCTTTTTGAGCTGTTCGGCCGACGGAACGGTGTGGTAAGGTGAGAGCTTGATCTGCCCCTCTTGGAGAAGTAAGTAGAGATTTTGTCAGCCTTTGACGTGTCAAAACCGAACGCTTCTAGTTCTTTCTTCCCGAAAGGGCATGATATCGGCTTATTCCTTTGACCCATTCTGCTAGGCCGATTTCCGCTTCCTCTTCAGATTCGGATCCCTCTAAATACGCCACCTTTTTCTGAAAACTCCTCCGCTGATCAAACGGACGTACTTCTTGACTGGCCAATCGATGAACGATCTGACTTAAACTTTCAAACTCCTGTGAGGCGTACCTCTCCTTGATGTGTGGCAGGAGACCTTGGAAGGCGATATCGGCCAGCTGAGCGTCGGTCAGGGCTAGGGTATAGCATTTGTTTCTGACCACTCTGAACCTCTGTACGTAATTAGTTACTGGTTCGTCGCTCCTCTGCCTGAGGCTGGTCAGATCTGAAAGCTTCATCTCGTGGACTCCCGCGTAGAAGTACTTGTGGAATTGCTTCTCCAGATCGGCCCAAGTAACGATGGAATTGGGTGGTAGCGTAGTGAACCACTAGAAAGCCGACCCAGATAGAGACAACAAGAATAGACGCACCCGCAGAGCATCTTGTGTGGCGGCCTCCCCGCACTGGATGATGAATCTATTCACGTGCTCCACAGTTGAGGTGTCATCCAGCCCCGAAAACTTGGTGAAGTCAGGAACTTTGTACTGATGGGGAAACGACAGTAGATCGTAGGTGGGTGGGTACGGTGTTTTGTACATATAAGTTTGTACCTTCGGCTTCAACCCGAATTGGTCTTGAATCACCTCCACTATCCTTGCTGTCCAATCCACTTGCTGCTGATGAACAACTGGTTGGGGGATCAGCACATGTTGATGGATCGACGGTGGGACGGTCGGGTGATGGATCAAAGCGTGTGGCGGATTTTGCGGCAGCGTGGCCAGCTGAGCGGTTGACAGCTGGTGGCATAGCGAACCTGCCATCCCATCATACAGCATCATCGGCGCCGCGCTTCTGAGTGTTTCCGCAGCATCTATCCCCCTACCGATTTCTGACGTGGCCGGTTGATACTGAGGGACCGTCGGCCGGATAGCCGATTGGAACGGTGCCTGGATCGGAGAGCCTCCATGACCGGCTGATTGGTCCAGAACAGCCGCCGTTGCTGGTGCCCCCCAAGGTACTGATTTTGAGGGCAGTGATTGCACAGAAGAAATCTGGGCAGGCTGAGGCGGCGCTTGTGATTGAAAGCATGGCGCACCGTTATATCCCGGAGGCATTGAAGGCAATGAAGTGTTGTATCCTCCGTGTTGTGTTGATATCGGCTGAGGAGCCGAGTGAGACGTGCCTGGTAAGCTTTTGACTGGAGCTACAATAGGTGGGGCGTATGCTGGCCCCTGATATCCCTGAGCTACTCCGCTGACTAGAGAACTGATGACGGCATTGTATACCGTGTTGGTCATCACTGAGGATTGATCAATGAAAGCTTGATAAACGGACTGTTGAATCATATCGGACATCTTGCCTGAGTCCTCTGTGATGGTGATCTGGCAGGGAGTTGGAAGAGGAGCTTTCTTGATGGTCTCCCCGCTTCTGGTATGACTGAAACATTGCAGGTATACCTTCTTATAGTCTTCTAGGTGTCTTGCCAGTTCTTCTTTCTGGTTGTCCTTGAGATCTGCCTCCGTAACCTCAATGACATTGTTTTCAGAGATTTCGGCAGTCTTTGACATGTTGGATATTGAGGTGGTCCCATCGGGCGTGCCAAAAGTGTGTTGGCGCTAAAAATCGGCCGATGACCTTCAGCGTCGGACACACGACCCGGGAGAATCTGCTTAACTCCTGTTCGGGTGATCGCCCTGGTGCGGTTCGCGCGGTGTGCCAGTCAATCTGACCTGTTGATTGACAAGGAAAGAAACATATTAAATCCCGAGGTCTCGATCAGCTAAAGTTCCGATCTGTCCCGAAAAGCGTATCAGCGAATCGGCCGATTTGCTATGAAGATGACCGGCTATAGATCAGCCGATAATCACGTAGCGATTGCAAACAAACTACTGGAGCAACTTAAACAATCGCCATAGATGCAACACTCAAAATAGATCTAATAGGCTATATGATGATAAATAAGAAAAAATAATGATAAAGCCGACAGTTCGACCTCAAGCTGGATAACTGGTGATAAAACTAGAACAATATGTAAAACCTATAATTCTAGTAAATATCGATAACTGGTGAATAAATCTAAACGAAACAACGGCGATGCGCATGAAGTTAAAGCTAAGATATTATTCGATAAACGGAACCTACCAATTGGCCGGAGGTCGTGTCGATGCAGCCCTGCCAAACCGTATGAACTCGTGAAAGAAAAAGATGTATTGGCGAAGTCACCGACTTGAAAGTAAAGTACGATGAAAAAGTAGATTGTTTGTATTGATTGATGTGTATGTTTTACAAAACCCTGACTGCTTCTATTTATACCCCAGGACTAAGACTCCTGATCTGTCACGATTCGTTACAAACTTGACTTAAATATAAAATTATTATATCTATAAGACTCTCCTAAAGGAAATGGACTCCCGCAGGTTCTTCTGCTGCCATCTCCTAGTCCAATCCGAAATCCTTCCATTGCTCCTCGACCGAGTCGGCGTCGCTCTTTGACCAACGTCATGTCATCTTTGACTGGGATCCTCTTGTTGGCGCTAAAATCGGCCGGGTAGGAATCGGCCGATGGGTCTTCAGCGTCGGACACACGACCCGGGAGAATCTGCTTAGCTCCTGTTCGGGTTATCGCCCTGGTGCGGTTCGCGCGGCGTGCCAGTCAATCTGACCTGTTGATTGACAAGGAAATAGAGTATTAAATTCCAGGCGCGTCGATCGGCTGGATTTCCGATCTGTCCTGAAGAGCGCGTCGGCGGCAAATCGGCCGATTTGCTGTAGAGATGATCGGCTATGGGTCAGCCGATGATCGTATAGTAATTGTAAAGAGAACTGCTAGAACAGTCTAAACAATTACTATAGAAGCAACACTTGAAACAGATCTAATCGGCTGTATGGCGATGAATCGAAGAAGAACAATGACGAAGCCGATTACCTTGATCTCAAGCTGGATAACTGGTGATAATACTAGAATAACAGGTAAAACTTGCAATTCTAGTAAATATCGATAACTTGTGAATAAATCCAAACGAAACCACAGTGATGCGCCCGTAGTTAAAGCTCGGATATTACTCGATAAGCGGAACCTACCAATTGGCCGGAGATCAGGTTGATGCAGCCCTGCCAATCCGTACGAACTCGTGGAAGAAGAAAATATTGGCGAAGTCGCCGACTTGAAAGTAAAGTACTGGTAAAAAGTAGAAGTGTTTTGTTGATTGATTTGTTGATATCTCTGCAAAGCCCTAACGACTCCTATTTATCCCCTGAAACTAGGACTCCTGGTCGATTACGACTTGTTACAACCTTATTTAAAACAGGAAAACTACTATATCTATAATAACTTTAAAAAGGAAACGGACTCCCGCTGAATCTTCCGCCGCCGTTTCCTAATCCAATCAGGACCTCTTCAATTGCTTCCCAGCCGACTTAGCATGCCTTGTTGACCAGCTTTTGACCAGGATCTTCTGGAATAATCCTATCCTGTTGGCATGGGCTGCGCCACCAATCGGCCGATTTTCAACTGTTACCTTGATCGGCCGATTCCTTACTGTAGCTTTCAGATCTGCTTCGTCGGCCGATCTTCCCCTCCTGACGCCGATTCAATACATGTCAAAATCTGGCGTCAACACATGCCCCCCAGTTTCGGAGTAAAATATAACTTTTCCTTTGAAACTCTTTTCTTTAACCTTCTTCTCCGAAACGGGCGCAGTAAAAATCTCCTTCCGTTCCGCGGCACAATGATTGCAATTTCCTCGAACCGAGCGCGCGAAACGACCGCTCCTCTAGAACTCACGTAGACGGTGCGGTAAAAATACCATCTTTGCCCTTGCCCCCTTTATCTCTCTTAAGTACTTGCTTTCTCCGCCTCTCCTCCTCCACAAATCCAGCATCCTTTCTGCCGCATTACTGTTCATCTTCCTCCAAGTTCTTTCGATTTCCAAGCGCTCCCCCTTCTCCGGCGATCTCATCCGCAGCCTGCCCCGACCCCCAATGGCGTCTCCGTCGGCGACCACCCCATCTACAGAGGCTCCATCGGCTGCTCCTTTGGCGGCGGCGGCCCAATCGGCGGCTTCTCCAGCAGCGTCATCGGCGACGATGGCTTCCATCCCAGAGGTAAATGCCCGAAATTTTTTTCCTTTTCGCCTTGCTGCTTTAGTATTTTCTGGTCCCTTTCTTAGTGCCTTCCCTTTTTCCCTTTCTTTTTAGGCCCTTAGGCACAGGATCACCATTCCTCTCTCAGAGTCTCCTGACCTCATCTGTCTAGGCCCTATGGGGAGTCCTGATCCCATGGATCTAATCAGTTTAGAAACTCACAGAATCCCCTTTAAGCAGTCACCCATGGATTTAGATCACTGGGTAGGCGCATTCAGATCCTGGCCGAATGAAACACCCGGGTGGAGAGAGTGGTACCAGAGGGTATCTGGGTCTTGGAAAGTCCAATGGGAAGAACTTAAAATCGGCCAGTGAATAGTTTTGTCCCTGTCTCAGATGGAAAAGAACGAACCTTTGGTTATGGCAGCCTCTTACTTCTGGTCCGATGCACTTAACGCATTCCTTTTTGGACACGGACCCATGACCCCCTTCAATTATGTGTTCAAGCCATCTCATTGGCTAGACACCAAAGGAATCGGCGGGTGGAAAGGATACATCAGCAAAAACATGAAGACAGGAACAGTCTCACAGAGGGAGCACACCGCCTTCTTGATGATGTGGCTGGAGAAACACTTCTTCTGTGGCAGAGCGGTCGGCCCCTCTTCCAACACTCAAGCTTTGGCAGAGTCTCTTGCACAAGGATCGGCCGTCCCCCTCGGTAAACATTTGCTGGGATCGGCATACCATATGATGCATCAAATCGGCGTCAAGCTGTCGAAAGGAGAGCCGATAGGGAATCCAAGCGGTCCTTGGTGGTTCATCACCCTCTGGCTCAATCTACACATGAGCAAGGTCTCTCAGCAGAGGATAGAGACAAAGACCTTTCCCAACATCGAGTCAGAGGAGAATCCATCGGTCCGTCGCCGTTGCAGATCTGTTGGAGAGGCGGCATCGGCCTTTCCTGGCTGCCAGTTCACCGCTACCCGCGTAGCTGAATATTTCAGATGCTTCTATAATGGACTTAGCGAGGAGATGATCACCTGGTAACCATATCAAACCGCAGAGCCGATTTTTGAAGTGCCTGTATGCTTCGACTTCTCCACCCACACGTTTGACAGAGAATTGATCGATGTCTTGATTAAGCCGGGAATTCTGCCGGCTAACTTCTTCTCAGGAAAGGACTCACCCACTTATGAGTTCTACTGCCCGTCGGCTGCAGCAAGGCAACTAGGTTTTGGCCAACTGCCGATTCGAGTCTATTTTGCCGGCCAAGCAAAATTCAAAGACGGATTAACTTCAAGTCTCGACTACAGCCGATTATGCGATTTAGTACCCGACTCCAGCACCATTGACTTGAACGGATGGTCAGTTGCCTCTTTTGCCACCCAACAGTATAAATTATGGTGGGCAGAATGGAAGCAACATCTTTTCTGTAAATCCCCATCAATTTACTGTAATATTCTGGACCCAGAGAACATCGACCCAAATGCTGCGGTATGTCCTTTTCTTCTTAGCCGATTTCAATGTTGCATTATCATCTCGCTGTTAACTTATGTTTACCTCTTCAGTCTGAAAGCCATGCTTCGCCAATGCGGAGCCGAAGCGGTCGGCCGATCGATAGCCATCATCAATACACAGTGTACCCACTCATCGGCTTCCATGCTCCATCTATCAGAGATATCTCCACTGGCCGATCAAGACGAGCGCCCAAAAGACCAACACCAAAGATATCCAGCCGCCGGATGCGGGCTCGCATTGAATCGGCCGGTCAGACGACAACAGCATCGGCTGAAATCTCCCGTATCGGATCGGCTAGCCAGATGGCGGCAGCATCGGCCGAGACTCCCCGCGTTGGATCGGCTGATCAGGTGGAAACGATACTCGCCGAGACCTCAGGTCCTTTACCCTTACCAGCTGTCGAGACAGCCGATCCCCAAGTCACCGCCGAAGCCGGGGCTGCTGCAGCATCGCTCTTAGTAGAAGCTGTCCAGGTAACTTTATTTATCTCATGTATTCCCCAAATCTTCTGCTGACATCAATTTCATCCCTTTGCCAGGTTGCACAAGTTGTCCCAGCACAATCTCCACGACTGTCGGCCACGTCTCAAGTAGGGACTGAGACTACAGTAGCTCCTGTTACCGAGGTATATGATCTCTTACCCTGCATCCTTAATATTCAGGAAACTTAACCAATTTTGATGCAGGTCGACTTGGGTACGCCGATTGTAACTCCAAAGCAGGAATCGGCCGGAGAACCCATAGAGGCATGGCAAATTCCCATTACCATCTTATTTCATTTTCCCATAGTATTCTCACGAGTATTTATACCTTTCTCAGGAAGTTGGCCCAAGCGGAGCACCAATAATGATCGAATCTTCTTCTTCTGGCGAACCCAGTGCACCGATCCCTGAAACAAGGGAAATACTTCCACCGGCGCAGGCAAGAGAGATTCGTTTCAAAGAGGTAACAATCTTACCATCAGAATCGGCCGATTTCCTTTCACTACTTGCTCATCTTTTGCTTCGTCCCCTTATAGGAGCAAGATTCTCCCAACAATAGTATCTTTTCTTTCGCTGTCTCCTTGGCCGATGAAGAAGAAACCGCTTCACACGCGGCTCCACCAAACTCTGCCTCCGACGATGTCCGCTCTAAGCTCGAAAGCATCCGTACTCTCCTCCAAGGTGACATCGGCCGACTGGTGGAAGATGCATCGCCGATCCGACAACTTTTCAATGAGGTCGTAGATCACATCCCAGATGAAGTGTCGGAAGACTTGGGGTATGCTGCCTATATAGAGGGCATGCGGATTCCGGTCTCGCGGGCGCTGCAACGTATGGCCGATCGCGCTCAGATGGCCAAAACTCAGGAGGAGGTTGACTCGTACAAGCACCAGACCCAGGAAGTACATCACAAAATCAACTTCCTCGAGAACTGCCGTCCGGACATCGTTGGCACAATAGACCGGCTGAAACGGAGGAGAGCAGAACTAGCCAAGGAGATGGAACAGATAACCAAAGAGATAGCCGCTGAGGAGAAAAAGCTCCAAGAACTCCCAACCATGATCAGCGAGCTGAAGCAAAGAAGGCAACATCTGGCCCGTGAAACGATAAGACTCCGTCACCGCGTGTCAGAAGTACCAGGATCGGCCGAAAATGATCAGAGAATAGTGGAATCGGCCGATCAAATTAGACGACGAGCGATTGTAGCCATAGATGCCTTCCTTGGGCTGTAAACAATATGTTAAACATTATTGCTCTTTTAATGCCACTGCGCCAATTTGGCCTTGAACTGCTTCATGTAATCCGTAATTTCCACTTAATAATGAATCCTAATATTTCTTTCACCAGATGTGTAGCCAGAAAACCGACGAGAAATCGGTCATGTTAACTTGACATATTTCCTTTTTGTACTCAGAATCCAAATTGGCACTAATGTACGTCGGCCTCGATTTGCTGCTATCTCCCAAATCTACCATCTCTAATAAATCGGCCGACGTGAACCCGTGCCCCAGCTTCCCATCTTCTCGGACGAGCTGATCCATTTATTCTGAATCTTCAGAGCCGACTGCTTGGATCGGCTGTAGACCAAAATCGGACACTTTCAGGAAGTCAGTGTCCCAAGTCCTGCCAGATATACACTTGACGTGCTCACAGCTCCACTGTTGTGTGTTGGCTGCTGCAACGCTGTAGACAGAATCGGCAGCGACTATCTCTGTACTGTCGCCGACCCATTGCACAAGGCATTGATGCATAGTAGATGGGACACAGCAGTTTGCATGTATCCAGTCGCGACCAAGCAGCATATTATAGGACCCTTTGCCATTAATGACGAAGAAAGTAGTAGGGAGGGTCTTACTGCCGATGGTGAGGTCGACGCAAAATGCCCCGCGGGCAGGCGACACGCTGCCTTCGAAATTCTTCCGCATCATGTCCGTTTTGGTGAGGTCGTCATCGCCCTTGCCTAGCTTGCGGAACATGGCATACGGCATGATGTTAACTGTCGTGCCTCCATCTACCAATAATCTGGTGACGGGTCTCCCGTTGACATAGCCCTTGAGAAACAGCGCTTTGAGATGCTGCCGTTTTTCTTCTTCTGGTTTCTCAAACATAGCCGTCATCGGCTCTAATACCAGTTGTGCCATTTGCTCTTCTTCTATTTTTGTCACTTTATCCCGATCGCTCGGGGCCATGAACTCCATCGGCAATATGAAAACCATATCAATCTCGGCTGCCGATTCTTGGTTATCCGTTTCTTGATCGCTTTTCTTTGGGCGTCAAATTCGAGATTTCACATTCCTTCTCTCTGGCACCTGTCTCCGTTCTTCTTCTTGATGTTCCCACTGGCGTAGGCGTTGGATCCTTCACTTCTGGGATCTGGATAGGCCATCAGGACACCACCTGGGATTCACTGGCTTGGCCGATGATCTGACGTGTTCCCAATCTGGCTCCCTTCCTAGGGGATCTTCATCTGACACCCTATCATCGGCCATCTCTTCCAAGCGATCGTGCGCGCTGATCCTGCCCCCCAGTCCCTCTTGCTGGCCGATCTTGCTTTTTGACCTGTTGCACTGGTCAACCCTGCCCCCCAGCCGATCATGCACCGAAACGCGCCGTTCTTCGCGCCGATTTCTGTTGATCGGCTCTGATCCTTTGTCCCTAGAGTGTGGTCTCGGGTGATCGTTGCGGTTTGATCCGTTACACTCCGGACAGTTATCGGCAGATGGCAGCCTGATATCGTTCTCCCAGCAGTGGATGAAGAAGGGACACTGCCAGTGATCTTCACGCCGGCGCATCATCTCTTCCTGGTGTCGAGCTTGTTCTTGCTGCTGCCGATATTTACTGAGTAGAAATCGGGAGGTGACAGGCCTGTGTGGTCGTTCTGGCCCTCGCCTGTTCTTTCTGATTTCTTCCGTCGTGATCTGCCTCCTGGGGTCAACAGCGCCGCCTCTTCTCACCGATTCTGACGTCAGCACCTTGGTTTGACTTGAGGTTCCTTCAGCGTTGACCGTGTTGAGCGGGAAGGGATGTTGATCTATTTTCATCGGCTTTGCCGATTGGCTTAGAGTTTCAAACTTGAGCCGCCCCTGTTCAATGGCCGATTGTATCTGCTGGCGGAAGACTTTGCACTCATTTGTGTCGTGAGAAGTAGCGTTGTGCCACTTGCAGTATTTCATCTTCTTAAGTTGATCGACCGTAGGGATGGTGTGATGTTGCGACAGCTTAATCTGCCTCTCCTGAAGCAGTAGATCAAAAATTTTATCGGCTTTTGACGTGTCAAAGCCGAATGTCTCTGGCTCCTTCTTGCCAAAGGGGCAGGATATCGATTTTTTCCCTTTTACCCATTCTGCCAGGCCAATTTCTTCCTCTGCGTCAGATTCAGATCCCTCCAAGTATGCCACCTTCTTCTGGAAGCTCCTCCGCTGTTCAAACGGTCGGACCTCCTATCCTGACAATCGGTGGACGATTTGGCTCAGGCTCTCAAATTCTTGGGCAGCATATCTCTCTTTGATTTGTGGCAAGAGACCTTGGAAAGCGATATCGGCCAACTGCGCATCGGTCAGAGCCAGACTGAAGCACTTGTTCTTGATCTCTCTGAACCTCTGTATGTACCCTGTCACTGGTTCATCGCTCCTCTGTCTGAGGCTGGTTAAATCTGAGATCTTCATCTCGTGTACCCCTGCGTAGAAGTACTTATGGAATTGTTTCTCCAGATCGGCCCACGTGACGATAGAATTTGGCAGTAAAGTGGCGAACCACTGGAAGGCCGATCCGGATAGAGATGATGAAAATAGTCGCACCCTCAGAGCATCTTGCGTGGCAGCTTCTCCGCACTGGATGATGAATCTGTTGATGTGCTCCACAGTGGATGTGTCACCCGTCCCTGAGAACTTGGTGAAATCAGGAACCTTGTAGCGGTGTGGGAACGGCAACGAGTCATAGGCCGATGGATACGGCGTTTTATAAGTATAAGTTTGAACTTTCGGCTTCAGTCCAAACTGATCTTGGATTACTTCTGCTATTTTTGCCGTCCAGTCCACCTGCTGCTGATGAACAGTTGTTCGCGGCGCGGGCATGTGCTGAAGGGCTGGTTCGGCGAGGTGATGAATCGGCGAAGTTTGCTGAGCGGCCGATAACTGCTGGCGAAACGCGTCCGCACCCCCTTCGTACGTCGTTGCTGGCGCCGTGCCTCTGAATGCTTCCACAGTGCTTGCCCCCCTGCCGATTTCTGGTAAAATCGGCTGGTACTGGGAGACCGTCGGCCGATTGGTACGGCACCTGAAACGGATAAGTGCCATGCCCGTTCGTTGGCTCGGGGAAATACGCCGTGGCTGACGCCCCCCAAGGCACTGAGCTCGTAGGTAGTGTTTGCACAGAAGCCATTTGGACGGGTTGAAGCGGCGCTCGCGATGGGAGACAAGGTGCACCGCTGTATCTTGGAGACGCCGGAAGTGGCGGAGAGCTGTATCCCTCGCGCTGCGTCAATATCGGCCGGGAAGCCGATTGGGATGTGTACGGTAAGTTCCTGGCCGGCAGAGTAGTCGGAGGAGCATATGCCGGTCCCTGATAACCTTGAACGGCTCCGCTGGCCAGAGAGTTGACGACGGCGTTGTACACCGTGTTGCTCATCACCGAGGATTGGTCAATCAATGCTTGATACACGGACTGTTGAATCATCTCTGACATCTTGCCCGAGTCTTCAGCAATGGTGATGTGGCGAGGTGCTGGAATAGGAGCCTTCTTAACTGCTTCCCCGCTTCTGGTACGACTGAACGACTGGAGTTACATCTTCTTGTAATCTTCCAGATGTTTGGCTAATTCCTCCCTCTAGTCGTCCTTGAGATCAGCTTCTGTGACCCCAATGATGTTGCTGTCAGAGATTTCCGCCTTGTTCGACATATCAGGTCTTGGATGGTCCCACCGGGCGTGCCAAAAGTGTGTTGGCGCTAAAATCGGCCGGGTAGGAATCGGCCGATGGGTCTTCAGCGTCGGACACACGACCCGGGAGAATCTGCTTAGCTCCTGTTCGGGTTATCGCCCTGGTGCGGTTCGCGTGGCGTGCCAGTCAATCTGACCTGTTGATTGACAAGGAAATAGAGTATTAAATTCCAGGCGCGTCGATCGGCTGGATTTCCGATCTGTCCTGAGGAGCGCGTCGGCGGCAAATCGGCCGATTTGCTGTGGAGATGATCGGCTATGGGTCAGCCGATGATCGTATAGTAATTGTAAAGAGAACTGCTAGAGCAATCTAAACAATTACTATGGAAGCAACACTTGAAACAGATCTAATCGGCTATATGGCGATGAATCGAAGGAGAACAATGACGAAGCCGATTACCCTGATCTCAAGCTGGATAACTGGTGATAATACTAGAATAACAGATAAAACTTGCAATTCTAGTAAATATCGATAACTTGTGAATAAATCCAAAAGAAACCACAGCGATGCGCCCGTAGTTAAAGCTCGGATATTACTCGATAAGCGGAACCTACCAATTGGCCGGAGATCAGGTTGATGCAGCCCTGCCAATCCGTACGAACTCGTGGAAGAAGAAAATATTGGCGAAGTCGCCGACTTGAAAGTAAAGTACTGGTAAAAAGTAGAAGTGTTTTGTTGATTGATTTGTTGATATCTCTGCAAAGCCCTAACGACTCCTATTTATCCCCTGAAACTAGGACTCCTGGTCGATTACGACTTGTTACAACCTTATTTAAAACAGAAAAACTACTATATCTATAATAACTTTAAAAAGGAAATGGACTCCCGCTGAATCTTCCGCCGCCGTTTCCTAATCCAATCAGGACCTCTTCAATTGCTTCCCAGCCGACTTAGCATACCTTGTTGACCAGCTTTTGACCAGGATCTTCTGGAATAATCCTATCCTGTTGGCATGGGCTGCGCCACCAATTGGCCGATTTTCAACTGTTACCTTGATCGGCCGATTCCTTACTGTAGCTTTCAGATCAGCTTCGTCGGCCGATCTTCCCCTCCTGACGCCGATTCAATACGTGTCAAAATCTGGCGTCAACACCTCTATCATCATGACTCAACATCTCCTCTTGGGCTTCATCCCCCTTCTATAAATATTTTATCTGTTGGCGCAAGCCCATATTGGCCCAAACACTCCAGCCTTTCAATCGGCCGACCCCCACCAACTCCATTCGCCAATCACCCAAAACACTGCAGCACCAATCGGATGATTCCTAACTGTAGCGCCAATCGGCCAATTCCCAATTGTAGCCTTTAAGTTTGCCGCATCGGCCAATTTCCTCCTTCCCTGACGCCGATTCAAAACGTGTTAAAATCTGGCGTCAACAGATATCTGCTGGAAGAATTGTTTCTGACCCATAGATGAGAAAGAAATGTGACTGTCCTATGGCTTTACTTGGTTGAGTACGAAGCCCCCAGACGACTATGGGTAACTCATGAATCCACTTGTCTCCCTTTTTGCTATTCTCATCGTAGAGTCTTTTCTTGAGTCCATCGAGTATCAAGTCGTTGGCTCGCTCAACCTGGCCATTGGCCCTCGGGTGAGCCACCGATACGTGCTTGACCTCGATGCCGCTTTGTTCGCAGAACTCCTAGAACTCGTGTGACTTGAAGTTGGACCCCAGATCAGTGATGATTGTATGAGGGAAACCAAAGCGGTGGAGGATGTCACAGATGAAAGTGACTACTCGATCCGTTGTCAGTGTTGTGATTGGCTTGTACTCGATCCACTTTGTGAACTTGTCGATTGCCACCAACACATGGGTAAAACTTCCTGGCGTTGTTGTCAGTGGACCCATCATGTCGAGGCCCCAACAAGCGAATGGCCAAGAAGGTGGTACGGTGATCAGCTTGTGGGCAGGGACATGAGCTTGTTTACCGAATAATTGGCAGTTGGTACATCGGCGAACGATATCTTCAGCGTCTGCCAAAGCTGTAGGCCAATAGAACCCAGACCTGAAAGCCTTCCCGACTAATGTACGGGAGGCTGCATGATTGCCGCAAGTGCCCTCATGAATTTCTTCTAGGATTTCCCACCCTTCTGCGGTAGTCACGCACTTCATGAGTACTCCTGGCGCTGATCCACGCTTATATAGCTTATCCCCCACCAAAACGTAACCCTTGCTTCGCCTGACTAGTTGGATAGCCTCGGCGCTCTTGGGGTCAATGTTAGGGGGCAGCTTCTTGTCCATGATCCAGTTGATGAACTGGGAACGCCAGTCCACATCAATCTTCCGGACCTCTCGACTAGGTTCCGCCGGACCTTGGTCGATGGTGCCTGGCTCTATTCTTGAGATAGAGGGGTGGTGGAGTTCGTGAACGAAAACTCTAGCCGAAACTTTAGCTCGTTCAGGGCCTAGCTTCAAGATTACATCTACCCCAACGTTGTTGTCGTGGAGCACATGACGAATCTCGAGCCCTGAGAACTTGTTCTCGAGTGTGCGGATTAGTGCGACGTAGGCGTACATGGTCTCCTTGTTGGTGTCCCACTCTTTGTTGCATTGTTAGACCACCAGTAAGGAGTCGCCAAAAATGAGTAGTCTCTTGATGCCAAGGGAGACAGCCAGGTGCAGCTCGTGCAGTAGTGCCTCGTACTCGGCTTCATTGTTGGAGACCTTAAATAGTATCTGAAATACATATTTAAGTTGCTCACCAGTCGGCTCGCCCAATGCTCTGGCTGGTTAGCTGGGGTTGGTACTTGGTTTTCTTGCCACTCCGCCGAAAAATCGACTAACGCTTGTGACTTGATGGCGGTGCGTGGCTTGAAGTTGATGTTAAGAGACCTTAGTTCCACTGCCCACTTAGAGATACGTCCAGTGGCATCCCGATTGTGGAGTATATCCACCAATGAAAAGTCAGTGACAACTGAGATCTTATACTCGTCGAAGTAGTGGCAGAGCTTTCTAGAAGTAATGAGTATAGTATAGAGAAGTTTCTGGATTGAAGGGTAACGAACCTTCGACTCAGAGAGGACTTCGCTAACAAAATACACTGGCCATTGCACGCCAAATGCATGGCCTTCCTCGTGTCGCTCGACCACAATAGTTGTGTTGTACGTGAGTAGTCGCAGCAATGTAGAGCGGCAGGTTCTTGCCTGGGTTTGGAGCCTTGAGGATGGGGGGTGCTTGGAGGTGAGCCTTGAGGTCCTCCAGTGCCTGCATCGCTTCCTCAGTCCAAACAAAGTTATCCTGCCGCTTGAGGATCTTGAAGAAGGGTAGACCCCATTCTCCAAGTCGAGAGATGAATCTGTTTAATGCCGCCATGCAGTCGGTAAGCTTCTGCACGTCTTTGATCTTCTGTGGAGCCCCCATGCTTGTGATGGCGGTTATCTTTTCAGGGTTAGCCTCAATTCCTCGGTAACTGATGATGAAACCGAGGAGTTTCCCTTGGGGTATGCCGAAGACGCACTTAGTCGGGTTGAGCTTCCACTGAAATTTGTGCAGACTTTTGAAAGTTTCCTCGAGATTAGAGATGAACTCGTCAGGATTTCGGGTTTTGACAGCCACGTCATCCACGTAGGCTTCAATGTTGCAATGTAATTGGTCAGCGAGGCATAACTGTATGGCTCGCTGGTAAGTCGCACCCGCGTTCTTTAGCCCAAAGGACATAGTTGTGTATGCGTAGGCATCGAACGGGTTGATGAACGCAGTCTTGATCTGGTCTTCTTCCTTGAGGGAAATCTGGTGATACCCCGAGTAGCAATCAAGGAAGGAGAGCAGGACGCAACGCGGTGGAGTTGATAACCTGATCGATGCGGGGGAGCGCGAAAGGGTCTTTTGAGCAGTGCCTATTGAGATCGATATAATCGACACACATCCTCCATTCGTTGTTATTCTTTATAGGAAAAATTACAAGGTTGGCTAGCCACTCTGGGTGGTACACCTCTTTGATGAAACCAGCCGTGAGTAGTTTGGCTAGCTCTTTTTTAATGGCCTGCCTCTTTTCTGGAGAGAAACGACGTAGTCGATGCTTCCTCGGAGTGGCCTTGGGATCCACTTTCAAAGCATGCTTAATCAACTCCTTGGGCACACCTGGCATGTCCGCTGGTTTCCATGAGAAAAGGTCTCGGTTGGCCCTAAGAAATTTGACGAGCGCGAGTTCCTATTTGCTGTCCAGGTGCCCGCCGATCAGGGCGGTCTTGGACGAGTCACCCTCCTGGAGTTGGATGGTCTAGATGCCAACGTTAGGATTTGGCTTGACCCTCGACTGGCTTGGTCGCGAGTACTTCAGATGAAGGCTCCGGCACGTGCGCTGATGTGGCATACTTGATCGCCTCCTCGTCGCAGTCGTAAGATTTCTCGATGTCGCCGCGGAGGGAGAGTACACCGTTGTTACCTGGCATTTTAAGGACCAAGTAGATGTAATGTGGTACCGCCATGAATTTGGCAAGGGATGGCCTGCCGAGGATGGCATGGTATGAGGATTCGAAGTTTGCGACTTTGAACTTTATGTACTCCGAACGAAAATTGTCAGTTGTCCCAAAAGTAACTGGCAATATGATCGAGCCGATCGGTGTAGCCGCGTTACCCGGGACAATCCCGTAGAACAGAGCCTTGCTGGGGGTGAGCATCTTACCGATGTCGAGCCTCATTTCCTTCAGAGTACTCGGGAAGAGCAGGTTCAATCCGCTTCCCCCAACGATGAGTACTCGGGTTAGGGTAGAGCCCGCGACTACCGGGTCCAGTACAAGCAGAAGTTTTCCCGGCTCGGAGAAGCTGGTCCACTGATCCTATCTGGAGAAAAAGATCAGGACCTCGCTGTGTCTCAACGGACGTGGCATGGCTGCCTCGACCGACAGGATCTCACGCCGAAATAGCTTCTGCGCGCGCTTGGTGAGGATGTTGTCGTCGCCTCCGAAGATGACGTTGACGGTGTTAGTCAGGTGCTGGAAACCCGGAGGCCCTGCCTTATCGTTGCCCTCGTCCCCCCTGTCCTTGTCCTTCTCCTCGTCATCAGGAGGAGGTGGTGCATTGAGGCTTTTGCGGAGGACGGTGCACTAGAACATTGTGTGCTTAGCCTTCGGGTGCATCAGGCATTGCTTGTGGAGGATCTTCTCGTACTGATCCTGGAGCTTGCCCGACTTCTTGCTGCAAGGATTGCGCTTGATGTTGTCGAAGCGGTTGTTGTTATTGGCCCTGTCACCCTTGGGCTTGGGGAAGCATTCATTCTCCATGTCTTCTTGGTCCGCCCATTGCTGCATCATGTCGCGGAGCTCGAGTACGGTAGTCGAGAGGTTCCTTTCGAACTCCTTGTACGTTTGCTTCATGGCCAGTTCGTTGCGGAAGCAGCAAATGACCTCCTCATCGGCGATGTTGGTGATGGTTGCGCGGGTGTCAAAGAAGCGGTGTGTGTCCGACCTCAAGGTCTCGTTCTCCTTTTCCTTGCCCTGCGACAAGTCATGATGAGTACCTGTCGGGATCATGGAGCCCTGGAAGTTGTCGACAAAGACCAGCTTTAGAGCCTCCCAGGAGTCGATGGAGTTTGGCCGGAGGGTTTCTAGCCATGTAAGAGGTGCAGTTTCCAAGGCCATCAGGAAGTAGAGGGCTTTAGTCAAATTAGAGCCCTCGCACACTTCAATGGCCACAGAGTAGCATCGCAACCACTGCCGCGGATCCTGTTTCCCATCGTACTTTGGGATGTTTGTGGGCTTGAAGTCCCTCAGGATCTCACGACTGGTGATGTTTTCAGTGAAAGCTGGAAAGCAATCACTGTCGTAATGAGCAGCGTTCTCAAACCGCTCGCGTTGTCGATTGGAGATGACGGTGCGCGTGTCGCGATTGCCTTAAGTCGCCGGGAGGTGGAGGTGGCTGGTTACCCTGATGGCCTTGGCCTCCCGCGGGTTGCCACCCTCCCCTAGGCCTAGGGCCTTGCTGTTGTACCTCCCGCTCAACTTGTTGATTGTTGCGGGGGTTGGGATGACCTCCGGCAGTACGACTGCCCTGGGGTACGGAGCTGCCATGACGTTCCGATCTGGAACATGTGTGCTGAACAGATTTCAGCGGATCCAACTTATCCAGTTGGACTGCGACTTGTTTGACAAGTCGCATGATCCGCTGGGTTGCGTCCGTTTGTGGGATTTGCTGCAGGAGTAGAGACGCCTCGTAGATGTTACCAATGGGGGTGACAAATTCTTCGTCACGCTGCCTCAATATCCCCAGGTAGGTTTCTTTGCCAATGCGGGTTGCGGGCGTGATCCTGAGTGTTGCTTCTACGCTTGTTCTGCCTGGAGTTTCTCAGGCGGCGACATCACTTCTGCTCTTCATCTTCATCTTGAGGAGCATCGCTGGTGTTCTCATCGCCTGAGATGTCGTTCTCGAGTTCATCATCGAACTCGATCCCTAGCTCGTCGTCGTCGACCTCACGGACTGAGGCCATGTAGATCTCGCACTCTGGCGAGTAGTCGCCTGAGTAGTCGGTAGTGACGAGTACGGTCGAAGTCGTGGAGCCAGAGCTTTCCTCCGGGATGGTGGAAAGTGGTCTACCTTGTTGAAAAGGTAGTTCCTAGATGGTGGCTACCAGGCGGGCATCATCATCGAGTAGTTCGGAGGGCTCCATACCCTTCTAGTACACGAATCTGCCCTGCGTGGTAGTCATGATGCTCAAACCCAGATGACTGACCGCAGAGGAATCTGGCTCGTCATCTGAATTTGAGTAGGCGTCAAAAACAGGAGCCTCCCAGCTAGCGGTGGCATCCTCGTCTCCGAGCTTGAGCAAGAGATCTAAATCCGCTCCCAAGTCAGAGAGGGACTTAGATCGTAGGGCCTCCGTGTATGCGGGAAGCCGTGTTGCGTAGTCTGAAGCAGAATCGGGTATGCTCTTCCCCAGATTGGATCGGATCCGAGCCGGAGAGTTGTGTCAGGACACGAGTCGAAAACGCATCAAGGACGGAATTCTCCTCGATCTCTGAGGTGAGATACGGTTGTATGTCGTCGAGGCTGTCGATGAACTCATCGAGTCCGCTCGAACAGCTCGATGCTTCGGACTCCACGGAGATGGCCAGGTGGCTGTCAAAGCCGCCTGAGCCGTTGGCGATGCAGATCCAGGAGCTGAAGATGAAGGTTGTGCCCTTGTCGAGCATGGCACTGGTGAAGTTGAATGATGCCATCAAGTTCTCCGGTGGATGCTCGATGAACACCCCTACCTGGCGCGCCAGCTGTCGATGTTTTACCGCCAAGCCCACCGAGGGATACCCCCAAGGTGGTAGGTTGTAGGTAGGGTGTCGCCAAGATCAGGACCTCGAAGGTTCAAGTAACACAAAGTTTAGACAGGTTTGGGCCGCCGAGAGCGTAATACCCTACGTCCTGTATGGTTTGTATTGCCTTAGAGGTTATGTGTATGCACGTTATGTTTTGAAGGGGTCCATGCCCGCCCTTATATAGTCTGGGGGGACAGGGTTATATGGAAGTCCTAGTCTGGGACGGCCGAGGAGTCCTACCCGAGTACGTTGTCGGGTAGTTTCCTTACGTCCGACTAATTCTAGCCCTATACGACTAGTTACAATGAGGATAAGGTATGGCCCATGCCCCATCCCCTACTACAAGAATATTTACGCCAAGTGTGTAGTCCCGCTGCCCCGAGTCTGACAGGGATGTGGAGCACCAACTTGCTTTCCGGCTTGACATGCGCTACACAACCTATCTTTCTCAAAAACAACATTGGTTAGTCCTAGGATGTGCCTGCCCTTTTGAAGTTTGGCCAAGTTCCACATGCCAACATGGGCTAGTCGGTGATGCAAAAGCCAACCCAAGTCGGATTTTGCCACTAAACAAGTCTCGAGCTCAACTTTCTCCTTAGAGAAATCAACAAGATAAATTTTGCCCTTCAATTGACCCGTAAAAGCAATAGTGGAATCCTCCCTTTTAGTGACGGTCACACCCTCGTTAGTAAAGAGACAATTGTAGCCCATCATACAAAGTTGTGAGATGGACAACAAATTGTATCCCAAAGTTTCAACCCTATAAACATCATTAATTGAATTATTGTGAGTAAGAGCAATTTTATCCAAACTAATCACTTCTCCTTTGCTATTGTCTCCAAAGACAATAGTTTCTTTAGGTATGTCATTTGTCTCCAATGAAGTGAACAAGTTCTTCTCCCCGGTCATATGATTTGAACATCCACTATCAAGCAACCATGCAGTGCCACCGGAGGAGTAAGCCTACAAAACAAGTTAAGCTTTGAACTTAGGTACCCAAAAAGCTTTGGGTCCTTGTGGGTTAGATGTGTAAACTTTTGGAACTCACACACTCCTTAGAATAGCTTTCTTTGTGTAGGCTCCATCATACTTGACCACAATTTCACCTTTGTGGTCCATGGTAAGCATGTAATCCGTAGCGTAGCTTGGTGATGGCTCATGCTTCACTACATTTGTCTTGATGGGAGCCTCATCCTTCTTCTTAGCTTGAGGAGGAGTTGTTGAGATCACACCATGTGATATGTTCATCAAATCCTCAAGCTTTGTTCCCTTAGTGAACACAACGCATTCCTTACCTTTGACCATCCTCCTATCATTTGCTTTGACACCATGATAGTGACCAAGCCCATCCTTCTTGTGGGAGCGTCTCCCTTCCTTGTATGCAACTTTTGGCTCAGACTTGAAATCACCATCATACCCATACCTTACCAACTTGTTCAATCTCTCAAGTTGAGCATCTTTTGCCTTGATGAGCTTCTCTAGCTTTGCCAAGTTAGTTACACAAGCTTGCACATCAACTTTATAGCATTTAGAGCAACTTTCACTTGTCAAGGCATTGGAGTCAAAGGTTGACTTAGAATCGGTTTTGGTGCTTTTCCAAAGAGCACCAAAGTTAACTTCAAGGTCTTTGTATTTGACCGTCAAGCATGAGAAGCTCTCTTGAAGTTCACTATGTGTGTTCTTTAGGGAAGCTAGAGATTCATCTACCAAGGATTTCTCCTTTGATATCCTCTTGTTTGAATCATTGGCCAAAGACAAGTCAATAGCCAATTTATCACCCTTAACCTTTTCCTCGGTTAGAGATTTCTCTAAGGCAAGGTTTCTCTCCTTTTCAAGGATGAGCATGTCCTCTTGCCTATTGAGAGTCTCCTTCTTCTTCGCAAATTTCTCCATAATTTTTTTAATTTCTTTAAAACCTTTCTTACCAAATTCTTTTATCATAAAGACTCCATGTTTTCCTTCCTCATCTTCCAAATCATTTTGTGCATTATCAAATGTGGAAGGAGGTTGGAAAGAAGGTATGAGTGTTTCTTGTACCTTAGTTCCTCTTGCCATAAGGCAAAAGTGAGCATCATCCTCATCATCGGAGAGGTTGTTGAAGAGCTTCCTTGTGGACTTGGGCATGGCTAGAGTGGCCATCCCCTCATGATCGGAGTCTTCATGGCTTGACTCCCATTCTTGGCCAACATGATCTTGACCTTGATATTTCTTCTTGTAGTCCTTGCTCCTCTCCTTGTACTTCTTCTCTTCTTTGGCCTTGTTCTTCAGTTGTGGACAATCAGCAATGTAGTGACCGACTTCCTTACACTCATAGCATCTTCTTTGTTGCGGTCTTCTCTTATCATCACCACTTCTCTTGTAAGATTTCCTCTTCATGAAGTGCTTGAAGTTCCTCAAGACCAAAGCTATTTTTTCATCGGTTAACCCTTCATCACTTGAATCTTCTTTTGTTGACTTGGGAGCCTTGGAGCTTGACTCAACCTTGTTACTAGAGGTGGCATTGAGTGCCACACTCTTGTTGATCTGGTGGCTAATGGATTTTGCCACATCCCTCTCCACCAACTCTTGATGAAGGATTTCACCAAGAAGTTGGTTTGGTGTCTTGGTCTTGAATTTTGGTCTCTTCTAATCATTGTTGCATGAGTAGGGTTCCTTGGTGTGAAGGCCCTAAGAAACTTCTTTGTCACTTTGTGATCATCCCAATCTTCACATCCAAGAGCTCTAATGTTCGACACAAGGATCATTAGCCTATCGTACATTTGCCTCACGGTTTCATCATCATTCATGACAAAGTACTCTAGCTCTCCTTGTATCAAATCAATCTTGCCTTCTCTAACTTCATCGGTCCCCTCATGAGCCTCTTTCAAAGTGTCCCATATTTTCATGGCCACTTGAACGTTGCGGACCTTGTTGAACTCTAGAGCACAAAGGGAACTTGTGATTACCCTCACGGCTAGCACATTGTGGAAGTAGTATTGAGCTTGTTCGGTCGTGAGTATCCCATTCGTGGGTGGAGTTACACCTACAACAACAACTTCCCAAACGGAGGGGTGAAGCGCATAGAGGTGCATTTTCATGTCATAGGACCACTTGGGATAATCTATCCCATCAAAGAACGGGGCTTTTCCCAATTGGACCGGTTGAAATTGAGAAGCGGGATATTGAGATTGAGGATAGTTATGTGATACGTGCTGCATCCCAAAGAAAGGATGCTTCTCCATTTCTTGCTTGATTCTTTTCTTCATCATCTTCTTCGCCTTCTTCTCAATCTTGACTTTCATCTTCTCTTTTCCTCTTGTTCTTGCTTCTACGTCCTCCCCTTCAAGTTCATCACTTTCACTTAATTCTTTGCTTGAAGCGGAGTCGTAGATGGAAGGAGCGCAGCTTCCATTTCCACGCGGTCTTCCGGAGCCTCCCGGAATTTGATCCTCCGGTATGCGATCGGTGGTGTCCTCCGGAAGGGTGGCGCCATTCCCATCTTGAGACATCACGAAATCCCTTAGCGGTTAAGCCTTAATCAAGAGATTAGGCTCTGGTACCAATTGAAAGGATCTTGGTGATGCCTAGAGGGGGGGTGAATAAGCAAACCTGTAAAAACCTGAAAATTCTTCGCAACAGTTAAACCTGTCGGAACTTCTGATCCGGTGTAGGAAGTTTCGATGGATCGGAACTTCCGAGCCTAGTCGGAACTTTCGACAATACAAAGGATTTACAACAAAATTCAAAAACTAAATCGAAACCGCGAAACCTGGCTGAATCAAAAGTTGCGTAGTGATGCTTCGAACCTTCTGCAACCAACCCTAGCAAGCTCAACAGCAAGAATATGTAGATCAGGACAAAACAAGGTCTAGGTCAGCAAGCGATTTTATTCGGAAGTTCACTTCCACTAAGGAAGCTACGTCTCTGTTGAGGAGCTCACAAAGAGCCGATTTTTGTCTAACCCTTTCCTCACTCAATCAACCACAAAGGAGGATTGAGTCACTGACTATCAAAATCCACAAAGGATTGGGTAATACAAACTTCCCGGGGCGCACACACACGAGAGGACGCTCCACGGGCGATGTCAAACCATCTAGAAGAAAGCTTCAAGAGTAACAAATACGAATTGATGCTTGGAGATGCTTCAAATGCTCATGGGAGGAAGAGGGCTGCTCAAAGGAACAAGTCACACACCTCAATCTCTCTCTCACCCAAGACCTAGCTCAAATCAATGCAAGGATTAGCTCAAGGAGGTGTTTGTCTCGAGTTAGGTCAGCATCATATGAATGAGGGGGTGAAGGGGTATTTATACCCGAGCCCCCAAAACTAGTCGTTATTGTGCAGTTAATGTACTGGTCGGAAGTTCCGACCAACTTCCGACCCAGCATTTAATTTTTGGCCGAGGACCCCTGGTCGGAAGTCTACCCTGGTCGGAACTTCCGATCCCTGATCAGAACTTCCGACCAGGTTGTTTCTTGCTGGTTTAAGTTTTCTAACAAAGGATTGGGTCTCTCATTTGGGTTTCCAACTAAACACTCTAGCATCTCCAGAACACCTTTTCGCATCCCTCTTAATAGTACGGTGTTTCTTATACTCAAATTCAAAATAGAAAACTATTAAATCTCTTCTTTGAGCTCCAACACCGTCCATTAAGCAATTTGGCGTCCTTTTAGGCGTATTTTTCATTTCATTGCATCATAACCTCTTCAAAACTCGATAAACTCATTAGTTCCTTAATTATGCATGTCATCAACACCCAAACCCACTTAGGGGGCCAAAAAGCACTTTTAGGGCAGAGCAGAGCAGAGCAGTCAGCAGCAGACACCAGCAGGCAGGCCCGACGTGGCACGACGCCGGCTGCTTGCTGACCCAAACCCCAGACGCCGCACTATCGCTGTGACAAGAATGCTGGACGCCTCGAGGAGACGACGACGGCAACTCAAGGGCGGCAGCAACAACGGAGGAATCTTGCAATGTATGTCGTCAGTATCTCTAGTATATGCATTTTGTTTCTGTTATTATTTTTGTTCTTCTTCCATGATTTGGTAATAGACTAGGCTTGATGAATGAGGATGTACTGATGGAGTACAGTAGTCTACTAGTTAGTACTCCCTTTGTCCCAAAATAATTGCACTTCTAGAGTTTAAATTTGTCCCACAAAAAATGCTACTTTGATCCACCTACCACAAAACGACAAGGTGATTTTTGGAAGATTCTCACAAAAGACAACCAAAATCCATCCACTTGTTAAAAAAGATAAGGGGTATTTTTGTAAATTCACACATAGTATCAGTTTGCGTGCTTGGTTTTAGAATTGCATTTATTTTGGGACAGAGGAAGTAGTTACTAGCAGTACACAGTAGTAATTCAAGTTCAAAGTTGTGAACAGTGGAAAAGTAGTTTAGAACTTTGATTATGTATACAGTCTTGAACGATCAACAATGCACCTTTTTGTTTTGTAGATGGCTGAAACTGAAGATAATACAGCCATGGAGTTAGAGTCAACAGGCACTGCTATGGTTTAAATGGTGGCAGCAAATCAATCACAGGAGAAAGATTTTGTACAAGAACCACCTGTCATTGACCTTGAGGACGACACAACAAAAGAAAGGAAGCAGATGCAACCAAGGTTTGAGATGTGGAAGCATTTCACCAAGGTCAAGGATAACAAGGGGTATTTGATAGCTGCTAAGTGCAAGTATTGCTCCCGAGAGATGAAGGCTAGCATAAAGAGTCATGGCACA
The DNA here is from genome assembly GCA_032594955.1 of Panicum miliaceum. Lineage (NCBI taxonomy): Eukaryota > Viridiplantae > Streptophyta > Magnoliopsida > Poales > Poaceae > Panicum > Panicum miliaceum. Next base: position 18,506,991 of record CM064056.1, read on the forward strand.
TCCGCCTTGAATAAACACTTCAATGTTTGCAAGCGCAATCCTCATGTTTCGCCAAGGATCTAAAGCAAGGTACTTTACAGGCAACTCTAAGGGAAGTTCCTAGCACATGGAGGTTTGATCAAGATTCACTTAGGGATGCTTTTGCTGAGATGGTCATAGAAGATGAGTTGCAATTTTGTTTTGGTGAGAGGCCGGGCTTTAGAAAATTCATGTCTAGAGCTTGCCCACGTTTCAAAGTGCCATCTAGAAGAACAGCCACCAGGGACACTGTGCGCCATTACTTCCAAGAGAAAGCTAAGGTGAAGAAGTTCTTCAAAGACTCATGTCAAAGAGTTTGCCTGACAATAGATTGCTGGACTTCCCAGTAGCAAGATGAATACATGACCGTGACTGCAAGTTTCATTGATTATTTTAGTTCTGTATGTGTTGTTTGATTATGTCACACCCGGTTTTAAGGACAAAATCGAATGCACAACTATATGTATGCCAGGATCAAGTTTCATACATATAGTGACATAATCAGTGAATAATAGTAACAGTATCACGTAAATAAAACTTACAACAATTAAAAGACTGTCAGAGTTATACAGCTTATCCTGAAAACGAAGGCTTCAAACTTCACAGGCAAACGACTGGGGGCAGCGTACGCCTAGAATTCAGCAACATCTTCAGCAGACTTCACACCTTCTTCTTCTGAGCAGCGATTAGCAAGGGTGAGTACACTTATGGTTGGTACTCAGCAAGGCCACAAGAAATAACCAGAAAGCGATTTAAGTCCATCTTGAGGTTAAATTAATCATGTGAGGGTCCAAGCCGCTCTTAACCGTGAGCACGGCTGATATATCAGTTTTTTAACACTCTGCAGAGGTTGTACACTTTACCCACAAATTGCGTAAAAGTTCAGAAGAACTTTGGACCCAACCATATTGTGCTAGCTAGGCACAATACCATACTACCGAGGTGTGATTGCATAGGGATGCTACGAGGCCTTTTGTCACACCCGATTCTAGAAAGAACCAGATGCATCTCATGTGTGCGCCAGGATCATGTTCACACACACATGATAGACGGAAAAGTGTAATATATCAAAGACAATGCTCAATAAGTAAATAAATAAAGTATTTAACAATATTACACTCCGAATAAAAGAGACACAAAGGTCTTTAAACGATACACCGATATACCCTATACGAAGTCTGCAACAACTCCGTCTTCCACAGGCGATGACTGGTGAACGCTGGGCCTAGAACTCCTCGAAGTCGTCGAAGTTCTCCTCTTGAAGATTCTCTTCTGAACAGCAGTGGGCAAGGGTGAGTACTCTTATGGTTGGTACTCAGCAAGTGGGGTGAAAATGCAAGGCCATCAAGGGTAGGCTAAGGTTTGCAGCAGCGGGCACTTTAAGTTGGTCAAGTATTTATTAGCAAGCACCTATTAACTAGGTTTAAGTTTATACCATCCCACTTTAGCAAAAACATAAAGGTACCAGCAACATAAACATTAACCGCGAACCACAACTTAATTAATCATCAAGTTTCATTATCATGTGAGGGTCCAAGCCACTCTTAACCGTGATTACGGCTGTTATAACAATTTTACACTCTGTAGAGGTTGTACACTTTATCCACAAATCGTGTTTCCCTGAGTCGCCTGGGTTTGCAAGGCCCTTAAACACTTCCGAGGTGAGTGGCGAGGGTACACTACGAAGCCTTTACAAAGACATGTCGAGAGCTAGGCAGCCCGCTAGAGTTTCAGTAGCAGTGTGGTCCATAAACCTCCCTAATGGTCAGCTCCTTAGCAAAGGTAGCTACCCCAAGAGGACCGGGCTATGACCCCTATCACCGACCCCCTCCTTGCCCTTTCGGTAAGGCCACCAGCAAACTACACATCTAATTAATTGGCTAAGGTCAGAGCCATATGACTTTGTGGTTGCACTGTTTTCTTGGGTGGTTCTCCATGTTCCCATTTAACAAAGTTGATCTTGAACTAACGCGGTACAACAACAATATGAAACGTGACCATAATTATCATAAGAGTAGACCAATACCAATCCCAAAGTTTGCAACTAAGCGTGACTACCCAACATGAATAGTAAACCCAGGTGTTTCAAGGTTTGGGGTAAAAGACTAGGTATGTCCTTAGCATAGGTAACCCATCAAGTTTATGCAAGCAACATTAAGCTAAAGTGAATTATCATGCTATTGATGGGATAAGATAGAATATGCAGGGGAGGGAAATCCACTTGCCTTCCTCAAACAGCTATTGATTCTCTTCCTCGTAAGCTTGCTCTTGGTCTTGCTCGAACGTCACGTTGTCTACGCGAGCACACAAACAAGCATACACAAACAAATAATAAACAATACAACAAGCAGTACAAACAGAGAGTAAAAAGATGATAATATTGTAGTTCATGATGCAAGGATTGCATGAGTGCAAGAATCGCTGAAATCGGAGTTGAAACGATGAAGATATGGCTAAAACAGTGATCTAGGGACCTAACTGCGAGAGTTTTGAACTTCCAGGGGCTAAATCTGAAGAAATTAGGGGCTAAAACAAAATTAAACCTTAAATAGAGGGTCGGGGTGCAAAACTATAGGTCCTGGACAGCAGGTATTAATTCTAGAAAAGTCAGGGGTCGGGACAGAAAAAGAAAGGGCTCAACTCTAATTATTTTTCTACTGATCTGGACTGCGGGTTGATTCCTGGAAAACCTAGGGGTCTTTCTGCAAAAGTTCTGGGGACGGCTAGGGTCGGGTGAATCTGGTCCGTTGGATCAGAATCGAGCGGCGGGTTAAGGGTCGGGCGACTCGGCGGAGTAAGGGTCGATTCTGGTCATTAGATCTAGATCGAGCAGCAGAGGAAGGGTCGGCTCGACGGGGTGGAAAGGGTCGAGCGAATCGGAGCTGCGCTGGGCGCCAGCGGCGAGCGAGTGCGGCGGCGGACGGCCGGAGCTTCACCAAATCCGGTGTTCCGGGGCTTAGTTCAAGCTGGGTTTATGCCGAGGAGAGAGTGGGCGGCACGGTGAAGGTGAGGGTGGTCACGGGACAGCTGTGCGGCGACACTAGACCGGCGGCCACGGTGGCAGGCGGAAACAGATGTCCGGCGAGAAATCAGGGTTGCGACGGAGCGAGAGAGATAGGGTAAACGGGTGCGGCTTGACGCTCACCACCACGCGGAACTCCGGCGAGAGTTGAAGGCGGCAGAGAAGCAGCGGGGCGGCGAGTCGATGGAGAGGCGGCGACACGGGGCGGCGATGTTCCTACGGTGTGCGAATTCCAGCGGTGTGCGACGGTGTGGAGTAGAGGAAAGGGTTGAAGACAGCTCTGGGTGCAAAGCGGAGCTCCGGCGGGGTTTTATAGGGGCGGAGTGGCCGGGGAAAAGGGAAGGCGGCGGGCGGCGAAGGAAAGAGCGGACGCGTACAGCGGCCAGTAAGGCATCCAGCGTCGCGGGGAAGGAAAGAGGAGACGCGGGCGACGGCGTGGAGTCGATCCGGACTTGGGGTGAGGAATGAAAAAGGAAGAGGAAAGCACGGACGACGGTGCGGCGGAGAAAGGAAAGAGGGGAGCGGTGCGGAGGAAGAAGAAAGGAAAGAAGAGAAGGCACCGACAGGTGGGACCCAGATGTCGGTGAGAGAGAGGTGAGGGTGAGTAAGGCAGATTGGGCTGTCTGGTTTGGGCCGCGGGGAAGAAAAGAAAATAAAACGAAAGATTGGGCCGGCCGAGTTGGGCCGCGGGAAGGAAAAAGAAAAGGAGAAGAGAAAGAAGTTTGGGCTGGGCTGAAAGAAAAGGGTGGGAGAAGAAAAAGAAAAAGAGAGAAAGATGCATGCACAATTTTTATTTTGTGGCTTTTATAAAAATGTTTTTAAAATTTTATTCCTATATTTTTGGGTGTTACAAAACCTACCCCCCTTAAAGAGAATCTCATCCTCGAGATTTGGAAGGATTAGGGAATAGCTGAGGGAATTCTACAATCAGTTCATCTTCTCTTTCCAAAGTAGCCTCATCATCTGAGTGGTGACTCCACTGTACTTTGCACATTTTGATCGCCTTGTTCCTAGTAACTCTCTGAGATGTTTCCAAGATTCTAACCGGATGCTCTGCATAAGTCAAATCTTCTTGTACATTAAGTTCCTCCAGCGGTAACTGCTCCTCAGACACTCTCAAACATTTCTTTAGCTGTGATACGTGAAACACATCATGGACATCTGACAATCGTGCCAGGATCTGAAAAGGACCAATATAACACGGTGACAACTTTCCTTTCACTTTGAATCTACGTAAACCTCTGATGGGTGATACCTTCAAATACACAAAATCTCCAACTTCAAATGTCAATTCCCTTCTTCGTGTGTCAGCATAACTTTTCTGTCGTGACTGAGCAGTCTTGAGATTATCCCGGATTATCTGGACTTGTCTATCTGCTTCTTGAAGAATCTCTGGCCCAAAAACCTGACTTTCTCCTATCTGATTCCAATACAATGGTATCCTGCATTTTCCCCCATATAGTGCTTCAAATGGGGCCATCTTGAGACTTGCTTGATAACTGTTATTGTAGGAGAATTTTGCATATGGCAAACTTTAATCCCAACTTCCTCCATGTTTGAGGGCACATGCTCTCAACATATCCTCTAATACTTGATTCGTTCGCTCAGTCTGACCGTTTGTTTGTGGATGATATGCGGAACTGAAATTGAGCTTTGTATCCATGGATTCATGTAATTTCTGCCAGAAACGTGATGTGAACTGAGTACCTCGATCAGACACTATCTTCTTTGGAACACCATGCAGACACACAATTCGTGACATGTACAGTTCTGCTAAATTGGCTCCAGTGTAGGTTGTTTTGACCGGGATGAAATGTGCGACTTTTGTCAATCTGTCCACAATAACCCATATCGAGTCGTAACCATCACGAGTACGGGGTAACCCTACAATAAAATCCATACCAATCTCTTCCCATTTCCATTCAGGTACCTTCAATGGCTGAAATAAACCTGCTGGTCTCTGGTGTTCTGCTTTCACTCTTTGGCACAAATCACACAAAGCCACGTGAGTTGCTACGTCTCTTTTCAAACCATACCACCAGTACCTTTCTTTCAAGTCTTGATACATCTTGGTACTTCCAGGATGAATGGAATAAGCGGAATCATGTGCCTCCTTCAAAATGAGTTCACGAAGGTGATCAATTTCAGGTACACAGATCCTCTTTCTGAACCAAACAGTTCCTTGTTCAGCTTCGGTGAAATCCGTAGTCTTGCCCAAACCAATTTGAATCTTGATCTCTTTGATCTTAGCATCTGTCAACTGTCCTTTCCTGATCTCTTTTTCTAATGTAGGTTCCATCTCAATAGTCATGGCTTCCTCTTGTGTGACAATTCCCAAGTTCAAACGTGCCATCTCCCAACATAATTCCTGAGGCATCAATCAAGCAATCATCATATTAGCTTGTCCTTTCCGGCTTAGTGCGTCTGCCACAACATTAGCCTTGCCAGAATGATACTGAATATCCAAATCGTAGTCTTTGATTAATTCTAGCCATCTGCGTTGTCTTAGGTTGAGATCCTGTTGCGTGAAGATGTACTTCGGACTCTTATGGTCCGTGAAAATATGACACTTGTTTCCGACCATGTAGTGCCTCCAAATCTTCAATGCGTGCACGACGGCAGCCAATTCCAAGTCATGGGTAGGATAGTTCTGCTCATGCTTTCAAAACTGTCTTGAAGCATAGGCCACAACTTTGCCTTCTTGCATTAACACACATCCAAGACCAATCCGAGAAGCATCGGAATACACATCAAACCCTTTGTGGATATCCGGCATTACCAACACAGGAGTAGTGGTCAATCTTGTTTTCAGCTCTTCAAAACACTTCTGGCATGCAGCATCCCACTTAAATTCTTTCCCTTTTTCCAACAAAGAAGTCATGGGTTTCACAATCTTTTAGAATCCCTCAATAAATCTGCGGTAGTAACCTGCGAGTCCGAGGAAACTTCTGATTTCAGGCAAAGACTTCGGTGGATTCCAATTCAGAACATCCTGAACTTTACTCGGGTCTACTGCAATTTCTCCATCTATGATAACATGTCAAAGGAAAGAAACTTTTCTCAACCAAAAATCATATTTGCTCAGCTTGGCATATAACTAATTCTCTCGGAGTTCCTGTAACACTATCCTCAAGTGCTCTTCATGTTCTTCTTCGTTCTGTGAATACACCAAGATATCATCAATGAACACAACCACAAACTTGTCAAGATATTCCATGAAAACCTTGTTCATCAGGTACATGAAGTACGCTGGTGCGTTGGTCAATCCAAACGACATCACAGTGAACTCATACAGACCATATCTGGTAGTGAAGGCTGTCTTGGGTATATCCCCTAGTCGGATCCTTAACTGATAATAACCTGATCTCAGATCAATCTTGGAGAAAACCTTGGCACCTATCATCTGATCAAACAAATCATCAATTCTGGGCAGTGGATACTTATTCTTGATCGTCACATCATTCAGCGACCTGTAGTCTACACATATCCTTCTGCTGCCATCCTTCTTATCGACAAAGATCATGGGTGCTCCCCACGGGGATGAGCTACGATGGATAAATCCCTTAGCTAACATTTCTTCTATTTGTTTCTTTAGTTCACTTAGATCCTTAACATCCATTCTATTGGGTCTTTTAGAGATAGGTGCAGTACCAGGTAAAAGATCAATACTGAACTCAATGTCACGAACAGGTGGCATACCTGGTAAATCTTCCGGGAAGACGTCGGGGTACTCACAGACAACTCTGATATCTTCTAGAGGCATTCCCTTCATTCGGTTCACTGTCCCAACTCCACTGGGTGAAGTTGATGCCACAAACTCTACTTTATCTCCTTGAGGGCTGGTTAAGAGCACTGACCTCTTGCGACACTGAATGACACCATCACATCCTGATAACCAATCCATTCTGAGGATCACATCAATGCCGCTAGTCTTTAGGACTATTAGGTTGGCTAGGAATTCTACCCCCATAATATTCAGGTTGACCCTCGGGCATGAGTCACTAGCTTTCAATTCTTTGCCCGGGGAACTTACTAGAAGTATTTGTTTCATAGGGCTCATTGGTAAATTATGTTTTGCAGCGAATTGCTCGGTAATGAATGAATGTGATGCTCCAGAATCAAATAAAACTGATGCAGGTTCAGAATTAAAAAGGAACGTACCAAGCACAACATCGGGAGCCTCTTCAGCTATTTCTGCAGCCACATGATTCACCCTTCCGCGCACATAGTTCTGTTGACCTCTGTTGCCCAATGGTGTCTAGTTGCTGTTGCGCGGCTGCTGCTGCTGAGGAGTCTGCCTCTGCCCACTGTTCCTCTGATTCTGAGAAGTCTGCATGTTACGCTTCGAGCAGTTGTTAGCATAATGACCCAGTTCTCCACATTTGAAACAGCCATTGGGTTGGACCGGTGTGACTGGATTTTTGGTCCGCACTGGTGCTCCTGTGGCATAGCCTGAACGGTACGGTTGCGGGTTGGAGTTGCGCTGAGTCTGCTGGTTGAAGCGTTGAGGCTGTTGTGGAGTTCGTTAATTCTGTTGACTCTGCGGATATCCTCCACCTTGTCCTCCAAAGCGCGACTAAAATCCCTGGGGTGTGCTGTAGCGGGGACGAGTGTTGCTGCTGGATTGTCCTTGGGACTGAAGTTTTCGCTTATGTTCCTCAAGCTCCTTGCGCTTGCTCTCCAGACTAATGGCTTTGTCTAGCGGAGTCTGAAAGTTTGGGAAAGTGTGACTGTGCAGCTGATAGTTGAGCGGCCCTATCAGACCTTCCAAGAAGCGCTCCTGCCTCTTCGCGTCACTATCCACCTCATGGGGTGCGTAACGAGACAATAGAGTGAATTTGTCCCGGTATTCGCTGATAGTCATGCTGCCTTGCTTCAGGGATAGGAACTCCTTCTGCTTGAGCTTCATTAGTCCTGCTAGAATATGGTGCCTGCGGAAGTTGGTTCTGAACTCCTCCCAGGTGATAGTGTTGGCATTGGTGTGGGCAGCAGTGAAAGCATCCAACCAATCAGCGGCTGCACCTTATAGACGTCCTGCAGCATACAGGACCGTTTCACGGTCACTGCACTGCGTGATGTCCAGCTTCTTAGTGATGACCTTCAACCGGTCATCAGCATCCAAGGGATCCACTGAGTGAGAAAAGGTAGGGGGTGGTGGCTCATGAATTCCCTATGTTTGTCTCTTGGTGGCTGGTTTTGCTGTGGTGCTTGTTGATTCTGCTGGGCTTGCATGTTCTGGATGGTGGCAGTGAGGTTCTGCAACACCTGCATCTGTGTTGCCAAGAATTGCTCCATTGTTGGGTTGGGTGGTGGCAACTGACTCTGTCGGTTGACTACGTGAGCACGCCTAGTGCTAGGGATATTCTGTCCTCCACCTGTCCTGGTGTTTACCATCTGACCGTTAGGGAATAAACCCAGGATAAGACAGGTGCACTAGATATAGGTAGGTAGAAGATAAGATCTTAACAAAATATGGATTTATAAAGACTCCAACTTATATTAATGGATAGATTATAACAAGCAATTCTCAAGGTTTCCAACCAAGCACACAAAAGCAAACATTTGTTCTCAAGCAAACATTATTACATCGTCGCCCTCTCAAGCAAAAATGATTCTAACAAGAACTTTAAGAGATACTAGCCTAGGAGCCTAGATGTCTATTCCTCAGGGCGAGTTATGGAGCCGGGTTCGCCACGACGAAGCTTCTTGCGGGGCGGTGACAGGGCAGGGAAGCGGGGTTCATCCAGCTGTGGAGGTGGCGGCGCCCTTCCCTCAAGTCGGGCCTCCAGTATGCGGATCCTGTCATGGGCCTCCAGTAGCTTGTCCTGAGTATTGTCCAGCTCAGTGACGACGCTCTCCAGCTCAGTGTTGAGAGCAGCGGTGACTCGAGCAAGAGTGTTGAGGCGGTCTTCATCATCACCACCCAGAGTAATCACAGTCTCCTCACTTTCACTAAGGCGGCGAGGAAGGTGGCGATACTCCATGTTCTGAAGCTCCTGGCGGTAGGTGTGGCAGATGAACCACAGAGCTCTCCTGGCGGCGCTGCTGACGGCGGCGTCGTAAGTAGCGTGGGGTGTGGCGGAGTCGTGTGCAGCGAGAGTCCTCAGGCCTCTGGCACTCTCCATATCCATCCTGATGTGAACGCGAGTGAGGTAGTAGTTGCCGAACGCAGGGTCGATGTAGTGGTGCGTGTGGTAGTGGGGTCTCACGTGGTTGTCCAACTCCTGCAGAACACCCTGCAGCACCAGAGACAAGAGACCGAGCTCTCTGTCCAAAGTGCGAACACAGCAGAGTTGCCTCATCCTTGGAGGATCATCACCCTGGTCGTCGTTGTCTTCATTGTTGTCGTTGTCCTCGTCATCATCTCTTCCATCATCAATACCCTCGGAGTTACTCGGGCTTCCTTCGGCGGCGACCGATGCTGGAGCGGGAGCTGGAGCAGGGACAACTGGGGATGGTGGTGGTGCCTCAACAACTGGTGATGCCGGCGGTGTGAACTGATTCCCTTCTTCATCAATCGCCATGATGCGGCCATCATCACCATCCACAAAGTAGTAGGCCTCCTCGGGTTCTTCGTCCATAACTTCCTCCTCCTCAACAGAGGCTGGGACTAGGGAGGGAGGAGCTGGCTCAACTGGGGCAATGCGAACCTGGCGACCTCTGGTGCGCTTGCGAGCAGTCTGGTAAGTCCCGGCCATCTGACAAAGCGGGAGTAAAACTTAGAATATTTTTTTTTAAGAAATAAAATAATAGAAGGTTTACGTAAACATAGGTTTTTATGCGGAAATATCAAATAAACACAAAGAAATTTTTTGATGCTGACATGGCTTGCTAAAAGATAAATCCTTAATTTCGACCATTTCTAACTAGGCTACCGTCCTACAGTCAACATAGCTCTGATACCACTTCTGTCACACCCGATTCTAGAAAAAACCAGATGCATCTCATGTGTGCGCCAGGAACATGTTCACACACACATGATAGACGGAAAAGTGTAATATATCAAAGACAATGCTCAATAAGTAAATAAATAAAGTATTTAACAACATTACACTCCGAATAAAAGATACACAAAGGTCTTTAAACGATACATCGATATACCCTATACGAAGTCTGCAACAACTTCGTCTTCCACAGGCGATGACTGGTGAACGCTGGGCCTACAACTCCTCGAAGTCGTCGAAGTTCTCCTCTTCAAGATTCTCTTCTGAACAGCAGTGGGCAAGGGTGAGTACTCTTATGGTTAGTACTCAGCAAGTGGGGTGAAAATGCAAGGCCATCAAGGATAGGCTAAGGTTTGCAGCAGTGGGCACTTTAAGTTGGTCAAGTATTTATTAGCAAGCACCTATTAACTAGGTTTAAGTTTATACCATCCCACTTTAGCAAAAACATAAAGGTACCAGCAACATAAACATTAACCGCGAACCACAATTTAATTAATCTTCAATTTTCATTACCATGTGAGGGTCCAAGCCACTATTAACCGTGATTACGGCAGTTATAACAGTTTTACACTCTGCAGAGGTTGTACACTTTACCCACAAATCGTATTTCCCTGAGTCGCCTGGGTTTGCAAGGCCCTTAAACACTTCCGAGGTGAGTGGCGAGGGTACACTACGAAGCCTTTACAAAGATATGTCGAGAGCTAGGCAGCCCGCTAGAGTTTCAGTAGCAGTGTGGTCCATAAACCTCCCTAATGGTCAGCTCCTTAGCAAAGGCAGCTACCCCAAGAGGACCGGGCTATGACCCCTATCACCGACCCCCTCCTTGCCCTTTCGGTAAGGCCACTAGCAAACTACACATCTAATTAATTGGCTAAGATCAGAGCCATATGACTTTGTGGTTGCACTGTTTTCTTGGGTGGTTCTCCATGTTCCCATTTAACAAAGTTGATCTTGAACTAACGCGGTACAACAACAATATGAAACGTGACCATAATTATCATAAGAGTAGACCAATACCAATCCCAAAGTTTGCAACTAAGCGTGACTACCCAACATGAATAGTAAACCCAGGTGTTTCAAGGTTTAGGGTAAAAGACTAGGTATGTCCTTAGCATAGGTAACCCATCAAGTTTATGCAAGCAACATTAAGCTAAAGTGAATTATCATGCTATTGATGGGATAAGATAGAATATGCAGGGGAGGGAAATCCACTTGTCTTCCTCAAACAGCTATTGATTCTCTTCCTCGTAAGCTTGCTCTTGGTCTTGCCCGAACGTCACGTTGTCTACGCGAGCACACAAACAAGCATACACAAACAAATAAGAAACAATACAACAAGCAGTACAAACTGTTGGTGCTAAAATCGGCCGGATAGGAATCGGCCGATGGGTCTTCAGCGTCGGACACACGACCCAGGAGAATCTGCTTAGCTCCTGTTCGGGTTATCGCCCTGGTGCGGTTCGCGCGGCGTGCCAGTCAATCTGACCTGTTGATTGACAAGGAAATAGAGTATTAAATTCCAGGCGCGTCGATCGGCTGGATTTCCGATCTGTCCTGAAGAGCGCGTCGGCGGCAAATCGGCCGATTTGCTGTAGAGATGATCGGCTATGGGTCAGCCGATGATCGTATAGTAATTGTAAAGAGAACTGCTAGAACAGTCTAAACAATTACTATAGAAGCAACACTTGAAACAGATCTAATCGGCTGTATGGCGATGAATCGAAGAAGAACAATGACGAAGCCGATTACCTTGATCTCAAGCTGGATAACTGATGATAATACTAGAATAACAGGTAAAACTTGCAATTATAGTAAATATCGATAACTTGTGAATAAATCCAAACGAAACCACAGCGATGCGCCCGTAGTTAAAGCTCGGATATTACTCGATAAGCGGAACCTACCAATTGGCCGGAGATCAGGTTGATGCAGCCTTGCCAATCCGTACGAACTCGTGGAAGAAGAAAATATTGGTGAAGTCGCCGACTTGAAAGTAAAGTACTGGTAAAAAGTAGAAGTATTTTGTGATTGATTTGTTGATATCTCGCAAAGCCCTAGCGACTCCTATTTATACCCTGAAACCAGGACTCCTGGTCGATTACGACTTGTTACAACCTTATTAAAAAACAGGAAAACTACTATATCTATAATAACTTTTAAAAAGGAAACGGACTCCCGCAGAATCTTCCGCCGCCGTTTCCTAATCCAATCAGGACCTCTTCAATTGCTTTCCGACCGACTTAGCATGCCTTGTTGACCATCTTTTGACCAGGATCTTCTGGAATAATCCCATCCTGTTGGCATAGGCTGCGCCACCAATTGGCCGATTTTCAACTGTTACCTCGATCGGCCGATTCCTTACTGTAGCTTTCAGATCTGCTTCATCGGCCAGTCTTCTCCTCCTGACGCCGATTTAATACGTGTCAAAATATGGCGTCAACACATGCCCCCCAGTTTCGGAGTAAAATATAACTTTTCCTTCGAAACTCTTTTCTTTAACCCTCTTCTCCGAAATGGGTGCAGTAAAAATCTCCTTCCGTTCCGCGGCACAATGATTGCAATTTCCTCGAACCGAGCGCGCGAAACGACCGCTCCCCTGGAACTCGCGTAGACGGTGCGGTAAAAATACCATCTTTGCCCCTGCCCCCTTTATCTCTCTTAAGTACTGGTTTTCTCCGCCTCTCCTCCTCCATGAATCCAGCATCCTTTCTGCCGCATTACTGTTCATCTTCCTCCAAGTTCTTTCGATTTCCAAGCGCTCCCCCTTCTCCGGCGATCTCATCCGCAGCCTGCTCCGACCCCCAATGGCGTCTCCGTCAGCGACCACTCCATCTACAGAGGCTCTATCGGCTGCTCCTTTGGCGGCGGTGGCCCAATCGGCGGCTTCTCCAGCAACGTCATCGGCGACGATGGCTTCCATCCCAGAGGTAAATGCCCGAAAATTGTTTCCTTTTCGCCTTGCTGCTTCAGTATTTTCCGGTCCCTTTCTTAGTTTCTTCCCTCTTTCCCTTTCTTTTTAGGCCCTTAGGCAAAGGATCACCATTCCTCTCTCAGAGTCTCCTGACCTCATCTGTTTAGGCCCTATGGGGAGTCCTGATCCAACGGATCTAATCAGTTTAGAAACTCACAGAATCCCCTTTAAGCAGTCACCCATGGATTTAGATCACTGGGTAGGCACATTCAGATCCTGGCCGAATGAAACACCCGGGTGGAGAGAATGGTACCAGAGGGTAGCCGGGTCTTGGAAAGTCCAATGGGAAGAACTTAAAATCAGCCAGTGCATAGATTTGTCCCTGTCTCAGATGGAAAAGAACGAACCTTTAGTTATGGCAGCCTCTTACTTCTGGTCCGATGCACTTAACGCATTCCTTTTTGGACACGGACCCATGACCCCGACCTTGGCCGATGTCCTGCTGCTGACTGGCCTAGATGTTTCCTCCGCCGATACCCCCTTCAATTATCTGTTCAAGCCATCTCATCGGCTAGACACCAAAGGAATTGGTGGGTGGAAAGGATACATCAGTAAAAACATGAAGACAGGAACAGTCTCACAGAGGGAGCACACCGCCTTCTTGATGATGTGGCTGGAGAAACACTTCTTCTGTGGCAGAGCGGTCGGCCCCTCTTCCAACACTCAAGCTTTGGCAGAGTCTCTTGCACAAGGATCGGCCGTCCCCCTCGGAAAACATTTGCTGGGATCGGCATACCATATGATGCATCAAATCGGCGTCAAGCTGTCGAAAGGAGAGCCGATAGGGAATCCAGGCGGTCCTTGGTGGTTCATCACCCTCTGGCTCAATCTACACATGAGCAAGGTCTCTCAGCAGAAGATAGAGACAAAGACCTTTCCCAACATCGAGTCAGAGGAGAATCCATCGGTCCGTCGCCGCTGCAGATCTGTTGGAGAAGCGGTATCGGCCTTTCCTGGCTGCCAGTTCACCGCTACCCGCGTGGCTGAATACTTCAGATGCTTCTATAATGGACTTAGTGAGGAGATGATCATCTGGTATCCATATCAAACCGCAGAGCCGATTTTTGAATTGCCTGTATGCTTCGACTTCTCCACCCACACATTTGACAGAGAATTGATGGATGTCTTGATTAAGCCGGGAATTCTGCCGGCTAACTTCTTCTCAGGAAAGGACTTACCCACTTATGAGTTCTACTGCCCGTCGGCTGCAGCAAGGCAACTAAGTTTTTGCCAATTGCCGATTCGAGTCTATTTCGCCGGCCAAACAAAATTCAGAGATGGATTAACCTCAAGTCTTGACTACAGCCGATTGTGCGATTTAGTACCTGACTCCAGCACCATTGACTTGAACGGCTGGTCAGTTGCCTCTTTCGCCACCCAACAGTATAAATTATGGTGGGCAGAATGGAAGCAGCATCTTTTCTGTAAATCCCCATCAATTTACTGCAACATTCTGGACCCAGAGAACATCGACCCAAATGTTGTGGTATGTCCTTTTCTTCTTAGCCGATTTCAATGTTGCATTATCATCTCGCTGTTAACTTATGTTTACCTCTTCAGTCTGAAAGCCATGCTCCCCCAATGCGGAGCCGAAGCGGCCGGCCGATCGATAGCCATCACCAATACACAGTGTACCCACTCATCGGCTTCCATGCTCCATCTATCAGAGATATCTCCACCGGCCGATCAAGACGAGCGCCCAAAAGACCAACACCGAAGATATCCAGCCGTCGGATGCGGGCTCGCATTGAATCGGCCGATCAGACGACAATAGCATCGGCTGAAATCTCCCGTATCGGATCGGCTAGCCAGATGGCAGTAGCATCGGCCGAGACTCCCCGTGTTGGATCGGCCGATCAGGTGGAAATGATACTCGCCGAGACCTCAGGTCCTTCACCCTTACCAGCTGTCGAGACAGCCGATCCCCAAGTCACCGCCGAAGCCGGGGCTGCTGCAGCATCGCTCTTAGTAGAAGCCGTCCAGGTAACTTTATTTATCTCATGTATTCCCCAAATCTTCTGCTGACATCAATTCCATCCCTTTGCCAGGCTGCACAAGTTGTCCCACCACAGTCTCCGCGACTGTCGGCCACGTCTCAAGTAGGGACTGAGACTACAGCAGCTCCTGTTGCCGAGGTATATGATCTCTTACCCTGCATCCTTAATATTCAGGAAACTTAACCAATTTTGATGCAGGTCGACTTGGGTACGCCGATTGTAACTCCACATCAGGAATCGGCCGGAGAACCCGCAGAGGCATGGCAAATTCCCATTACCATCTTATTTCATTTTCCCATAGTATTTTCACGAGCATTTACACCTTTCTCAGGAAGCTGGCCCAAGCGGAGTACCAATAATGATCGAATCTTCTTCTTCTGGCGAACCCAGTGCACCAATCCCTGAAACAAGGGAAATACTTCCACCGGCGCAGGCAAGAGAGATTCACTTCAAAGAGGTAACAATCTTACCATCAGAATTGGCCGATTTCCTTTCACTACTTGCTTACCCTTTTCTTCGTTCCCTTACAGGAGCAAGATACTCCCAATAATAGCATCTTTTCTTTCACTGTCTCCTTGGCCGATGAAGAAGAAATCGCCTCACACGCAATTCCACCGAGCTCTGCCTCCGACGATGTCCGCTCTAAGCTCGAAAGCATCCGTACTCTCCTCCAAGGTGACATCGGCCGATTGGTGGAAGACACATCGCCGATCCGACAACTTTTCAATGAGGTCGTAGATCACATCCCAGATGAAGTGTCGGAAGACTTGGGGTATGCTGCCTATATAGAGGGCATGTGGATTCCGGTCTCGCGGGCGCTGCAACGTATGGCCGATCGTGCTCAGATGGCCAAAACTCAGGAGGAGGTTGACTTGTACAAGCATCAGACCCAGGAAGTACATCACAGAATCAACTTCCTCGAGAACTGCCGTCCGGACATCGTTGGTACAATAGATCGGCTGAAACGGAGGAGAGCAGAACTAGCCAAGGAGATGGAACAGATAACCAAAGAGATAGCCGCTGAGGAGAAAAGGCTCCAAGAACTCCCAACCATGATCAGCGAGCTGAAGCAAAAAAGACAACATCTGGCCCGTGAAACAATAAAACTCCGTCGCCGCATGTCAGAAGTACCAGGATCGGCCGAAAATGATCAGAGGATAGTAGAATCGGCCGATCAAATTAGGCGACGAGCGATTGTAGCCATAGATGCTTTCCTTGGGCTGTAAACAATATGTTAAACATTATTGCTCCTTTAATGCCACTGCACCGATTTGGTTTTGAACTACTTCATGTAATCCGTAATTTTCACTCAATAATGAATCCCAATATTTCCTCCACCAGATGTGTAGCCAGAAAACCGACTTGAAATCAGCCATGTTAACTTGACATATTTTCCTTTTGTACTCAGAATCCAAATTGGCACTAACGCACATCGGCCTTGATTGGCTGCTATTTCCCAAATCTACAATCTCTAATAAATCGGCCGACGTGAACCCATGCCCCAGCTTCCCATCTTCTCGGACGAACTGATCCATTTATCCTGAATCTTCAGAGCCGACTGCTTGGATCGGATGTAGACCAAAATCGGACACTTTCAGGAAGTCAGTGTCCCAAGTCCTGCCAGATATACACTTGACGTGCTCGCAGCTCCACTGTTGTGTGTTGGCCGCTGCAACGCTGTAGACGGAATCGGCAGCGACTATCTCTGTACTGTCGCCGACCCATTGCACAAGGCATTGATGCATTGTTGATGGGACACAGCAGTTTGCGTGTATCCAGTCGCGACCAAGCAGCATATTATAGGACCCCTTGCCATTAATGACGAAGAAAGTAGTAGGGAGGGTCTTACTGCCGATGGTGAGGTCGACGCAGAATGCTCCGCGGGCGGGTGACACGTTGCCTTCGAAATCCTTCAGCATCATGTCCGTCTTGGTGAGGTCGTCGTCGCCCTTGCCCAGCTTGCAGAACATGGCATACGGCATGATGTTAACTGCCGCGCCTCCATCTACCAATAATCTGGTGACGGGTCTCCCGTTGACATAGCCCTTGAGAAACAGCACTTTGAGACGCTGCCGTTTTTCTTCTTCTGGTTTCTCAAACGTAGCCGTCATCGGCTCTAACACTAGCTGTGCCATTTGTTCTTCCTCTGTTTTTGTCACTTTGTCCCGATCGCTTGGCACCATGAACTCCATCGGCAGTATGAAAACCATATCAATCTCGGCTGCCGATTCTTGGTTATCCGTTTCTTGATCACTTTTCTTTGGGCACCAAACCCGAGATTTAACATTCCTTCTTTCTGGCACGTGTCTTTGTTCTTCTTCTTGATGCTCTAACTGGCGTAGGCGTTGGATCCTTCGCTTCTGTGATCTGGATAGGACATCAAGACACCACCTGGGATTCACTGGCTTGGCCGATGATCTGACGTGTTCCCAATCTGGTCCCCTTCCTAGGGAATCTTCATCTGATACCCTATCATCGGCCATCTCTTCCAGCCGATCGTGTGCGCTGATCCTGCCCCCCCAGTCCATCTTGCTGGCCGATCTTGCTTTTTGACCTGTTGCCCTGGTCAACTCTGCCCCCCAGCCAATCATGCACCGAAACGCGCCGTTCTTCGCGCCGATTTCTGTTGATCGGCTCTGATCCTTTGTCCCTAGAGTGTAGCCTCGGGCGATCGTTGTGGTTTGATCCGTTACACTCCGGAAAGTTATCGGCAGATGGCAACCTGATATCGTTCTCCCAGCAGTGGATGAAGAAGGGACACTGCCAGTGATCTTCACGCCGGCGTATCATCTCTTCCTGGTGTTGTGCTTGTTCTTGCTGCCGCCGATATTTACTTAGTAGAAATCGGGAGGTGACAGGCCTGTGTGGTCGTTCTGGCCCTCGCCTGTTCCTTCTGATTTCTTCCGTCGTGATCTGCCTCCTGGGGTCAACAGCGCCGCCTCTTCTCGCCGATTCTGACGTCAGCGCCTTGGTTTGACTTGAGATTCCTTCAGCGTTGATCGTGTTGGCCGGGAAGGGGTGCTGATCTATCTTCATCGGCTTTGCCGATTGGCTTAGAGTTTCAAACTTGAGCCGCCCCTGTTCGATGGCCGATTGTATCTGCTGGCGGAAGACTTTACACTCATTTGTGTCGTGAGAAGTAGCGTTGTGCCACTTGCAGTATTTCA
This sequence comes from Panicum miliaceum, assembly GCA_032594955.1. Lineage (NCBI taxonomy): Eukaryota > Viridiplantae > Streptophyta > Magnoliopsida > Poales > Poaceae > Panicum > Panicum miliaceum. The sequence continues at coordinate 18,525,110 of CM064056.1, forward strand.
TCTTCTTAAGTTGATCGGCCGTAGGAATGGTGTGATGTTGCGACAGCTTAATCTGCCCCTCCTGAAGCAGTGGATCAAAAATTTTATCGGCCTTTGACGTGTCAAAGCCGAATGTCTCTGGCTCCTTCTTGCCAAAGGGGCAGGATATTGGTTTTTTCCCTTTTACCCATTCCGCCAAGCCAATTTCTTCCTCCGCGTCGGATTCAGATCCCTCCAAGTATGCCACCTTCTTCTGGAAGTTCCTCCGCTGTTCAAACGGTCGGACCTCCTGCCCTGACAATCGGTGGACGATTTGACTCAGGCTCTCAAACTCTTGGGCAGCATATCTCTCTCTGATTTGCGGTAAGAGGCCCTGGAAAGCGATATCGGCCAACTGTGCATCGGTCAGAGCCAGACTGTAGCACTTGTTCTTGATTTCTCTGAACCTCTGTATGTACCCTGTCACTGGTTCATCGCTCCTCTGCCTGAGGCTGGTTAAATCCGAAATCTTCATCTCGTGTACTCCTGCATAGAAGTACTTGTGGAATTGTTTCTCCGGATCGGCCCACGTGATGATAGAATTTGGCGGTAAAGTGGTGAACCACTGGAAGGCCGATCCGGACAGTGATGATGAAAATAATCGCACCCTTAGAGCATCTTGCGTGGCAGCTTCTCCGCACTGGATGATGAATCTGTTAACGTGTTCCACAGTGGATGTGTCGTCCGTCCCTGAGAACTTGGTGAAATCAGGAACTTTGTAGCGGTGTGGGAACGGCAACGAGTCATAGGCCGACGGATACGGCATCTTGTAAGTATAAGTTTGAACTTTCGGCTTTAGTCCAAACTGATCTTGGATTACTTCTGCTATCTTTTCCGTCAAGTCCACCTGCTGCTGATGAACAGTTGTTCGAGGCGCGGGCATATGCTGAAGGGCTGGTATGGCCGGGTGATGAATCGGCGAACTTTGCTGAGCGGCCGATGGTTGATGGCGAAACGAGTCTGCACCCCCTTCGTACGTCGCTGCTGGCGCCGTGCCTCTGAATACTTCCACAGTGCTTGCCCCCCTGCCGATTTCTGGTAAAATCGGCTGGTACTGGGAGACCGTCGGCCGGGCGGCCGATTGGTATGGCACCTGAAACGGATAAGTACCATGCCCGTTCGCTGGCTCGGGAAAATACGTCGCGGCCGATGTACCCCAAGGCACTGAGCTTGGAGGTAGTGTCTGCACAGAAGCCATCTGAACGGGTTGAAACGGTGCTAGTGATGGAAGACATGGTGTACCGCTATATCTTGGAGACGCCGGAGGTGGTGGAGAACTGTATCCCTCACGCCGCGTCAATATCGGCTGAGAAGCCGATTGGGATGTGTACGGTAAGCTTCTGGCTGGCAGAGTAGTTGGAGGGGCATATGCCGGTCCCTGATAACCTTGAACGGCTCCGCTGGCCAGAGAGTTGACGACGGCGTTGTACACCGTGTTGCTCATCACCGAGGATTGGTCAATGAATGCTTGATACACGGACTGTTGAATCATCTCTGACATCTTGCCCGAGTCTTCAGCAATGGTGATGTGGCGAGGTGCTGGAATAGGAGCCTTCTTAACTGCTTCCCCGCTTCTGGTACGACTGAACGACTGGAGGTACATCTTCTTGTAATCTTCCAGATGTTTGGTGTGGCAGAACCACCTGAATTAATCCGGCTCAAGTGTATTAACCATCCCCATTAAGGCAATCTCGATTAACCTTACACTTCAAACGGAGTAATCCACTGGTCTGTCGGGTATAACCTCCCGATACAACCACGGTAGAGCGGATCGAATGCCATACATACAAATGCTCATGCGAAGATGAGCCCAGAGAATACCACATTCCAGCAAATATTACATCATTAGCATAAGTAAATATTACAGACCAAGTTTTGAGTTTAGAAACCAAGTACTTCAGAGATCATAACTAATGAGTCTTTTGAGTTGCAGCGGAAAATAAACAGCGAAAGCTACTTCGACGATAAGGATGTCTCGATGAAGCCCGTACGAGACATCACTCGGCATTATCTCCGTTGGACGGGGACGCATCCCATTCCACCGACCAACCAGAGGGAAGAGTGCAGGGCCAAGTCAAGCTAGCAATCATATCTTCGAAGGTCTCACCTGAAAACGAGCCACAAGCAAGGCTGAGTATACTAATACTCAGCAAGACTTACCCGTGTAGTGGAATCTACTCCACCGATTCTAGACATGCAAGGCTTTTTGGCTCAGGGGTTTGTTTTGCCGAAAAGCATCTATGAGTGGGTCCTTACTTTCAACTTTTAGCTCAAGATTCTAGTTTCATTAACCATTCTAGATAAGCAGCTATCCAATAGCATTCATGGTGAAGCATTAATTTTCATCCAACCAGTTCATTCATCATCATTGTTCCTCTTCTTACTCTGTGGGTAAAAGTGGTTAAGCAGTCTCAATAGCCGTGAGAAACGGACGATTCGAATCGAATTTTTTAACCTTGCAAGGGAAACCTAAACACACGTCACGTGGTTACTCACAGAGTCAAACGTGCAACTTTTCCCCTTTCTTTCCGGGTTGTGGATCGAGGCTACCCTCCGAGAGTACACGAGTCCCACGCCACGGTTCGCCGCCGGGTCATGACCACTCGTGCACTCGCCATATAGTGGGACCGAAGTTCAAAGGGTAGGTTGTTGTCCACTTGCCGGGCCAATCAGGTACTTAAGCTTACCGATTACCATATTCTCGGCATGTGGTTAGTACGTTCAAAGACATAACCACCACTACCACACACTGCGGCCTTAGCATTTTTCACTAGACAGACGGGCCTCAATTGTAACCATCGTTCCATAGCCCGTCCGTGTCCTTATGATTGCAGCGTGTAGTAAACATTCAACTCCTATTTTCTCGCGAGTGACAGGAAATCACTCGGCTTTTACCGGAGTCCTATTAGCACAGCATTCTATCGATCCTTACGTCTAGTTTTCAAGCATGGGTTCCTAACATCATGCAACTAAGTTTTCATTCAACTCCTATAAACTTAATGCACAAGCAAAGAGTAATGAGTTGCATAATTTAGGAAAGAAAAGGGTTATGCTCCGGGGCTTGCCTTCGCAGTTAGCTTGGGGTTCTTCCGAACTTGGGCTTGGGTCTTCAAGAGCTTCAGTTAAATTTACTTGAGCTTCACGCTGCTCACTCTCGGACGCGGGCACCAGCTCGTAAGTTCCGTCGACGAGAGTCGTCGATTCTACATGAATGCACAAGTTTGAGTAGTGGTGATGGTAAACGACACGATTTAAGTTTAATTACCACAGTGGGTAGTTTCTGGTCATGAAACTTTGGATTTAGGCACATCAGGGAAAGATGTATTTACTGTTAAATTTTCAGACAATTTTATGAAACAGATTAATTATGAAAAATATAACACATAGTTGCTGTTAGATCCTTGTTCTTTTTGTACAGAACAAATGGTGCAACAACTGAGTCTGATATTTTTACAGAGCTTTCATTTAATCATGCAGGAGCTACTGTAATTTTTGTAGGATTTATTATGCAGTTTTCAGAGCATAGAAAATATGACATTACACACCTAGGTTGTTCAAGGATTTATTTTTACAGGCTCCTGCACAGGGCTTTCGTCCATGAAACTTTTTACACAGAAACCTCTACCACAGTGTATCTCTTAGTAAAAATTTGAGAATTTTCCAAGCTAAGATACTATTTTCTTGATTTAATGTATGTTATTAGCACATAAATCAAGTAAATAGGTTCCTGTGAGATAAAAATTCTCCCAATTTTTCTCTGGCATCTAGGTACCATTATACCAGTACAGAAAAAGTTTCATTAGGTGATTCATAACCTAACTGCAGGTATAAAATATATCTAGCCACCTAAGGTATGAAACTAAGTTTAATAAACAGTGTAGTTAGAGGTGGAATTTGGGCCTGATCTTTTTACACAGTCCTAAACATCAAGCAACTAACTCACTGCCCAAATTTTAGGGTCATCAATGATCTATAACAGTGGTTACAAAATAAGTCCATTAAAGCTTCCATTTAATGTAGAGCAAAATATGTTGAGAATCTGAGAAACTTTTGTAACAAAAGTTGTAGAGTTTATTCTAAGGATTCCAGAATAGTTGAGTTTGCATTTTTATGAATTTTCTACGATTTTATACGAATTTTACAAGTTCACTGAATTTGAATCTAGATTTGAAACTTTCTTTTACAACTAGGTCCTTGAATCTTACGCGCAGACCCTTCTAAAGATTTAAATTTTTGCAATTGGGTCCTCGGGCGGCTCGGGTACGGCGGCCGGCCGAAATTCCGGCGAGGGGTGAGGGTCGGGGAAGGTTCAGGGGTGCGAGGCCTACCTCGTGGGGGTGTTGTTCAGGTGGGGGACGGCCGGGAATAGCTCGCCGGCGTTGGAGCAGAGGCGGCGGCGGCGGTGGCGCGCGTCGACGGCGGTGCTCCGGCGGGCTTGGGGCGGCCTGGTCCGGTCAACGAGCTTCAGTGGCGCGTGGGGAAGCTGCTCAGGGGCTTGGCTTGGACGGAGGAGGTCGGGGTCGAGCTGCCCACGGCGAGCAGGGGCGGCGGCGGCGGTGACCGTGCGGGCGACGGCGCTCCGGTGGTCCTGGGCGGCGTTGGGTGGGTCGGCAAGCTTCAGGGGGATGATGTAGTGGTGGCTGAAGCTTCAATTTGGGCGGTGGGCGGCGGTGGAGGGCTGTCCACGGCGGGCGGCGCTCGGCGGCGGTAATGGCGGCGGCGAGGCGTTCTGGGTGCGTGGCTCGCGCGGGCGGCCGGGGCGCAGCTTTTATAGGGGCAGGAGGGGGTGTGGAGGGGCTTAGGTGTCGCGCGGGGCGGAGGCACGGCACGGCGCGCACTGGCCACGGCGGGCGGCAGCAGAGCGCCGGCGCGGCGTGCGGCGAGCGGGCGCGGGCGACTGGGCGGCCGGGATTTGGCGTGGCAGAGAGGAGATAGCGCGGCGCGCGGAGTGGGTAAGCAGCTGCTGCAGCGGCTCGGGCGGAGGGCAGACGCAGCGACGGGCGGGGCGCGGGAGCCGGGGTGGCACGGCGGGGTGCGGCGGTTGGGCGCGACGGGCGGCGAGGCTGGGCGCAGCACGGCTCGCGCACGCGCGGACGCTCACTGGGCGGCGCGGCGTGGGGAGGGGGCAAAGCCGCGCGTGGGGGAGAGGCAAGGCGGCCACTGGCCTGGCGCCTCGCGCCGGTCAGGCGTCGCCGGCCACCTGGCGCACGGCGGTCGGGCGGGGAGGGGAGAGAGAGGGAGGGCGCGAGGGGCCTGGTTGCAAAATTCGAAAAGTTTCAGGGGGCTGGGTGCAAACAGGTCATTTTCTCCTCTTTCCAATTTGAATTTCAAAAACTTTTGAACATGAAAGTTGTTCAGAACACAAAGTTCTACAAGTTTGGTTTCAGGCAACATCTCATTTGGCTTATGGTTTGAAAGTTAATTTAAAAATTTCAAATGTGTTCAAATGTGCCCAATTTCAATTTGAATTTCAACTTAACTCGTTCTAACTCTTTTCACCCTTTTGTTAGTTGGTTAAGCATAGGGTTAGGCTACTGACATTGATTTTTGAAATGAAATTTTACCAGGGTTGTCACATTTGGCCAATTCCTCCCTCTGGTCGTCCTTGAGATCAGCTTCTGTGACCCCAATGATGTTGCTGTCAGAGATTTCTGCGTTGTTCGACATATCAGATCTTGGATGGTCCCACCGGGCGTGCCAAAAGTGTGTTGGCGCTAAAATCGGCCGGATAGGAATCGGCCGATGGGTCTTCAGCGTCGGACACACGACCCGGGAGAATCTGCTTAGCTCCTGTTCGGGTTATCGCCCTGGTGCGGTTCGCGCGGCGTGCCAGTCAATCTGACCTGTTGATTGACAAGGAAATAGAGTATTAAATTCCAGGCGCATCGATCGGCTGGATTTCCGATCTGTCCTGAAGAGCGCGTCGGCGGCAAATCGGCCGATTTGCTGTAGAGATGATCGGCTATGGGTCAGCCGATGATCGTATAGTAATTGTAAAGAGAACTGCTAGAACAGTCTAAACAATTACTATAGAAGCAACACTTGAAACAGATCTAATCGGCCGTATGGCGATGAATCGAAGGAGAACAATGATGAAGCCGATTACCCTGATCTCAAGCTGGATAACTGGTGATAATACTAGAATAACAGGTAAAACTTGCAATTATAGTAAATATCGATAACTTGTGAATAAATCCAAACGAAACCACAGTGATGCGCCCGTAGTTAAAGCTCGGATATTACTCGATAAGCGGAACCTACCAATTGGTCGGAGATCAGGTTGATGCAGCCCTGCCAATCCGTACGAACTCGTGGAAGAAGAAAATATTGGCGAAGTAACCGACTTGAAAGTAAAGTACTGGTAAAAAGTAGAAGTATTTTGTGATTGATTTGTTGATATCTCGCAAAGCCCTAGCGACTCCTATTTATACCCTGAAACCAGGACTCCTGGTCGATTACGACTTGTTACAACCTTATTAAAAAACAGGAAAACTACTATATCTATAATAACTTTTAAAAAGGAAACGGACTCCCGCAGAATCTTCCGCCGCCGTTTCCTAATCCAATCAGGACCTCTTCAATTGCTTTCCGACCGACTTAGCATGCCTTGTTGACCATCTTTTGACCAGGATCTTCTGGAATAATCCCATCCTGTTGGCATAGGCTGCGCCACCAATCGGCCGATTTTCAACTGTTACCTCGATCGGCCGATTCCTTACTGTAGCTTTCAGATCTGCTTCATCGGCCAGTCTTCTCCTCCTGACGCCGATTCAATACGTGTCAAAATCTGGCGTCAACACAAACAGAGAGTAAAAAGATGATAATATTGTAGTTCATGATGCAAGGATCGCGTGAGCGCAAGAATCGCTGAAATCGGAGTTGAAACGATGAAGATATGGCTAAAACAGTGATCTAGGGACCTAACTGCAAGAGTTTTGAACTTCCAGGGGCTAAATCTAAACAAATTAGGGGCTAAAACATAATTAAACCTTAAACAGAGGGTCAGGGTGCAAAACTATAGGTCCTGGACGATGGGTATTAATTCTAGAAAAGTCAGGGGTCGGGACAGAAAAAGAAAGGGCTCAACTCTAATTATTTTTCTACTCATCTGGACTGCGGGTTGATTTCTGGAAAACCTAGGGGTCTTTCTGCAAAAGTTCTGGGGACGGCTAGGGTCGGGTGAATCTGGTCCGTTGGATCGGAATCGAGCGGCGGGTTAAGGGTCGGGCAACTCGGCGGAGTAAGGGTCGATTCTGGCCGTTAGATCTAGATCGAGCGGCAGAGGAAGGGTCGGCTCGACGGGGTGGAAAGGGTCGGGCGAATCGGAGCTGTGCTGGGCGTCGGCGGAGAGCGAGTGCGGCGGCGGACGGCCGGAGCTTCACCGAATCCGGTGTTCCGGGGCCTAGTTCAAGCTGGGTTTATGCCGGGGAAAGAGTGGACGGCACGGCGAAGGTGAGGGTGGTCACGAGACAGCTGCGCGGCGACCGTAGACCGGCGGCCACGGCAGCAGGCGAAAACAGAGGTCCGGCGAGAAATCAGGGTTGCGGCGGAGCGAGAGAGAGAGGGTAAACGGGTGCGGCTTGATGCTCACCACCACACGGAACTCCGGCGAGAGTTGAAGGCGGCAGAGAAGCAGCGGTGCGGCGAGTCGACGGAGAGGCGGCGACACGGGGCGGCGGTATTCCTCCGGTGTGCGACGGTGTGCGACGGTGTGGAGTAGAGGAAAGGGTTGAAGATAGCTCTGGGTGCAAAGCGGAGCTCCGGCGGGGTTTTATAGGGGCAGAGTGGCCAGGGAAAAGGGAAGGCGGCGGGCGGCGAAGGAAAGAGCGGACGCTTACCGCGGCCAGTAAGGCATCCAGCGTCGCGGGGAAGGAAAGAGGAGACGCGGGCGACGGCGCGGAGTCAATCCGGACTCGGGGTGAGGAAGGAAAAAGGAAGGGGAAAGCACGGACGACGGCGCGGCGGAGAAAGGAAAGAGGGGAGCGGTGCGGAGGAAGAAGAAAGGAAAGAAGAGAAGGCGCCGATAGGTGGGACCCAGATGTCGGTGAGAGAGAGGTGAGGGTGAGTAAGGCAAATTGGGCTGTCTGGTTTGGGCCGCGGGGAAGAAAAGAAAAGAAAAATAAAGATTGGGCCGGCCGAGTTGGGCCGCGGGAAGGAAAAAGAAAAGAAGGAGAAGAGAAAGAAGTTTGGGCTGGACTGAAAGAAAAGAGTGGGAGAAGAAAAAGAAAAAGAGAGAAAGATGTATGCACAATTTTTATTTTGTGGCTTTTATAAAAATATTTTTAAAATTTTATTTCTATATTTTTGGGTGTTACACCTTTACAAAGATTCCCTAACCTGTGACAATCCACTAAGGTTTCAAGTCAAAGCGGTCATAACCCTCTCTAATAGTCAGTACCTTATCAAAGGCTACTACCCCAAGAGGACCGAGCTATACCCCGTCGATTAGCAAGGGAATCTTTGTAAAGGCCTCGTAGCGTCCCTATGCAATCACACCTCGGTAGTGTGGTATTGTGCCTAGCTAGCACAATATGGTTGGGTCCAAAGTTCTTCTAAACTTTTACGCGAATTGTGGGTAAAGTGTACGACCTCTGCAAAGTGTTAAAAAACTGATATATCAGCCGTGCTCACGGTTAAGAGCGGCTTGGACCCTCACATGATTAATTTAACTTGAAGATGGACTTAAATCGCTTTCTGGTTATTTCTTGTGGCCTTGCTGAGTACCAACCATAAGTGTACTCACCCTTGCTAATCGCTGCTCAGAAGAAGAAGGTGTGAAGTCTGCTGAAGATGTTGCTGAGTTCTAAGCGTACGCAGCCCCTAGTCGTTTGCCTATGAAGTTTGAAGCCTTCGTTTTCAGGATAAGCTGTATAACTCTGACATTGTTTTAATTGTTGTAAGTTTTATTTACGTGATATTGTTACTGTTATTCACTGATTATGTCACTATATGTATGAAACTTGATCCTGGGCATACATATAGTTGTGCATTCGGTTTTATCCTTAAAACCGGATGTGACAGATTATGTAATTATTAACTATATGCTTCCATTTTCTTTTCTATCCGAGTTAATTGAAAAATTTGGTGGTGATGGAAAAGGGAAAGAGAAGGCTACCACCACCACTTCCAAGTCTCAAGCAACTCCAAGTACCAGCAAGTGCGCCTCCTCTAAACTTGGAACAAGTACATCTTTAAGGTATCAATCTTTTGCAAACCATTTAATTCTGATTTGCTAGTTCATATCCTGCACAATACTATACTTTTTGCAAACCATTTAATTCTGAGTGTGTTCTTGTTTTTTGCAGATCAAGTGCTCTTGAAGCTACCATGGACCATGGTTCTTGTTCGGCTATTCCTGCACGCATGTGTTTCTCATTGTGTGTGTTGCGTGATCAGATCAAGAAGACCTAATATGTGTTATGCTCAATTCTGTGTATGTCTATGTGAACTAATGTCTGGTGGTGTCAACTGTCAAGTGTCAACTATCATTGTGTTTTTTAGTCTGAACTGAAACTGATGGAGACAAGTTGTTCAATTATGGTTTCTTTATGAATTTTGTGATGTCATATGTGAATTTAAATGTCTACTATTTTTATTGGTATTGCTTGTCAGCTTGTGTTAGACTGTTACTGTTAGTAGAATAGTGGCTGAAAATTGATGTTGAAACTGCACGGCATTCTGGTGATTGGTTGATTGCTGCTGTGAACAGCTTTAAGCCCGAACCCTAAATTCCGGGTACTCGAAATTTCGGGTTTCAGTTTTTCCAGATGAACAGTTTTTTCAGATAAATCTCGGGTAGCATTTTGAAATACCCAAAATTTTTATTACCCAAATTACCTGACCCGAAATACCCGAATTACCCGAACGCATAGGGCTACTCCCCACGTGGCGGCACGCCTGACGTTCATTCATCCCTCCATGCAAAGCAATGTTTCGGCCAAACAGGTCGGCACGACACGGCTAAAGCTGTCTCGTGCCGTCCCTAGCCGCAGGATCAACCCGTGGGCTGACACGGCACGGCTCGTTTAGTAACCGTGCCACATCGGGTCCGTGCCGTGTCGGGTCGGGCCGCCTGTTTGACTATGGGGGTGTTTAGTTCATTTGGGTAAAGTTTTTGAGATAGAATCTTTTCACATTTGAAGTATTAAATATAGACTAATCATAAAACTAATTACAGATTCTGTCCGTAAACCACGAGACAAATTTATTAAGACTAATTAATCTATCATCAGCACATGTTTATTTAGCATTTTATTATCTAATCATGGACTAATTAGGCTCATTAGATTTGTTTCGCGGAATACGATCCATCTGTATAATTAGTTATTTTTTCGTCTATATTTAATACGCTATTTTTCATCTACATTTAATACGAATATTAATGTAATTCATTTTAAAGTTTTTGAAGGGGCAACTAAACACACCCTGAATGCTTGATCTTCGATCAAATGGACCAAAACCGTTTAAAAGAGCCAAACCCGTGCGGTCCCCCTTGCTGGCTTGCTTATTGCAGCCGGTCTGCAGTCCACTCCACACCTGTTCGCCAGACAGTCAACGCAATTTCCCCTCCCTGCCCGTGCGCGAATCCGAAGATGGAACGGAGCGAAATGCCCAGGGTGAAGCTCGGCACGCAGGGCCTCGAGGTAACCGATTGCAAAACCTAATAATCGTTCTTGAGATTCTCGATGTGGTCTCGAATCTTTCAACAGTGGAAGAAGAAATCTGCAGTTCCGATTTCATATGAAGATTCTGGTTTGATCCCCGCACTTAATCACAAATCTTGAGAAAGGAAACGAAGAAAGATACGATCTTGCAAGAGAAACATAGACAAAAGATGCGATTTCCTAGTTAGGGATTGTGGTTTTCTTGCAATGGGTCAGATCTTTGCTGTGGGTTTGAACAATTGAAGATGCGCAATGTGAATGCAGGTGTCCAAGCTTGGGTTCGGGTGCATGGGCCTCACTGGAGTCTACAACGCCCCGGTCCCTGAGGAAGCCGGAATCGCTATCATCAAGCACGCGTTTGAGGCCGGTATCACCTTCTTCGACACTGCAGATGCGTACGGGCCACACACCAACGAGGTCCTGCTTGGAAAGGTAAAATCTTTCTGAATCCAGCCCATCGATTTGTGTATGTCCATTTTGGCTGAAGGATGATGGAATTTGACAAGGATGTCGAATTTGGGCATGTCCTGTCGGCTATGAAAGTTTGACAAGGCTGATGCCTATTGGTGGGATTTTTTTAAGATCTTTATTGTTTCAAAGATATTATTTTTAGGACATGAATTGGTGCATTGTAACAAAAGATGTTGGTGAATTCTAAAATTGGACATTCAGGTGAAAATATATGGAAATATGATATATCTTATATTATCATCTTTCTCAACTCAAAATTACACTATATTTTCTCCATTGGCCTAGTTCAGAACGATATGAACTTCTCGAGAGAATCACAAACTTTATATAACTGGTGAACTTTTTTATGTAAAAGACTTCAAATGACTTACCATCCTGCCTGACATATCTGTGGATTATGATGACCACAAGTTGCAGAGTGTGCAAAATGCACCATGTTCTTTTGTCACTGCTCAGATGTCCCGATGTCCATCCTCCAACACTAGAATTGCCACTATCATCATTCTCGAATTGTATCAGATATTCAGATCACAGGGAAATACTTGTTTTGTTTTTGCAGGGGCACAGAGAATTTTCCCCCTTAGTAAAAATTCATATATGATGCCGAAGTCCCAGGCGGTACTTAAATTACAACCTTTGTTTACATGTCATTTCGCATGATAAATTATTGTGACTTGATATACAGCCCCTTCAATTACATTTAGCTTAGATGAGTCAAATCAGAAGGTAAGGTCTATATTATTCTCTCTGAAAGTAATTATGTAACAAAACCATGAGTACTCTTCAGAAACCAAATCTGCCTGCCCTTAGCAGACACATACTTGCCCAACCATCGAAATTGGACTCTCGTTTATATAATCTTTTGAATCAGGAGAGCACATCTGTTTAAGGCTCCAAAATCCTTTTCTCCAACATAATGGGAGCTACAAAATCCTTACCTTCCGCTCATATTGTCTTCTAAAACTATCTTACTTTGAGACCCTACTTCTTGTATGAAAGATACCTCAGCAGCTGTTTGGTTTCTATGATGACCCTTTCTAAAGCGAATGAGCTAGTATTCCAAGGTTATAACTTGCAACCCTTGGCTTCTACGACTTGGGTCACTTATGTCCCTATTCCATATGGCATGGAGCATGCTGACCTCTATATCAGTGGTCCTGTTTCTCCTTGATTGTATACTTAAAACACATTTTGGTACACAAATTATATATTTTCATCAGTATCATATGAAGGTATTTTTTTAAGCAGGCACTTAAGCATTTTCCCCGTGAGAAGGTACAAGTTGCCACCAAATTTGGCATTGCTGGATTCGATGTCAGTGGCATGCGTGTGAAGGGCACTCCAGATTATGTTCGAGCATGTTGTGAAGCAAGTCTTCGGCGCCTTGCTGTTGATTACATTGATCTCTACTACCAGCATCGCATTGATCAGTCAGTGCCTATAGAGGAAACTGTGTGTACCTGTTGATTGTGAACCATGTTTTGTAGTTTGCCTTTCATCTGTTCTTCCTGACATCATCAATGGGTGTAGATGGGGGAACTCAAAAAGTTGGTCGAAGAAGGGAAAGTGAAGTATGTTGGGTTGTCAGAGGCTAGTGCCGATACCATTCGTCGTGCACATGCAGTTCATCCAATTACTGCAGTGCAGTTGGAGTGGTCGCTATGGACCAGAGATATAGAGGAAGATATAATACCAGTCTGCAGGTTCATCCACTCCTTATCCAATCTAAATCTAACAATGCTGTCTATTTTACCTCCAAAAACTTTTAGCATTTGATGTATCATGAAAGTTTTATGTTTTAGCCTTTGATAAAATCCTTTTTTTTCCGTTCAACTGTGCTTGGAGCCTTGATTAGGATGATTGGTTCTTATGGAATGTCCATGTATCATGTATGGTGCATGTGACAGTGATGAAGTTCTGTTATTCCCTGTATGTTTTGTTGGAAGATTGCTTTTATTGATTAAAAAACGAATCTTTAAAATGTGAGGGGGAAAAAACTTGAGTTTCATGTTCACTAATACTGTGCCTATCAGATTTATGTTCACTAATACTTGAGTTTCATGGTTAAGATGAAACATAAATGATTTTTTTATAAGTTTACGTACTTATATGTCAAAAGTATATAGATATGATGGCATAATATACATGAGTTGAACAAAAGCTGATTATTATATCTCTCATCAATTTCACAATCATCTCACCCCAGTTTACATATTACTTAATGTTGCCTCTTGATTTAACAGCGATGAAAACTTTGTGTATTGAACCCATCAGTGTTTGACTGTTTCAAGTTATGCATTTTAAGGATTTACTATTTTTTAGTGTGGACACTATTGGTAATGTTTAAATGGTGTTCAATTTCTCTCTTTATTATATACTGCACTTCCTATTTAACTTATGCTTCATCTTTCTTACTGTTGGTTCGTTGAACCTCTATATCATGCCCTTGTATTTGTCATAAAATGCTTTATTTGCATTTAGGGAGCTTGGTATCGGAATAGTTCCATACAGCCCACTTGCCCGTGGCTTCTTTGCTGGCAAGGCAGCTGTAGAGAGTGTACCACCAGAAAGTTTATTGGTAAAATGAGATTTACTCTAGCATAATCATTTTTCACGCACAAAGTTATTGGTGTTGTTTTATGTGACCTAAATGTCTCTGCCTTTGTTTCAGTCTAAACATCCTAGGTATACTGGGGAGAACTTGGAGAAGAATAAAGTTCTGTATACACGACTTGAAATATTGTCCAAGAAGTATGGGTGCACGCCTGCTCAACTCGCTCTCTCCTGGGTTCTTCATCAAGGAGAAGATGTGGTCGCAATCCCTGGTAATATATCTTGACATCTCTGCGGGCAGGATTCATCAAACCTTCGCATATGATGCTTGGATCAGCTATATGATGTAAAACATTTCTCCCCTTTTTGTCAAATGAATTTTTGAAATGCTTGGATCAGCTATTAGATGTAAAAGTGCATCCATGTGCGAATAAATAACCATCATATGGCGTCATTTGAGCTAAGTAGGCCAATTTAGGGGGAAAATGATCAGGACCTATTTATAAAAAGCTGAAATCATTTAGTTTAGATGAATATGAAGTTTTTTCTACTCTGTAGGAAGTAGATAAATTTATGGTGCACATAACAATTTTGGAAATAAATGTTCGTATGTTCCCTGAACAGACCAATATATAGCAGTGGCTGAATAGTTAGTGGAGTGCAATGTTCATTTCTACCTCAGAAAGGTTGATTGAACTGCTTCCTCAAAAGGAAAAGGTTGATTGAATTGAATAATGCGTAAACCTTCGTTCTTCCTTTCTTTCTTTTTTTAAACAATGCATATATTTAGCAGAATTATCTGAATCTAGCAAAGATCTGCTATCAGACACTGGAAGGAGTGAGCGAATTTGAGCAATGTCTTCACAATTAGGCCTGCCTGTTTTCTTCTAAATTACGGTGTTGCCTTGCATTTTTGTTTAGACGCAAGACATGAAGAATAATTTGAACAATCTTTTGCTCATTTTGTCATGCTTTACCATCAACCTCCAAAACAACAGTGGTGCTTAATTCTGCATTATTTGACTAATATGAATTACTTTTTGTATTATTTTGTTCTTTTTTAATGACACAATATGTCATCTATGTTTATCTCAGCCCTGTCATTTCACTGGAAAAGCTATTTCCTCAATAATATTGAGACTATGAAAGTTGCATCACCTTAGCTGTTGCAAACTTTAGCAGATGTTCTCCACTTCAATAAGCGTTGTGACTCCAGGATCAAATTCTGTGTAGCATTCTTTTCTTTTAAAAATATGTTCTTCTCATCCACCTTGTTCCCTTACGGAACTATGTTTATGCCACTAAAATAAGATGAAAAAAATAATTTTCTCCAGTATAGTTGCGAGATGGTACATATAGCTGTTATAGCATGTAGTCTAGTTCATTTGATGTTTAGTTAGTTTAAATGCCCCTATGCTTTATATAGGGAAGAAAATATACTGTTGTTCATGCAGGGGCGAAGGCAGGGTCCAAACAAGGGTGGTGCACATCAAAGAAACACATACAATATTCAATGTAGTTTATTATAAATTTGAGTAGTCCTTGGGCTTGCATTTTTCTACTTTACCATGGTGCACGTGCACCACGGTAACTCACGTAGCTTCGCCCCTGTGTTCATGGAATAGCCAGATGAGCTTTTTTTTTCTAAATACCATCAAAGTTATATCTGATTATGCCCGCAAGTTGTATAACTGATTTTTGAATCTAGGAACAACAAAAGTGAAGAACCTTGATGATAACATTGGTGCTGTAAAGGTAAAGCTAAGCAAAGAAAACCTCGAAGAAATCTCAGCTGCTGTCCCTGCTGGTGAGGTGGCTGGGTCCAGACTTCTGGGAGTCCTGGAGCCTTATTCTTGGAGGCTTGCAAATACCCCACTTCCAAAGTAGCCACTTTACATCTTCAAGTGCAAATTCATGGTCGTCCGATCATTTACACTGCGTTGTATTTATTCATATCTACATGAAAGAAACAGCATTATTCATTTGCTTGTGAAATGAGTGTACCTGTCTTGCTTGCGAAAAAGTGATTGTACCTGAAGCAAGAGATATCACTGGCATTTTGTACCATATTGCTATACTAGATAAATGAAACAAGTTGGATATAAGTTGAAGTCTTTCATGGTGCACAATTTCTGATTGACTATGCTTTTTATGACATTCTTTAAGTAAAATCGTATCTAATTTCTACGGGAGTGACTATGTTCATTTGCCATCATAGTTTTTTAATGAAAAAAAATAACTACTTTGATATACTTCATTTTCCCTATATGATTGACTGATACTTGCATTTTTCCTATATGATTGACTGGTACTACAACATATCTAGATGCTGGCTTCCTGTACAGAGCTAAGGGCCTGCTTAGAATAATGCGCCCTTCAACTGTTTCTGCTTGACTAGATCAATGGTGCCTTAATGGTTTTGTGACAGCTATTTGGAAGTTTGAAATCAGAACATTTTACTTTGTCCTCATTTCAGTTTAGTTGCACTTGGCTAAGCTTGTTACTGACTGAAAATAGCATACAAGCATGTGAAGATAAAGATGTTCCACCCAACTAGTGCTACATCAACAAAATTTTAGTGCCTGTTTCCTACCTCTGCTACTGTTCCCTCAAGCTTGCACTGCTAATTCCCTTGAACCCCTGTTGCTGAGAAACTTTTACTGTTTCAGCAATGTTACTACATTGATGTCTACATTCTTTTTTACCTCTTTCTATTTCATCAAAACACGTTGTTGAGCAGGCAAACTTGCATTGCACTATTGCATTATTCAACGCAACAGGAGGAGACAATCTGCAATGGCCAAGTATGGGCTGGCTGGCTACTGCTGCACTGCTGTCGCCCATGGCTGTCCCTTTCAGGGGGGAACCTTGGGAGGAGCTGACCAGATTTCGGATGGATGGATGGATCTCGAGGCACAGTGACGCCCATCCCGCGCTTTGAGCAATGAGCATCCATCCATCAACCCATCGGGGGTCGCGCGGCGGCCGCCGGTGATGATGCAAGAACATGTGTGGAGCTGGTGGCCGGTCTTTGGCCTCTTGGTGGACCATCTCCCCAAATTCTGGTGCCGGCCGGGATCTTTGCCTGCCCCGACTGGTTGCCAGGCCACAGCACAGCACCTTGATGCGGTTCATGAGGCTGCGCAGCTAGCTAGCAGCGTCAGTGCCGAAGTGGCCAGTCTATGATTGTTGGATGATTGATGGCTGCTGGTAGATGGTTTCATGTCTGATCTGATCCATCTGAAAACCTGGAGTGGTGGATCTGCAACAAGGTACATACAGTGTACTACCCACCACCCCTGAAGTTGGTGCAACTCTCTGCTTAACTGTCTGGAACTGTGCAGCCCAACTATTTTTTGAACTCATCTAGTGATGATGAATTGATGATGATGCATTTAATAAACAATCAAGTTCTGCTGACATTACATATATAATAATCTGTCGATGGAAGACTGGAAATCAAGCATTTAGCAGAGGGAATAGACACTTGTTGTTTCCTTCTGTCTGCATGCATCTAGCTGATGGCAGTCCAAAAGAAGAGGGGATCGCTAGCTTTTTGTTAATGCCTGGAGTTTGATTGCAAATGGCAAAGAGGCCGGCCGGGAATAAAGAAGGCAAACAAAGCGGAGGAGAGGAGATAAAGCAGATAAAGGAGGGGGGCAATTGGGATATTGGGCGTACTAAGTCATTCTTGCTGCTGCTGCATCGATCTCACATGCATGCAAAACCCATGGCTTTTCCTCAAAAGCCTGGGGTTCAGCATGCCTGCTCTGCTCTTGGGATGGGATAGATGGATATAAACCCAATCCGATCCCTAGGTTTATTCCGTGCTAACTTTATACCCTTTATCCACATCAATCGTCGAGAATATTCTAGCGTATTAGGCTTTCCGTCTTTTGCGTGCCTAGCTATCTTTCGCAAAGCCAGTTACTTAGGTCCATACGTACAGAATGCATGCTGGCAGTAGTAAGCAGAAGGAAGTACATTCATCTATCAGACCGACCAATTGGTCAAATGGTCAATATGCAACTAATAAGTCGGTCTGTACACTTGCCATTCTTTTGTTTTTTTGAAAAAAATAATTATTTCTTTTGATATTTTTTAGCAAATGATTATTGAACATATTCTACCAGGCACTACATTATAAATTAATAACTTGTCCATGGATACATTTGTATCATAATTATATTACTAAGTGATGATGTAACCACTTGTAGTTTAGGATCGAGATTATGGAGATTTGACACACTATATGTATTCAGCAGCAGCAGCAGTAGGGTTTGGAGGAACGAAGTTGTGACAACCCTGGTAATTAAAATTTCCGAAATCAATGTCATTAGCCTAACTCTATGTTTTAAACCACTAATGAGAGGGTGGAAAGAATTAAACCGGGTTCAGTTGGAAACCAAATTTAATTTGGGCACATTTGGACACATTTGAAACTTTTAAATTAACTTTAAAACCATAAGCCAAATGAGATTTTGCCTGAAACCAAAGTTGTAGAACTTTTTATTTTGAACAACTTTCGTGTTCAAAAGTTTTTGAAATTCAAATCAGAAAGAGGAGAAAACGCCCTGTTTGCACCCAGCCCCCTGAAGTTTTTCAAATTCTTGCACTTCGGTCCCTCGCTCACCCCTCCCTCCTCTGCTGCACCGCAAGCTCGCCCGACCGCCGCCGGCCACCTGGCCCTCGACGCCTGCGCAGCACCAGACGCCGAGCCAACCCCCGACGCCCTGCCTGCTGCCCGCCCTCGCTGCCCAACCGCGGCCGCGCCTTTTCTTCTCCCTCCCGCACGGCATGCCCCTGCCCAACCCGCGGCTCTGCTGCACCGCCGCGCCGCCCAGCCACTGGCCGCCGCCCAGGCGCCCAACGGCGTGCCCCCGCCGTGCCGCCCGGCCCAGCCCTGCCTGGACCCCTCCTCCCTCCCTTGCGCCTATAAAAAGCCGAACAGAGCCCCCCCCTCGCGCGCCTGGAAAGCCACCGCGCCTCCATTGCCGCCGGCGCCCCCACCTCGCCGCGGTTCCCTTGCTCCGGCCCACCTCCGCCCGAGGCAAGCACTGAAACGGATTCCCCTCGACGCACTGAAGCTCCCCAGCCCGAGCCCCGCCGCCCTCCTCGCCGGAGCGCCGCCGTCCGCGCCGTCCCACCGCCGCCGCCCCTGCTCGCCGCGGGCAGCCCTGCTCAGACCACCTCCGCCCCAACCGTGGCCACCCAAAGGTAGCCCCCAACCTCCTCTTGCTCTTCCCCCACCTTGCCCTCGCCGCCGGCGACCGAGCTCGCCGGAATTCGGCCGGACAGGATGCTCCCCGCCGTGATTTGTGACCAGGGACCACATTGCAAACGCCCAAATCTTTCTAGGGGGTTTTCTGCTAATTTTCAGGGACCCCTCTGTAAAGAAAGTTTTAACCAAATCAGTGAAATTGTAAAATTCGTATAAAATCGTAGAAAATTCAGAAAAATGCAAACTCAACTGTTCTGGAATCCTTATAAGAAACTCTACAACTTTTGTTACATAAAGTTTCTCAGATTCTCAATATATTTTGCTCTAGATTAAATGGAAGGTTTAATGGACTTCTTTTGTACCCACTGTTGTAGATCATTGCTGACTCTAATTTTTGGGCAGTGAGTTACTTGCTTAATGTTTAGGACTGTGTAAAAAGATCAGGACCAAAAGCCATCTCTAGATACACTTTTTGTCCAACATTGCTTTATGCCATAAAGTGATAGAACTAATTATTCCTGCTGTTCTGTGATGTTTAATGTCATGAAACTTTTTCTGTGTTGTTGTAGTGATACCTAGAGGCCATAGAAAAATTTAGAAACATTTTTACTATATGTAACCTGTTCACATGAATTTGTGGTAGGAAAACTTCACTAATTCAAAATAATTAGTAAAGCCCTTATAAAATGTTCATCTTTTTACTATGAAACACCATAGAGTAGATCAACCTGTACAAAAAGTTTCAAACATAGAAACTCTGTATAACATCCTGTAGAAAATAATCTTTTATAACATGAGCGTAGCTTGTCCCATTTATTATGCTCTAAATAATGTACAATAAAATCTGAAAAATTTACAGTAGCACAAATATGGTTATAGCAACACCCTGTAAAATTTGTAGCATCAATACTTGCATGGTTTGTTCTGTATAAAAATAACTAGATTCTAGCAGTGGCTGTGTATTACATTTTTCATATTTAACATGCTACACAAAAATGTCTGAAATTTTTACAGTGATCTTATCTCTGCATAATGTACTTTGAATAAAAATTTTATTACCAGAAGCTAACTAGATTAGTAATTGTGTTCAACTCATGTTTGTGTTTAAAAAGAAACTAAGTTTTCAATATAACACAACCCCTTCTTCTTTAATAAAGTTAAATAGATGAAGATAAACTCTATTAACGATTACCCACGATTGATGAAGTAACTCACTCCACGACAAACTCATGTTTTACAAACTGCAACTTTATCGTGAAGGAAATCATGTCGTTTAACATCACCACTACTTAAACTTGTGCATTCATGTAGAAACGACGACTCTCGCCGACGGAACGTACGAGTTGGTGCCCGCGTCCGAGAGTGAGCAGCGTGAAGCTCAAGTGAATCTAACTGAAGTTGCCGAAGACCCGAGCCCAAGTTCGGAAGAGCCCCGGACTAACTTTTCGCAAGAAGGCAAGCCCCGGAGCATGAACCCTATTTTCTCAACTTATGCAACTTATTACTCTACTTTACTTGTGCATTAAGTTTATAGGAGTTGGATGAAAACTTAGTTGCATGATCCTAGGTACCCATGCTCTGAACACTAGATACAAGGTTCGATAGAATGCTATGCTAATAGGACTCGGTAAAAGTCGAGTGATTTCCTGTCACTCGCGAGAAATTAGGAGTTGATTGTTTACTACACGCTGCAATCATAAGGATGACGGACGGGCTGTGGTACGATGTTTATGTTGATGATTGAGGCCCGTCTGTCTAGTGAAAAATGCTAAGGCCGCAGTGTGTGGTAAGTGATGGTTAAGTCTTTGAACGTACTAACCACATGCCGAGAATATGGTAATCGGTAAGCTTAGTACTGGATTGAACCGAGGCCGGAATATACTCCCCACTGTCTTGAATTCGTTCACATCTAGCTAATGGCGGGTGCATCGGCCGCCATGGCCCGGCTGCGTCCGTGGTCCATGGGGAGGTGTAGTCGAGGGCGGTGGGCCTGTTCCGTGAAGCGGGAATTGAAGGGAAAAGTTGCACGTGTGACTCTAGGGAGTAACCACGTGACGTGTGTTTAGGTTTCCCTTGCAAGGTTAAGAAATTCGATTCGAATCGTCCGTTTCTCGCGGCTATTGAGACTGCTTAACCACTTTTACCCACAGAGTAAGAAGAGGAACAATGATGGTGAATAAACTTGTTGGATGAAAATTAATGCTTCACCATGAATGCTAGGGAATAGCCGCATATCTAGAATGGTTAATGAAACTAGAATTTTGAGCTAAAAGTTGAAAGTAAGGACCCACTTGTAGATGCTTTTTGGCAAAACAAACCCCTCAAGCCAAAAGCCTCGCATGTCTAGGAGTCGGCTAAGTATACCCCATTAGTCGGGTAAGCCTTGCTGAGTATTAGTATACTCAGCCTTGCTTGTGGCTTGTTTTCAGGTGAAACCTTCGAAGAATTGATTGCTAGTTTGACTTGGCCTTGTACTCTTCCCCCTGGTTGGTCGGTGGAATGGGATGCGCCCCCGTCCAACGGTGAAGATGCCGAGTGATGTCTCGTACGGGCTTCATCGAGACATCCTTTATCGTCGAGTAGCTTCCGTTGTTTTATTTTCCGCTGCAACTTAAACTCTGAAGAACTTATTTATGATAATTGAAGTATTTGCTTTCTAAACTCAAAACTTGGTCTGTAATATTCACTTATGCTAATGTTGTAATATTTGCTGGAATGTGGTATTCTCTGGGCTCATCGTCGCATGAGCGTTTGTATGTATGGCGCTCGATCCGCTCACCGTGGTTGTATCGGGAGGTTATACCCGACAGACCAGTGGATTACTCCGTTTGAAGTGTAAGGTTAACCGAGAATGCCTTAATGGTGATGGTTAATACACTTGAGCCGGATTAATTAAGGTGGTTCTGCCACAGAAGTAACTGAGGATCGGAGAAGCAAGGGCGGTGGGGCAGGGGCATGATGCGTGTCAACGCACGACAATAAAGAAGCCTGCACACATTTCGCACAGGTCCGATCCTTTTCCTTCTTCCACCGGTACGGTCCACCCCATCTTTCTCAAACTATGTGCTAGGCCCTTTATATCTCGGGATTGCATATATACATATATACATATCTCTCTCCCTCCTCCATGTAAATATATATGGTCCCCAGCCCAGCTCGTAGTCCCATATGCATGCACGGTATGCACTCATCATGCACATACTATACTGCAATAGATAAAATCCATGCAAATGCTAACTCATCCATCTGTGCTGTTAACTAGGATTCTTGCTCATCGAATCTAATGTGTGTACTCAACTCCATTCTCTTTTGATAGTCATATTTCATCTTAACATAATGACCAAGAAAAGTAACCTTACTTATCATCTAATTAATGCAACACAAGGCTTTTTAGTTGGTCCTCCAATGGTTTTTCTGGAAACTTCTCGTTACTGGTGCTATTTATTGCTATAATTCATATCAATAGCAAATAGGACTATCATTTGTGAACATTTAAGTTTTGAAAATAGGACTATCAAAAGAGAATGGAGGGAGTATTTCAGTAGAATAACAGAAATGGGTTCAAAAGAAACACTCATCCGTACAAGTAAAATTGAAGCAAGTACGGATAAATCAATCTGCCGCCTCGTTATAGAAGCCAGCAGCTACAAGGGAAGTTCAAACTCATATTCCAATAGGTGGTGTCTATATTACCACATCATCAAGATACCTTCTTTAGAAACTACTCCTTCCATCCTAAAATAAATGTTCATTTAGAATTCAAATTTTGTCCCGCGAACAGTGCTCCTTTTGTTATGAAGAAAATTAGATTAGTGATCAATTTATTGTAATTAATTAGTTAGTTAGTGATTAATGATATTATTAAGTTGCTTACTAATTACGAAAGGGCCAATCCCGAAGGGGTGTGTCCCTTCGGCCCTTGGCCCCTTGGGTATGGGCATGTATATAAACTATGGTCCCCCATCAATATAATATATCAATCATTTTCACTCCATCTTTTGTCTTTCACTTTTCTCCTACAACACGTTATCACGCACGCATGCTCTACTGACTATGAGCAAGAGAAACGAGACCACGAGGCCTAAACTTCAACAAATTATCCTATGAGAACAATCCAAATGGAGGAAGAATTTTATTTAGTGGATAGTGCTACCACTAACACTATACTCAGGGAAATTAAATATTTTCAAACTCTCATTAAGACCAAAGTAAATTTGGTTAAGGTCGAGCCACAATAATTCTTCCTATGAGTACTCAATTAGTAATCGAGGATGCACTCTTGTATCCTGATTCAACACGTACCCTATTGAGTTATAAAGATATTCATCACCAAAAATGACGGTTATGCCAAGCAACTGCTTGAGAAAATTCCTTTACTAGGGACTGGATTATATTTCATATACATCAAACCCGTATAACCCGTCATATTATTGTGATGACAGGTAACTTGATGATGTTATATTAGGATGGCGGCCGGGCCCTTGTCATCAATAGTGACCGGTGTGGTGGCAAAGCAGTAGTTTATGACATATATTATCAAATTAATTAGAGTTTTCCAATATAGCAGGCCCTAAAATTTTAGTTCCAAGCAACATATGTCAAAATAATAAAATTTACTCACAAAAAATCTTGAATTTGTGACTTGCAAAATTTTCTGCTTCTGACTTATGACCTCAAAGCTAGAATGCTTGTTGCACAGTATAATGTTTGAATTAGTGTGTACAATGCAACATGGAGTTCATATATCCAATCCAACACACAAGAAGAAACAAAATGCTTCAATAAATGTATTACCATAAAACCCAGCATAAATAATTCGATAAGGTCCACTCATCAAAAGTTTTCCAAGGTCGAATCCACCTTAATTATATTAACCTAGACGACGAGAATTAAACAAGGAAATGGAGATCAAGAAATTAACAGCAACGTGCACAAGATGACACGCTCGACGATCGCTACACTTGCTTGTAGTTTGGCTGCTCTTCAAGGCGCTGCATGCAGTATTGCCGTTTGAGCGTGGCTTCGCTCAGCTTGAAGTAGACCTAGAAGTTGTGGCTCCACGTCTCGTTCACCGGCGGCAGCCGCTCGCCGAGGCACTGCCTGGTGAGGTCGGTGGCGCAGCTCGCAGCTCGGGGGACGGCGGCAGCAGCAGCTGTGGCGTAGAGCGGCAGCTGCAGCTCCTCGACCTGATGACCGCCGCCATCGACGCCGAGGAAGTCCCTGGTGAGGCGCCGGTGGCCGCCGCGCAGAGCCACTGAGCCGTCCGGGGCGAGGCCGAAGCTGACGGCCGTGTCAGCGACGATGCCGCCGCCACCGGCGGTGGCGATGGCGGCGGCGTCCGCGTGGAGGTCAAGGTACGGCGAGGGCTGCACCATCCTCGGCTGCAGGAAGGGAGCCAGCTGCTGCTGCTGCTCTTGGTGCAGGAAGTAGAAGGCGTTAGGGTTCTGCTGCGCCCCCGCGGCAGGAGGAGGCGGGTTGGGGAGCGGGAGGAACAGCGGCGCGGTGAAGCTGCTGGAGAAGAGGAGGTCGCTGCTGCCGTTGCCGTTGCCGTTGCTGCTGTTGGTGGTGGTGGTGATGGCGCTGCCGTTGCTTGCAGCGGCCGCGAGAAGCCGCGCGCTCTCCTCGGCTAGGGCATCGCAGAAGGCCCTGTGCGTGAGCAGGCTGTCCTTCCTGCACCACCAGCAGACCATGCGTACGCGTGTTAGTTAAATTATTAAACAAAAGCATCAGAGGAAGTGTCGTCAATGATTATTAGTTTTAGTTATTAGTTGGTAGGTTAATTTGTAATTTAATATTGATGGTGCACATGCGTGCGTACTCAAATGCAATCCATGCATGTAAAAGTTGCGTTTAACTTTGGCGGCGAAAAAGTTCAGTCATATGATTAGCAAGGTTCCTTTGCCAGTTTCCTTTGTGTGCGTGCGCGTACGTGTAGGGTAAACCCACTAGCCGGTAAATCAAATAGTAATGGACTTCTTGTGTAACATATATAGTATGTGAGCTACTGTTCATCTTCGAGCTGATGAACATGTTATCGATTGTGGGGGACCTTCCCAGCAGCTCGCGTGCTTGAAACTGCATGCCTCTCCTCCAGCCTAACTCTCCAGTGTAGGAAGTGCTGTGCAACAGGAAATGGGGATGTGAAAACGATCCTACGGCAGGGCACTGCAGCAGCAGGTTGCAGTATTTGTGTGTTCACCATGAATCATTCGTCCTGAATTGCTTGGATGGGTATGGGCAGGTTCAGAATTAATTTGAAGGAAATGTCATGGTGGTGGCCACATGGACTACCATAAAGCAGTTGCAGGCTGGAGGTTTCCAAATATGTAAACGTATTGTTTGCTGCTTTGACCAGGGATTTTATGTTTTGGACAGAAGAAAATTCAAAGTATGGCACCGCAAGTTCATCCCTCGCAACAAGAGCTAGTTCTAACCTTTCCCCACAGTTATTTTATGAGTGGCCAACAGTATTAGAAGTTTTTAGCATTTTTCTCAAGTGGCTGATAGTTATTTAAATAATTTTTTACTTACAAAAAATGTTGACAATTGTCGACAACATCATTATTTCCAATAAACATATTACCAATAAACTGTTGTGATGCATAAATAACATAAGACTATAGAAACTATTGGGCCATTTCAAAATAGAAGCTGTTGGAAAGGATTATCACTCTTGTATTGCCTGGGGTTCATATATGGTGGCCCTTTGGGTGTAAAAGAAAGTAGCAAGAGATGTACCCGAGGTGTAATCGTGCAGAGATTATGGCAAGATGAAAACCTTAAAATTCTCAATGAAGTCGAATGCAGTTATGGCATTGCAAGCAGAAGTGAAAGAACCAGCAAATATATATGAAACCCAAGAATTTTTCTTGAAAGACATGAACCCCAAGAATTGGTGCTAATAACTTCAGAATTCAGATCTAAGTTTTAGAAACCTTTAAGAACGAATATGGTAGCATTGCTAAAAAAAAGAATATGGTAAACCGGAACCCGGAGTAGACCAGAGTAGCTAAGATCTTGCATAACCACATGATTTATTTGTCAAAAAGTACATAAATAAACACACGAGTCAAGATCATCATGGGTAAAGAAAAAAAAGAAACGCACACGCACTGATATTTGTTCCAACAAGAACGGCAAGAAATCCAGCATGCCAGCACAAGAACGGCACTTAGCTTTGGTCGGGGCAAGAATGAATATTAATTAGTACCAAGCTGATGATCCTGCAGCTCATGAGATGACGGTGTCCATGGCTCCCTGCACTCAAGAACGACACAGGAGCAGTCAGTACAGTACCTGGTGAAGAGGATGCCGCAGTCGCAGCAGTACTCGCGCGTGCCGCAGCCCTTGACGTGCGCCTTCCAGTCCGACTGCACGGCGTAGCGCTTCCCGCACCGCTCGCACCGCCACCGCTTCTCGCCGTGCTTCCGCGAGAAGTGCTTCTTGATCCCGGTCAGATCCCCCAGAGCCCTGCACAACCTCGCCACCGTACGTCGTCGGTTTCACATGGCCACATGGCTCGAGTTCTGGCCTCTACTAGGAATTAGGATTCTAGGCGCACGTCGATCGTACCTCGCAGGGTCGTGGTGGACGCAGGTGGGCTCGGGGCAGACGTACACGCGCTTGCGTGGAGTCGCCGCGGCGTCCCCCTGCCTGCTGCCGGCGCCGGACGGGAGGCTCCGCTGGCGGAGCTTCCAGGGGAGGTTGTGCCCCCGGCGGTGCAGCTGCAGGTTCTGGTCCCGCTGGAAGCCCTTGTTGCAGATCTCGCACACGAACCGGTTCGTCGCCACCAGCGTCCGCGGCGACAGCGCGATCACCTCCGCGCCGGGGTCTTCAATTAATTCGCGCGTCGCGTCGATCGGCAGCCAGAGGAGGTTGTGCAGTCAGCGAAAACCAAACGCAGCCAAAGAAAGAACAGCACGGTCATATTGTTACCTGGGTTGCCGGGCTGGCTTCTCTTCCTCTTGGCCCCCGCCGCCCTGGCCGCCTCCGGCTGCGGCGGGGCGGTGGCCGAGGCCGCCCGCGCGAGGAAGAGAGGGCTCAGGGCGTAGCTGGCGATGTCCCCGCCATGGGAGCTGGATCCAGTGGCCTCGTGGTCGGACGAGAGATCAGAGAGCATCATGATCACCACTCACCAGCGTGCCTTAACTTGTCTGTTTCTTGGTGTTCTCTTACAGTCTGGACTCTGGACTGCAGTTCCTCTCTCTCCACTGTATGTTGGTTGTGTGGTCTCAGCTAGCTCAGGTCTAGCTGCTGTGTCCAAGTTGTGATTATATTTGATCGATCGAGGAGGAGGATTATTATTGCAGCAGGGGATCGGAGAAAAGGCGTCAGAGAGGAGCGAGGTGTGTACTGGTGGTGTGTGGGTTTGGCGTTGCCCTCTGCAGGCTGCAGTTGCTGCAGCCAGCCAGCCAGAATAAGAAGGCCTACGTGTAGAGATGCTGCAATCGAGTGCACTCCCGTCCCTCCGCAGGTCCCGTCAGGGCCAAAAAGCCACAGCCATCCAGCCGTGCCATCTTTTGCCTTTAATTTCTACACCCTTTTTCTCAATGGCGTGCGGCAAGCATGCATGCATGAACATGTGGTAAAAAAAAAACTTGAGCTATACACTGATACACACATACAGATCAGTGATCATTGCATCGCAGCAAGTTACTACGACCCATCATGCATGTTAGTTTGGTTTAGCAGACGATAAATCATGTGGTAAAAATTAAAACCTGATATAGTACATATAAGCTACTACTGATGACTGATGACATACAAAAGCTTAGCTAGCACCACCTTTTAGTTTTCTTAGTAAATGATGAGCTTATGACACGGTGTCGACATACTATCTTCTGAGGGAAAAATAGTTCATTTCTGTGTATGGTTGCTAGCTACATATCACTGTCTTTCTGACTGGGACTGTACAAAATTGAGTAGAACTGAAGAAGAAATAGTCTATGTTTTACATAGGTAGACAGGAGGAATAGTTCAACTTCTATCTGCAGCACTTACTCAGCCTTTCACCACAAGCTAATGATCAGGTAGATGTGTCAAAGCAGGCACTGATTTTTCTTCCATGCAAAAGATGAAAGGCCACTAATTAACATACTAAGATGCATGAGCATGAATAATATATATGTTTCATTTTGTATTATACTTCTGTGGACTTTAAACTGGTTGTTGCAGAATTGATGACAATAGATCGGCCATACTGAGGCAGTACATTGTTTCTTTTTTCTACTTGGCCCTGTTGCACTGTAGTTAGAGTAGCCCATTGGAATTATAGCAACGACTAGAAAGAAAAAAGAGGGCAGGACATATGCATAGAGCTACATGCACACACAAGGGATCACCCTACAAAGAAAGCAAAAGTGGTAGCCAGAGCACACCCACTACTCATTGATTGATCCTCTTCTTTTAATTTTGATATTTTTTTTGCCAATCACCTCTGATGTTGATTTTATCTGTATTGTTCATTCAGATTTTGTTTGCACAAACATCTTGTGAGTTGATGTTTTAAGACTACTTTCTGTTTACTTGCAGGCATAGTGTATCTTGTGTTAAAAAGGCTGTCATCTAGGGTTCGAAAGTCAGATCAGTCATCCAGTCTTGTCTCTACTCTTTTTCTGCAAGTTTGATCAGTCTTAAACAAGGTTTCTTTTCTCCATCTTTCTGAATGTATCTCTGATGCATGCATGCTCTTTTAGCCTGCCCATGCATGTTTTTATGGTAACTGATGAGGACATGACGGTGTCGACATACATACTAAATAGTAAAACACGGTGCAACTGAAGAAGAATGGTCTGCGTAGTGCTTCCTAGTTTCTCCCTTTTACATAGACAGGATTAGTCCAACACTCCATCTTTCATTTTCAGCAACCAAGCTCATACCACAAACTAATATTCAGATGGATGTGTTAAAGGCGATAACTTCTTGAAACATTTGTTCACAGACGAAAGGCCAGTAACATACTAAGATCAGTATGATTGGTGTTATGTTTTTTTTCTATTTTATTTGTGGAATGAACTGGTTTGTGCAGATTTTAAGTAATTAGCATAAATACATTAGCCATACTGAAGTAGCACACATTTTTTCCTACTTTGTCCTGTTGTTAATCCCAGCTGGACCTCTGGTTGCAACACTGCATTGCAGTCAGAGAAGACCGTATCAAGGACCAGACAGAAAACAAAATGAGAAGTTATAAAAAAGGAGGGGGGGGGGGGGGGGGGGGGGGTAACCACAGAGCATGCGTTGCACACACAAGGGATCAGGCTCACCCTACACAGAAAGCAAAAGTTCTAGCACAGAGCACCCCTACTCATTGAACCTCTTCATTTTATTATCACCAGGACTGCTCATTCAGAGTTTGTTTGCATACACCTTGTGACTGATGTTCAAAGGCTACTTTCTGTTTACTTGCAGGTATGTAGTGTATCTAGTGTAGGGGTGTTTTAGAAAGGCTGTCTAGGGCTTCAAAGTCAGATCAGATGAGACCAGACATCCACTCTTTGTTGTTGTTGTTGTTGTTGTCTCTAGTCCCTCTCTACGGCCTCTCTTTTTCTGCAGGCTTGATCAGTCTTAAACAAGGTTTCTTTCCTCCATCTTTCTGAATCTCTGTTACATGCTCTTTTAGCCTGCCCATGCATGCTCATTTTTTTCTTTTGTGGTTTGGGGGATGGTACTGGAATTATAATTCCTTGCTTGCTGCTTTAATCTTTTCTTCTTTTGTGTGTGTCACCTTTTCTTATTCCATCCATGCTTTTGGCCCAAAGATGGTGTGCTAAACTAGCCCCACTGATGAGAATTTTGGGCCCCTTCCTTTCCCTTAAGTCCTCCCTTTGGCATTGTGTGGGCACTCCTGCTGCTGGTTTGTTGGATCTCATGCAGCTCTTCTAACCAGATATTCAGATCTCCGAATAACTGGCTAGTTACTAGCGATAAAAGGTTAAAAAAAGAAGTTCCAGTTCTAGAGCTCCTAAATTCATTTAGCCCGTTTAAACGATACAAACTAAGCAGCCGTATCAGTTTAATCAGACTTTTAACTCGTTTCATAATCATCCATTTAGCCCCGTTTAAGTTGCCGTTGAACCTGATAATTGTCTGAATGATAGGTAATCGTTTCTTTACCATTTAGAATTTAGGTGAACAATCTGAGACCCCGCACAGTGCGGGAAGCCTACAGCACTGGGTACGCCCTTTTAATCTGCAGAGGGCTATATCATCGCCCAGTATATTGTATGTTTCTTGTTACCAAATCCTAGTTTATAACACCGTCAATTTCTGTTCATCATTTGTTCATGTTCTGTTTGTTCATGGAAGGAAGAAAAGTCACATTGCAAAGTGCCTTGCACCAAGTCATCTGATGCCCATTTGCCTTTTTCACTGTTTAAGCGATGGACCGATGAAGTGGTGAAGATATGTGAATTGTTACTATTTTGATGCATGTTCTTCCATTTTCCTTGTCTTTCTCTGTCAGATGTCTTTACATGGTGTGCTCACAATGGCATCAGACACAGAAAAGGGGATACGCATCCTGTTTAGGCTGAACATTGGCTCATTACCTCTGTTACCATACAAAATTAGTACTAGTGTGTTACTTGTGCCTCTTTGGCTTTCCCCTAATTACGTGCCGTGCAACGCCCCACCACCCTGCTGTCCACATCTCTAAACAGTGATCATGCTTTATTCTTACCTCAACCAGTAGCCCCTGATGGGCTTCAGATTCAGAGCTTTCAACATCACTGAACTACCCCAATCCACTACCGAGAGCCATTGCGGGACAACATCAGTGTAACAGTGAACGTGCACATGCAGCGGCTGTTTGCAAATGACAGAAAGAAACCGCACAATGTGTGGCAAGCTGCAGAAGCCAGTCTACAACTCTACTAAGCATGAGACAAGAGTTGGGCTGTTACCAAATGCAAAGAAACTGCAGACTGTACCCAGGAAGGAGTCCAGAAAAATATGATGGCAGGAAGAATATATGATAAATCGTTCAGATTTGGTCCTATTTTGCAACCTGACGCACAGTGAACAAAACATCATGCTTAATACCTAAACAGCAAGCTAAGGATGTCTTCAGATTACACCAATCACAGGCTGACTCAAGTACTCAACCTAAAGGCTACAACCCAATGCAGAAACCTGACAAAAGTCCACCCATGCGTGCATTTACAGTAGAACAGCTTCTGGTTGGAAGATCTATAGGATAAGAGCTGATAACAGCTGTATGTCTTCTCTGGCCTCGTTTCTATAGGACCTCTTTGCCAGTCACCATCATTAGGATCACTTTGCCAGTCAGCATGGAGAGGTTAGCCAACACCCCACGGATCTCTCACCTGCATCCATCAAAGAATTAAAACATCAGTACACATGGTAGTGTCATTGTTTCAAAAAAACATGGTAGTGTCACAACACGATGGCGTTAAGATAGATATTTATTTAGAAACGGACAGCTGAACACTTACAGCATAGAGCCTTCAGCATAGTGGTGTCCACGGTCTGGGCCTCCCACATGAACACCTCAGAACAGCCATAAATCTCCACCATTTAACTGAATAAGGAGCAATTAAGAATACTTCCGTCAGGATTAAGCAGGAAAATCAAGGAGCAAATCCTAAGATGCAACTGCACAAATCATAAATGGGAACAGCTAGAAGGGGAAAACATATATGTCATCATTTGTCATCAGCCATGATGGCAAGATCCGTCACTACTCTAATCTAAACTTCTGAATATAACAAAATGTCACTACTTGCTATGTTAGCTATTCTAACAGCTTTGTGCTATTGAATTCGAAATTTACCAGGTTGTTCAAGATGATCTGCAATAGTACGGAAAGCACCAGCAATTGTCGGGTGAACCATTACAAACACAACTCTACTTTGGGCTAGAAGAACTCAGATACCCCAATTATTGAGCAAGGTCCTCCACATCTTCAGGTCTTCCATCTAACTCTGACTGCCCTGCCTTGTCTCCAAAATCTTCGATCAATAGCTCTGCCCAGAAGTCATCATTCAGCTCTGACTGGCCATTAGCTTGATCCATCTTTGAACCATCTGTACTTCCCTTTCCAAGCTCCTGAATGTTCACAGCTAAATTCTCCAGCTCAGGCATTCCAGGTTCACTGAGCTCATCAAGCACACCCGAATCGAACATGAATTGTGAATCAAGCTGTTCGCTCTGAATTGTTTCCCCAGGGCTGTAGAACGGTGTGTTGTCAATCGGTCGCCTTCTTTTCTTTGAGATGGCATCCTCAAGTTCCTTCCTCTTATCTTGCTGCTGGACCAACTGCTGGAAGAACTCTGGATTCCGCATTGCTCTTGCCAAGAACCCCATCATCTGTACCTGCTTCTGCTCAGCCACACGTAGCCTCTCTTCCATGGCTCTCACATGATCTTTAGTACTTTGCTGCTCCTGCCTTAGCTTTACTACTTCTGTGATTAAGATGTTCTTGTCGCGCTTCAGCCTGTCAATCTCTTCCTCAAATCCAAACTCACCAACCTCCAGGCAAGAAGCGGAAGCCTGCTGCTGATGTGATTGTGGCACAGCTGATGGTGGCTTTCTTCTCTTTATTGTCTTCAGTAGGTGCCTTTGACCCCTGAGGAAACCTTCGTTTGCAAACTCCCATCTATCAGGATCAACCTTTCTGAAGCCCTGAAGAATGCAACAGACAAGAAATGACCATCGTCAGGTCACAGTCACAAATCAATATGTTAGCTTGGCAAAAACTCCTCTGCAAATTTCAGCTCATAGATTTCTATAATTTGCAATGAGGGTAGCAGGAATAATGACAATGAGCAGCAGTATACTATAGCATCTGAAGGTGATCAGTAGAGTCTTCTAGAACAAAACAATCTGGTTCTTGTACTTCATCCAGTATCTTGTTCCATCTAGCTACAATAAGAAAGTTCAAGAAACCAAGTCAGGATTATACTTTTGTTGGGAGAGTTCATCTCTCCTCTCCTTGCCTCACCGTAAGATGAAGCTCATTGGAGGATGTATTGTTTCAAGCGTAAACACATTCGAGGAAGTATTGATTCACACACACATGCATCAGTCAACATCAGGGTAAAACCACTAAAGCCCAACTAGTCCTGAATACCACACAATACAAAACACTGTGGGATATGCTCAATATCCTAGTTTATCTTAGCATGCGGCTATCCTTTTTATTCAGAAATTAGCTATGGTTTGTGTTGGATCATGATATGATCTCCTCAAAACAAACCTGCACACGAGCAATGCAGTAGTAGGTGTGATCAGAAATCAAATTACAAAATACATTGAAAATTTTCTGTTCCATAACACTGAAACACTTTCTAAACCAACAGCTAGCTCAACGCGCTACTCTCTATATATAACAATGTAGAGGGAAGAATGGAAGATTTGCAAGTAACTCAAAGGACGCTTGCTTTATCTAAGTTTATGTAAACGTAGCCAATTGCGTGCATTACTGGCTCATTGCTCCTCTGAAACGTTCTAGATTTAGAACCCCTAAGTAAGATTCTGCTGACATTGCAACACTGGCTCAATCATTCCGGGAAGATGAAGAAACAATTTGGATTTAGACGCCTCTACCTGACCACCTAAGTTTAGGAAATAGTTTGCAACCAACAAATGCCGACAATCAGACGCAGATTACCAAACTAGTACATCAGCATCAGCAGCCCGTGAGCAAGAACAAGAAGCGACTATTCCAAAGTGAGGAAAGAAACTTTGCGGACTCACATAGGTGTTGAGCTGTCGGACGAAGCTGGAGAAGTTGCTGTGCTTGAAGAGGCGCGGGAGCAGCGCGTCGGCGAAGACGTGCGGGTCCCAGACGACGAAGCTGTTGCCGGCGCGGCTCCAGGAGACGACGGCGTCGGTGGCCGGGTCCTCCACCAGGTCGAACGTCTTGGTCAGGAACGGCGGGGGGCCGACCTCGTGCAGCCCCTCCATCGGGCGCGGCGCGTCCCCGCCACCGCCGCCGCCGCCGCGCACGCCGTCCTGCAGCGGCCGCTGCTCCAGGAGCTCCTCCTTCACAATGCCCGCGGCCGCCGCCGACGGCTCCATGGCCGCAGCCGACGCCCAAGGACTCGGCCCGCGGAAACCAAGAACCCCCGACTGAGTTGCCTCCGGTCGGAAAAGAACCAACCACCCGATTGCGGCAAGAACAAGGCTCCTGCGGCCAAGAACGAACTCGATTCGCGCGATCGGGAGCTGGAATCGCCCGGACAAGTGGCGAATCGCGGAGGGGATCTCTTGGGATACTTGCTGCTGTTACTGTTGGGTGGAAATGGAAGCGGGGGGGGGGGGGGGGGGGGGTGGAGATACTTCTGCGCCGTGAAAAAGGTCGGTGAACCCGGTTGCAGGAGAAGAGCCGCGGGCGGGCGGTGGCCGGACCACTAAATACCCCCGCCGTATGGGCGCGTCGAGACACGTCGCGAGCCTTGTGGAAGGTTCTAGACCACGCGTCCGGCGACCGCCCGGCCGCGGAGGCTCGGAAGCTTCTGGAGACAATGCGGGGGCGGTTGGGAGCCGTGGGCGTGGGGGGCGAGGAGAGCACGAGTGCACGACGACGCAAGAGAAGAAATGGCGTGGCAGGGTCGCGCGTGACCAGAGGCCCAATGGCAAGCCCACAGCGCACGATCTGGCCCAGTCGTCAGGAGAGTTTATTCTTTTCTAAGAGCACATTCGGATGGGCCAAGTCAGCAAGATTCCTCCAGGGCCCGGCAGATATTTCTGATCATGCGAGTTTTTTTATTGCAGGATTTCGGGCAGGACTGGTCTATCCTGGCGACACGTGTCACGCCCAGGTTGGGACATTTGCAGTGGCAAGAAAATTTGCTCGATTTGGTTCCCACGTCGTCACGCCTCCGTGGTTGCTTTTGCCACTTGTAGTAAAGAAGCAAATGCTTTGGGTGCGGCAGTCAAATATTGTAAATTATATATTTACCGTGTAATAATAATAGGTGTCCATGTATTGCACGTGACACAAATGTGATGTGTTCCGCTCACTCACCTCTACTTTCTATCTCTAATCTATTTTCTAAATATAAAGAGCGGACTATTTTCTTAATCCATTATTGACTCTAGTTTATTATATTTCTCATCGGATGTGGAATTGCAAGAGTACGAAGCTCACGGTAGGATTGAAATCTCCTCTGACACGGAATCAAGATATGTTTATCCTCTTGTAAATAGCGAGCGAGCTAGATGGAGACTGAGCAACAAGGAAAGGGAAAAGGTGCATGCAGACATGGATTAGTATTACCTTGAGCAGGAAGTACACATAGCAACTTACAAGTGTATTTGCTAGTTTATTGCAATTAGGAGAAAGCTAATGAGGCACAAGCAACACGCTATTACTAATTTTGTATGGTAAATGACCAGTATCCTACTACACCTTTACTGACATCAAAAAACCTTTCATAATACTCTCCAAATATTCTTTTTTATGGTGCCCAAGCAAGATTCAACCTTTTTAATCTTTAACCAATAATCAACCAAAGAAAATGTCAAAAATTGAATCCAAACATCATGCGAACCAAAGTGCTAAAAGGTTAACCAAGATGTAAGGTGAACATGAATGCATAACATCTTTCTTAAACTTTCATCCTTACTTTGTTGCCCATTTAAGGTTACCTTGATGCAAACATCCTTTGATACCAATGTTAATTCGCGTGTAGTTAGTATTCTAACCTGTCATTGACCAGTGCTTGAACAAATCTACAGCTTTGAGGGAGAGTTTGTACTCTGTGATAACAAATCTTTGTTGGGGCAAGTCCAAAACACCCAACAAAAAAGGACAAGCCCAAGCCTGCCAGATGCCAAAGGTCGGGTGAATTGGATCAATGTTGGTGGCTGTAGCAGGTCTCTAATGAGGAAGTAGGATGCACTTCACCTCCAAGGCTGCTCCACTGGCACTGGATTGCCTGGAAACTGTCACAATCCAAACCCACCGATTTCCTCAGCAAAAATTGACAGGTTCAGTGAAATCAGAACACAAGAATTTCAGAAGTTAACAGGGACCAAGAAAAGTTTACACAATCCAAACAGAAGGAATTTCCCAGAGGAAGCTTTTGATCATCTTCCAGCATCACGCACCTTCATCTATAGCGGCGCCCGTTTCTATTTATTCAAGATATGGACAGTAATATAATGTAGGGGTCAGGCCAGCTGAATCGACACGCACAGTTGAGAGAAACGATGTTCACAGATTCACTTCAAACTGACCAGAACACACTACATAAGTAAGGACATACAACATCTTATTCAGATTGTACATAGTATGCATCGGAACAGCCCAACAGGTAGGCTCAAAGTGGCCTCAGCGAGCTTCAATAGCTTGATTTCCACCTTCTGTCTTGACAAGCTTGTCCAGATACTCCTTCCTGCAATGATGCAACGACTCCATAAGGAACAGGTGAATGGGAAAGATCCAAGATAGAGCCATGATGATAATGAAACTCGGATTTACCTCTCTGGCAGATGATCATGGGGACGGTTGTACGGCGTCCAAACAGGATCGCCAACGAAGAGCCGCATTGCCTGCAAGAACATGCTTGTGATCAACAAAGAAGCACTGTTTCCAGTAACAGGATTCTGAAGCTAATCATCCAACATGTCAAATGTATTGTAAATCTTGCAAAATTTTTGAGTGGGTCATCGAAGATTTGTAATATAATGTAGGGGTCAGGCCAGCTAAATAGTGAACACTTGTACTATATTAAACAACAGCATAAATATGCACAAACTACTTGGTGATGGTTACTTCTCAGGAACATATATGAACTCACATTAATAGAAACCTAAGTCGAAGAACCTGTGTCACCCACTTTCTGTGGCTGCTAGGACATAAACCATTGAGTTATCTAGTTCAACCATTATTATCTTATTTAGTATCAAACACTGAAACCAACACCAATTATTCCTAGATTCATTTGTTGGGCATCATCATTTATTCAATGAGATAATTATCTCCAGATAGATCAAGCAAGTTATCTAAAAACTCATGTCTTCTCCTTCACTTCCCCACACACCACCTTCTCTCCCTGTGCATCACTTCTCCAGTTCTCAGACAACAACACTACCACTTCCATCATGGCTCCTGGCCACCCTTGCATTCCAGGACCAAGACCACCCACCAATCACAACTAAAGATGTTAAGTGAACAAAAACAGGGCACTAGCACAATTGTTATAAGAACTACCTTGATGTAGTTGTCAGTGTCCAATGTGAAGCGGTGATACATCCCTGCAGGCAGAACAATCATGCCTCCTTTCTTCACTGCTACACGGATCCACTGATCATTTTCGTCCCTCACATCAAAGTATCCTAGAAAACATAAGAATAGAACACAACTATATAGAAAAGGATGTCCTTTTCATTTCTGTGCACGTACCAAAGATATCTTGTTTCTTAAAATGCTCACATGGTGACACAAACAAACATAACGAGACACATACCACTCCCTTCAAGGCAATAGCGTATTTCTTCATCAGTATGCAGGTGCTCTTCAAAGAAATTCTTAATCTTAGTCTCATAATTTGGCAGCTTCTCTGGGCATACATCACAAATGTCCTGCAAATAGCAAGGCAATAAATGCCTTCCTTATATTTCAGTTTACTAAACACTAAATAGTACTAGGCTAAAACATAAGACATTGCAAGTCCAAGGGTACAAACAGACCATGTAAGAGTAGCCTCTGGCTTCACGGATTTTCTTGAGGTTCTCATCATTCTCCCAGTTATCAGGGTTTAGGCGCCAGCTGACGATTCCTAGTTCTAGATATAAAACATGCAAATGTTTTAGCTTCTACAAAAAGGAAATTAAATGTTTGCCACTTGTACAGTACACTCGAGTTCAAGCACAAACTACAAATGTGCAAACCTGAAAGCTTCTCCAGAGGAATGAATTCTTTGGGTTCACGGTGATGAGGAAGTCTCTGGTCTTCTTGACTGTCATCCATGTACCATGTTTCAATAACCTCCTGCTTTCCATCCTGTTGAAAGAAATAAAAGGATTAAACCTACCACAAGTGCAACTATCAAAGACAGGTACAAGTACAGTTATGGTATTAATTTAATAAACACGTAGCGGCATAAATTTTGAAGATGCAACGGAATACTCCCTCCTGTCAACGTAAGGTGTCTTAAATAGGGTGAAACCAAAATTTATAAATTTTGAGCAACAATTAGTAAAACCATATGCATGTTTATACTGAATAAAAATTGCACCAATTGACCTGCATTCAAAGTACTTTCAATATGATGTTAATTTTGTAGCAATTCATAGTATCTTTTAAGAGAGAGTAATGGTCGAAATTTATTTTGGAAGACATTTTCCATACCAAAATATACCTTCGATTGATGAATATCAAAACAGGTTTTATAGGAGCAACAGTATAACAGTATACAGTCTAAATCCAGAAGGAAACTATTATTTTAATAGTGCCACTAAAGCTCTAAACAAAGAAAACAGAGAGCAGAAAAAAGAAAAAGTAAAGTTCCTTCATAAATTCCACCGTCAGGGCATCAGATAGTTTTCTCTTCCGAAGGACAGAACAACAGATAGCAAATTAGCTTAGCCCTGCAGATTTGTGTCCGGAAAGAAATCCAAGATTTCAGGCTATGTGATTTTGCATTAAACAGTTAAAAACGGGCATACGGGCTTCTTTTCCTTCCTAAGGGCTGCAGAACTGAAGGAATAACAACAGGTGGGTAGTAAGCCAAAAAGAAAAAAAGAAAAAACTTCCTGTTTGCTTAATCAGTTGTTTAAGACTAAACCAAAGAGGTCAATTGATAGCATTCTTGGAGAGTCCTCGAAGCCTCCAACTATTATGGACACAGTGGACAAAACAAATGCTAGTGAGACGACTACAGAAAGACCCAACCTACGTAGTTAGAAATCTCCCTGATAAACAAAGACTAATCCATTCACAGTTTCTGCTGTTTCAGACAACTAGAAGAAGAATAACTTAGCACTTGACCAGAAATCCACCGATTGACTGCAAACCCCTTAAGATTCCACTTGGGGCTAGAACTCCCACAGGATGAAGCATCCAGCCCATCGATTTGCTGTTCGTCGGAACATGGAGAGCTATTTCGATGCCAACTTAATTTTCTGAGATTCCGTACACCGTACTCCCCCTCCCCCTGTTCTGAACACTAACCCCGGCAAAGTCTCCACCAAATTCGTTGATCTCGTACAGATTGCTAACTCCCACTCGCATCACAAAACCTACCGGCGCCGGTCGTCCCAGATGTATCGAAGGGATCTCTCTTCAACCCTCGTCGCCCTGGTCCCTGATGATCTAGGCGTCCGCTGCTTCCGCTCACCCTCCCTCAAGGAAATCAATTCAGAAAAAAGGAAACATTTCGCAGCAGACAAGCGATCCCCCATCCGATTGCTGCAGCCAGAACAACGAAACATACAGGAACATCCAACCGGGACAGGGAAAATGAAATCCAACTTTCTGGATTATTAGATAGAGCATCCATCTTCATCTCATAACCGCGTGGAACGAAGAACAAAGGGGACGGGAAAGGATTGCGCCGTCTGAATACCTGGAACTCGGTCTCCATGCTGTGGGTAGATAGAAGAGAAGAACTCCTTGATGCGCGCGCACTCGTGCTTTCGGTTTCCTCGGTCGAATCTATTCCTCGAATGAATGCGCAGCGCAGCGAGATTTTTTATACGATGGCTTGGGCCCTTGGGGTAGGCGAAGGGCGCGGGCAGTCTTACGGCAGCAGAGCGTTCCGTTTCGACTCACGCCGCATCCGTGGAAAGGAAGCGACGGACGGAACGGGAGAGAGAGAAGAGAAACGGAATCCCGCCATTGCCAGCCCACCTGTGGCCCTCTTGGCGGTGGCAGTCGGAGGCACGATGCACGCGGTCAGAGCGCCGGGGTCCGCGCGCCACGCAAGATCCATGCCGCGCCCGCGCCCGCGCCCTTGCGTGACTGCCGGTTCCGCGGTCGGTGCACTGAACCTGGACGCCCCCTTTTTCTTTATTGCAGGTGCAGACGCGAACAGATACTCGTCAAAATTTTATATAATCTTGCCATTTAGAAGTATTAAATAAAATTTATATATAAAATTATTTTATAAATAAATTATAATTCATGAGACGAATCTAATAAGTTTAATTAATTTATAATTTACTACAGTGATGCTACAGTAATCATCGATTAATCATAGATTAATATATCTTATTAGATTCGTCTTGCAATTTACATACGAGTTACTCCCTCCTTCCTAGAATATAAGCATTTCTAGCTATATACCAGATTTATAGCATTTTTTATGTATCTGGATAAGTACTTGTTTAAATATATTAGAGATACTATGAACCTGGACATCTAGAAATATAGCTAGAAATGATTATATTGTGGGACAGAGGGAGTATGTAATTACTTTTGTTATTAGTCTACTTATAATACTTCTAAATAGTAAGATTCTCTTTTACGTGACAACCAAAATTTTACACCTCAGCATCTAAACACCCCCTAGAGAAGTTCTTGATTTGATTTGCTTTTTTTA
Organism: Panicum miliaceum; assembly: GCA_032594955.1. Classification (NCBI taxonomy): domain Eukaryota; kingdom Viridiplantae; phylum Streptophyta; class Magnoliopsida; order Poales; family Poaceae; genus Panicum; species Panicum miliaceum. The sequence continues at coordinate 18,565,549 of CM064056.1, forward strand.
TTCCAGAGGTGTAAAGTCTTTTTTTAAGGAAAGGGGTGTAAAGTTTTGGTGTGTCACATCGCATATGCCGGCACAGATTTGAAGTATTAAACATAGATTAATAACAAAACTAATTAAAAAAAACTCGTCTGTAAACCGCGAGACGAATCTAATGAAGTATATTAATCTATGAATAGCGGATTGTTATTGTAGCTTTACTTTTGCAAATTATGGATTAAATAGGCTCATTAGATTCGTCTCACGAATTACAACCCATCGGTAAAAAAAAATTATAAACAAATTTTATTTAATACTTCTAAATGGTAAGATTCTCTTAATGTGATGGGGTGTAAAGTTTTAACGGTGGAACTAAACAACCCTTTATTAAACACCCCTTTTATTACGTCAAAGAAACATTGCTACTGTCGGGTCTAGGATCAACTGAAGGCTAGGCTAGGAGGAGAACATGCTGATCGCGACCGTCAGTGGCAAAGTCCAAGCTCGGATGGCACAAATTAGAAGAAGCGGCAAGTTCCCGTTCTTTCTAGACAGTTCCTTCCAGGCCAAACATATTCGACGAGGAAGCGCACGCTTTCTAGTTTTTTTGCATCAGTATACTACCGTGCTGCTCTTTATATGGGGGGGGGGGGGGGGGGGGGGGGGGGGGGAGATGTTTGTAAGCGCACCGAAGATGGACTTTGGATCCATACATTGGGCATCCAGCATTTGTCCAGCCAAGAACAAGCGCCAGATAAGAACCCGCTAGCCAGGAAGCTGTCACAGGTTAGTTGATCTCCAAGTTTTGAAACAGCAATGCAAACTGGCATCGTGCTTTACCACGACAGTTGTCTCAGAACCAGAATTATTCAGTCCTTAATGCCATGAGATTTCCATTGCCTGACAGAGATGAGTACCATACACAATGCCAGGTAAGATACATCATACACATACAGCATTGCTGGCAGCTGCTGCTGCTGCAACCATATACATCCAAGGGTACAAACTAGTGCAGCATGATTTTCCATCACAACACAGCAACGTTTCCGCACTGTAGGACCATATATACACCGTGATGTGAATGAGTTCAAGAAATGGTATGTTTGTACAGTATCGTGCTGAAGGAACGGCAACGGCAGGTTCAGTGTGCTGCTAGAGCGAATCCAGTGTTCCCCATCACATTCTTCACGTACTCTTGCCTCGCGGGGTGGCCCTCCTGAGGCCGGTTCAGCGCGGTCCAGACTGGTTCCCCGATGAAGAGCCTCATGAGCTGCGAATTTAAAGGCGTCAGAATGCTCAAACAGAATTCACTGAATATTTGGTCCTTAAAATACTAACTAGTTGATAAACAATTACTTCTACCACTGAAAATTTATTGGCGTCCAAGCATCTCAGGTTCTCAGCACTCAAATATTCTCAAAAAGTTAAATTGGCATGAAATCTTTTGCTACCACTACAAATGTCCTGTAGTTGTATGCATAACTGTGCCACAAAGTGGTCACCAGGAGATCAAATTAGCAGTTCCTTTTATGATTCTAAAATCAGGTTGATACCTTCACATAGTTGGCGCTGTCGAGGGTGAACCGATGATAAATTCCAGCAGGCAGGATGATCATGTCTCCTTCTTTTATCCAAATCCTAATCCACTTGTCATCCTTGTCACGGACATCAAAGTACCCACTGCCTTCCAAGCAGTAGCGGATCTCTTCGTCAGCGTGCATGTGCTCAGTGAAGAAGTTCTTCACCTTCTCCTCGTAGTTCTCCAGTTTGTCAGGGCATATCTCAATAAGGTCCTTCAGGAAGCAATACATATTCTGGTCAGGACATCATACACAAGAAATCGAAAACACAGGGTAGGAGATTCAGAAAGTTGCTGAAATTCATGGAAGATTAGCGCAGACCATGTAACTGTATCCTCTTTCTTTGCGGATTTTTGCAAGCTCTTCTTCACTTTCAGACTTCTTAGGATCCAACTTCCAATACAACACGCCAATATCTGCAAAAAAAAGATACTTAAGTCAGCGTAACGAAACAGGTACAGGACAAAGAGCTTTTGGTTGGCTGCGGCAGTCGAATTCAGTCCAATTAAGATGTTATCACTACATAATCAAGAAGTCAGGAGCCAAATGGTACTATTTGCGGTCACTTTGCGCATTTTTGGAATCTAATTCCTTAACAAACGTTCACCAATTCCAGTATGTTTTTTGGTGGTTGTAGCTCCAAAAGAAAATATTCATCCAATAAAGTAGACAAAAAAAAGTACTCTCGAAAAGCTTCCTTGAGATTTCTACACAGCAATTGCTTAACACATTCAGACAAATGACCCAATTGCAGAATAGCAATGAGATGTTGCTTAAGAACCACAATTTCAAGGAAACACTGTTACTGAATATCAAGTTAGCATTGGACCACACATCGCAATCAACTCCCGGGTTGAATTGAGAACACTTAAGTCCACTGGACTGAAATCTAAACCACATATTGAACCGGACTGAAATCTAAACCACATACTGAACCGGTTTGGTCAATGGCACTCCGTGTCCCTCTTCAAGCAGTTAAAATAACAGTGAAAAGCCTTACACATATCCTAATACCGAAAGGGGGATTTCTTGTCCCCCTCTGTCCACTAACAAATTGGAGCAACTTATAGCAATAGGAACATAGGGGGGTGCCAAGAACTCAACAGATGAACCAATCAAGGAGAGACACGAGCACCTTACCTTCAAGCTTGGAGAGGGGCAGGAACTCCTTGGGCCCTTGGAGGTCCTCGCCCTTCTCCCCCACAATCCACGCCTATTATTCCAAGAACCAAACAGCACAAAACGAATCAGATCAACAAACAACCGCATCAATCTCTGAACGAACGCATCGAAACTCTAGGGAAAACCCCCGCCCGTACCTGCGGAGCCATGCCGAGCGGAACTGGGAGCTAGCTCGCTTGGGTTTGGGGGCGCCGTCCTGTGCGTGCGCGTATAAATCAAGGACGGATGGCTACCAGTGGGTTCCAGAACCCAAGATTGTTACTTCCTGGATTTTGTCTTGTGCGGCTGTGTGAGTGTGTGATTGTGGTAGAGCTTGCAGATGAAACGAGAGCCACAGGGAATCACTGATCTGTCTGGACTCAAGTCTCAAGTGCCGGCGACAAGAGCTTGCTGTTGCGGGCGATTCAAGAACACCGGAGTAATGAAAACAGAAGAAATCAGACGATGGGCGATCCCCCCTCTTTTGTATCGAAGTGTAGTCAACTGTTGGCCATAAAATTGTTTCTACGAGGCCCATAGGCCGAAGGCCCATGTGGTTGCACTATTCCTCGTCTGCCAGTGGTCCAATTTATCGCTTTTTTATTCGGCCCATCACGGAAACATTTTTTGTTTTCTTTCAGTTTTCAACGGCGGTGTGATCCCAGCAGATTTGTGCTGGCCTCCTGGGGGCGCTCCTGGGCGTCCCAGCAGATTCCATCACCCGAAGCCAGCGGCCCACGGCCCATTCCTTTCTTCTTCCACTTTCGGCTCTCACCGCTCGCCGCCCAGCCCCTCCCCCACCCCACCGACACGAGCGGGCTAGGGTCCTACCTGAGCTTCGAGCTGGCCGCTGCTGGTGTGGAGCTCTGGTAGGATCCTAGCCCGCTCGTGCCGACCGCCTTCCACCACCGTAGTCGTCCACCCCCGCCGCCGCGCCTCGCCGCACCCGTGCCCGCCTCCTCCGCCGAGCTGGCCTGCCGCCGACGGCCCTCCCTCTATGATCGGAGATGAGCAGCCCGAACCCCGGCAACCCGAACGCCGAAGGCCGAATCCCTAACCCTGAACCGCTGTCGCCTCCCGCCGCGCCTCGCCGTCCCCGCGCCGTGCTCGAGGAAGAAGGTCTGTTGGGCCGCCGTGGGCCGCGTGCGGGTGGTGGCTCCGAGGTTTGTCGCATAAGCGACATATATAGCCACGGCGGGCCTGCTGGGGTTGGTGGGATTTAACTGATCAGCTAAATAAAGTTGTAAAATCGGTCCAGCACATCATTCCGGTGTCCCTCGCCACGCCAAGCCGCCTCATCACCACCAACGCTGCCACGTCCACGGCGACCAGGGCCAGGATGAGCACCGTGCAGATTCGCTGCAGCCGCTTCGTGATGCCGGACGGCGGGTGCGTGAACCGCCGCGCCAGGACAACGGGCACTGGGAAGAAGTGAAAGCCGTGCTGTGCCTATTCCCCATCTGGGCGCAAGCATCGTCTGCGCCGTTATTCTCTCGCAGTTGTCGACGTTCTTCACAAAGCAGGCCGCGACGCTTGGACCGTCAGGTCGGGTCGACGCTTCGAGTGCCGCCGCCGGTGCTGGAGGCGCCGGTCGCAAGACTAGTGCTAAGATCAAACATTGGCTCTTAGCCCCGCAAAACACCCATTTAGAGTTGGCAAAATAGGCGATCTCATCCTTGAACTTTCGCTCCTGAGTCAAGTTGGTCCCTCAACTTCTAAATCGGCCAATCTAGTCTTTCAACTTTTAATTTTAGACCAAATTCATCCTTATATTGATGTAGCACCCCATACTAGTACGAGACTAATGCGAAAAGTCTTTTAAGCTCTTAGCTCCTCCCCCTCCCCCTCTCCCTCCTCAACTTTCGCTAACACTAGAAATTATTTTGTTGGTGATTTAACATGATAAAAAGATATGAAATTATTTTTGCCATGCAAGCGGCAATGAGACTACGGGGAATTCTGGCGAGCAGCGGTGCCATCAGCTCGGATGACGTGCAGCAGTTGTGCATACAGAATGAACTTGTTTGATATTCCCAAACAAGCCTAGGGGAACTATAGCAATTGAAGCTGCACTAATTGAAGATGGCACACCGGTCTCCAGCCAGTAGTTAGGCCTTCTAGCTAGCGCCGGAAGTTGCTATGAGAACTGTAGCAATTGAAGTTGCGCTCTAATGGAACATCTTTCCCAACAATTTTGTTAAATCACCAACAAAATAATTTCCAATGTCGGCAGAAGTTAAGGAGGGGGAGGAGGAGTCAAGGGTAAAAAAGACTTTTTACATTAGTCTCATACCAGTATGAAGTGCTACATCAACAAAAGGATAAGTTTGACCTAAAAATGAAAGTTGAAAGACTAGATTGACTGATTTGAGAGTTGAGGGATAAACTTGACCCAGTAGCGGACGAGATCGCCTATTTTGCCTTTAGAGTTGTAGCTGCAGCTCGCGTGCTTCAGTTTTCTCAGCTCTCCTCCAAATCTGAGGTGGTTAATCATGAGCTTATGACCACCGACAGCTTCGATAATCTGAGTCGAAGCCCGAAGCTGCCTTTCTGCCAAGGATTCCATGGCGACAACTTTGGTTAGGTGAAGCTCACTGTTTTAGTTTTAGCAATGGAGGATGATTGCTCTTTTGTGCTTCTTCCAGCACAGTTTTGGCAATAAGGTAACTCTTGTTTTCTTGGCTGAATCAATCCTATTAATCAGGATGTGCCCTATCAGTTCATACAACTTTCAAGGTTCGTCACCAGCGGTCTGCACATGTAAATGGAAACAGCTGGTTGAGCTACTTGTTGACAAACTCAACGACGGACAGCACCACGGGCGCCTGCTCCGGGCACGCCCTGATGCCGTCCAGCGTGGCGCCGTCCCCTCGCACCCACATTTTCAGGCACTGCCCACGAACCGCCGCATGGGCGCCCTAGCCCCGCCGCTCCTGCAGACCTCCCCGGTGCCCGGCGCGTCGTCGTCCATCATGTCCGTGCGCCCGTAGTCCCTGGCCACTAGGTGGCAGCACGAGGCCGCCGGCGCGGTCCAGCTCGCTGTAGAACGCGGCGTGGCTGACGCCCCGGGGCGCGCACGGCGGGAGCTGCGGGCCGAGAGGTAGCTCGCCGAGCCCGTGCTGACGACCATGGTCGGCGCCGAGATGTGAAGGGAATGGTTCCTGCCCATGAGGATCGGCGGTGGTGTCTGCCTGCCCACGCCCAGGCCATCCACGGGGTTGACGGCGACCAGCGCGGCGAGGGGGAGGGCGAGCTTGGCTGTGCCCGAAGACGGACACCTTGGTTAGGTCCGCGCGGACGCCGGGCGGCAGCGCGGAGGCGACGCCGTCAGGGAGCCAGTTGATGACAGCCGCCACCATGTTGATCTCCTCGGTGTTGAGAATATAGGCAAACGCAATGAACGCAGAAACTAGCATGCATAGATCTAGCATACTAGATATCACACACAACATAACCACTCAGAGTACATGCTTAATGAACAGATCAGATCACAAAACATGTACTGAGTCTTGGCTGGAGGGTTGGCGACGACGAACCGCCGTTGCTGTAGACGACGAAGGCGGTTGGCCCGAGAGGCGACGGAGTTGGGTGGAAGACGTGGAGCAGTCGCGCAGAGCGCTTCCCAAAAACCTTATTCACCCTCTCCTGGTACAGGATCCCAAAAGCGAAGGGTTCTAGAGACCTGCTCTCCCGTTCCACGGTGCACGCTAGCGCTCGGGATGGAGAAGGCTACGGTGGGACCGGATTTCGACCAAAAATAAAAAACTGTAAAAGGAAGCCGCACCCCCGCAAGGTGAGGGACCGGATTTCGACAAACCATTCACGCGTACGTCGTGCACCCGCGCCCTTCGCCCTTCGCCCGAGCCCGGCCCGGCGAGGCGAGGCGTGGCGTGCGCGCGTGGTGTTTCTTTTCTCTCCCCCATCACATAGCTTGGAGGGGTGGAGACAACCTCCATATTTATGTTGGCCATCCCACTCCTCCACTAGCAAGGTGAGACTAAACTTGCACAACTTTCTCTTGCACACGTGGGCCTTTGAGATTTATTGGAATTTTTGAATTTTTAAATAGGCCAAGCCCACTAAAATTCCAGCAAGCCCCCACCAGATCTTAAATGCCCGTTTAGAGTTTTGCCTGTTTCTTACTACTGTTTGATATACAAGCGTTTCAGTATAGACCGTTAAGTTGAACTTCCGCCTAGAGCTTCAAGCTATGCTCACTCACAACTTGACAATGAACTATGCCTTGAATTTCTAGTTTTCTGTGAATAAGTTTCACTCAAAATCATAACCAGTACGTGGCTGCCAGTAGTCTACCCCGTGGGTGGAGCATATACGTCGTACTCCCTGGTCTCTTCATGAGCTTGCTAGAGATCACCCAAGTCTCATAGACCGCAATGTTTAATAGTCGGGCTCATATAGGTGTGTTCTTTCAAGAATACTCTGTAGGACAGCATGTTTGCTTATCAAAGCCAATAGAAACACATTAAGGCGTTTAGCCAACCTGCCTTACAACATTTGAGAGTATTGCATCTTCACTTAGAAAGGGTTAAAAATTTACTCTCCTCAGTCAACCAACAACTTGTTCTTCCCAGGTCCTAATTCACGGGATCTCCGATCACATAGGTTGGATTACTACTATGGCAACTTATATGGGTCTCATACCCATCTCTCTCGATGCATTTTCAATCACATTCTGTGAAAGCCCTTTTCTAAAGGGATTTGCCAAGTTTTTCTCAGTTGAAATATAAGTCACACTTATCACTCCGGAGTTTCTCAACTTCCTGTCAGACTTCAGTCGTCTCTTGACATGTCTTGATGATTTCGCATTATCCTTTGCGCTATTGACTTTAACTATCACAGTTGGATTGTCACAGTTCATAAGGATAGTCGGCACTGGTTTTCTGACCACCGGCAAGTCCATCAAGAGCTCACGCAGCCACTTTGCCTCAACAGTGGCTGTATCTAGAGTAGTAAGTTCTGCTTTCATGGTTGACCTTATCAAAAAGGTCTATTTGCAAAACCTCCATGATATCGCACCACCTCCAAGGGTAAACACGGACCCACTCGTGGTATATAACTCATCTGCATCAGAAATCCAGTTCGAATCACTATATCCCTCTAGCACAGCGGGGTGCCTAGAATAGTGAATCACATAGCTCGTAGTACCCATTAGATAGTGTATAACCCGATCAAGTGCATGCCAATAATCTGAACCCGGGTTTGACATGAACCTGCTCAATTTGCTCACAGCAAAAGATATGTCCGGCCTCGTTGCAGTAGCTAAGTGCATGAGTGAAACAATAATCTGAGAGTACCTCAATTGATCCTTAGCAATTTTCTTGTTCTTGCGAAGTATCACACTGGGATCATAAGATGTTGGAGATGGCTTGCTATCCATGTAGCCGAATCTGCTCAAGATCTTCTCCATATAATGAGATTGTGAAAGATTATTCCCATTCTCACCCTTAATAAGCTTGATGTTGAGGATTACATCAGCTTCTCTCAGATCTTTCATATCAAAGCTCTTTGACAAGAAGGACCTGACATCATTGATCACATCAATATTAGTGCCAAAAATCAGTATGTCATCCCCATACAGGCATAATATAACTCCATGACCCCACCATGGCGATAGTACACACATCTATCAGCCTCGTTAATGACAAAGCCTGCAGAAGTCAAGGTCCCTGTCGAACTTCTCATGCCATTGCTTAGGTGCTTGTTTCAAACCATACAGGGATTTTAACAACTTACACACCTTGCTTTCTTGACCCTTAGCTACAAACCCATCTGGCTGATCCATGTTAATTTCCTCATCCAATTCTCCATTTAGGAAAGCTGTCTTTACGTCCATCTGATGAACGATAAGAACATATGAGGCAGCCAAGGAAAGTAGTGCTCGAATAGTGATCAGTCTAGCAACAGGTGAGTAAGTGTCAAACAAGTCTTCTCCTTCATTTTTTGTGTAACCTTTCGCACAAGCTGAGCCTTGTACTTCTCAATAGTACCATCAGGTCTAAGCTTCTTCTTGAACACCCATTTACATCCAACTGGTTTGCAACCATAAGGTCGTTCAGTCAATTTCCAAGTCCCATTGGATAGAATCGAGTCCATCTCATTATGAACAGCTTCATTCCAATCATCTGCATCAAGAGATGCGTATGCCTCTGCAATAGACGTGGGAGTATCATCCATAAGGTACACAGTGAAATCATCACCAAAGTATTTTGCAACCCTCTGTCTCTTACTCCTCCTAGGAGCTTCACTGTCATCCTTAAGAATTTCCTCATTCTCAATAGGCTGTTCAGAAGTGAAAGCATCTAGGCCCCTAATTTGAGTTTTGGTAATTAGTGACAACGTTTATGGACTAACAATTTCTTGGAGAAGAAATGAGTATAGGTTGGTTCATGAGAAGATGCGCATTTGGTTGTATTATGAAAAATTGGAGACGATGTTGAAGGGATATGCTCCAGGCAAAGGTATACAATAGGGATTTTCTATTTTTGCCGGTCATAAGGTGATTAGTGGATGAGAAATGACCGGATTAATAGGATTGAAAGCGGTACTATCAAGAGGGGTCATTGCACTTTTTCTTGACGATTCTATAGTGCCATTTTGCTCAAACATTTGCATTGCATGCATAAGGGCTAACTTGTTTGAGAGATGGTGTCTTGTGCTATCATGCTGCCGCGGACAGTCCGGCCTAGTTGCGCGGACAGTCCGCGTTTACTCTGAAAAGATGGACAAAAACTTGTTGTTTCTGGTGGTGCGCTGAAAGTCCATGGCGGACGGTCCGACCATGGTGGGCGGATGGTCCGCCAGCTAACATATGTTTTTTCTTGAAAGTTTGGTGTTTCTGGTGGCGCTGGAAGTTGAAGGGCGGATGGTCCGGCCCTGGTTGGCGGATGGTCCGTTGACTATCTTTAAAAGCATCAAAAACTTGGGTGGTTCTGTGTTGTCGGAGTTTTTGAACTGCGGACGGTCCGCTAGTTATGGGTGGACGGTCCACCAGGGCTTATAACGGTTACTTCTGTCACGCAATCATTGCAGTTTTAGCCGTTGGTTTGGAATGGCGGACAGTCCGGTTTCTGTGAGGCGGACGGTCCGCGAAAGCTCTATTTTCACGGGTTTTGAGTGTAACGGCTAGATTTCAAGGGGTGGCTATATATACCTCATGCCCGGCCGCAGGTGAGTTCTCTTCACACTTTAGAAAGCATTCATGACATCTTTGAGCCAGCTCCCTCTTCTCTCTCACTCACTTTGCTTAGAGGTTGCATTCTTGAGAGTGTGAGAGCATCCTAGTGCATTGCATCAAGTGTTTGAGCTTTGTGGCACTAGGGAGTCTTCGAGCAAGCGTCATCGACTTGTTACTTTAGGAGGTTGCCACCTCCTAGATGGCTTGGAGAAGGTGAATCCGTTGAGCCCTTCAAGAAGGTTGGGAAGGAGCCCCGGATTGATTGTAAGAGGTTCTTGTGCTCGCCTCGCCGGAGTGGTGAAGAGAAACTCTAGTGGAATCGAGGTTTGGAGTGACTCATTGTTACAAGCCGGCTCAAGATCAAGAGTGGGTCTTGATAGAGGAGCGGTTGAAATCTTTGAGTCCACCTCAACGTGGATTAGGGGTGACCGACAAGTCATCAACACCACGGGAAAAATTCTTGTCTCGTGCTTGGTTATTTCTTTGCTTATTTATTTCTTGCAATTTACTTTGAGCAACTTACTTTATTAGAGCTTGAATTGCATCATGTCACCCTAGGCTGCAAACCCCACTAGTGCTAGGTCTTAGAAGAAATAAGGCTCTCTTCTTGTTCTAATTAAATTTGTCTAGTGTTTGTGTTTTTAGTTGAAACCGCCTATTCACCCCCCTCTAGTCGGTATCCTTGATCCTATAAGAAGACTCAACAGGTGCAATACATTCAGGAGTTATCTCAGTAGAAAATCTAGAAATTCTATTCATATCTTTTATAGGAAATATATTCTAAAAAAATGTTGCATCACGAGATTCCATAATAGTATCAACATGCATATCAGCTACCTCAGATTTAACTACTAAAAATCTATAAGCAATGCTCCGTTGTGCATATCCTAGAAAATGCAATCAACTGTCTTAGGTCCCAACTTGCGTTTCTTTAGATTGGACATATTAACCTTTGCCAAGCATCCCCAAGTGCGTATATAAGAAAGCGATGGTTTTCTTCCAATCCACACCTCATATGGTGTTTGATCTTTATTCTTGTTTGAAACTCTATTCAGGACATGGCAAGAAGTCAACAGGACCTCCCCCCACCATGCTTTAGATAAACCAGAAGTGTCCAACATGGCATTAACCAAGTCAGTCAGGGTGCGGTTTTTCCTCTCAGCAACCCCGTTTGATTCGGGTGAATAGGGAGGCGTTGTTTCATGAACAACACCATGTTCCTCACAGAATTCATCAGAAATTTTGGAGAAATATTCGCCACCACGATCAGACCTTAAACGTTTGATCTTTCTCTCTAGTTGATTCTCAACTTCGGCTTTATAGATTTTAAAGTAGTCTAACGCTTCATCCTTAGTTTGCAACAAATAAATATAGCAAAATCTAGTCGCATCATCAATGAATGCTATTAAGTATTTGTTTCCTCCTTTTATCAACACACCATTCATCTTGCAGATATCTGAATGTATGAGTTCTAGAGGTGCCAAATTCCTCTCCTCAGCCGACTTGTGAGGTTTTCGAGGTTGCTTCGATTGTACACAACTATGGCACTTAGAACCTTTGGCAATGGTGAAACATGGAATTAAACATATGCTGGAAAGCCGAGACATTAAATCAAAATTAACATGACATAAATGAGAATGCCAAACACTCGCATCATCATTAAAGCTACCGCAAATATGGTTCACCGACTTATCACAAAAAATTGAAAGGGAAAAGCGGAACAAGCCTCCGCTATCATAGCCTTTACCAATGAATTGTCCATGCTTAGACACTACTATTTTATTGGACTCTAACACTAGCTTAAAACCATCCCTGCACAGAAGGGAGCCGCTCATGAGATTCTTGTTGATAGAAGGGACATGATGCACGTTCTTCAGCTGCACAATCTTTCCCGAAGTAAACTTCAGATCTACCAGGCCAACACCATGAATAGAAGCATGTGACCCATTCCCCATCAGGATGGAAGAACCCCGAGCGACCTGGTAAGAAGAATACATTGAGATGTCAGCACACACATGAACATTAGCACCTGTATCAAGCCACAAACTAGTAGATTGAAATACTAAAAAATAGTAGGTAAATTACCATACCCGTCTCCAGTGTTGCTTGCGGTCACCGTGTTGACAGTCTTGTCTTTGCTAGCCTTCTCCTTGCGATCTGCACGGTTTGGACAGTCCCTTGCGAAGTGTCCCCCATCACCGCACGTGAAGCAAGTGCCTTTGGCATTTTTAGTCTTCTTCTTATCGAAGGTAGTAGTCTTGTTAGGCTTGGTGACAGCCTTCCCTTTATTCTTGCCTTTGTTCTTCTGCACCATGTTGGTGCTGGAGTGAGCCTCATGTCCTTTCTTAGAAGCGTCCTTTGCCCGAGCCTTCTCCTCAACATCAGGAGATGCCATCAGGTTTTCAACTGATATTTCCTGTCTCTTGTGTTTCAGAGTAGTGGCGAAGTTCCTCCATGAAGAGGGTAACTTTGCAATCATGCACCTAGCCACAAACTTGTCAGATAAAGGGCAGGCGAGCTTCCCTAGGAGCCCGGCGTAGAAGGTATCAGTTGCGCGCGTACCTCAAACCGTGGCGCCGACACCACCAAGGCCACGAGCGAAGGAGGCCCTGGCGCGGGAGATGCCAGCACCGCGGGTACATCAGGACCCGACGCAGATGCGGTGGAGAAAGAGGATCTTTTGGTGACGCCATATGGCTGGCAGCACACCATCGCGACGGATCTGATTGATGATCCATATCTGACCAGGGAGAAGAGAAAACATCTCCAAGGTGTCTTCAAGGACTTGTACGAGTTCACCATTGTAAGTATTCGTCTTCCTTGAGTAGTTTTCTGCATCCCCTGTTTCACTTGAGTAGTGATTGTTGCTATACTCTGGTTTGTAGAACCTGATGGACCGATCCCAGGAGAAGTCCGAGAAACTTAAGTTCATTGAGGACGGCCATCGTAAATTGGTGGAAAAGGATGAGCGCATTCGTGAAGAAATCCGGAAGAGGATCAACCTCCGCAATGAACTCGATCAGTTAAAGAAAGAGCGCACTCAAGAAACTTGGCTCCTTAAAAATGAAATCCAGAATCTTGAGAAGGAAAAAGCTGAGCTTGTTGAAAAGAACAAGAAGATTTCCAAAGCGCACAAAGGTAACTTGTCGCCTTGTATTGTTGTCTTTGATTCGTTGTTTGTTCGAGTACCTGAAACTTCTCGAATACTTCTTATTTTTCCCTTGCGCGCAGAACTGAAATCCACTTTCCAAAAGAAAGAAAATATGATTATAGATCTGAAGAACCTTGTTTTCCGTGGCGCAGATGACGTTGAGCGCCTTGAAAAGTTCCTCCAGGATACAAGCGTCCAATTCCGCAATGCCATGCAGCAGATCAAGAATATGCTTGAGGAAAAGGATGTTATCCAAAAAGAACTCGAAGAATTCAAGACTGCTGCACAGGCAGTCATGGAGATGGTGGAGTTTCCGACAGAAGGTGATGCTGGCGAGTTGTCGTTGTTAGAGAAGCTTCGTGCGACTCCTCAGAGGGTTTCCACCTACATTTCGGAGGCCACGAGGACCTACATAGCTCAGGTGTTCGCGTTGGTGAAGTCGTACTGGCCCAAGGCGAAGCTTGAACCACTCGCTGAAGGAATGGCGGCCGACTGCTCCGTTGAGCAATTCACGAAGTTCCGTGAAGAAGTCGAGCCCCTTGCTGACAAGATAGCTGAGAGCCTGGAGCAAGATGGTTAGTAGCAAAGACAATGTGTCATGATGAACACTTATGCCACTTCTTGATATGTATGTAAATTTACCTAGTTGATCTTTCTTCAGCGTATATCTTTGTGTGTTGTTTGCTGGTACGATCGTAGGACTTAGAGTAGTTGGAGACGTTTGGGTTAAGCTACTCCAAGAGCATCGGCTTGGATGTAGTCAGTAACTTGACGTTCCGTAAAAGTGCTCGTAGAGCAAAAGGACTTAGCCTGAATTTACCCAATCATGCGGTACGCTAGGTTAGCCTGTCAGTTTGATAGCCTGAACGGTTAAGTCGTTAACATCCCGCTTGTAGCAGGGAAATAACGTGGCCGTGTGATGGGCTTGGTGACCCCTTCGGTGGGTGGCTTAACACTCTCTTTCGAGTAGTCGTAGCAGCGACCGGAACTGTGAGAGTACGTCGAGTGCTCTGCCTTATAGTTTGTACTAGACATAAGTACTTGTGGCGGGGCCCCCGAACATAAGCAAGCTAAGTACAAGTACTCGTGGCGGAGCCCCCAAGTATAAGTAGTCGAGAAAACATATAAACTCGTGGCGGAGCCCCCGAGTTTAATGTAGGCAAAAAAATGTAAGAACTCGTGGCAGAGCCCCCGAGTTAAAACATGCAGAAAGTAGTCAAATTATGGTGAAATCAACTCTTTATTTAAAAAATGCTGACATGCAGCTGGCGAATTGCTTTTACAGCTTCTACTAGGTGTAGAATTTCTGGAGATTCTTTATGTTCCAATAGTTGGGAACTTCCTGGCCATCAGGGTGCTGCAGGCGATATGACCCTGGTCTTTTGACTTCCGACATGATGAAAGGACCTTCTTACCGCGAGTTAAACTTGTGTAGCCCAGTTTCATCCTGAATACGACGAAGGACCAAGTCACCGATATTGAACGACCGCTCTCGCACATTACGATCGTGATAGCGCCAGATGCCTTGCAGATAACGGGCTGACTGAATGAGGGCACTGCATCTGGCTTCATCAACAGTATCCAGCTCCAGTTGTCGGGCTTCGTCCGCCTCCCCTTCGTCATACATCTCGACTCTGGGAGAGAGCCACATACGATCTGTTGAGGGTATAGCTTCGGACCCGTAGACAAGGAAAAAGGGGTATGTCCTGTGGCTTTCGATGGTTGAGTTCGAAGCCCCTATGTGGCAGAACCACCTGAATTAATCCGGCTCAAGTGTATTAACCATCACCATTAAGGCATCCTCGGTTAACCTTACACTTCAAACGGAGTAATCCACTGGTCTGTCGGGTATAACCTCCCGATACAACCACGGTGAACGGATCGAGCGCCGTACATACAAATGCTCATGCGACGATGAGCCCAGAGAATACCACATTCCAGCAAATATTACATCCTTAGCATAAGTAAATATTACAGACCTAATTCTGAGTAGGTATCTGCCATCATATGGTAGGCCTGAGCAAGATCAGTGAGCTGCTCGTGTGCCTGACTCTAGAGAGTCAGAAGTCGGTAGAGTGTACTCATGCACCGCACGGAGGTATGGATAGTCTCCTGGGCATGGAAGTCTACCAAATACTGTGCGTGCTGCACCCTGTTGAGCCAAAAGGGGTCGTTGTCCTGGGCAGCAGGAAACAATCCAATGGGAGTGAGTGTGACAACCTCGGGACGCTGCGCACAAAATGTGGTGAGCGCCCTCATGGCTGCAAGCTCCCAAGTATCGGCCAAACGGCGACCAACAGCCTCAAGCTCCAAGGCGGGCCACTCCGGGTGTAGCGGGTGCGAAAAGATGGTCACATTGACACGGCACTGGGTAACTCCATTTTCTGCAAACTCCAGTCCGGCGTAACGTGGGGGAATTAGATAGCCCGCGGTACGCAGAACATCCCACAAAATAGAGGGAAAGCCCTCCCAGTGGAGACACTGCGAGTGCACGCGTCCATCCTCATTCACCATCATCTCAACAGGCGCGGCCATCGGAACAAAAGATCAAATGGAGTGAGATGGCGAAAAACTGTGAACAGCACAAGGACAGATTCTGTATAGTGTGCAGAAATAATCATAACTCCCACAGTTCTCATCCAAAAATTCTCAAATTTCACCAGGTCACTCCTAAGGTATTTGTGAACAACTTTTCTAGTCAACTCCAGAGCAAATGGGGTCTCTAAGATGGTCTTTCTTTTCAGGTTTTACCTTACTGTCTACCCAGAATTTTCAGTGAACAGAGGGCTAGAGTTTCGTACACCAGGGAAAACCTACCCAGCCAAAATTTACCAAATTTTAACAGCAGCCTTCTGGGTAAATTTGGAACAAGTTTCGTGTTGTGCTCTTTTGCAGAAAACCGCAGGAAGGGGGCCTAAAAATTTAAGAGGCAGAAGTGCTTATTCCGGACAGAATTCTGACATTTCAAGGTTTCTGTTATTTCTTATTATCCATAAGTTCAGAATTTTTCATTTTTGAACAGGAGATAGAACACAAAATTTGGAACAATTCTTTCAACATGAACTTCTCCAGAAAAGGTCATTTTCTTGGGTCAATAAATCGCTCTTTTCGGTCGTGGCAGATTTGGGACAGTTTCTCTAGATAATCCTTATGCAACCATGCTTAGATACGCAAGAACCTTTCCACTCTCACACAACGCATTTTTGATTTCAGATACACATGTTCATGATGTATGCACGTCCTATTCGTCCTCACAAAATAAAATAATCGCCAAATAGTTTTGGTCTTACGAAGATAGTTTCGGTGGCATACACAATACGGCTCTCGCTATAATAGCTAGTCGAGTCTTTCTACTCGTCCCTTAACTTATCGTAATCGCGGTTAGTGTACCTGCAGAAGATCGACAAGCATATATATATCATGAACCTTTCATGCCAGCACTCATGAAAGCGTCCGTAATCATTACCGTTTACTTATAGAAACGATATCTGTACAATTTCCGCCGTACAGACGACGTTAACATACGCTATTGGGATAGCGTATTCACGGGGGTACCGTCATGAGACGGGGGTATGAACAGCGATCGCCATACCCTGCGCCGAACCTTCTACTCCCAATATGTTCAACTAACAGTTGGCATATTGGCAGCACCTCAAGTAAGCCACTGCTTGAGGGCAGCGTTCGGTTCGCATCACCGACAGGAAGGCCAAGCTCTCTCAGTTGGTTGAGGATCCTTACCTTCTTACCTTAGCGACGAGTGCGTCGTTACAGAATTTAGGGTCGGTTGTGCATGAAAGTAAGTTTTGACAGAAAGTAATGTGCTGGAAGTCAGTTGATAATACATATAGAAGTTAGATAGCCACCTAGTAAACTTTCCCATAATCCCTTAGGGCTTTACGAACTAGGCGCCATCCTTAACGTACCAACGCATTTCGCAACACAACCTTCTAGTCAAGTTTTAGTAAAATGAGTTTTTAAGGCTTGTAGCATTCTCTGGCGTATGTATTTCGGCTCTGGTGTCCGCTGTTGCCAGCTGTGGCACCAGCTACGGCTCTGATACCAGCTGTGGCAGAACCACCTGAATTAATCCGGCTCAAGTGTATTAACCATCACCATTAAGGCATCCTCGGTTAACCTTACACTTCAAACGGAGTAATCCACTGGTCTGTCGGGTATAACCTCCCGATACAACCACGGTGAACGGATCGAGCGCCGTACATACAAATGCTCATGCGACGATGAGCCCAGAGAATACCACATTCCAGCAAATATTACATCCTTAGCATAAGTAAATATTACAGACCTAATTCTGAGTTTAGAAAACAAGTACTTCAATTAACATAAATAAGTTCTTCAGAGTTAAATTGCCGCGGAAATAAACAACGGAAACTACTCGACGATACAGGATGTCTCGATGAAGCCCGTACGAGACATCACTCGGCCTTATCTCCGTTGGACGGGGGCGCATCCCATTCCACCGACCAACCAGGGGGAAGAGTGCAGGGCCAAGTCAAGCTAGCAATCATGTCTTCAAAGGGTTCACCTGAAAACGAGTCACAAGCAAGACTGAGTATACTAATACTCAGCAAGACTTACCCGTGTAGTGGAAACTACTCCACCGACTCTAGACATGCCAGGCTTTTTGGCTCAGGGGTTTGTTTTGCCGAAAAGCATCTACAAGTGGGTCCTTACTTTCAACTTTTAGCTCAAGATTCTAGTTTCGTTAGCCAGTCTAGGTAAGCAGCTATCTAATGCATACATGGTGAAGCATTAAGTTTTCCATCCAACCAGTTCATTCATCATCATTGTTCCTCTTCTTACTCTGTGGGTAAAAATGGTTAAGCAGTCTCAATAGCCGTGAGAAACGGACGATTCGAATCGAATTTCTTAACCTTGCAAGGGAAACCCAAACACACGTCACGTGGTTACTCCCTAGAGTCACACGTGCAACTTTTCCCCTTTCTTTCCGGGTCGTGGATCGGGGCTACCCTCCGAGAGTACAAGAGCCCCACGCCACGGTTCGGCGCCGGGTCGTGACCACTCTCTGCACTCGCCATATGCACATGGGACCGAAGTTCAAAGGGTAGGATGCCGTCCCCTTGCCGGGCCAATCAGGTACTTAAGCTTACCGATTCCCATAATCTCGGCATGTGTTTAGTACGTTCAAGACTTAACCATCACTACCACACCCTGCGGCCTTAGCATTTTTCACTAGACAGACGGGCCTCAATCGTAACCATCGTTACATAACCCGTCCGTGTCCTTATGATTGCAGTGTGTAGTAGTCATTCAACTCCTATTTTCTCGCGAGTGACAGGAAATCACTCGACTTTTACCGGAGTCCTATTAGCACAGCATTCTATCGAATCTTACATCTAGTTTTCAAGCAAGGATTCCTGACATCATGCAACTAAGTTTTCATCCAACTCCTATAAACTTAATGCACAAGCAAAGAGTAATGAGTTGCATAATTTCGGAAAGAATGGGTTATGCTCCGGGGCTTGCCTTCGCAGTTCGCTTGGGGATCTTCCGAACTTGGGCTCGGGTCTTCAAGAGCTTCAGTTAGATTTGCTTGAGCTTCACGCTGCTCACTCTCGGGCGCGGGCACCAGCTCGTAGGTTCCGTCAGCGAGAGTCGTCGATTCTACATGAGTGCACAAGTTTAAGTCGTGGAAATAGCACTTGATTACGATTTGAGAGTAATTACTACAAGGGATAGTTTCTGGTCATGAAATTTTGGATTTAGGCACATCAAGGAAAGGTGTGCTTACTGTAAAATTTTCAGCCAATTTTATGTAACAAATTAATTCTGAAATTTTTTGTAGGATTTTTGTAGGGCTCTCACTTGAGCAAGCAGAAGCTACTGTAATTTTTGTAGGATTTATCAAGCAGTATTTAGATCATAGAAAATATGACATTCTACACCTAGGCTTTTTAAAGATTCATTTTTACAGGACCCTACACAGGGTTTTTGTCCATGAAACTTTTTACACGGCAACCTCTACCACAGTGTAACTCCCAGTAATAATTTGGGGATTTTCCAAGCTAAGACACTATTTTCTTGATTTAATGTATTTTATTAGCACATAAATCAAATAAATAGGTTACTGTGCGATAAAAAGTCTCCTAATTTTTCTCTGGCTTCTAGTTACCAATAGATTAGCATAGGAAAAATTTCAATGGGTGACTCACCACCTAACTGCAGGGATAAAACATTCTTCTTACACATGATATAAAACTAAGTTTAACAAACAGTAAATCTAGAGATGGAATTTGGGCCTCATCTTTTTACACAGTCCTAATCATCCAGCAACTAATTCACTGCCCAAAATTCAGGGTCAGCATTGTTCTAGAACAGTGGGTATAAAATTTGTCCATTAAAGCTTCTATTTAATGTAGAGCAAAATATTTTGAGATTCTGAGAACATTTGTGTAACAAAAGTGGTAGAGTTTGTTCTGAGGATTCTAGAACAGTTGAGTTTGCATTTTTCTGAATTTTCTACGATTTTATACGAATTTTACAAGTTCACTGAATTTGAATCTAGGTTTGAAATTTTCTTTTACAACTAGGTCCTTGAATCTTACGCTCAGACCCTTCTAAAGATTTAAATCCTTGCAATTGGGTCCTCGGCGGCTCGGGTGCGGCGGCCGGCCGAAATTCCGGCGAGGGGGCTCGCCGGCGGCGAGGGGCGGGGGTCGGGGAAGGTTCAGGGGTGCGAGGGCTACCTTGTGGGGGTGTTGTTCAGGTGGGGGACGGCCGGGAAGGGCTCGCCGGCGTTGGAGCAGAGGCGGCGGCGGCGCGGCTCGCGTCGACGGCGGTGCTCCGGCGGGCTTGGGGCGGCGTGGTCCGGTCGGTGAGCTTCAGTGGCGCATGGGGAAGCTACTCCGGGGCTCGGCTTGGACGGAGGGGGTCGGAGTTGTGCTGCCCACGGCGAGCAGGGGCGGCGGCGGCGACGGCAGCGCGGGCGGCGGCGCTCCGGTGGCTCTGGGTGGCGTTGGGTGGGTCGGCGAGCTGCGGTGAGGTGATGTAGTGGTGGCTGGGTGCTCAGTTTGGGCAGTGGGCGGCGGCAGTGGGCTGTCCACGGACGGGTGTTGCTCGGCGGCGGCGATGGCGCGGCGAGGTGTTCTGGTGGCCGGGGGCTCGCGCGGGCGGTCGGGGCGGGGCTTTTATAGGGTCAGGAGGGGGCGTGGAGATGCCTGGGCGACGCGCGGGGCGGGGCACGGCAGCGGCGTGCACTGGGCGCGGCGGGCGGCGGCAGAACGCCGGCGCGGCGTGCGGCGAGCGGGCGCGGCGACTGGGCGGCCGAGATACTGGCGTGGGCGCGAGGAGATAGTGCCGGGCGCGGAGTGGGGAAGCAGCAGCGGCAGCGGCTCGGGCGGAGGGCGGGCGCGACGACTGGTGGGGCGCGGGGGCCGGGGCGGCACGGCGGAGCGCGGAGACTGGCCGGGCGGGCGGCGGCCTGGGCGCGGCAGCGCACGCGCGGGCGGGGACTGGCCGCGCGGCGTCGGGGCGGGGCAAAGCCGGCCGTGGCGGGGTGGTGCGGCGGCCACTGGCCTGGCGCTCCGCGCCGGTCAGGCGACGCCGGCCACCTGGCGCGCGGCGGGCGGGCGAGCGCGCGCGGCGCGGCAGAGCAGAGGGGGAGGCGCCAGGGACCGAAATGCAAAAATTCGAAAAAGTTCAGGGGGCTGGGTGCAAACAGGGCGTTTTCTCCTCTTTCTGATTTGAATTTCAAAAACTTTTGAACACGAAAGTTGCTCAAAATAAAAAGTTCTACAACTTTGGTTTCAGGCAAAATTTCATTTGGCTTATGGTTTTAAAGTTAATTTAAAAGTTTCAAATGTGCCCAAATGTGCCCAAATTAAATTTGTATTCCAACTGAACCCGTTTTAAGTCTTTCCACCCTCTCGTTAGTTGGTTTAACACAGAGTTAGGCTAATGACATTGATTTTGGGATTTTTAAATTACCAGGGTTGTCACACCCTAGACACATGAGACAACTTATATATCCACTTGCAAGCCATTTTGCTGTTCTCATCGTAGAGTCTCTTCTTTAGGCCATCTAGAATCAAGCCGTTAGCCCGCTCGACTTGTCCATTGGCCCTTGGGTATGCGACTGACACGTACTTCACTTCGATCGTGTTGTTTTCGCAGAATTCCCAGAACTGGTTTGCCATGAAGTTTGAGCCCAGATCTGTGATGATGGTGTTGGGGTAGCCAAAATAGTACATAATATCCAAGATGAAGTCGACTGCTCTGTCTGGAGTGAGCTTTGTAATCGGCTTGTACTCGATCCACTTGGTAAACTTGTCGATGGCCACCAATACATGTGTAAAGTTTCCTGGAGCGGTAGTTAGAGGTCCAATCATGTCGGGGCTCTAGCATGCGAAGGGCCATGAGGGCAGTATGGTGATGAGGTTGTGCACCGGAACGTGAGACTGTTTGCCAAAAAATTGGCACTTCTGGCACTTTTGTATGAGATCCTCGGCGTCGGAAACTGCTGTTGGCCACCTATAGCCTGCCCTGTAGGCCTTCCCGACCAATGTCTTGTACGCTGCATGGTTTCCCCATGTACCCTCGTGTATCTCGAGTAGTATTTTGCGGCCCCATGCCTTGGGAACACACTTCATGAGTACTCCTATGCTTGCTCCACGCTTGTAGAGCTTATCTCCAATGATGACAAGCCCCTTGCTGCACCTCATGATGCGTATTGCTTCTGGGCTTTTCTTTGTCACCCCAGGGGGTAGCTTCTTTTCCTTGATGAAATCGACGAAAGTCCCCTGCCAATCGACCTCCGACATCATGTCCTCCCGGCTGGTGTCCGAGGATCCCAAACCAGTGGTTGCTTGATTCGTGGTGTTGATCAACGGTTCTTTCAGTTCTTGGACAAATACTCCTGCTGGGACTTGTGCTCGAGTGGATCCAAGATTGGAGAGTACATCGGCTCCAACATTGTTGTCCCGGACGACGTGGTGAATCTCCAGGCCAGCAAATTTGTTGTCCAGCTTGCGCACTCCCATAACATATGCGTCCATCTCTTCCTTTGTGCAGTCCCACTCTTTGTTGACTTGTTGCACGACTAGCAGCGAGTCGCCGTACACGAGTAGTCGTTTGATACCCAGTGAGACTGCCAGGCGGAGACCGTGTAGTAGCGCTTCATATTCGGCCTCGTTGTTGGACACCTTCCAAAGGATTTGTAAGACGTACTTGAGTTGTTCACCCTTTGGTGATATGAAAAGGACTCCTGCCCTGCCACCCTCGAGCTTGAGCGAGCCATCAAAGTACATTGTCCAATGCTCTGGGTGGCTGGCTGGGGTTGGTACTTTATTTTCTCGCCACTCAGCCATGAAATCGACCAATGCTTGGGATTTGATGGCTGTCCTTGGCTTGAAGTTGATTCAAAGAGCCCCCAGTTCTACTGCCCACTTGGATATATGACCAGTGGCATCCTAGTTGTGGAGTTGTGGGTCTGGACCATGCGAACGGTGGTCTGGACTTGTGGGTTGGGGTTGCCAGCTAACACTGCGGTTATATCAGCAATGTTGGCGGCAGGAGTGTTGAACCCGGCGTCCTATGCTCCTGCAAACTCAGCATCGAGGTCGCGTTGAATCTGTGCGCGCCAATCGTTGGCGTCCCTTCTGCACTTGGCACACTTCCTGTTGCGCAGCCTGCGGGCCTCACGGTCCTGAGCGGACTCGTTGGCGGCATCTGTAGTGT
This sequence comes from Panicum miliaceum, assembly GCA_032594955.1. NCBI lineage: Eukaryota > Viridiplantae > Streptophyta > Magnoliopsida > Poales > Poaceae > Panicum > Panicum miliaceum. The sequence continues at coordinate 18,588,326 of CM064056.1, forward strand.
GCTCATCCTCAGAGATTTGCTCAGGCCTTTCGTTGCGGTCCCTGTCGCTGTATTCGTCGGATCCGCCATGAAGACGTGGTGGTGTGTGGATGGATCGTCGGAGCTGTAGTCTACGAGTACAGTTCCGCCGGGGGTGGTCTCACCGAGTGGTCTGCCCTCTTGGAAAGGCAGGGAGTCAAGGTGAGCGACCAATTTTTCGTCGTCTCTGAGTAGTTCGGAGGGTTTCATGCCCTTCCAGTACACGAAGCGACCCTCTGGTATGGAGGTTATAACCAAGCTCTATAATGGTGTGTCTTACAAATGAGAAATGGAGCTCTATTTATAGCAGCTAGAGGTTGGTAACCGGTGAAGGGCGTCAAGACCACGCGACCTTGCCTGTTAACGTAACTTCTATGCGAAGTTGAGCTTCATTAGCTGACAAGTGGGGCCAGCCGGCTTCCCCCAGGCTGGCCGGCCTGGGGGTAGTGCCACTTGGCACCGCCCTTCGCGTGGACATCTGTGATCACCTCCTGAGGTCGGTAACTGTTGCTTTTTAGTTAAGCAACTATTTTGGACATGCATGTGGGCCCTTTGATCCGTGTGTGAAGCCTTTCGGGTCCTCGGATCAAACCGACTTCAAGTGCACGATCCCTGATCATCCTGGATGTGTTTCTTTGTTACTGGATTGATGACGTGGTCAGAGGAGAGGGAGCCAGGCCGGTCGGCCTAGGGGAGGCCGGCCAGCCTGGGATTTCTCCCAGTTCGACCCAAATTCGCACACTAAGTCCCTAAAATGATAAATGTAACAAAACTTGAGGAACTTGTTAGTGTGGTTAGTTTTAACTCAATTTTGATTAATAAATCATGAAAACCGGAGAAATGTTGGCGGTAAAAATCATTGAAATCGACCGCCAACACACCCCCACACCTAGACTTTTGCTCATCCCGTGCAAAATGATTGAGATAGTTCCCGGGGACTGAACAAGTCTAGGGTCATGATCCTCAAAGAATTATGAATGTATATTTCGAAGTTGTTCCTCATACCTTGGATTCCAGGTGGCTAATGCCCTTTCTTTCACCCATTCTTAGCACCTGGAGAAATTCTTTCAGAACTTCAAGGCATACTCTCGTTCACTCAAGGCACTCACTCGCACAATGCGAGGTATGAATCTTCTAGGGCCTCACTCCTACTTCTATTGGCTTATATGAGGAGCTCAGGTAGGAATTTGTGGCACATTCTGCATCTCCTCTGTTGCGAGTTCAAATATTCTGTCTCATAGAAACCATGTGTCCTGAGAAACTTAGTCACGTGCATGTGTAAAGCGATCGTCCTTCAGTGGTAAGTACTCGAGCATCATCCATTTCCCCTTCTTTTTTATTGCTGACTCGAGTCGGATGGCTTTCCTGACTCGGTTTCTTTTTCTTTTAGGGGGATGGTCAGCTGCTTGAGAACCACACTCTTCTGGACTTTCAGACTTTGAACGTGTACGTGAGTGACTAAGAGTACCAGGATGCACAACAATTCTCATGGGGCGAAGAGATTTGATCAAGCTCAAGGGCACAAAAAGGCTATGTGTGGCTCAGTGAAATATGTAAATGGCTTTGGATAGGATTTGATAAAGACAAGAGTTGCCTCTATGTTCTTATGAATTCTCCAAGACTCCAAAATCAGAAAGATCAGCGTTTGCAAATCGTTATATCACAAAAATCAATAAGCAGAAGATTAGGCCATCCTATCATTAAGTTCCAAGGGTTAGAGTACTTTGCAAACGAAATATAACTCAATTATTCTTTGATTCTCAAGTAAGGAATTCATCTCTTCCTATTTGGTTTAATCAAATTTTAATTTGTTTAGGAAAAATATGAATTTGAACCAAAGGCAGGAGGACTGAGGTAAAAAAGTTGCAAACCGTCGTGGCGAGAAGGCGCCGCGCTGGCGGCTGCCAGGTGGGGCCGGCCGGCCTAGTAGAGGTCGGCCGGCCTGGGTCTGTGGCCCCTCCCCGAGGTGCAGGTCCTACAGGCTTAGGCCCGGTTCCAACGTGATGGTGCATCGTGCCTTTTTGGCATCTTTGTTGTACTCTCAGGCCGGCCGGCCTAGATCAAGCCGCCTGGCTCAGGTTTGAGTCGATCGTGCTCGTTTTCGCGTAGTGAGTTCGTAACGTTCTCAAACCTGCGAATCTTGATGCACTTTGACCAAATTTTAGTCCAGGGGTGTGTGGTTGGCACACAAGTGTGCACCAACCGCACGAGACAAGGCATGATTCAAAGTTAAATTCCTCTTTATTGAATTCAAATGGGGTGTTGCATGGAATACAAATGATTGAAATAAAAATTGAAATTAAGGAAGGAAATGGCAGCACCAAAACTAAACCTAAAACTAAACCTAATCTAGTCCTTGAGTCTCAGCTCGAGGGCTGCAAGCTGCTCCCTCGGTGCTCAAATCTCCGCATTTTCTTCCTTCTCACCGCTGCCCTCGCTAGCCTCGTCATCCCCGAAATATTCCTTACTGTTGGGGCTATGACGAGGCGTCCAAGGTTCCACCAATTGCAAATATTTGACTTGCACACCATGTTCACTCGATGATGAGAGAACGAGGTGTGTGCCGACCACCCTCTGCGTGGTTGCAGGCGTGGTCACACAAAAAAACACGACCACTCCTGACCGTGGTGCCCTGGGGGACGTTCCTGCGAGATGGGGCGGTGCCCGGCGCAAAGATGGGGCCGACCGGCCTCCCCTAGGCCGGCCGGCCTGGTGTTCTGCCTGCTGCCCTGCCGGCGGCGGGGAGAAAGCCTCTGCTAGCATGACTAGTTCAAAGATCCGTGAGCCACTGGGTGGTGCATGGTTGTGACCAGACTTGGACGGTGCTGAAGGGGAAACAAGGGGTCTAGCCTCTGACTTCGGTAGGGTTTTGGTAGGCTATGGATGCGATCTCAAGAAGGCTCGGGTTCCAGTAGGTGGGTAATGGTGAAGGGTTTTGGAATGATGTTGAACTGAAGCCTTTCGGTATAAGAAGAGAGTTTCGAGATCGGATCCCCAAAATTCCCGACGAGGAGAATGGATAAGGGGTTTCAAAATTTGAAACAACGCGAATGGGCTCGGAGCCAGGCCGGCCGGCCTGGTAGAGGCCGGCCGACCCCACATTGTCAGGTGTGGGCTCCGGGCTTCGCGAAGTTTCTCCTCTCCTCGTGCACTTCGGATTTTCTGAGGATTTTGGCTAGAAAAGGTGGAAAAAAAGAAAAGAAAAGAAGAAAAAGAATCTAACTTAGGATACAGCCTCTTTAAGGTCCGGTGATGACCATAGACAGGGTTTATAGCTCGGATAACTCGTAGACGTCTATTTCTTCGAGTTCCGGTATTTCGGGCTCGAGAAATAATTTTAATCCCTGGCCATTGGCCTTGAAAACATTTCCATCATCGTCCTGGAGGGTTATGGCACCATGATCGGCAGCGTTAATAACTAGATATGGGCCTTCCCACTTATTCCTAAGCTTACCATGACCAAACAAATGAACGCGAGAATTAAAGAGAAGTACCTTATCTCCCGCTTTGAATTTCTTGATCTTGATTCGCTTGTCATGCCATCGTTTTGTCCGTTCCTTGTATAACTCGGAGCTGTGGTAGGCCTTCTCCCTCCATTCGTCCAATTCAGCTAGTTGGATTTGTCTTTTCACTCCAGCTGATTGGAGATCCTTGTTCCACTTCTTGATTGCCCAATGGGATTTGAATTCCAGCTCAACCGGGAAATGGGAAGTTTTGCCATAAACCAGTTGGTACGGTGTCATACCTATCAAGGTCTTCAAAGCTGCTCAATAAGCCCATAGTGCCTCGGGTAGTTTGCTTCTCCATCCCTTCCCCATAGCATTTACTATCTTCTGCAGAATGTTCTTGATTTGTTTATTTGACATTTCTTCTTGACCGCTTGTCCGAGGATGGTACGGGGTTGCAACCCGGTGGTCTACTCCCAGCTCGCTGAGACACTTCATGTCGTTCCCGAAATTGGGCGGCAGTGAAACTACTCAACAGCGTGCGTTGTGCGTCAAGATCGGAGGTGGCCTAGCACGCAATGACTCGAGGAATTTTACTGGTTCTGGCAAGACCGCCCTACGTCCAGTCGGGGGTCAGCCGGTTGTATTGCTCGAACCCAGGTGCTCGTGAGAGTTGGGGAGTACGAGCTTTTCGAGTGCTAGAGAGCTAGGTGTTTTGTCTTGCTTGACCTCTTGTGTGTAATTCTACGGGACCCCTCTTTTATAGCTCAAGGGGGGCCCATGTTACAGTAAATTCCTTGGATGAGAAGGCTTCGGGGAGAAATATCTTTGACTCCGGCAGTCGGGCGGCCCAAGTCGTCAATGGGCCCGTACAGGTGGTCAGTTGGCGATGTTCTTGGTGGATTGCGTGATCCTGAAGTTCTAGGGGTCTTGAATCTATTCGCCGGGTCTGGTCAATCAATAGGTGCGGGAGTCCTGATGGGACGATGCAGCCATCCCATCTATGCGGGACTGTTTACATGCCAAGTCCCATCTCAGTTTATAGTTTCTTGGTGGTCAAGCCATGATGACGCCAGATTAATCATCACAAGGACCAAGTGGACGCCATAGTATCGGTCCTCTGCTGTGGCAGAGGCACAGTGGCCCACTGTTTAAGCATACGACCCCGGGAGGGCCGCATCCACTTGGTACGGCCGGGCTTGACCCTTGCGGACCAAGTCTAGATGCTTGTGACCAAATGGGATTTCTTTTCTAGTGATGTCCCGAGTTAGTTGGGAGCTTAAAAGGAGGGGGAGGAATGGTGCCCGCGATCCTCTGCCGAGTCCTCTAGCGAGGGTCCGGACTCGCCGTTATGGGCTGTGGAGTTTTGCTCAAACAGACCCTCTAGACGGGGTTCATGGGCTTAGGCGGGCCACGAACGCTGCGCGGGTAAAAGGCCATGAACGCAAGAATCACTCCAGTTTTGGCCTGACAAGGCAAGCCCACTAAGACCCCCGGTTCTATGAACCCAATAGAGGCCCCCCGAGCGTCCTCGCGATTTGTTTTAATCGTGTGGACACTTTGTCTTGTCCGGGCTGGTTTAATGCGTGCGGGTCGCGCGACACTACGTGGCGGTCGTGTAGAGGAGTTACCCTTTTGCCCGACGGTTCGTCCGAGGGGTCGCCAATCATTATGGCCGCTCTGTACTGCCTGCCTCGCGCTGTCCCAATGGGGGAATTGACGGGTCCCTGACCCGTTGGGTCGCGTCAAAGGCCTGCCGTTTCTCCTTCTTTAGGGGAATCTGTTCCCTACGCCGGGGGACTGTGCGGCCCATGTGTGGGCATCTGCTAGGGTTTCTGACCGGTCATCCTGGGCTATAAATAGGGGATGCGCCGCATATCGCTGTTGTGTTTTGTGCGCCCCCCTGAGGGTGGCGGTAGTCCTTCCAACATCTGGTGTCAGAGGAGAGTTTGCGAGTAGTGGGGGATGACCTGCTGGAGCCGGCAGATCACTGCCGCAATCGTCGAAGTAGTCAGCGTGCCATGTCTGATTACGGGCGACCATTGCTGAGTTCGTCGTAACCGCTTAATTGAGCGGGTGCGGCTCGCAATGGGGCCCCGGCTGCCGGACGACGATCTTTGGCTGACGGCGGCAATCTCGAGCTTGATGTCGCAGCCCGGCGGCGGATGTGTCAGTGCTTCGACCGCCTCGGTTGGGGAGGCGGGAGGAACTCATTGTTCTGTTCGAGGGCCAAGGGTGCTCTCAAGAACTTGGGGGTCCCTAAGTTGGGATCTAGTTCCTCTTCTTCCCAGTCGAGCGGCGGTCTGTTGGAGGACACGTCCGTCGGAGGTGGCAACGACTGAGAGGGAGCTCTTGGAGCATCTTCTTCTTTGGCCGGTGTCGTCATCGAGCTGCTCCTGGTGGCGTCCCCCTGCCTAGGCGTCCGTGGGGGCGGCGATGTTAGAGCAGGGTTTGCGAGGCGAATGTGGCTCTGCACCTCCCCGCACTTGAAGCAGCCGGTCCTTAGGACTCTAGGATTACTCCTTTAGTGGGAGTAATAGGATTTGTACCTTGTAACAGCCTCAAGCCGAGTGTACTTTGTAATGTTTGTTTCACTAGGAATGAAATGATTTTTTCCAACTTAGATTGCTTTGTTTGTTCACATGTCTGGAAGGAATGATTTCATCGCGAGTTACTTTGGACTGAGCCGAAAGTGCCCTGGCCTGGCAGGGTCTTTGTTAGTGTGAGCAGCGTTGCAAAAATTCGAACTTCTTGGTTCAGCTCTTCCCAATTACTTCTGCAGTCGGTGGGGTTGAGTCGGCGTCATTGATCCAAATGGAATTCTGACAGGGCCGATCGTGCCCTGGTTAGCAGGGTCTTTTGCGCAAGCGATGTCGCGAAAATCGAACTTATCTGGTTCGGACGTGCTACTTAAATTTCCCCCCACGACTTCTGTGGTTGGAGGGGTTGAGTCGGCGTCACTTATCCGAGTGGACCGAGTGACGTGCTCGGTGAGCTTCTAACGGGTGGGCTCGAGCACAATGCTTCAAGCGATCCGAGTGACGCCCAGTTTCGTCGTTAGTGACGAGGTTGGCAGGGCGTGCATGAGGCGCGTTACTGCTCCACGATCCGCCCATCCCAGTCGGATCTCCTGAGTCGTTCGACCAACTCAGGCTGCCCGTTGGCCTCCCCTCGGTAGGGATTCTGTGGGTTCGGCTAGAGGTCAGGATCAGACAAGAATATCGTGGCATTCGGAGTCGCCGAGACGAGTCGGGTAGCGACTGCTGGAGTCGGCCATCTGGTTTCCCCGCTGGCTCTGTTCAATGCAAGGCAGCCTGGAGCCCGCTGGGAGCCGGCTTTTGAACCTTGGTCTGTGAGTCCATGGACTCGGCAAAGTTTGTACCTAAAGATAGATTCAAGAACAATAGGCAAAGTAGATTTGCAAATGACAAGTGCAGGGGTGTGCATTTGGTCTCACTAGCGTGGCGACGATCGTGGTGTGGTTTTACCTGGGGACGTCTAGCGTCATTGCGTGTCAGGCTGCACTGTGGCACTTGATGAGACACTTTGCTTGCCGTACCTCCCTGCACTTACATCAGGCAACTGCCTCGGCTCCCGCTCCTGTTGCGGTCATGGGTCAGGCGGAAATGTGGGAAGGGTTGTACCTTTTGGCCTTTTCGCGGGAGTCAAGGGGTCGCGCGACACGTGGAGTCATTTTTTGCCTATAAATACCCCGTCTCCCCCCCCCCCCCGAACTTTTCACCAGCGTGTGGCAGTTGCGTCATTCCTATAAGGAGAAAGAAAGAAAAAACCCTAGTCTTCCGCTTCCCGTTCTTGTGCGCAGTGATGGCTGACCGGAAGCGCGTCGCCGGTGAGGGCTCGAGGGGCTGCTGTCGTGGCCCTCCGCCTCTGCGCGCGGTGCTCCGCTCCCAAGGGTGAGTGGCACCTCTCCCTTTTGCGGTTTGTTTGTTTGATCAGGATTACAGGAGACTGACGTTGTGATTGAAGCATGGCTCCTTCGACAGGCGCCAGGATGCATCTAGGGGGTCATGGTCCTGGCGGCGCTCCTTCTTCCGACTCGTCACCGCCACGGTCGTCCTCTCCCTCGAGGTCCGCGTCCTTATCGGGGTCCGACGGGAGTGCTTAGGAGATGATCCGCGTCCTCATACGGGAGGTCACCGAGATGAGGGAGCGGTACTCCGTGGCGACACGGGAATTGGATCACGTTAGGTCACGCTGGAGGGGGCCCTGGACGTTGCGGAGCTGGAGACTGTCGCGGCCCGCATCAAGGCAGTGGAAGCCCAAGTGCTTGCCGCTGGTTAGTTTGTGTCCGAGGCGTGTTTGTTCTTGTTGGTTTTTCGGGGCGAGAGGAGGAGGTGGCCACCATCCGGGCGGAACTGGAGCGCCTGCAGCGGCGCCACGCCGATTTGGAGGAGCAGCACGGCGACCTCTCGCGTGCCGTGATGATGGCGGTGGTGGCGACGGGGATGGGAGGGCAACTATTGCCCAACCGTCTGCGCGCGCTCCCCTTCCGCGTGTGTTACCTGGTGACCGAGGGCGTGCACCAAGGAGGTGCCGTCTCCCTGGCGGTAGTGTACACGTGTCCACGTGGGACCTGCACATGTTCCCATCTGGGTTCTCGCCCCACCTCGTCCTGTAGCAGAAGCGGGAGCTCGCCGCTGGCTTCCGGGAGTGGGGTGACAGTGCCGCCGCGGAGGTGGACATCAACGCCATCCTCTACGACGATGCCGGGACGAACCTGGGCGACGCGTAGGCGGCCCCTGCGTGGGCATGGCGGCATCTGTGGTGTGGGCCGCTTTTGTTTTAGTTTGAGTGACCGGGGGTAAGGCGAGGCCCCCGAGTGTCATGTAGTTCGGACTTGGGTCAGTGGACATAATACTTGCTGATCCAATATGTATCGCCATAAATAAAGCTTTAGTGTAAAACTTTCTGTTTGGGCTTATGAATGTGTTAACTCGTGTGTTTCTTGTCGAATGGACCTGTTCGGCAGCGCGAACGGAGTCCTGCGAATCATGTTTGTGCGAACCGATCCGTTTTGCGGTGCCATCGAAGTCTCGCGAGTCACATTTTTCGAGGCGGAGTGTGTGAACGGCGCTTCATGTGCAGAGTCCGCAAGCGTGCTAGTGGTGGGGCCCCCGGGCCGCGTGGCTTGCCGTGGCGGTTTGGCTTCGGCGGGTCTTGCGGGCCCACTTGTGATAGGTTGCGTCTCATTAAAGAGGCTGTGGGAGGGAGGGTTTTGTTAGTTGACTACTTTTCTCGCCTTCCACGACTTTCTCTCTCCTTTCGTCTATTCAAGTCGTCTCCGCCGCCGCCGCCACCGCCTGTTCCCCCACCTCAGACAGTTCCGTAGCCGCCGCCGTAACGATTCGCGCCGCCGGGATGTCACACTAGCATCAATCGAGCGTGGATGCTCGTTGCTGGAGGATTTCACGGCGAAGGTGTTCCTTCCTCCAAAGGAGATGGCGGGATGGAGGGCCCCGCCATCGAAGCATGAGGAGCCGCACCGAAAGCTGAACGAGGTGGTGAGCTTCCTCGCGTTCCATGAGCGGGGGCTCGGGTACCCTGCTCACTGGTTCCTGCTGGGGCTCCTTCACGAATGGTGGCTAGAACTACAACATATGAACCCAAATGGGGTGCCGCACATCGCCGGCTTCGTGACCCTGTGCGAGGCGTTCCTCGATATTGAGCCTCATGTGGGCTTGTTCCAGGCGTTCTTCTGTGGCAAAACCTCGCCGGCGAAGTGGGAGACGTCGTCTGCCGCGCCTGTTGGCAGCTTTGGTCTCCAGACGAGACCTCGCCATGACAACGTCTACTCGGAGTATACCCCCGCCGACATGAACAAGGGGTGGCACGACGATTGGTTCTACATCAGGAACCCGCCGGAGGCGCCTTTCCCCGAGTTCCATGGAGAGCGGCTGGTGAGGAAATTGAGTTGGACCTGGGGGACACTGACGCCAAAGAAGAATTTCGTGGCGGCCATCAAGGATGTCATCCAGGGGTGTGTGGTGAAGGCGGGGCTCAATGGTGCGACGCTCTTCTACACCATGCACAAGCGGCGTGTGATGCCGTTGGTGGAGCAGAGGAAGTCGTTGTGGCTGTACTCTGGTCCGTCTGACCCGGATCGGGCGTTCGCCAAGGAGCTCTTGGAGGATGACATGTACTCCTGGCTGATGATGGTCCTCAAGGGAGTGGACCAGGAAGAGATCAGGTTGGTGGCTCCCTTCGACTACAAGAATCTTCCCAATCTAGTGCGCATTCTCCCTTTAAGCGATATTTTTAGTTGGTGGTGTTGAGCTTTGTTCGATAATTCGTGGATGCTCTCGTCCTTGTCTTCCAAGAGGTCCAGAGGGCAGGGCAAGGCAAATTGCCCAGCAGGAGGTTGCTCGGGAGAAGAGGAAGAAAAAGGCCGATAAGGCGGCCAAGCGGGAGGCGAAGGAGAGGGAGATCACGCGCCGTGCCCAGCAGGGCGAGGATCGTGACAAGGTGCAGGAGGAGTATCCTTCCACCAGCGAGGCCGAGTCAACCCCCAGCTCCGATGGAGGGGCAAACTCGGAGGAGACGTGGAGTGGGGCGCCGTGCTTCACCGCAATGGGCGGGGATGGTGACGCCGGGCCGCATGAGGTCAGCAGCTCCAGGCCGTGTGATGCCAGTAGCTCTGGGGTATCCCTCGATGAGTCTAGCGCAAGGAAGCATGCAGCAGAGGATGCTGCAGCGTGAGAAGATGAGGAGGCAAAGCGTGCTTGGACAGAGCGGCGTTCAGGGTCGCCGCGATCATCGCCTGCGTCAGGGGCGCAGGTGTGTCCTCGGGCGCAGACAGACCGCGAAGACACGCCTGCCGGAGGCGGCCTCTCTTTGTCACCCCAAGCGGCGCCGCCGCCGTGGGCAGTGGTGCTGACGCCGCCCCTAAGGGCCACCAGGGTGAAGATGCCGGTGCTCCGTGGTGGTCGTGTCGCGTCCATGTTCGCGGCGCCAGCGGGGCGAGGGGTGCCCCCGAGTCTTGGGAAAGCGTCCGGTGTCGCGAGAGCTCTAGGTGGAGGCAGTCGTTCGTTAGCGGGACCTCCTCCCCTCAAGTTCGGGTACGTGACCTTCCCCCCTAATCTGGTTGGCTGGATGTTTTGTGAATTGGTGGTCTGATCTGGTTTTCCTTTGCCTTAGGGGAAGGACGGAGATTTCCAAGGGAAGCGCCCAGGAAATGGTTGATTGGGTCCCCAACCCGGCCCTTCTTTCGATGATTGGCAGGGGGAGGGGTTGAGGAGTTGCTTGTCCGGCCGTTCTGCCAGAGGCGCTCCCCCTTTTGCCGGAGCAGGAGGTGACAGTGGCCCTTCTCCTTCACCTGCCAAGGAACGCCCCAAGTCCCCGGTTCTCGTGGTGCTGGAGGACGAGGATGACAATGGGCAAACGCAGTCATCGCCAGCCATGGCAAGCGTAGGAGACGGCCACGCTCCGACCGAAGATGGTGGTGCTGCGCAAGCCTCCCCTTCGTGCGAGGCCCTGTCAACGAGAGCGGGCAGCTCCGCGCTGGCACTTGCAAGCGGATTGTCGGCGCTGTAGGGTGAGGCGTCGCGCGAGCTAGTGTTGCCTGATCCATTGGAGCCTGAGCGGGCGCGTTTCATTCTCCGTAATCCGGCAAAGGCAGAACCCTGGCGGCGGGCTGCTCAAATCAGGAATTCTTCTTGCGACGAGATCATCATCGCGGAGTCGGGGCTTGCCGATGCCCTAAAGAGGGTTCAGGCTGCCCGTTGCGCTTCGTCGGGGGAGCTGCAAGAGCTCTCCCATCGTCTGAAACTGATCTTCCACGAGAAGTCGCAATTCCTTCTGGAGGAGCGTGCCTGAGGGCTGCGTGAAGCTGGTGCCCGTCGGAGGGCAAAAGAAATGGCGCGGGAATTGGATTCAGCGTGATCGGCTGAGGGCCAGGAACGCGAGCGCGCGGATGCTATGGAGTCGCAGCTAGCCACAGCTCGGTTGGCTTTTGAAGAGGAGCGCGCTGCCCGCAAGTCTGCGATGCAACATTCCCGTGCCCAGGCCAGTGAGGTGAACTCCCTGAAGGCAGAGCTCGCCCAGAGGGAAGAGCAAATCCAAGCGCTAAAAACTGCCGCAGAAGGTAAGAGGTTTTGTTTGCCATAGTCAGTGTTCTTCTGATGATTGCTGATTTCTGATCTTGATTTCTGCAGAATCAAAATAGAGGAATGCTATCCTGCACGACAAGCTGAGGAGGTCGGAGGAAGCTTGCATCACCGTCGAATCAAAGCTGGCGACCTCCCAGCAGGCTGAAACCAAGAGCGCAGCGGCCCTGGAGCTTTCCCAGGAGAGGGAGCGAGTCCTTGAGGGTGAGACCAGTCGGCTGGAGAGGGCGGCCAACAATCTGATGGTGGAGCTAGGCGTGCTCCGGGATGCAGTGCGTGGAGCCGTTGTTGATGTCTTGGTCCTCGCCCGGCGGAGGAATCGCTCGTTGCAGATCTCCAGGCGGTCCCAGGTGAGGTGTCAAGGCTCATCACCGATGGTGTCTTCCGTGGCGCATCAAGGGTGCTTACCTCATCGGCGACGCATTTCCTAGACATCGACTTCTAGGTGGTCGGCGATGGGTACGCGACTGGGTGGACGTTCGATCGTGTGCGCGAGGTGGGTCTGCGCATGGAGCCTGTTGCAACGGCGATCTCATAGTCCATCACGGTCGACTGGATCAAGGCTGCACGTCGTGTCGAGGAAGATCCTTCTCCGGTCGAGAGCGTGGAGGGCTTCGATGGCGTCAAGCCGGTCGCTGCTCCGCCACACCCTACAACACAGAGCGCGCCGTCCCCGCCGCTAGTGGAGACCAGCGAGGGGCAGAACGCGGATGAAACTGTGAAATCAGTTTGAATTTTGTTGTGTTTTTGTAAGTTTGAACGTGTGGGGGAATCCCTGTGGCCCCCGAGTGACCAGTCTTGAGTGTTCAAGGTTGGGAAACTCTAACTCAAACTGTGTTTCAAATTTTTTGTGTTTTTTAATTCTTTACTCCATTTCTGTTGCGTGAACCATCCCGCGCTTGCACTTTGTACTCTTGGGCTGCTCGTTAACCGTAGGCTGCAGCATATAGCCTAGGGCTGGTCCTGTTGGCGTCAGCTGCTAGTCACCATAGGTTGTGATGAGGACTCGGCGAGCTTACTGTGTTACGAGGACCATTTACGTAACAAAGCAGAAAAGAGACTGCTCCTCTAGGCGGGAGCGAACAGATTTTGCTTTTCAAAGGCAAAGTGCGTGGCTGAAGGGAGGCCACCGTATGGTGGTACACCCTGATGGGGCCCCCGAGCGTTCCGGGTGGAAAGTGTTCGGGCTGGGGCGCTGGAAGAGCCCAGTGAAGCGAAATGAAAAGCGCAAGCAAACGAATGAAAGCTTAGGGGTAGAAACGACGTAGCTGTTCAATGTTCCAAGTGTTGGTGAGAACGTTGCCGTCGCTGTCCTTTAGTCGGTAGGTGCCTGACCGAACCACTTCTGCAATCGTGTATGGTCCTTCCCATGGCGGAGAAAGCTTGTGCTTGTCTTTTGTTGACAGCGCCCTCCGAAGCACCATGTCGCCGACTTCCAGAGTCCTACCTCGTATCTTCCTCTCGTGGTACCTGCATAGAGATTGCTGGTACCGAGCAGAGCGGAACAGGGCTATCTCCCGTGCTTCCTCCAAAAGATCGACGGCTTCCATTTGTGCCTCCGCGGCTTGATCCGGGTCAAACGCTTTGACCCTTGGAGCGTTGTAATCTAAGTCGGACGGTATCACAACTTTTGATCCGTAGGTTAGAAAGAAAGGGATGAAACTCGTAGAACGATTGGGAGTTGTTCTCAGGCTCCAGAGTATCGATAGGAGCTTATCCACCCAGCGGCCAGCGAATTTGTTGAGCTGGTCAAAGATGCGCGGCTGGAGTCCTTGGAGAACCATGTCGTTCGCCCTTTCGACTTGGCCGTTGGTACGTGGGTGTCCGACTGACGCCCAACCGATTCTGATCTCGTATTCCTCCGCGAAATCCTGGAACTTTTTACCTGTAAAGTTGGTCCCGTTGTCGGTGATTATGGTGTTTGGTAGGCCGAATTGATAGACAATATCCAGGAAGCACTTCACGGCTTCTTGCACGCTGGCATTGACGATGGGTTTCGCCTCGATCCACTTGGTGAACTTGTCCACCGCGACAAGCAGCCGAGTAAACCCACCGGGAGCCTGTTATAGAGGCCCAATCATGTCTAATCCCCAGACTGCGAATGGCCAAGTGAGGGGAATAGTTTGAAGTGCCAGAGCTGGCAGGTGCGCCTGCCAGGCATAGAACTGACACCCTTTGCATGTGCGGACGACCTCCTCTGCATCTCGCAGTGCAGTCGGCTAGTAAAACCCTTGACGAAAGCCCTTTCCAACCAGAGAAGGCGGAGCTGCGTGGTGCCCACAAATGCCGGTGTGGATTTCCAGGAGGAGATCCTTGCCGTGTTGAGTCGGAATGCATTTCATGAACATTCCAACTGCTGAGGGGCTGCGTTTGTACATCTCACCATTGATCGTGACAAACGTCTTAGCCCGCTGAGCGATTCTGCAAGCTGCAGTTCAATCTGACGGGAGGACGTCATCAAGATGGTATGCCAGGAGGGGCGCCCTCCAGTCGGAGTTGGTCATCCCTGCCCTGGGTGCAGGATCAGTGACTTCCATGACTTGGCGGTCATTATGGTCGTGTGTGGTGTCAAGAGGTGAGGGCTTGACGGGTCCCTGAGTGGGGCCCTCGAGCATGTGATTAATAGGCTGCGACAAAGGTTTGAGGCGTACCGAGGGCGTATGAAGGTTGTTGACGAATGCACCGGTCGGCGCGTCTTCCCACTGTACTGCCATCTTGGCGAGCGTGTCGGCATCGGCGTTGTCCCTCCTTGGTAGATGATGTAGCTCGATTCCTCAAAATTCGTCCTCCAGCTTGCGTACCTCCTTACAATAAGCGTCCATAAGGGGGCTCCCGCAATTCGCCTCCTTCATGGTTTGATCCACAACGAGCTTGGAGTCGCCGTACACGTAAATCCGAGTCGCTCCAAGTTCGACAGCGATGCGAAGCCCGTTGATCTGCCCTTCATATTCAGTAACGTTGTTCGAAGCAGGGAAGTGGATACGGATTGCGTAGCGGAGTCGGTTACCCTCAGGTGAGGCTAGCACGACCCCGGCCCCCACGCCCGGTCCCGTGACTGACCCGTCGAAGTAAAGGGTCCAGTACTCACGGGCTATATCGGGTGTGGGAGTCTGCACCTTGGTCCACTTCGCAACAAAGTCGGCGAGCGCATGCGACTTAATCGTCGTGCGGGGAATATACTTGAGGTCATAGCCCATGAGCTCGATCGCCCATTTGGATATCCGCCCGGTTGCATCATGACTGTGAATGACTTCTCTGAGTGGGAACGAAGTGACGACTGTGACCTCGTGGTCTGTGAAATAGTGCTGGAGCTTCCTAGTGGCCATGAGCACTGCATAAAGAAGCTTCTGCACCTGGGTGCACCGTGCTTTGGTTTCGGTAAGCACCTCGCTCACAAAGTACACTAGTCGCTGGACCTTCATGACGTGTCCCGGCTCCTTCCTCTCAACCACTAGCCACATGAGTCGTGGCTGCGAGATAGAGCAAAAGGGGTTCTCGCCGCTCGGAAGCGACAAGAACTGGTGGTGTGGTCAGGAGTGCTTTCAGGCTGTCAAGCGCCTGCTGAGCTTCCTCAGTGCAATCAAAAGTGTTTGATTTTTTGATTAGTTTATAGAGGGGCATGCCTCGCTCCCCTAGTCGAGATATGAATTGACTGAGGGCGGCCAAGCACCCGGTGAGCCGCTGGACGTCCTTGATGTTGCAGACAGGGCCCATCTTGGTGATGGCTGTGATTTTCTCGGGGTTGGCTTCGATGCCACGCTCGGAAACGATGTAGCCGAGTAGTTTTCCCTTTGGGACCCCGAAAGTACACTTCTCTGGGTTCAGCTTGATGCTGAATTTGCGGAGGTTAGCAAAGGTTGTATCAAGAGTAGCAATTAGATCGTCCGCACGAGGTGCTTTGACCACGATGTCGTCTACATAGACAGAAACCATGGACCTCGGAAGCTCGGTTTGTTCAGGCTGTCAAGGTGGATCAATCTGTTCTGCAAAGCACTTTTGCATACAACGCTGATAGGTTGCTCCTGCATTTTTGAGACTGAAAGACATCGTCACATAACAGTAAGATCCAAATGGAGTGATGAAAGAAGTCGCGAGATGGTCGGACTCCTTCATGGCGATCTGGTGATAGCCCGAGTAGGCATCCAGAAACGAGAGGAATTCGCACCCAGAGGTGGAGTCGACTATCTAGTCTATGTGCGGCAGTGGGAACGGATCCTTTGGGCACGCATTGTTTAGGCTAGTGTAGTCAACGCACATTCTCCATTTCCCGCTCTTCTTTCTTTACAAGAAGAGGATTTGCAAGCCATTCGAAGTGGTAGACCTCCTTGATGATGCCAGCTGCAAGGAGCTTGGTGATTTCTTCGCCGATGGCTCTACGTATTTCCTTGTCAAAATGGCGCAAGCGTTGTCGGGCAGGTTTTGATCCAGGTAGGATACAGGGCTCGTGCTCGACGACCTCCCTCGGGATGCCAGGCATGTCTGATGGCGTCCACGCAGACACATCCCAATTGGAGCGTAGGAAGTCGACGAGCGCGTCTTCCAATTTGGCGGGGAGCTGGGCCCCGATTTGTACAACCTTAGCTGGGTCAATCGGGTCGACTGTGACCGCCTTGGTGTCCTCTGTCGGGCGGAAGGCGCTGGCAAGACTCGGCTCGTTGTAGTCGGGGGTGCACTCCAGCACCCTTGCCCGAAGTTGCTTGAACTCGAGCGAGTTGGTGATGGCAGTCGCGAGCTCGAAGTGGTCGCGGCCGCAGCTAAATGATTGCTTGAACGAGCCGCTAACGGTGATGACACTGTTCGGGCCCGGCATCTTCATCTTGAGGTAGGTGTAATTGGGGATCGCCATGAACTTGGCGTAGCAAGGGCGACCAAGCACAACGTGGTAAGACCCCTCAAAGTCCACTACCTCAAAGATCAGCTTCTCAGTGTGGAAGTTGGTGCGGTCACCAAAAGTGACAGGCAGTTCGATGTTCCCCAGCGGGTAGGCCTTCATGCCGAGGACAATCCCGAAGAACGGAAAGATGGAAGGGCGGCGTTTGTCCCTCGAGATACCGATGGCGTCGAGGGTCTTCACATAGATGATGTTGAGGCTGCTGCCTCCATCCATCAGCACCTTGGTCAGACGCTTGGTGGCAACGATAGGATCCACGACAAGAGGATAGCTCCCTGGTTGTGGTACGCTCGACGGGTGGTCAACCTGGCTGAAGGTGATCGGGGTGTTGGACCAGCGGAGTCGCCTGTGTACTGTGGTTGTCGCCAAGAGGACTTCACGGTGACGCGGCTTGAGCTGGCGTCGAGTGTAGTCGTCCTCGACTCCTTCAAAAATCATGAGGCAGCCCTGGGCGTTGGGGAACGTGTTTTGAGGTTTGTCAGAATCCTCCGACTCCTTGGGGGCCTTCTTGTCGCGATCGCCTCCCTCGCGCTTGCCAGTCGGGTTGAGCACGCGTCTCAGGAGCTCACAATCCTTGAGCCTGTGTTTGACAGGATAGCCGTGGTTGGTGCACGGCTTCTCCAGTAATTGCTCAGAGTGTTCGTTGCCTCCTTTCCGCTTGGCCGGCCGATCGGCTGCGGCGACAAGGTTGGGGTTCGGCCGGTGCCGATTCCCTTTCTTCTTGCTCCCTTGCTCCGAGGAGGCAGGGGCTTCATCTGGCTCTTTGGTCTTGGCCTTGTGCCAATGAAGATGGCGCCAACGGCTTCCTCGGCGGAGGCGTGATTGGTGGCTATGTCCAGGAGCTCGCGGGTGGTGCACGACTTTTGGCAGCCAAGCTTGTGGACGAGAGACTTGCAAGTGGTCCCAAAGATGAATGCTCCAACAACATCCGCGTCGACAATATCGGGGAGAGCGTTGCACTACTGCGAAAACCGATGAATGTAATCCCTGAGGGATTCACCAGTCTTTTGCTTGCAGCTCTTCAGGTCCTAAGAGTTTCTAGGACGGACGTACGTGCCCTGGAAGTTGCCGACAAAGACCTTCTTGAGGTTAGCCCAGCTGCGGATGCTGTTGGGCGGCTAGAACTCGAGCCACGACCGGATGTGTTCCCCAACCCAGATGGGGAGATACTGGATGATGAAGTTGTCATCGGTTGCACCCCTAGCTCGGCATGCGAGCCGGAAGTCCTCGAGCCAGATAGCGGGGTTGGTTTCCCCAGTGTACTTGGCGACGTTCGCTGGTGGTCGGAATTGCTGCGGGAACGGCGCCTGTCGGATGTGTGATGCGAAGGCCTACGGGCCCGGCGCGTCAGGGCTTGCGCTACGTGGACGTTCGTCGTGGCGAGGGTGGTTTCTGTGTTGCGGATTCTTGTCCACACTCTCAATGTCCGACACGGCATCGTCGGGCGCGCGGGCAACCATCTGATTGACGTCGGTGTCGTGATGTGCCCGTTGCCTCACGCGGATGACGCTCTGTGCATTGTAGTTGGGACCCAGGCAGCCCTGGATCGGTGCAGGCCGCGGCGCGGGCGCCGGGTTGGCATGAGGGGCGGTGATTGCTCCTTGAGCCCACAGGGCTTGAGGCCCTTGCGGCTGAAGCATCGAAGGGTCGGGCTATTGAAGGCCTGCCCCTCCGGCAGAGCAGGAAACCGGACGTCGTTGTCGCATCGACGAGCTTTCTGCTTACTGGAGGGCGGCGCGCTCCACCAACGCCCTGATGTTGCGGTGGATCTCTTGCTGCTGAGGGTCGGCGGGAGGCGATAGGTTGCGGAGGAGTACCGCTGCAGCTGTGATGTTTTGTCCAGCTCATTTGAACTGTGGGAGTTCGTCACCCCCTGCGATGATGCTTCGCTACACTTGTTCCACGTGTTCCCGGGCGGCGCTTGCTGCACCGCAAGGGTTCGTTGGTGGGGGCGGTGTGTGCTGCGGGTCGGCTTGTGGCTTCTGGAATGACTCGGCATTAGCCTGCGCATTGGCAAGGGCCTGCACGTGGGGATCCACCACGGTGTGGGTGTGCTCTAAGCTTGCCACAGATGGGTTTCCTCCTGGGAGGTCCGCCATGGCACATCTTGGCCACATGGTGCACCCAGGTGTGGATGCGTCCCCAACGCTTGAGGCGTGGATGAGGACATCATCCCTATCCGAAAAGAGGATGTGGAATGATGCGGGGATGTATCCGGTCATGCCTACGAACGGGGTCACCATGGGGGGCAACGACATGATTTTGCCAAGCTCTCGGGCGAAGGCCGTCGCCGTGTACATGAGGCCGAACGGCGACGCAACCCGCGTTGTTGTAGGTGGCGCCAGGGGCGTCCCACCTGAAAGCTGACAGGTGACATTGCTCAAGGAGTACAGGACTAGGTCCACGTCGCTCGCGGAAGGGTTAGTACTGAGCACGAGCTCGATGCGCTGGGCCAGTGCCTCGGGATCGAGTTCGGCCAGCGGGTTGATGATGAAACTGGCCTCCTTGGTTACTGCCAGAGCGATCACGTCCTCCCAGAGTTGGAGCGTGCCGAGGTGGTCAGAGATGAAGTCCAAGCTTCTGAAGCGGAAGGCCTGGAAAGGCGCAACGGGCGGCGGTGACCATGGCCCAGCGCGCGTTGGAGCGGAGAGAACCGGCGAGCCGAAGCAGAGCGGGATGCTCATACCATCGGCCCAGGTGAGGTTGATGAAGGAAGCCATCCGATCGTCGGAGCAAAGGACGCACGACGTCCTCCCCATGGACGGCGCCAAAACTGTCATTCCCGGAAATGGGCGGCAGCTACACTACTCGATAGCGTGTGTTGTGCGTCGTGATCGGAGGTGGCAATGACTCGAGGGATTATACTGGTTCAGGCGAGAACGCCCTACGTCCAGTCGGGGGTCAGCCGGTTGTATTGCTCGAGCCCAAGTGCTCGTGAGAGTTGGGGAGTACAACCTTTTCAAGTGCTAGAGAGCTAGGTATTCGGTATTGCTTGACCTCTTGTGTCTAATTCTATGGGACCCCTCTTTTATAGCTTAAGGGGGCCCATGTTACACTAAATTCCTTGGAGGAGAAGGCTTCGGGGAGAAATATATTTGACTCTGGCAGTCAGGCGGCCCAAGTCGTCAATGGGCCTGTACAGGTGGTCAGTCGGCGATGTCCTTGGTGGATTGCGTGACCCTGAAGTCCTGGGAGTCTTCTGGTCTTGAACCTGTTCGCCAGGTCTGGTCAATAATTAGGTGCAGGTGTCCTGATGGGATGATGCAGCCATCCCATCTAGGGGGGACTGTTTCCATGCCAAGTCCCATCTCAGTTTATGATTTCTTGGTGGTCAAGCCATGATGATGCCAGGTCTGATCATCACAAGGACCAAGTGGACGCCACAGTGTCGGTCCTCTGCAGTGGCGGAGGCACAGTGGCCCACTGTTTAAGCGTACGACCCTGGGAGGGCCGCATCCACTTGGTACGGCCGGGCTTGACCCTTGCGGACCAAGTCTGGACGCTTGTGACCAAGTGGGAGTTCTCTTCTAGTGATGTCCCGAGTCAGTCGGGAGCTTAAAAGGACGGGAGCATCGGTCCCCGCGATCCTCTGTCAAGTCCTCTAGCGAGCGTCCGGACTCGGCGTTATGGGCTGTGTAGTTCTGCTCGAAGAGACCCCCTAGACGGGGTTCATGGGCTTAAGCGGCCCACGAACGTTGCGCGGCTAAAAGGCTGTGAACGCGAGAATCACTCCAGTTTTGGCCTGACAAGGCGGACCCGGTAGGATCCCCGATTCTATGAACCCAACACTTCCTGAATGTCTTATCAATGAAGTGTGAGCTTCCATCACTGATCATGACTCTTGGAAAAGCGAGGAAATATAATTTCCTGGAACATTTTCTTCGAGTTCTTTGAGTCGGCCGCAACGCAGGGAAGTGCTTCAATCCATTTGGACACATAGTCCACGGCCACCAAGATATATTTGCACTGCTCTGATATCGGGAATGGACCCATGAAGTCTACTCCCCAAACATCGAATATCTCCACTTGAAGATTGATCTTCAGTGGCATAGCATCTCGGGATTTGATGTTCCCGTGCTTCTGATATCTTGGGCATCGCCGCACAAATTCCTTCGCGTCTCCATACATGGTTGGCCAGAAGAATCCACTCTGCCAAACCTTAGCATGGGTCCGGACCGCTCCGTAATGCCCTCCATAGGGTGTGGAGTGGCAACGCTCGAGAATCTTGCGGGTCTCACATAGCGGGATACAGCGGCGGAGTAAACCATCAGCACAGACCTTGAAGAGATAGGGACCATCCCAAAGGTGATACTTGCTAAGGTGGATCAATCTTTTTCTGTCTTCTCCTGGAGGTATATGAGGCCACCATGAAATTTACTAAGTTGGCATACCATGGGCTGGATGTAGAGACCTTCAGGAGAGTGTCATCTCTCAAGTAATCGTCGATCGGTAGATCTGATCCCTTGAATTGCATTCTTGAGAGATGGTCTGCCACACAATTATCTGCTCCTTTCTTATATCTGATTTCCAGATCAAATTCTTGTAGGAGCAGAATCCAATGGATGGAGTCGTGGCGTTGCATCCTTCTTGGTAAGGAGGTACTTGAGTGCAACATGATCTGTGTATACTATCACCTTGGCATCGACCAAGTAGGATCTGAACTTGTCAATGGCGAATACAACTACAAAAAGTTCCTTCTCCGTTGTTGCATAGTTTAACTAAGGTCCGGTCAATGTCTTGCTTGCATAAGATATGGCATAATGCTGCTTATCCTTGCATTGATCGAGCACTGCGCTGACGGCGTAGTCACTTGCATCACACATGATCTCGAATGGAAGACTCCGATTCGGTGGTTGTATGATGGGTGCGGACACCAGTGCCTTTTTGAGGGTATAGAAGGGTACGAGGCAGTCTTCGTCGAAGTTGAATGGGGTCTCCTTGGCCAGGAGACTTGTCAGAGGCCTGGCAATATGGGAGAAATCCCTGATGAATCTCCTATAGAAGCCAACATGACCTAGAAAACTCTGAACTTCCTTGACATTTGTCGGGGGTGGTAACTGCTCGATAACTTCAATTTTGGCTCGATCCATTTCTATCCCTTTTTTTGACACTTTATGTCCAAGGACAGTACCTTCTCTGACCATGAAATGGCACTCCTCCCAATTGAGGACTAAGTGCATTTCTTGGCACCTCTTGAAAACTTTATCTAAATTCTCAAGGCATTCTTCGAAGCTCTTGCCATAGACTGAGAAATCATCCATGAAGACTTCCATGATGTTCTCAATCAAGTTAGAGAAAATCACCATCATGCACCATTGGAATGAAGCAGGTGTGTTGCAAAGACCAAACGACATTCACATGTAAGCGAATGTGCCGTAGGGGCAGGTGAAGGTAGTCTTGCTCTGGTCATCAGGATGAATAGGAATTTGATGATAACCAGAGTATCTGTCGAGGTAGCAGAAGAATGAGTGCTTGGCCAGTCGTTCAAGCATTTCGTCGATGAAGGGAAGGAGGAAGTGATCCTTCCGGGTAGCCTTGTTCAGCATCCGGTAATCGATGCACATCCTCCATCCAGTAACTGTCCGCTAAGGTATGAGCTCATTTCTCTAATTTTGGACAACTTTCTTGCCCCCTTCTTTGGGACTACTTGAACCGGGCTGACCCACTCACTGTCTTGCATGGGGTAGATGATGCCCTCGTGCAGTAGCTTCAGAACCTCTTTCTTGACTACCTCCCTCATCGCATCATTTAGTCGTCTCTGATGTTCTCTGGACGGCTTATGGTCTGGTTCCATAGGGATGCGATGGGTGCATAGGGGTCCTTCTGGTGCAATGTGACATGCCATGGCTTTGGACATCACATTCACCCCGACTTTCAGGTCGTAAGGAACTTCTCTTTGAACAGTGTCCCCAATAGCGCAGAGGAGCACCCTGAAATCTTCGTAGAGTCGTATAATACTGCTACTTGATTCTGCTTCCTCTGTCCATTCCTTGCTCATGACCGTAGTATGGCCCTCAATCTGCGCGGTGGCTTTCGGAATGAATGCCTACGTTCTTTGGGCAACTTTGTTGAATTGTCCAACTACATATACTCTTCATCTGTGAAAAGATCAGGGACAAACATAGGCATATCTTCAATGAGTGGCTCTGGATCGAAGGTCTTGGGTGGTTCGGTGGTTCCCTCTATGTATAATAGAGGTGGATAGGATGCAGCTGAAACGTGGTGTATCTGCTGCTTCTCTCTGGCTGATCACTTGGTTCGGGTAGCTCGTCAAAGACTCTCGTGTACTGAGTATTGTTAAGGACTCTTTCTAGAATTTCCTTTGCCTCAGACACTGTCTTGTACATGATCGATCCCTCGGAGGCGCTATCTAGGAAATGTGCACTCTCTGGCTTCAACCCTTGAAAGAAGTGTTGCATAAGCATCTCCTATGGAATGTTGTGTGGTGGACCAGAGGTAGCTATCTGCAAGAATCTTGCCCAGGCTACTCCGAGTGACTCATTGCCTTGTCGGAATAACAAAAGTTGGAGACGATGTGGCACTACTTTGGAGATAGAATAGAAGAACAGGCTAAACTCGTTCTTCAATGCAATCCAATCTCCTCCAACTCTCCCTACTCTCCGATTGTACCAACTCTTGGCTGCTCCCGTCAGAGAGAACGGAAGTAGCTTCCACCATAGTGTGTGTTGAGACATACCGGGTATAATGAGGAGAGAACAATTCTCCTCGAAATCGTGCAGGTGAGTGTAGGGACATTCGTCCTTTCTACAAGAAAAGGACTGAGCATGAACCATGGCTACGAAACTGGGACAAATGTCGTAGCCATCAGATAATATGGGGTGGCAGGATGGTGGTGGTACGAAGTACTTTCGGTATGGAACTGCCGGATAACTAGGAGCGAACTCCATGGGGTAGATGGTATGGGCGTAAAGGTGTACGGCTGAAAAAGCTCTAAAACTAGTATTGCTACCGTTCCCTGGCAACGACGCCAGAAAGCTTGTTGGCACTCCTTAGCCTTTACCAACTAATCCGCAAGCACACGGATACTGATGTAGCTTTCACCAGTGAGTTTACCTGGGATATCGAATCCAAGGAATGACAGACGCAACCAGACCTAGAACTATTCAACCAGACCCACCTAGAGAGAGGAGGTAAGAGGGTAGAGGGCTTAACTTCAATTAGCCAACTCGCTACCCAGATAACT
Organism: Panicum miliaceum; assembly: GCA_032594955.1. Lineage (NCBI taxonomy): Eukaryota > Viridiplantae > Streptophyta > Magnoliopsida > Poales > Poaceae > Panicum > Panicum miliaceum. Next base: position 18,612,008 of record CM064056.1, read on the forward strand.
AGAAGTTACACTACCTTGATCTGCTTCGGTGGCTGGGGTGGAAGGACCACAGACCGAGGGAGAAATGGGGGGTCCAACTCGGCCAACGATCTACTGCTATGAAAACACTCGAATGTGGTGGACTATAAGGGACAAACAGGGCTGTCATCACCTGCCGCCTACCACATCAGTTCCGTGGGGTGGAACACAACCCAAGATAACTATCAAGCTGTTGATGCCAGATTTTGACACGTGTTGAATCGGTGTCAGGAGGAGAAGATTGGCCGATGAAGTAGATCTGAAAGCTACAGTAAGGAATCGGCCGATCGAGGTAACAGTTGAAAATCGGCCGATTGGTGGCGCAGCCTATGCCAACAGGATGGGATTATTCCAGAAGATCCTGGTCAAAAGATGGTCAACAAGGCATGCTAAGTCGGTCGGAAAGCAATTGAAGAGGTCCTGATTGGATTAGGAAACGGCGGTGGAAGATTCTGCGGGAGTCCGTTTCCTTTTTAAAAGTTATTATAGATATAGTAGTTTTCCTATTTTTTAATAAGGTTGTAACAAGTCGTAATCGACCAGGAGTCCTAGTTTCAGGGTATAAATAGGAGTCGCTAGGGCTTTGCGAGATATCAACACATCAATCAACAAAACACTTCTACTTTTTACCAGTACTTTACTTTCAAGTCGGCGACTTCGCCAATATTTTCTTCTTCCACGAGTTCGTACGGATTGGCAGGGCTGCATCAACCTGATCTCCGGCCAATTGGTAGGTTCCGCTTATCGAGTAATATCCGAGCTTTAACTACGGGCGCATCGCTGTGGTTTCGTTTGGATTTATTCACAAGTTATCGATATTTACTAGAATTGCAAGTTTTACCTGTTATTCTAGTATTATCACCAGTTATCCAGCTTGAGATCAGAGTAATCGGCTTCGTCATTGTTCTCCTTCGATTCATCGCCATACAGCCGATTAGATCTGTTTCAAGTGTTGCTTCTATAGTAATTGTTTAGATCGCTCTAGCAGTCTTCTTTACAATTACTATACGATCATCGGCTGACCCATAGCCGATCATCTCTACAGCAAATCGGCCGATTTGCCGCCGACGCGCTCCTCAGGACAGATCAGAATTCCAGCCGATCGACGCGCCTGGAATTTAATACTCTATTTCCTTGTCAATCAACAGGTCAGATTGACTGGCACGCCGCGCAAACCGCACCAGGGCGATAACCCGAACAGGAGCTAAGCAGATTCTCCCGGGTCGTGTGTCCGACGCTGAAGACCCATCGGCCGATTCCTACCCGGCCGATTTTAGCGCCAACACACTTTTGGCACGCCCGGTGGGACCATCCAAGATCCGATATGTCGAACAACGCAGAAATCTCTGACAGCAACATCATTGGGGTCACAGAAGCTGATCTCAAGGACGACCAGAGGGAGGAATTGGCCAAACATCTGGAAGATTACAAGAAGATGTACCTCCAGTCGTTCAGTCGTACCAGAAGCGGGGAAGCAGTTAAGAAGGCTCCTATTCCAGCACCTCGCCACATCACCATTGCTGAAGACTCGGGCAAGATGTCAGAGATGATTCAACAGTCCGTGTATCAAGCATTCATTAACCAATCCTCGGTGATGAGCAACACGGTGTACAACGCCGTCATCAACTCTCTGGCCAGCGGAGCCGTTCAAGGTTATCAGGGACCGGCATATGCCCCTCCAACTACTCTGCCAGCCAGAAGCTTACCGTACACATCCCAATCGGCTTCTCAGCCGATATTGACGCGGCGCGAGGGATACAGCTCTCCACCACCTCTGGCGTCTCCAAGATACAGCGATGCACCATTCTTCCATCACTAGCGCCGTTACAACCCGTTCAGATGGCTTCTGTGCAAACACTACCTGCAACCTCAGTGCCGTGGGGGACGTCGACCACAGCGTATTTTCCCGAGCCAGCGAACGGGCATGGTGCTTATCCGTCTCAGGTGCCATACCAATCGGCCGCCCGGCCAATGGTCTCCCAGTACCAGCCGATTTTACCAGAAATCAGCAGGGGGGCAAGCACTGTGGAAGTATTCAGAGGCACGGCGCCAGCAGTGACGTACGAAGGGGGTGCGGACTCGTTTCGCCGTCAACCATCGGCCTATGACTCGTTGCCGTTCCCACACCGCTACAAAGTTCCTGATTTCACCAAGTTCTCAGGGACGGACGACACATCCACTGTGGAACACATTAACAGATTCATCATCCAGTGCGGAGAAGCTACCACGCAAGACGCTCTGAGGGTGCAATTATTTTCATCATCTCTGTCCGGATCGGCCTTCCAGTGGTTCACCACTTTACCACCAAATTCTATCGTCACGTGGGCCGATCTGGAGAAACAATTCCACAAGTACTTCTATGCAGGAGTACACGAGATGAAGATTTCGGATTTAACCAGCCTCAGGCAGAGGAGCGATGAACCAGTGACAGGGTACATACAGAGGTTCAGAGAAATCAAGAACAAGTGCTACAGTCTGGCTCTGACCGATGCACAGTTGGCCGATATCGCTTTCCAGGGCCTCTTACCGCAAATCAGAGAGAGATATGCTGCCCAAGAGTTTGAGAGCCTGAGTCAAATCGTCCACTGATTGTCAGGGCAGGAGGTCCGACCGTTTGAACAGCGGAGGAGCTTCCAGAAGAAGGTGGCATACTTGGAGGGACCTGAATCTGACGCGGAGGAAGAAATCGGCCTGGCGGAATGGGTAAAAGGAAAAAAACCAATATCCTACCCCTTTGGCAAGAAGGAGCCAGAGACATTCGGCTTTGACACGTCGAAGGCCGATAAAATTTTTGATCTACAGCTTCAGGAGGGACAGATTAAGCTGTCGCAACATCACACCATCCCTACGGCCGATCAACTCAAGAAGATGAAATACTGCAAGTGGCACAACGCTACTTCTCATGACAACAATGAATGTAAAGTCTTCCGCCAGCAGATACAATCGGCCATTGAGCAGGGGCGGCTCAGATTTGAAACTCCAACCAAATTGGCAATGCCGATGAAGATAGATCAGCATCCCTTCCCGGCCAACACAGTTAACGCCGAAGGAGACTCAAGTCAAACCAAGGTGCTGACGTCAGAATCGGCGAGAAGAGGTGGCGCCGTCGACCTCAGAAGGCAGATCACAACGGAGGAAATCAGAAGGAATAGGCGAGGGCCAGAACGACCACACAGGCCTGTCACCTCCCGATTCTTACTGAGCAAATATCGGCAGCAGCAAGAACAATCACAACACCAGGAAGAGATGATACGCCGGCGTGAAGATCACTGGCAGTGTCCCTTCTTCATCCACTGCTGGGAGAACGATATCAGATTGCCATCTACCGATAACTGTCCGGAGTGTAACGGATCAAACCACAACGATCGCCCGAGGCTACACTCTAGGAACAGAGGATCAGAGCCGATCAACAGAAATCGGCGCGAAGAACGGCGCGTTTCGGTGCATGATCGGCTGGGGGGCAGAGTTGACCAGTGCAACAGGTCAAAAAGCAAGATCGGCCAGCAAGATAGACTGGGGGGCAGGATCAGCGCACACGATCGGCTGGAAGAGATGGCCGATGACAGGTTATCAGACGAAGATCCCCTAGGGAGGGAAGACGCCAGATCATCGGCCAAGCTAGTAAATCCCAGGTGGTGTCCTGATGGCCTATCCAGATCCCAGAAGCGAAGGATCCAACGCCTACGCCAGTGGGAACATCAAGAAAAAGAACAAAGACAAGTGCCAGAGAGAAGGAATGTGAAATCTCGAATTTGGCGCCCAAAGAAGAATGATCAGGAAGCGAACAACCAAGAATCGGCAGCCAAAATTGATATGGTTTTCATACTGCCGATGGAGTTCATGGCGCCAAGCGATCGGGATAAAGTGACAAAAACAGAGGAAGAGCAAATAGCACAACTAGTATTAGAGCCGATGACGGCTATGTTTGAGAAACTAGAAGAAGAAAAATGGCAGCATCTCAAAGCGCTGTTTCTCAGGGGCTATGTCAATGGGAGACCCGTCACCAGATTATTGGTAGATGGAGGCGCGGCAGTTAACATCATGCCGTATGCCATGTTCCGCAAGCTGGGCAAGGGCGACGACGACCTCACCAAGACGGACATGATGCTGAACGATTTTGAAGGCAACGTGTCACCCGCCCGCGGGGCATTCTGCGTCGACCTCACCATCGGCAGTAAGACCCTCCCTACTACTTTCTTCGTCATTAATGGCAAAGGGTCCTATAATATGCTGCTTGGTCGCGACTGGATACATGCAAACTGCTGTGTCCCATCTACTATGCATCAATGCCTTGTGCAATGGGTCGGCGACAGTACAGAGATAGTCGCTGCCGATTCCGTCTACAGCGTTGCGGCGGCCGACACACAACAGTGGAGCTGCAAACACGTCAAGTGTATATCTGGCAGGACATGGGACACTGACTTCCTGAAAGTGTCCGATTTTGGTCTACAGCCGATCCAAGCAGTTGGCTCTGAAGATTCAGCTCGTTCGAAAGGATGAGAAGCTGGGGCATGGGTTCACGTCGGCCGATTCATTAGAGATGGTAGATTTGAGAGATAGCAGCAAATCAAGGCCGACGTACATTGGTGCCAATTTGGATTCTGAGTACAAAAAGAAAATATGTCAAGTTAACATGACCGATTTCTCGTCGGTTTTCTGGCTACACATCTGGTGAAAGAAATATTAGGATTCATTACTAAGTGGAAATTACGGATTACATGAAGCAGTTCAAGACTAAATCGGCGCAGTGGCATTAAAGGAGCAATAATGTTTAACACATTGTTTACAGCCCAAGGAAGGCATCTATGGCTACAATCGCTCGTCGTCTAATTTGATCGGCCGATTCTACTATTCTCTGATCATTTTCGGCCGATCCTGGTACTTCTGACACGCGGCGACGGAGTCTTATTGTTTCACGGGCCAGATGTTGTCTTTTTTGCTTCAGCTCGCTGATCATGGTTGGGAGTTCTTGGAGCTTTTTCTCCTCAGCGGCTATCTCTTTGGTTATCTGTTCCATCTCCTTGGCTAGCTCTGCTCTCCTCCGTTTCAGCCGATCTATTGTGCCAACGATGTCCGGACGGCAGTTCTCGAGGAAGTTGATTTTGTGATGTACTTCCTGGGTCTGGTGCTTGTACGAGTCAACCTCCTCCTGAGTTTTGGCCATCTGAGCGCGATCTGTCATACGTTGCAGCGCCCGCGAGACCGGAATCCGCATGCCCTCTATATAGGCAGCATACCCCAAGTCTTCCGACACTTCATCCGGGATGTGATCTACGACCTCATTGAAAAGTTGTCGGATCGGCGATGCATCTTCCACCAGTCGGCCGATGTCACCTTGGAGGAGGGTACGGATGCTTTCGAGCTTAGAGCGGACATCGTCGGAGGCAGAGCTCGGTGGAGCCGCGTGTGAAGCAATTTCTTCTTCATCGGCCAAGGAGACAGCGAAAGAAAAGATACTATTGTTGGGAGAATCTTGCTCCTGTAAGGGAACGAAGCAAAGGATAAGCAAGTAGTGAAAGGAAATCGGCCGATTCTGATGGTAAGATTGTTACCTCTTTGAAACGAATCTCTCTTGCCTGCGCCGGTGGAAGTATTTCCCTTGTTTCAGGGATTGGTGCACTGGGTTCGCCAGAAGAAGAAGATTCGATCATTATTGGTGCTCCGCTTGGGCCAGCTTCCTGAGAAAGGTATAAATGCTCGTGAAAATACTATGGGAAAATGAAATAAGATGGTAATGGGAATTTGCCATGCCTCTGCGGGTTCTCCGGCCGATTCCTGCTGTGGAGTTACAATCGGCGTACCCAAGTCGACCTGCATCAAAATTGGTTAAGTTTCCTGAATATTAAGGATGCAGGGTAAGAGATCATATACCTCGGCAACAGGAGCTGCTGTAGTCTCAGTCCCTACTTGAGATGTGGCCGACAGTCGTGGAGACTGTGGTGGGACAACTTGTGCAGCCTGGCAAAGGGATGAAATTGATGTCAGCAGAAGATTTGGGGAATACATGAGATAAATAAAGTTACCTGGACAACTTCTACTAAGAGCGATGCTGCAGCGGCCCCGGCTTCGGCGGTGACTTGGGGATCGGCTGTCTCGACAGCTGGTAAGGGTGAAGGACCTGAGGTCTCGGCGAGTATCATTTCCACCTGATCGGCCGATCCAACACGGGGAGTCTCGGCCGATGCTGCTGCCATCTGGCTAGCCGATCCAACACGGGGAGTCTCGGCCGATGCTGCTGCCATCTGGCTAGCCGATCCGATACGGGAGATTTCAGCCGATGCTATTGTCGTCTGATCGGCCGATTCAATGCGAGCCCGCATCCGACGGCTGGATATCTTCGGTGTTGGTCTTTTGGGCGCTCGTCTTGATCGGCCGGTGGAGATATCTCTGATAGATGGAGCATGGAAGCCGATGAGTGGGTACACTGTGTATTGATGATGGCTATCGATCGGCCGGCTGCTTCGGCTCCGCATTGGGGGAGCATGGCTTTCAGACTGAAGAGGTAAACATAAGTTAACAGCGAGATGATAATGCAACATTGAAATCGGCTAAGAAGAAAAGGACATACCGCAGCATTTGGGTCGATGTTCTCTGGGTCCAGAATGTTGCAGTAAATTGATGGGGATTTACAGAAAAGATGCTGCTTCCATTCTGCCCACCATAATTTATACTGATGGATGGCGAAAGAGGCCACTGACCAGCCGTTCAAGTCAATGGTGCTGGAGTCAGGTACTAAATCGCACAATCGGCTGTAGTCAAGACTAGAGGTTAATCCGTCTCTGAATTTTGCTTGGCCGGCGAAATAAACTCGAATCGGCAATTGGCCAAAACCTAGTTGCCTTGCTGCAGCCGACGGGCAGTAGAACTCATAAGTGGGTGAATCCTTTCCTGAGAAGAAGTTAGCCGGCAGAATTCCCGGCTTAATCAAGACATCCATCAATTCTATGTCGAACGTGTGGGTGGAGAAGTCGAAGCATACAGGCAATTCAAAAATCGGCTCTACGGTTTGATATGGATACCAGGTGATCATCTCCTCGCTAAGTCCATTATAGAAGCATCTGAAATATTCAGCTACGCGGGTAGCGGTGAACTGGCAGCCAGGAAAGGCCGATGCCGCCTCTCCAACAGATCTGCAACGGCGACGGACCGACGGATTCTCCTCTGACTCGATGTTGGGAAAGGTCTTTGTCTCTATCCTCTGCTGAGAGACCTTGCTCATGTGTAGATTGAGCCAGAGGGTGATGAACCACCAAGGACCGCCTGGGTTCCCTATCGGCTCTCCTTTCGACAGCTTGACGCCGATTTGATGCATCATATGGTATGCCGATCCCAGCAAATGTTTACCAAGGGGGATGGCCGATCCTTGTGCAAGAGACTCTGCCAAAGCTTGAGTGTTGGAAGAGGGGCCGACCGCTCTGCCACAGAAGAAGTGTTTCTCCAGCCACATCATCAAGAAGGCGGTGTGCTCCCTCTGTGAGACTGTTCCTGTCTTCATGTTTTTGCTGATGTATCCTTTCCACCCGCCGATTCCTTTGGTGTCTAGCCGATGAGATGGCTTGAACAGATAATTGAAAGGGGTATCGGCGGAAGAAACATCTAGGCCGGTCAGCAGCAGGACATCGGCCAAGGTCGGGGTCATGGGTCCGTGTCCAAAAAGGAATGCGTTAAGTGCATCGGACCAGAAGTAAGAGGCTGCCATAACCAAAGGTTCGTTCTTTTCCATCTGAGACAGGGACAAATCTATGCACTGGCCGATTTTAAGTTCTTCCCACTGGACTTTCCAAGACCCGGCTACTCTCTGGTACCATTCTCTCCACCCGGGTGTTTCATTTGGCCAGGATCTGAATGCGCCTACCCAGTGATCTAAATCCATGGGTGATTGCTTAAAGGGGATTCTGTGAGTTTCTAAACTGATTAGATCCGTTGGATCAGGACTCCCCATAGGGCCTAAACAGATGAGGTCAGGAGACTCTGAGAGAAGAATGGTGATCCTGTGCCTAAGGGCCTAAAAAGAAAGGGAAAAAGGGAAGAAACTAAGAAAGGGACCGAAAAATACTAAAGCAGCAAGGCGAAAAGAAAAAAAAATTTCGGGCATTTACCTCTGGGATGGAAGCCATCGTCGCCGACGACGCTGCTGGAGAAGCCGCCGATTGGGCCGCCGCCGCCAAAGGAGCAGCCGATGGAGCCTCTGTAGATGGGGTGGTCGCCGACGGAGATGCCATTGGGGGTCGGAGCAGGCTGCGGATGAGATCGCCGGAGAAGGGGGAGCGCTTGGAAATCGAAAGGACTTGGAGGAAGATGAACAGTAATGCGGCAGAAAGGATGCTGGATTCGTGGAGGAGGAGAGGCGGAGAAAACCAGTACTTAAGAGAGATAAAGGGGGCAAGGGCAAAGATGGTATTTTTACCGCACCGTCTACGCGAATTCCAGGGGAGCGGTCGTTTCGCGCACTCGGTTCGAGGAAATTGCAATCATTGTGCCGCGGAACGGAAGGAGATTTTTACTGCGCCCGTTTCGGAGAAAAGGGTTAAAGAAAAGAGTTTCGAAGGAAAAGTTATATTTTACTCCGAAATTGGGGGGCTTGTGTTGACGCCAGATTTTGACACATATTGAATCGGCGTCAGGAGGAGAAGATTGGCCGATGAAGTAGATCTGAAAGCTACAGTAAGGAATCGGCCGATCGAGGTAACAGTTGAAAATCGGCCGATTGGTGGCGCAGCCTATGCCAACAGGATGGGATTATTCCAGAAGATCCTGGTCAAAAGATGGTCAACAAGGCATGCTAAGTCGGTCGGAAAGCAATTGAAGAGGTCCTGATTGGATTAGGAAACGGCGGCGGAAGATTCTGCGGGAGTCCGTTTCCTTTTTAAAAGTTATTATAGATATAGTAGTTTTCCTATTTTTTAATAAGGTTGTAACAAGTCGTAATCGACCAGGAGTCCTAGTTTCAGGGTATAAATAGGAGTCGCTAGGGCTTTGTGAGATATCAACACATCAATCAACAAAACACTTCTACTTTTTACCAGTACTTTACTTTCAAGTCGGCGACTTCGCCAATATTTTCTTCTTCCACGAGTTCGTACGGATTGGCAGGGCTGCATCAACCTGATCTCCGGCCAATTGGTAGGTTCCGCTTATCGAGTAATATCCGAGCTTTAACTACGGGCGCATCGCTGTGGTTTCGTTTGGATTTATTCACAAGTTATCGATATTTACTAGAATTGCAAGTTTTACCTGTTATTCTAGTATTATCACCAGTTATCCAGCTTGAGATCAGAGTAATCGGCTTCGTCATTGTTCTCCTTCGATTCATCGCCATACAGCCGATTAGATCTGTTTCAAGTGTTGCTTCTATAGTAATTGTTTAGATCGCTCTAGCAGTCTTCTTTACAATTACTATACGATCATCGGCTGACCCATAGCCGATCATCTCTACAGCAAATCGGCCGATTTGCCGCCGACGCGCTCCTCAGGACAGATCGGAAATCCAGCCGATCGACGCGCCTGGAATTTAATACTCTATTTCCTTGTCAATCAACAGGTCAGATTGACTGGCACGCCGCGCAAACCGCACCAGGGCGATAACCCGAACAGGAGCTAAGCAGATTCTCCCGGGTCGTGTGTCCGACGCTGAAGACCCATCGGCCGATTCCTACCCGGCCGATTTTAGCGCCAACACAAGCCTAAGCACCACGCTTCAACTATCCAGTTACTGATTTCCGCCTCATGTTAAGGCAAGAAGAAACCCCAAATGGCCAGGCTTGCTGAACCACGCAAACAAGGGATTCCGCAGATCAAAGAAAGTAAACTAACTAGGTACTGGAAGTAAAGAGAAAGACTAGTGAGATACTGAAGATAAACGAGGAACTTACTTTGATAATATTTCCCTGAGGTGGATACAAAGTGGAGAAGGACCAAGAGAAAAATCCGGCTCCTTTCCTAGCTCGGCTCTTGCACAAGCTCTCACCTCACTCTCTCCCTATTCTACAACTGAACTGGAGCTACTAAAAATCTCACTTCTCCCTGGAATCGTGTGTCTTACAAATGAGAAATGGACCTCTACTTATAGCAGCTAGAGGTCAGTAACCGGTGAAGGGCGTCAAGATCACGCGACCTTGGCGGTTAACGTAACTTCCACGCGAAGTTGAGCTTCATTGGCTGAAAAGTGGGGCCGGCTAGTGCCACTTGGCACCGCCCTTTGCGTGGACGTCTATGATTTCCTCCTGAGGTCGGTAACTGTTAGTTTTTAGTTAAGCAACTATTTTGGACATACATGTGGGCCCTTGGATCCGTGTGTGAAGCCTTTCGGGTCCTCGGATCAAACCAACTTCAAGTGCACGATCCCTGATCATCCTGGATGTGTTTCTTCATTCCTGGATCGATGACGTGGCTAGAGGAGAGGGAGCTAGGCCGGCCGGCCTAGGGAGGCCGGCCGGTCTGGGATTTCTCCCAGTTCGGCCCAAATTCTCACACTAAGTCCCTGAAATGATAAATGTAACAAAACTTGTGGAACTTGTTAGTGTGGTTAGTGTAACTCAGTTTTGATTAATAAATCATGAAAACCGGAGAAATGTTGGCGGTAAAAGTTATTGAAATCGACCGCCAACAATGGTGCCCTGCTAGCCTCATCGAGCCGGGTGATGCTGTCGCCATGGCGCCCCTGGTCGAAAACGCTTCCGGTCGGAGACCCCGTGCAGCGGCGGAGCAGCAGGCAGCGTGCGAGGAACACGCGCACCGCAGATACCGAGATGCGATGTTCATGTCAATTGAAAGGAATCGGTGCTCGTAGCCTAAGAGGGGGAGGGGATGAATTAGGCAAACTTAAAACCTTAAACCTACAGCTCAACTAGTTTGCAGAAAACTTAAACTAGAACTATGGTTCTTCTAGTGTGAAACCCTCATCCCAAAAGAGTTTTGCAACCTATAGCCAATCCTAGCAAGATACTACATTAAGAATATAAAGGCACTCAAATAGCAATATGAAATGCGAAAGCTTAAGAGTAAAGGATGTGGGGAAGCAAACTCTCGATACGAAGATTTATCACGTGGTTCGGTTAGCCACAAAGTCACCCCTACATCCACGTTGTTGAAGCACTCACAAAGAGTATTATTTTCCGGCAACCAAGTCCCTTCCGGGACTCTTCTTGACTCACCACCAAGGCTATGTCAAGTCACCACAGTCGTCTTGATCCCACTTTCCACTAAGGAGCTTCTCCACCAAGGAAGTGGGTCTCCACGTCCCCGGCACAAAGCCGTCGATGCCGCTCCACACCAAGCCGGAGGGTCGTAGACTTGCCGGCGAGCCACCAATGCTCCAAGGGGCCGACACACCGAGATACAGCACACAAGGCACAACATCTTGCTCTTTCACTCTCTCAAGAGCTAATCCTAGCACTAACTCTCACAAATGCTTGTGTTAAACCTAAGGGTGTGATCAATATGCTCTTGGGTGGCTTAGAGAACTTCTTCAATGTTTCTAGGGCTTCTCTTGGACTCCAGCAACCTCAAAATGGCCGGGATGAAGCATATATATAGGCCACCAACTCTAAGTAGCCGGTACTAGCCGTTATGCCATTTCTGCGCATAGCGTCGGTTCAACCGGTCATGAGCGTTGGCTCAACTGGTCGCACACAGCTTCGAGCTAGCCGTTGGACTTCTGACATAGGACAGTTGCTGATGTCACATAGCGTCGGTTAGAGCGACCAAGTGTCGGTTCAACCGGTCCTGAAGAAAATCACAGCCCAAGGCTCTGCCATTTCAAACATTAATTCTGAGTAATGGCGAGGTTGATGCACCGACGCACTTCAGCCTATAGCGTCGGTGTAACCGGTCCTGAAGGACTTTGGTTCCAATGCAACTCCAATGCACTGACCCGTTGTATCTTCAGAATGTCGGTTCAACCAGTGATTCTTTTACTTCTCCACTTGATCGCCACGCCTTCCGCTCAATGCACCGACGCTTTACTTCATGTGGCGTCGGTTCAACCGGTCCTACTGACTTGAATCTTCAATGCACAACCAATGCACCGATCTGTACAATTTCTTTGGCGTTGGTTCAACCGGTCCTTAGAAACTTTTTCACTGCATCCATTGCATCTTGACAGCGATTTGGACTATCTTGGAGATGGTTTAGACTCCATCTATGAGATCTAGAAATCGTAGAATCTTGAGCTCACAAACTCGTTAGTTCCATCGATCATATTATCACTCAATAACAAAAAGCTTAATGTTCCTTACATCAATCAGTAGTGTAAATCGAGAAGAGAAATCGTATTCGTGGATGCTTGGCGACCGACCGTGCCTCCGGAGACCTCGCTGCTGCTCCGTTATCTTGGCCAGTTGCTTGCTTGCTTGTTTGGATTCTTAGTCCGTTGGAACACAGGGACACTTCTTGGTTCTGCGTGCCTCGTTTGTCTTTTAGTTGATTTCCTGTGCGATCACAATAATCAACACGTCAGTAATCCAAAAGTTAATAATGACCTGTTTTTTCACGTAGTATTTTCCTTGTACCATGGCTAAAATTTTAAGAGCTCTTTGGCAAGGACCTGTCCCGCCCTCCGCCGATGGTTAGCTTACAGGCTGCAAGACTTCTCTAGGGCTGTACACCATGGTCTCATGGACTGGTTTGTGATGGGCTTTCAAAGGCCTATTATGCCAAATAAAAAATTATTATAATTACTAATTACCTATATGGTTGCACAACTTACTGGTTCGTGAAAAATAAAACAAAAGTGCGCCCTTCTTCTCCCGTGGCCCTTTCTTTTTCCTCGCGCGCCACCATTGCCACAAGTTACATAACTTATCGGTTCGTGAAAAATAAAACAAAAAGCGCTCTTTTTCTCCCGACGTCCTTTCTTCTTCCTCGCGCGGCGCCGCGGCCATGAACCCTGCGCCGGCCCTCGAGGGAGACGTCGTGGGCGACCTCCTCTCTCAAGAAAAATGGATCCCGAGAAGATGATCTCCCTTCCAATCCTGTCGGCCCCAGCCGACCCTAGCGCCGTCGTTGCCCGGCCTCGCGTCTGTCCCGCAGAGCCCCAGCGACAGGCGTGCGTGGCCGCGCCACCGCCCCTCCCACGCAGACGCCGGGACGCTGCTGCCCGGCCGAGCGTGACCGCGCCGAGCGTCAGAAGAATTTCAGTTTCTACCTTTACGAATTTCAAAAATCTTGTTTCTCGGATATGTCTTGGTGGAAGCTAGATGCAATAGGATATTCGTCAGCGTGGTTGTAAATAAACTATCATATCCTACTCTACTGCTGTTTCATTTGCAGAGGTAGGAATGGCGAATTCGCAATCATGCAGGCAGCGGCCACGCGAGGCCGGGCAGCGGCGCCCCCAAGGACTGCCGGAGTGCTGGGCATGGATGGGCGGGTAGCGCGTCGTGCAGCGCGTCCGGTACCGGGTCGGTGCTGTAGCGCGAGCACTCGTCCGAAAAAAATAAAAAGGAAGGGCAAAAAAACCTATTTCTCCCAAAATCTTCCTTTCTTAGAGCTGAAGTCAACCAATCAGTCAAACAAATAGAATAACTCTTTACTTTTCTGGAGTTCGTGGATTGGAGTTTAAAAAATTTGAAGTTCAAACAAATAGAACAACTCTTTACTCTTTACTTTTCTAGAGTTCGTGGATTGGAGCTTGTGAAAATATTTTTCTGGAGTTAGAGTGATCCCAAACAGACCCTAAACATGATTGCGCTGCGAGAGCTGTGCGTCAGAAAAGAGACACACATAATTAAAATCGGGCTTTTGGTTTGGGCTTCAACAGGTGGGAACAAGTCTAAAATTAGGGAAACAAATTGCTTCCTCCCGAGCTTGTTATTCCCGACCTCGCCCTTCCTGGCGCAGCAGCCTCCGTCGCCTGCCTGCGCCAGCGGCTGCTGGATCTCGCGGACGACCAACACCAGCAGCTCCAGCTCTCCGTCACTGTGACCATGGTCGTGGCCTCGCTCCTCACGGCGGTCGTCCTCGCCGTGCTCCTCCTCGGCGCCGCATGCAGGAGACGCCGGAGATGGGGACGATGCCGGCTTGAATTAGAGAAAAGGATTAGCTGATTAGGGTTAGGGGTTCAGTTTTGGGGTTGTTATGGAGGTATCCATGGCCGACGTCCTTAAAGAGATGGCCGTTGGTGGCGGCTGGCCCGGCGGAGGAGGTGGGTTGTGGGCGGCGAAGGCGGGACAGCGAGGGCGCCGTCCGCCGGGCGGTGGGGGAGAACCGGTGGGCAGGGTAGGAGGCAGGGGCGAGCAATCAGAGGGCGCGGTCGGCGGCGAGGTCGCCGATGTCCACGGGTGGTGGAAGCGGCTTGCCGTGGCGCCGGTGCGCCGTTGGCTGTGGGGCAGGTGGGCTGTGGGTTGGCGGCCAGTGACTGCGGAGATGCGGCAGTGACCGTTGACAGAACAGAGGAAGAAGAAGAGAAGGAAGTTCCAATTTTGCCCTCCAGTACACAGAGCCCACTCCGTCGAGCCGCATTATTAGCCTGCACACATTTAACTACAGCATTCACGAATCTCCACGCGTCCATGGGTACCAACGGTGTGGATAGCTATTGCGGCCACGGGTACATGTGGAAAATCCACGTTGGCTATCTTCAAGATCTGCTACGCATCGCCGCTCTATCCGATTCAAACTCCAAGGACCGATCTTTTACGTGTATCACGAGAGAGTGATGTAAGAAATAATGTGAGCCAATTTACAATGACTGTCCATGCATGGTTATTTGCAATTGAACCTTGCCCGTCTGTACATATGTGTCAACAGTTTTGCTAGGTTCATCAAGAAAGCGACCTTTTCCTTCTTACTATTAAATGAATTGCATAAAACATCAATTTTAGAGATATATTGTTACAGTAAGTTAAGGGAGAGGAATCTCCCTTTAATAGTACCCGACACCCCTCTCCTCCGCATATTTCCGCATGGGCCCCATGCTATCTTCTTCTCCCCACGCCTCTCTTCTTCCCCACGTCTATCTTCTCCCCCATCTCGTATTACTCAGCACGACCGACTGGTAGCATCCCACCGCAGCCTCCTCCACCGCCCGAGGCCGGTAGTGGGACCGCCGCAGTGCCGCACCGCCCGCATCCCACCCCCACTGCGCACCCCCGCCCTCCCTAACCTCCGCTCGCTCCGTCAAACCCTAGCTGCCTGCCTCCCGCAGCCGCCGCCTCCACCGCCCGCGGTCTGCGGCTACCACGCCTCCGCACCGCTCCGCCCTCATACCACCCCCGCTGCACCACCCCGCCCTTCCTAACCACTTCCATCGCTTGCCCCCGCCGTTGACCCTGCTCACCGGGGGTCCTCCACCACCCGGTCGGCGGCGCCATTGCTGCCCAGCCTCACCCCCCGCAACCGCAACCACCGCCGAGCATGCCGCCGCCACCGGCCATCCCTTTATCTCCGGAGAGCATGCTATTGCCGGCCATGGAGGCCCCAAACCCGGAAACCCTAAATCCGTAACCCTGTTGGCCTCCTCCACCAGCGGCGACCCCGCCACTGGCCGCTCCATCCACGTCCCGCCTGCGGTCATCGTCTTCGATTCCATTTTTGCCAATTTCTATTTTTTTACCTCGGTTGTTACTTTGTGTTGTTGTAATCGATATGCTAAAGAAAGTAACTGAGGGACTCTCGATTTAACTCTAAATCGAGAGGCCTCTCCGTTTAATTTTTAATGCTAAAGAAAGTAACCGAGGGGCTCTCGATTTAACTCTAAATCAAAAGGCCTCTCCGTTTAATTTTTAGTTTTCAGTTTTTTTTAACTTTTATTCTACCTTGTCGCTTGCACCACCTTTTAGCATTGAACAGGACGGAGTGTCATTATTCTCCTCCCCCACTATACCTCAATCGCAACGCTATACAATTTGAAATTGATTGGAATTGTTTGTTAGCCACCCAACCGATGGATAGCAACCTATTTGAATGGATTAATTACTTCAATTTTGGTCATATTAAGATGAGGAGTTCCAAAAAAAGTCTTTCGCCCATATAGTCATATTGTACCTATTCTTTGCAATTATCGCACCTCAACTAGATATAAAATCAGCATATATATCTATGATCAAAAAATTTGCATGTCTACGAAATCATGTGAGGAGGATTTGTGAGCCATCTAAGATGATTCTTTCTATAGTAGTGTTATTCGGTTGCAGTGCACACATTCAAACAGTATTAAGACGTTACAAAGGTACCCACTGATAAGCACACTACTACATTTACCAAAGTAAATCAAGCTCCTAGCTAGAGCCATCACCAAACTTTAGTACTTGGCATGCATTCAAATCAGCATTCTTCTCACTGTAACATCAAAATGGCCATCACCAAACTTGTAGTTCTTGGGATTCTGGCCCTCTTATTAACCATTAGACTATCCAGTGCTGCACGGGTAGCAAGATACTCCACCGCTGAAGGGAAAGGGGAGGGACAGGGGGAGGGTGTTTGCATCTCGGAGTGGTTCTGCTTCAGGATCTGGGGATGGCTTTGGGTCCAGTGACACTAGTGACACCGGTGGTAGGGAGGGGATAAGTAGGGCCCATGCTAGTGCTGGAGGCGGAGGCAACGGTAGTGGAGGTAGTGAAAATGGCGGGGCTGCATATGGTTCTGGTTTGGGTTCCGGCTCTAGCTCAAGTTATAGTAGGGGTGCAGGAAGAGAGTGGCTTGCTGGTGGATATGCCAATGCCGGAGGTTCAGGGGACGGGGCTGGCGCTGGACAAGGCGATGGAAGTTCCGGTTCTACCGGTCATGGGTATGGATCTGGATCAGGCATTGGCTCTGGTACCCGATATGATGATCGTGGTTATTATGGGGGGCACTCGGAGGCGGGTGGTGATGGCAATGGCAATGGTGGAGGTAATGGGCAAAATGGTGGATATGGCAATGGTGAAGGTAACAGACAACGGTATGGAAATAGCGGCTACGGATCATCATCCCCCTAAAATCTGATGCTTTCGGATTGGATCAACCCAAACTTAAAGCCTACTATAGCTGGTCATTCAAATTATTGTCCCACAATGTATCTTCTATTTTTTTTTCTAAATTAGTCTTCTTAATGCACAAGGGAGCAAGAAATAAACGACATTGTTCTTTATGAATTGTGTACATGTGCCGTAGTCTAGTGTGCACAATATGGGGACATGACAGACTACACATGTACTAAGTCACATATCTCTCATATTCGTGTAATTTCTCTGTTGGTTCCAGGCTTCCAGAGTACAAATTCTGCATGGACAAATTTGTGAGGATTTACTTATCAAACATTTGGCATTTTACATATACAGAATAACCATAAATCTTTATCTTAATAAAGGAATGCTAAAAGAACTTAAGAAGTTGCCTCCATCGGTCTGAAGGCTTAAAATTACCACGTTGGCCGCTGAAAAGATAGAAAAACACAGACTGTTGATCAATATTACTCGCCAATATTATAACAGTTGAGATCTCAGGTAAGTTTCACTTTAATAATTTATATACAAATTTGTATTGCATATTGCATTGCTGCCTTCAAAAGAAAGGTAAAAAAGTCATTAATGATTCTCTATATATAGGAAAAGAGAAACATAGAAGTACTTGCTTGTTTTGCTTGAGAACATCTCATAATACATTATCTTATTCTAATTGCGTTATACTCAATTTTTTTTTTGTTTCTACATAATCAGGTCAATTGCACTCAATTTAACTCATGTTTGCTACGAAATCAATAAATGTTGACTTCTATTTTCATTTTACTTTTATATCTTTTAGAGGTCTATCGTTTGGTATGGGCGTGGAGACTAAACTTTTGAGCCCATCCAGCCCAAAGGCTCGTCTTGACTTTAGTCCCGTCCAACATTAAGAGCAAGCCACAACACAATTCAAAAACTAGAATTGCACCCTTCTTGAAATGGAGTGAGTACGTGTTGGCATCTCAATTCACTTAGTCAAAGCCAAAACCATAATATTGATAATCTGTCTAGAATCTATTTTTTTCTTAGAAAATAGAAATATCTCAAGTTTACTGGCCAATCTAGAAGCTAAGTAGTTATAAAGATTTCACCAACCTTTTGTGGTTGCAGTTACGACATCAAAGATATATGCTTGCAACTAAATTCATAACCAGTGCATGTACTTTACTGGTAGGACATGTACACCCGGAAATTAGTCTTAAACTCGTGCATGAATGGTATAAGTGGTAGTGTAATAAGATTTTTCTGGTTCTTTCTCTTGACTAATAGAGATGTACGTGCCACATGCACGTATTTGAAGAATAATTATTTAAAAATAATTGGATTGCATCAAGACTACTAAAAATTTAATTTATTTATTAGTATATCATAGGAACGGAGTCTAATCTAATACCAAATTCCTTATTTTCTTTGATTACAAAACCGGTTGAACATCAGCATGTTATATGGAATTAGTGGATGAATTCTTATATTCATTGGAAATACATGGAATAGTGAATTAAGTCAAATATGAAAATAACTATAAAATACATGGGATATTCATTAGACGCATTCACTCAAAATGCATATATATTATTAGGATATTATATGCCTAAAAAAGAGTAACAAGGAAGGGATGAAACATTCCTTGCATCAGCGTGATAGCTGCAAGAAGATTGAAAGATTAAAAAAATTGCCTTTAGGGATAAGGGCCCACCGAGCTCGACCTGCAGAAACCCATAGACTGGGTCAGCGCAGAGAGTTCGACGAGCCCAAACCCACACCATCATCATTAGATGTGGCAAAGGTATCACAAATAGTGTCTCAAGTGTCGGATTTCAAAATTGAAAGAGCATTGAAAAACTGCGCTTAAAAGCTGGTCTTGCTCACCTTGCGCTAAAAAAAGAATAAGTCCTAAAACTAAATTCCCGTATTTTCCTATTTAAAGAGTAAACTAAACATTACATAACATTTTCTATTTAAGGGAAAAGCGTACACCAATTTTCCTAATCCATAAATTCCTGCATTTTCAGTGGAACAAAAACATCAAGAACCTATTAAGAAAAATTAGGCAATTCTTGTGATTCTTTGAGGAACCAGTTAAGAACTGAGAGAAGAAAAAATGAAATAATCCACAAAATTCTTGGCCCAGTGGGAGTCAAACTTGTAGAGGGGGAAGGTCATGCTCCGCTTATGCTTTATTAGAGGAAGAATCAAATCTACAAATTTCTGCAGTACAGGGAACAAAAGAATCAAAACCAATTTTCGCGATTCTTTAACGAACTAGCCAAGAACTGAGATGGGAGGGAGCCAAACCTGCAAGTGTTCGATGGAAGAGGGTCATGCTCCGCTCGATCCTTTTTGCCGACATCGGTCTACATCCTTATGCTGGTGGATCAGCTTCCGGTGGAGGAGTCATGTCATCTGCTCATGGGTTCAAGACAAATCAGAAGGTGGACGAACGGACGTTGGTGCCGATGACCATACAATGTGCGATGTTAGGAGGGTAGGGAGAATGGGGAACGCCACTGGCGATGACCAGGGAAATGTGGATGATGTAGGACGCCGGATTAACCCTAGAGATGTATGGCTTTACAGGAGTGGTGATGGAAGGCAGAGAGACATCATACTTTTGGAAAGGCTTCATGCGACAATCAGGGTACCTGCAATTAGCCCCTTGATTGATTGATTGCTTGATATGTATATCTTGATTTAGTATGGAAAGAATTTATACTGCTTAATTTATACTCTCCATTTATACTACTCTATTTTCTATTTGTCCATTTGAGTGATTTCTATATAAGAAAGGAAAAAAATATCACCGATATTGAATTTTAGATGGCTTACAGAAAACATGCTCGCGTGATATCTATACATACTATACAACAAAGGAAAAAAACAAAAGGAGAGATATTAGATGGCTTACCAAAAACATGCTCGCATGATATCTATACATACTATACTATAAAAGAAAAAAATAAAAGGAAATATTTTAGATGGCTTACCAAAAAATATGCTCGCATGATATCTATACATACTGTACTACAAAGTAAACAAACAAAAAGAGAGATTTTAGATGGCTTACCAAAAAATATGCTCGCATGATATCTATGCATACTATAAAAAAAATAAACAAAAGGAGAGATTTTAGGATGACTTACCAAAAAATATTATCGCATGATATCTATACAATGGAAAGTAAAATGCGGGTATAAGAAGGTGGTAGACAAAAGTGCTTGGTGTAAAAAGTATTAGGATTTTGGTAGAAATATTTTCCTTCTATCCTACACCTCTTTTGTCAAATCTTTTAGTCTGTCAAGTGGAACCTCTGTGAGGAGTACCGTGGACCTAATCTTGGTGAGAAAGAATTTCAATTATTTCAACTTATATAGTATAGAAGTATAGATAGATTATGTTTTCGTCGTACTTTTATATTTTCTTAGGCCTACCGTGGGAAATAGACGTGGAGACTCAACTTTTGAGTCCATCCGGCCCAAAGCCTGATGTGGGCTTTGGTTTCGTCCAGAACAATTCAAATGGCGAGACTATACATCGCGTGTGGGTGTGGGCCAATAATTCGGCCTATTAGGAAATTTTTGTGTCGCTTTAGGCTTGCTAGGATGAATGATTCAATCTACTTATCGCTTTATCCCCCGTGAGCCAACTATCTTTTCCTCTCTTTTTTTCCTTTTGCCATTTTCCCTTCCCTTTTATATATTATTGCGTTTATATTTCTTTTTCCTCTTATTTTAGTTTGCCTATTTATTAATATTATTTTATTTTTACTCTTATTTAATTTCCTTTTCCCTATAATATTTACTATTATTGGCGCTAAAATCGGCCGATGGTCTTCAGCGTCGGACACACGACCTGGGAGAATCTGCTTAGCTCCTGTTCGGGTTATCGCCCTGGTGCGGTTCGCGCGGCGTGCCAGTCCATCTGACCTGTTGATTGACAAGGAAATAAAGTATTAAATTCCAGGCGCTCCGATCGGCTGGAGTTCCGATCTGTCCTGAAGAGCGCGTCGGCGGCGAATCGGCCGATTTGCTGTAAAGATGATCGGCTATGGATCAGCCGATAATCGTGTAATAATTGTAAAGAAGACTGCTGAAGCGATCTAAACAATTAGTACGGATGCAACACTTGAAATAGATCTAATCGGCTGTAAGATGATAAATCGAGGAAGAACGATGATGAAGCCGATTACTCTGATCTCAAGCTGGATAACTGGTGATAATACTAGAATAACAGGTAAAACTTGCAATTCTAGTGAATATCGATAACTGGTGAATAAATCCAAACGAAACCACAGCGATGCGCCCGTAGTTAAAGCTCGGATATTATTCGATAAGCGGAACCTACCAATTGGCCGGAGATCAAGTTGATGCAGCCCTGCCAATTCGTACGAACTCGTGAAAGAAGAAAAGTATTGGCGAAGTCGCCGACTTGAAAGTAAATTGCTGAAAAAAGTAGAAGTATTGTTGTTGATTGATGTGATTCTCCTTTGCAAAGCCCTGACGACTCCTATTTATACCCTAAAACTAGGACTCCTGGTCGATTACGACTTGTTATAACCTTATTTAAAAACAGCAAAACTACTATATCTATAATATCTTTTAAAAAGGAAACGGACTCCCGCAAAATCTTCCGCCGCCGTCTCCTAATCCAATCAGGACTTTTTCAGTTGCTTCCTGACCGACTTAGCGTAGCTCTGTTGACCAACTTTTGACCGGGATCCTCCGAAGTAGTCCCATCTTGTTGGCGCAAGCTGCATCACCAATCGGCCGATTTCCAACTGTTACCCCAATCGGCCGATTCCTTACTGTAGTCTTCAGATCTGCCGCATCGGCCAATCTTCTCCTCCTAACGCCGATTCAACATGTGTCAAAATCTGGCGTCAACACATGCCCCCCAGTTTCGGAGTAAAACATAACTTTTTCTTCGAAACCCTTTCTTTAATCCTTTCCTCCGAAACGGGCGCAGTAAAAACCTCCTTCCGTTCCGCGGCACAATGATTGCAATTTCCTCGGACTGAGCGCGCGAAACGACTGCCCCCCTAGAATTCGTGTAGACGGCGTGGTAAAAATACCATCTTTGCCCTCACTCTCTCGATTTTTCTTAAGTACTGGCCTTCCCCGCCTACTCTTCCCCACGAATCTAGCATTCTCTTCCAACGAACCACTGTTCGTCTTCTTCCAAGTTCTCTTGATCTCCAAGCGCTTCCCCCCTTCCAGCGATCTCATCTGCGACCTGTTCCAACCCTCCAATGGCGTCACCATCGGCGACCGCTCCATCCACGGAAGCTCCATCGGCGACCCCTTCAGCGGCGGCGGCCCAATCGGCAGCTCCTCTGGCAGTCCCATCGGCGACGATGATTTCCATCCTGGAGGTAACTGCTCGAAATTTTTCTCCTTTCGTTTTTCTACTGCTTCAGTATTTTCTGGATCTTTTTTCAGTTTCTTCCCCTTTTCTCCCTTTTTAGGCACTTAGGCACCGAATCACCATCCCACTCTCAGAATCCACTGACCTCATCTGCTTGGGCCCTATGGGAACCCTGATCCAACAGACCTGATCAGTCTAGAAACTCATAGAATCCCATTCAAGCAGTCGCCCATGGACCTAGATCAGTGGGTAGGTACTTTTAGATCGTGGCCAAATGAAACCCCCGGCTGGAGAGAATGGTACCAGAGAGTGGCCAGATCTTGGAGGGTTCAGTGGGAGGAACAGAAAATCGGCCAGTGTATAGACCTATCCTTGTCCCAGATGGAAAGAAATGAACCTCTGGTCATGGCAGCTTCTTATTTTTGGTCTGATGCACTCAATGCATTCCTTTTCGGACATGGACCCATGACCCCGACTCTAGCCGATGTTCTGTTGTTGACCGGTCTTGATGTCTCCTCCGCCGATACCCCTTTCAACTATCTATTCAAGCCATCACATCGGCTAGAGACCAAAGGAATCGGCAGGTGGAAAGGATATATTAGCAAAAATATGAAGACCGGGACAGTTTCAGAGAGGGAGCATACTGCTTTTCTGATGATGTGGCTAGAAAAGCACTTTTTCTGTGGCAGAGCAGTTGGACCTTCTTCAAACACCCAAGCTTTAGCGGAGGCTCTGTCACAAAGATCGGCCATCCCTCTTGGAAAACATCTGCTGGGATCGGCCTACTACCTGATGCACCAAATCGGCACCAAGCTGTCGAAGGGGGAGCCGATCGGGAACCCTGGCGGTCCCTGGTGGTTTATCACCCTCTGGCTCAATTAATACATGAGCATGGTCTCTCAGCAACGGATAGAGACCAAAACTTTTCCTAACATTGAGTCAGAGGAGAATCCATCTTTCCGACGTCGCTGTAGATCTTTTGGAGAAGCGGCATCGGCCTTCCCCGGCTGCCAGTTTACTGCTACCCGCACAGCTGAGTACTTCAGATGCTTTTATAATGGCCTTAGTGAAGAGACCGTGAGCTGGCATCCATATCAAGCGGTGGAGCCGATTTTCGAATTACCCATAAGCTACGACTTCTCCACCAATACTTTTGACAGAGAGCTTATGGACGTCTTGATCAAGCCGGGGATTCTGCCAGCCAATTTCTTCTCAGGAAAGGACTCTCCCACCTATGAGTTCTACAATCCATCGGCTGCAGCAAGGCAACTGGGTTTTGGCCAACTGCCGATCCGGGTCTACTTCGCCGGTCAAGCGAAATTCAGAGATGGACTTACTTCAAGTCTTGATTATAGTCGGCTGTGCGACCTAGTACCGGATTCCAGTACTATCGATCTGAATAATTGGTCAGTTGCCTCTTTTGCCACCCAGCAATTCAAATTATGGTGGGCAGAATGGAAGCAACACCTTTTTTGCAAATCTCCATCATCTTATTACAACATTCTGGACCCAGAAAACATTGATCCAAATGCAGCGGTATGTCCTTTTTCTCAGCCGATTCCAATGCTATCTCTTTCCATATTGTCATCTTGTTATTAACTCACGTTCATCTTCTCAGTCTGAAAGCCATGTCCCTCCGATGCGGAGCCGAAGCGGCAGGCCGATAGATAGTCACCATCAATACACGCCGTATCCACTTATCGGCTTCCATACTCCAACTATCAAGGATATCTCTACTGGCCGATCGAAACGAGCACCGAAAAGGCCAACATCGAAGATAACCAGCCGTCGAGTGCGAGCTCGCATCGGATCGGCCGATCAGACGGCAATAGTATCGGCTGAGGTTCCTCGTATCGGATCGGCCGACCAGATGGCAGTGGCATCGGCCGAGACTCCCCGTATCGGATCGGCCGACCAGATGGCGGTGACACCGGCCGAGACTCCAATCCCTTTACCTTTGCCGGTTGTCGAGATGGCCGATCCCCAAGTCACCGCCGAAGTCGGGGCAGCTGCAGCATCGCTATTAGTAGAAGCTGTTCAGGTAATCTTACTTATCTCATCTATTCTTCAAATCTTCCACTGACATTAACTCTCTTCCTCTGCCAGGCTGCACAAGCTATTCCGCCGCAGTCTCCGCAGCAATCAGCCACGTCCCAAGTGGAAGCCGAAACTCCAGCAGCTCCTCTCGTCGAGGTAAATGATCTCTTACCTTGATCTCCTAATTTTCAGAGAACTTAACCGATCCTGATGCAGGCCGATTTGGGTACGCTGGCTATAACCCCACAACAAACATCGGCCAGGAGATCAACAGAGGCATGGCAAATTTCTCACACCATCTTATTTCAACTTCCTATAGTATACTCACAGGATCTATTTTCCATATCTTTTCAGGAAGCTGGTCCAAGCGGAGCACTAATAACCGTTGAATCTTCCTCTTCCGACGAGCCAACTGCACCAGCCCCTGAGACAAGGGAGACGCTTCCACCGGCGTAGGGAAGAGAAATTCGCTTTAAGGAGGTAACAAACTTACCATTAGAATCGGCCGATTTCCTTTTACTGCTTGCCTACCCTTTACTTTATTTCCTCACAGGAGCAAGACACCCCTAACAACAGCATCTTCTCCTTTGCCGTCTCCTTGCCTGATGACGAGGAAATTGCTTCACATCCAATTTCGTCGAGCTCTACCCCCGATGATGTCCGCGCCAAGCTCGAAAGCATGCGCACTCTCCTTCAAGACGACATCGGCCGATTGGTAGAAGATGCTTCACCGATTCGATGACTTTTCAACGAGATCAAGGGTCGAATCCCGGAAGAAGTGTCAGAAAACTTGGCTCATGCTGCCTATATAGAGCATATGCATATTCCAACTTCCAGGGCGCTGCGCCACATGGCCGATCGTGCCCAGATGGCAAAAACTCGGGAGGAGGTCGATTCATACAAGCACCGGACTCAGGAGGTACACCACAAGATCAACTTCCTCGAAAGCTGCCGTCCGGACAATGTCGGCGCGATAGATCGGCTGAAACGGAGAAGAGCAGAGCTGGCCAAGGAGATGGAGCAGATAACCAAAGAGATAGCCGCTGAAGAAAAGGAACTCCAAGAACTCCCATCCATCATCAGTGAGCTGAAGCAAGAAAGACAGCACCTGGCCCGTGAAACGATAAGGCTTCGTCGCCGTGTGTCAGAAGTCCTAGGATCGGCCGATGACGATCAGAGAGTACTAGACTCGGCCGATCAAATTAGACGACAAGCTATTGTAGCCATAGATGCTTTCCTTGGGTTGTAAAGAACATGGTAAACATTTATTGCTCCTTCAATGTTACTGCGCCGATTTGGTTTTGAACTGTTTCTTCAGTCAACTTTGCATTTATGTATGTATTTATTCCGATAGGACGTGTCTCACCATCCATCCACCTCTCCTTCCTTTATAAGTAGACCCTTCACCATCTCCAGAGGCATACACATCACTTATCTTCTCTTTCCCTCTTTACTGTCCCAAACTGAACGGCAAGATGTCTTCTTCGTCCTCTTCATCTTCTTCCTCCGTCAACCAGGTATGAACTCTCCTCTGCCTTTCCCCTAAGCATCTCAATCGCTCTGATGTTGGGTAACCCCTTTTATCTCTGTTTAGCCAAAACGTCTCAGCCCTGGTCTAGAACGAGCGATTGAAATCATGCATTCAGAAGAACCACTGTCACAGGCAGACACAGATGTGATAAGAGCTCATGCTGAGGAACTCAGAGATCATGTTCCCGCTGTTGTCCAAGAATACTGGGACCTTATAGATGCTCACTTTTTGGTCCGTAAGCGACCATCTTCTGAAAAAAATCCTCCACTTCCTTGTAAAGCTAAAACCGAAGTTTCCATGGAGGATCTGGAGGAGAAGAAGACCCGCCTACTGATAGAACTTTGCAACCAAGCTGAAATTGGAGCCACTGCAGAGGACCCGAAGGAGAAAAGGCTCAGCCTTATGATAGAACTGGGTCGCATCGAGAGAGAAATCCAGCGTAGGCGTAACCAGAAGACATATCGGTATTTTTATTCTAAGGGCACTTGTACCATGTCGGCCATGTACTCTGTCATTTTCATGCAATAATGAACCCCAATGTTTTCTTCATCAGATGTGTAGACAAAAACCGATGAGAAATCGGCCATATTATCTTGATATATTTATTGCAAGTTATGCATCTACCCAAATGCTTGGATAGTACCTCTTCAGATATCGTCCGTTTAAAGCTCTTGGGAATTCCTACCCTTTGACTGTCTCCAGAATATATGCATTCCCAGGGGCACATCAGCCGATTCTGTACGGCCCTTCCCAAGTAGGTGACCATTTACCGAATTTGGGATCTTTGGATCCTATCGACAGCACCAACTTCCATACCAAATCTCCTTGAGAGAATTGTTTAACTTTGACCTTTTTGTCATACCATCTGGCCACCCTTTTCTTGTTTTCTTCTATACTAATTAAGGCTCTCAACCGTAAACCTGCCGAATCATCAAGCTCGTCCTTCATAAGAAAGGAATAGTCATCGGCCGTTAACTGATCTTGTAACGATATCCGTCTTGACCCCGTCCTTATCTCCCAAGGCAAGACCGCTTCATGACCATAAACCAACTGATAAGGGGATATCTTAGTGGCTCCATGACAAGCCATCCTATATGCCCATAAAGATTCAGCCAAAGACATATGCCACTTTTTGGGTTGCTCTTCTATCTTCTTCTTGATTAGTTTGATTATCCCTTTATTGGACGATTCTGCTTGGCCATTTGCTTGAGCATAGTATGGAGAAGAATTTAATAATTTGATCCCCATATCGGCGGCAAACTCTCCGAATTCTCCAGAAGTAAACATTGTTCCTTGGTCAGTTGTGATGGTTTGAGGAATACCAAATCGATAGATAATATGGCTTTTAACAAATTCAATCATATCGGCCGATGTCACATTCCTTAAAGGAATTGCCTCCACCCACTTAGTAAAATAATCTGTAGCCACCAATATGAACTTATGCCCTTTGCTTGATGGAGGGTGAATCTGTCCGATGAGATCTATTCCCCAACCTCTGAACGGCCATGGCTTAATTATTGGATTCATAGCCGATGCTGGCGCGCGCTGTACATTGCCAAACCTCTGTCAGTCTTGGCATCCTTTGTAATACTTGAAACAATCCTCAAGAATAGTTGGCCAATAATACCCGTTGTTCCGGATCATCCATTTCATTTTGTGAGCTGATTGATGAGCTCCACATACGCTTCATGGATTTCTCCCATCAGTACCTTTGCCTCTTCTGTTCCCAGGCATTTGAGAAGAACCCCATCAATCATCCGGTAAAATAAATCATCCTCAAGAAACACATATTTTGTAGCTTGAAAACGTATTCGTCGATCCACTTTTTGGGATGGATCTTTCAAGTAATCGGCGATTTCCTTCCGCCAGTCATCGGCCGCGAGCTCTAGCATCATCGCTCCCTGAATCGGCCGATACCCGGAAGCATGTTGGGCCAGCCTGTTGGCCTCTTCATTATAATTTCTGGGGATATGCTCAATTATTGCACACTTGAACTCTTTTAAAAGCTGAAGGCAATCTTCATAATAAATCCTCAAGATATCATCCTTGCACTCAGGTCGCCCCGTTAATTGATCCACAATGAGCATGGAATCTCCAAAAATTTCGACTGCATCAGCTTTGACTTCCTTTAATAATTGTATGCCTTTCAGAACGGCTCGATATTCCGCCTAATTATTAGTTGCGGAAGGTTCTATCGGCAGAGAGAAATTATAACTTGCCCCCCGAGGCGACACAAGAACAATGCCGATTCCTGATACGACCCCACACGAAGAACCATCAAAATATAGAGTCCATGGAACTGGTTCAACGGCGGCAATTTCTAGTCCGCAATGCTGAGCTACGAAATCTGCCATTACTTGTCCTTTGACAGCTTTGGCCGATTCGTACCTTAAGTCGAATTCTGACAGAGCCAGGATCCATTTTCCAATCCGTCCTTTCAAAATCGGCAATGATAGCATATACTTCACCACATCATCCTTGCATACGACTATGCATTCTGCCGATAACAAATAGTGCCTGAGCTTGGTACACGAGAAGTATAAACACAAGCATAGCCGTTCCACTGGGGAATATCTTGTTTCGGCGTCTAGGAGTCTTCTGCTGACGTAATATACCACTCGTTCTTTCCCCTCAAACTCCTGTACCAACGCTGATCCAATAGCCTGTTCATCAGCCGATAAATATAATTTGAACGGCTTACCAAGCTGTGGTGGGACCAACACTGGAGATGAAACTATATATTGCTTGATATTTTCCAATGCTTTGCGTTGTTCTTCTCCCCATATGAATTCCTGGTCGGGCTTTAATTTCAACAGAGGGGTAAAAGCCTGAATACGTCCTGAAAGGTTGGATATGAATCTTCTGATAAAATTGACCTTGCCGATGAGGGACTGTAGCTCAGTTTTATTTTGTGGGGCCACAACTTTGTTGATGGCGTCTATGGTCTTGCGGTTGACTTCTATCCCGCACTCATGAACCATGAATCCTAAGAATTGCCCAGCCGATACACCAAATGCACACTTGTTTGGGTTCATCTTCAACCCATGCTTCCTTGTGCACTCCAGTACTTCTTGTAAATCGGCCAGATATTCTTGGTGACCTTTTGACTTGACCACGACGTCATCTATATAAATTTCCACCGATGTACCAATGAGCTTGTGGAAGATGTAATTCATGGCCCGCTGATACGTAGCACCGGCGTTCTTCAACCCAAAAGTCATAACAACCCATTCGAATAAACCAAGATGACCTGGACACCTGAAGGCCGTTTTCGAGATATCTTCTTCGGCCATTAATATCTGATTGTACCCTGCATTCCCATCCATGAAACTTATGACTTTTTGTCCTGCGGCAACATCTATCAAGATATCGGCCGTTGGCATCGGATATCCATCCATTGGCGTAGCCTGATTTAAGTTCCTGAAATCGATGCACACGCGTAACTTTCCATTCTTCTTGTATACGGGCACAATATTAGAAATCCATTTAGCGTAGCGGCACTGCCGAATAAATCCTGCTTCAATTAACTTTGTAATTTCGGCCTTTATATCAGATAGAATCTTGGGTTTACACCGTCGTGCAGGTTGCTGATATGGCCGATATCCTGATTTTATAGGTAACCGGTGTTCAACAATGGACCGGTCTAGACCTGGCATCTCATGATATTCCCAAGCAAAGCAATCCTTCAACTCTTTTAATAAATTTATCAGTTTACACTTACACTCAGGATCCAAATTAGCACTAATATACGTCGGCCTTAATTTGCTGCTATCTCCCAAATCTACCATCTCCAATAAATCGGCCGACGTAAACCCATGCCCAAGTTTCCCGTCTTCTCGGACAAGCTGATCCATCTATTCTGAATCTTCAGAGCCGACTGCTTGGATCGGCTGTAGACCGAAATCGGACACTTTTAGGAAGTCAGTGTCCCAAGTCCTGCCGGATATACATCTGACGTGCTCGCAGCTCCACTGTTGCGTGTCGGCCGCTGCAACGCTGTAGGCGGAATCGGCGGTGACTATCTCTGTGCTGTCGCCGACCCATTGCATGAGGCATTGATGCATTGTAGATGGGACACAGCAGTTTGCATGTATCCAGTCGCGACCAAGCAGCATGTTGTAGGACCCCTTCCCATTAATAATGAAGAAAGTGGTAGGAAGGGTCTTACTGCCGATGGTGAGGTCGACGCAGAGCGCTCCACGGGCGGGAGACACGTTGCCTTCAAAATCCTACAGCATCATGTCCGTCATGGTGAGATCTTCATCGCTCTTGCCTAGCTTGCGGAACATGGCATACGGCATGATGTTGACTACGGCGCCTCCATCTACTAGTAATCTGGTGACGGGTCGCCCGTCAATGTAGCCTTTGAGAAACAGCGCCTTAAGATGTTGCCGTTTTTCTTCTTCTGGTTTCTCAAAAGTAGCCGTCATCGGCTCTAACGCCAGTTGCGCCATTTTCTCTTCCATTCTTGTCGCTTTGTCTCGATCGTCAGGCGCCATGAATTCCATCGGCAATATGAACACCATGTCGATTTCGGCTGCCGATTCTTAATTGTTTGCTTCTTGATCGTTTTTCTTTGGGCGCCACACCCGAGACTTAACATTTCTTTTCTCTGGTATCTGCCTCTGTTCTTCCTCTTGATGCTCCCACTGGCGTAGGCATTGGATCCTTCGTTTCTGGGATCTGGATAGGCCATCGGGACACCACCTGGGATTAACTGGTTTGGCCGATGATCTGGCGTATTCCCTATCTGGTTCCCTTCCTAGGGGATCCTCGTCTGACACCCTGTCATCGGCCATCTCTTCCAGCCGATCGTGCACGCTGATCCTGCCCCCCAGTCCATCCTGTTGGTTGGTCCTGCCTTTTGACCGGTGGTACCGGTCAACTCTGCCCCCCAGCCGATCATGCACCAAAACGCGCCGTTCTTCTCGTCCGCGCCGATTTCTGCTGATCGGCTCCGATTCTCTGTCCCTAGAGTGTGGCATCGGGCGATCGTTGCAACTCAATCCATTACACTCCGGACAGTTATCGGCAGACGGTAATCTGATGTCGTTCTCCCAGCAATGGATGAAGAACGGATATTGCCAGTGATCTTCATGCCGGCGTATCATCTCATTATGGTACCTTGATTGTTCTTGCTGCTACCGATATTTTTTGAGCAAGAACTGGGAAGTGACGGGTTTGCGTGGTCGTTCTGGCCCCCGCCTGTTCCTTTTGATTTCTTCCATCGTGACCTGCCTCCTGGGATTAACGGCGCCGCCCCTTCTTGCCGATTCTGACGTCAGCACCTTGGTTTGGCGTGAATTTCCTCCAGTGTCAACCATGTTGGCCGGGAAGGGATGCTGATCTATCTTCATCGGCTTTGCCGATTTAGCTGGGGTTTCAAATTTAAGCCTCCCCTGTTCAATGGCCGATTGTATCTGCTGACGGAAGACTTTGCATTCATTCGTATCATGAGACGTGGCGTTGTGCCACTTGCAGTATTTCATCTTCTTGAGTTGGTCAGCCGGAGGGATAGTGTGATGTTGAGATAGTTTAATCTGTCCCTCCTGGAGCAATAAATCGAAAATTCTATCGGCCTTTGATGTGTCAAAGCCGAATGTCTCTGGCTCTTTCTTTCCGAAAGGGCATGATATCGGTTTTTTCCCTTTCACCCATTCTGCCAGGCCGATTTCCTCTTCCCCATCAGATTCAGACCCTTCTAGGTATGCCACCTTCTTTTGAAAGTTTCTCCGCTGTTCAAACGGACGGACTTCCTGCCCTGACAATCGGTGGACGATTTGGCTTAGGCTTTCAAACTCTTGCGCAGCATATCTTTCTTTGATTTGTGGCAGGAGGCCTTGGAAAGCGATATCGGCCAACTGTGCATCGGTCAGAGCCAGACTGTAGCATTTGGAGACGCTGGAGACGCTAAACCCTAAACGGAGTGTTGTATCCCTAAACCCTAAACCCTAAACGCACTTTGGAGACGCTGGAGGCAACGGAGTGTTGTATCCCTCACGTTGCGTTAATATCGGCTGAGGAGCCGATTGGGTCGTGCATGGTGAGCTTCTAGCTGGCAGCGTGACTAGCGGGATATACGCTGGTCCCTGATAGCCTTGGACTGCTCCACTGGCCAGAGAGCTGACGACGACGTTATACACCGTGTTGGTCATCACTGAGGATTGGTCGATGAATGCCTGATAAACGGACTGTTGGATCATATCGGACATCTTGCCCGAGTCCTCAGCAATGGTGATGTGGCGGGGAACTGGAATAGGAGCCTTCTTGACAGCCTCCCCGCTTCTGGTACGACTGAACGACTGAAGGTACATCTTCTTGTAATCTTCTATATGTTCAGCTAGTTCTTCCCTCTGGTCGTCCTTGAGATCCGCTTCTGTGACCTCAATGATGTTGCTATCGGAGATTTCTACGTTCTTCGACATATCAAATCTTGGATTTGTCCCACCGGGCGTGCCAAAAGTGTGTTGGCGCTAAAATCGGCCGGCCAGAAATCGGCCGATGGTCTTTAGCGTCGGACACACGACCCGGGAGAATCTGCTTAGCTCCTGTTCGGGTTATCGCCCTGGTGCGGTTCGCGCGGCGTGCCAGTCAATCTGACCTGTTGATTGACAAGGAAATAAAGTATTAAATTCCAGGCGCTCCGATCGGCTGGAGTTCCGATCTGTCCTGAAGAGCGCGTCGGCGGCGAATCGGCCGATTTGCTGTAAAGATGATCGGCTATGGATCAGCCGATAATCGTGTAATAATTGTAAAGAAGATTGCTGGAGCGATCTAAACAATTAGTACGGATGCAACACTTGAAACAGATCTAATCGGCTGTAAGATGATAAATCGAGGAAGAACGATGATGAAGCCGATTACTCTGATCTCAAGCTGGATAACTGGTGATAATACCAGAATAACAGATAAAACTTGCAATTCTAGTGAATATCGATAACTGGTGAATAAATCCAAACGAAACCACAGCGATGCGCCCGTAGTTAAAGCTCGGATATTATTCGATAAGCGGAACCTACCAATTGGCCGGAGATCAAGTTGATGCAGCCCTGCCAATTCGTATGAACTCGTGAAAGAAGAAAAGTATTGACGAAGTCGCCGACTTGAAAGTAAATTGCTGAAAAAAGTAGAAGTATTGTTGTTGATTGATGTGATTCTCCTTTGCAAAGCCCTGACGACTCCTATTTATACCCTAAAACTAGGACTCCTGGTCGATTACGACTTGTTATAACCTTATTTAAAAACAGCAAAACTACTATATCTATAATATCTTTTAAAAAGGAAACGGACTCCCGCAAAATCTTCCGCCGCCGTCTCCTAATCCAATCGGGACTTTTTCAGTTGCTTCCTGACCGACTTAGCGTAGCTCTGTTGACCAACTTTTGACCGGGATCCTCCGAAGTAGTCCCATCTTGTTGGCGCAAGCTGCATCACCAATCGACCGATTTCCAACTGTTACCCCAATCGGCCGATTCCTTACTGTAGCCTTCAGATCTGCTGCATCGGCCAATCTTCTCCTCCTGACGCCAATTCAACATGTGTCAAAATCTGGCGTCAACAACTATCCTTTATTTTTCCATTTTCTTTTATCTTTTGTACCTATATTTTCTTTTATTATCCCCTTACTTTTCCATAATGCTTATACTTTTTTATCCCCTTTTCCTTTTTTACTTTTGTTGACGCAAAACGCCGACGATCGGCCTTCAACGCCGATCACACGCGAGGACCTGAGAGATTTTCTTCGCTCCTGTACAGAGTCCAACTCAGCTGCGTGGTGGTGCAGAGCGTGCCGGTCAATTTGACCTGCAATTGACAAGGGACATAAAGAAGTTAAATACTCTGAACGTATCGACTGGGATTTCGAATCGTTCTGTGGGGTGTATCAGCCAGAAGTCCGATACAGCAGTAGGTCTATCGGCCTAAGACTTAGCCGATCGTGTGGTGGAGGCTGTTGGCGGTCGATTTTGATGATTTTTTACCGCCAATATTTCTCCGGTTTTCATGGTTTACAAGTCAAAACTGAGTTAAACTAACCACACTAACAAGTTCCACAAGTTTTGTTGCATTTATCATTTCAGGAACTTAGTGTGCGAATTTGGGCCGAAATGGGAGAAATCCCAGGCCGGCCGGCCTGGCTCTCCCTCCTCTGGCCACATCACTGATCCAGGTGTCAAGAAACACACCCAGGAGGATCATGCATCGTGCATTTGAAGTCGGTTTGATCCGAGGATCCGAAAGGCTTCACACACGGATCATAGGGCCCACATGCACGTCCAAAATTGTTGCTTAACTAAAAAGCAACAGTTACCAACCTCATAAAGCGATCAGGGACGTCCACGCGAAAGGCGGTGCCAAGTGGCACCCTCCCCAGGCCGGCCGGCCTAGGGGAGGCCGGCTGGCCCCACTTGCCAGCCTCTGATGCTCAACTTCGCGTGGAAGCTACGATAACTGCCAAGGTCGCGTGGTCTCAACGCTTTTCACCGGTTACCAACCTTTAGCAGCTATAAACAGAGCTCCATTACTCATTTGTAAGACACACCATCCAAGAGAGAAGTGAGATTCTTAGTAGCTTCAGTTCAAGTGTAGAATATGGAGAGTGTGAGGTGAGAGCTTGTGCAAGAGCCGAGCTAGGAAAGGAGCCGGGGTTTTCTCTTGGTCCTTCTCCACTTTGTATCCACCTCAAGGGAATATTATCAAAGTAAGTTCCTCATTTATCTTCAGTGTCTCTCTAGTTCTTCTCTTTACTTTCAGTACCTAGTTAGTTTACTTTCTCTGATCTGCGGGATCCCTTATCTGCGGGGTTCAGCAAGCCTGGCCATTTGGGATTTCTTCTTGCCTTAACGTGAGGCGGAAGTCAGTAACTGGATAGTTGAAGCGTGGTGCTTAGGCTTGATAATTATCTTGGGTTGTGTTCCACCCCACGGAACTGATGTGGTAGGTGGCAAGTGGTGACAGCCCTGTCCGTCCCTTGTGGTCCACCACGTTCGGGTGTTTTCATAGCAGTAGATCATTGGCCGAGTTGGACCCCCCCCCCCCCCATTTCTCCCTCAGTCTGTGGTCCTTCCGCGCCAACCGCCGAAGCAGATCAAGTTAGTATAGCTTCTAGTTATCTGGGTAACGAGTTGGCTAACTGAAGTTAAGCCCTCTACCCTCTTACCTCCTCTCTTTAGGTGGGTCCGGTTGAATAGTTCTAGGATTGTTTGCGTCTGCCATTCCTTGGATTCGATATCCCAGGTAAACTCCCTGATGAAAGCTACATCAGTATCTGTGCGCTTGTGGATTAGTTCGTAAAGGCTAAGGAGTGCCAACAGAGGCAGCGCTAAGCTAGTTAGCAAAGCCTGGGCGAACAACATCTAGATCTGAACCCTATCGGCCAAGCAACATGCAACATATGAACTGTACACCGGCCGATAGTATTTAGATCTAGGCTGGATAAATTGTGATAATGGCTAAATAAAAATAAGATTAAACGAATCTAACCCTGTCAAATCTACCAGATATCGATAACTTGGTGATAACAGCAAGAACAAGCTAGACTAATCAGATTAACCTAACACGGACAAGCTGATATGGATAAATTGGTGAACAAACCAGACCGAGATCCAATCTGCTCGATAACTTGAACAAAGCAGGATAGAGGAAGAAGCGATGCATCGTCAACCTTGAGCCTATCTACGTCGTTCGACACGGAACTTACCAGCAAGCCAGATATCGAAGTCGATGCAGCCCCGCGAGCAAGAAAGAACTCGTAAAAAGAAAATCTACTAACTAGGGCGAAGTCGCCGAAAAGAAATGAACAAATAAAATGAAAAAAGTGTTGTTGTATTGATCATTGGATGTCCTTGATACATGCCCGAGGGTAGCTATTTATAACTTAAGCTATGACTCCTGGTCGATTACGACTTATATATGACTTGACCAAAAAAATAAACCTTCTAAACAAATTGTTAATACCATTTTTTTGACACGTGTCAATTTGTTGGGAAAGTGGCCGATGGTGGATGAGCTGACGCTGGATCAGGAGCAAGGAATAGAGCATATTGGGCTTTGGGCCAGAAGGAGCGTCGCAGCCGATGGGGCTATGGAAAGAGCTGACAAAGCTACGTCAGCAAGTTATCTATTAGATTTTGTTTAGGGAACTTTATTTTCTGTGTCGTCAAGTAATTTGTAAGTCGTAATCGACTAGGGTTTGTAGCTTAGGCTATAAATAGCTGCCCTCGGGCATGTACCAAAAGATATCCAATGATCAATACACAAACTCTTTTTTCTCTTTTTCTCTTTTTGGCGGCTTCGCCTTAGTTGCAGTAGTTTTTTTTTTCTTTTATGAGTTCTTTCCTGCACGTGGGGCTGCATCGACTTCGACCTCCGGCTTGCTGGTAAGTTCCGTGTCGAACGAGGCAGATAGGCTCAAGGTTGACGGCGCATCGCTTCTTCCTCTATCCTATATTAGTTTGAGTTATCGAGCAGATTGGATCTCGGTCTGGTCTATTCACCAATTTATCGATATCAGCTTGTTCCTATTAGATTAATCTGCTTAGTCTAGCTTGTTTCTTGCTGTTATCATCAGTTATCAGTATTTGCTAGATTTGATAGGGTTAGATTCATTTAATATAATTTTTATTTAGTTTTTACCACAATTTATCCAGCCTAGATCTAAATACCATCGGCCAACGCACAGCTTACCTATTGCACGTCGTTAGGCCGATCGCATGTCGTTAGGCCGATCGGGTTCGGATCTAGGTGTTGTCTATCGAGGCCTCTCTAACCCGTTTGGTGTCGCCTTACCTGCACAATCTGCCGGAGCTCAGGACGATTGATCTATTTGTTGTATCGGACTCTTGGCCGATGCCCTTGGCAGAACGATTCGGAACGCTAGCTGATAAGTTCCGGTAATTTAACCTTTTCTCGTCGCTTGTCAATTGTAGGTTAAATTGACTGGCACAGCCTGCACCACCGCGCAGCTGAGTTGGACTCTACACTGGAGCGAAGCACAATCTCCCAGGTCCTCGCGTGTGCCGATGCTTAACGTCGATCACTGGTTTTTTTGCGTCAACACACATTTGGCACGCCTGGTGGAACACGACAACGATACCACGATGACCAAGAAAGACGGGATGGATGACAACAAGATCCTGGTGCCTACAATGGACGATCTCAATGAAGATCAGAAGCGGCTAGTCGAGGAAACTGTGAAGCAGACTCAAGACGCCTGCCTCAGGTCGTTCACTATGACCAGGAGGGGAGAGGCGATACAAAAGCAGCCGCTACCAGGGCCGGGAGGCATCTCCATCACGGAGGACTCGGCCAAGTTCAAGGAGATGTTCGATCAATCCATAAGTCATGCACTGATCAATCAGTTAGGGGTTTTGATCGAAACTATCAAGGATGCCGTCAAGAATGTTCTTTCTGAAGGCATTCATGGGGGCAATGCGGGGCCATGCTACCCCAATCTAGAAACATTGTCCGCAGCTGGTGCCAGAGTACCCGCATCAATGGCCGATGGAGTTCTGCCTAAGCAAACAAGTGTGCCGATGACCAGCGCTGGAACGAGCTCATCGCCGTACGTGTTGAAGCGCCTGGGATCTTCAGCAATGCACACTTCATCGCCACCTGCAGCCGCATTCGCTGCTAATCCTGCGACGAACACATCGGTGCCAAGCAGAGGCATGTTCAACACCCCAGCTGGATTTGTACCTTCCACATTGGGCATGCCGATGGAATTCTGGCCGTACATCTATCCATGGATGTTCGGACAAAACAGCAACGTGATGAACACTCCCATCACTACATTGCCGTTGGTGTCGTGTGCTCCAACGATTCAACAATTGCTGCAGACTCCACCGGCACCAACCCAGACTAGGGGCATCACGCAGATGCATGGGCTTTTCAGCCGATGGATGATACTGCAGGACAACCGACAAGTCCCCAAATCCAAAGGACCTCTCAAGATGCAAGCTTTCAGATGCCGAACCTCATGGTGCAGGAGCCTGAAGTTGATTGGGCCAGCAAAATAGCCAATGTGATGAAGAATCAGTACAGCTTGAAGCCTAAGGAACCTGCATTCATGTATAGGAAGCCTTACCCAGAAGCCTACGATCAGATTCCATTGCCTCATCAGTACAAGCTGCTAGATTTCACCAAGTTCTCTGGGCGGGGAAATATGTCAACCGTTGAGCACGTCAGCAGGTTTCTGGTGCAATGCGGAGAAGCTACAGCGATAGATGCCTTGATGATTCGTTTGTTCCCGCTATCCCTCTCTGGATCGGCCTTTGCCTGGTTTGCATTGCTACCAGCCAACTCCATAATAACTTGGGCCGATCTCGAGAAGCAATTCCATAAGTACTTCTTCACTGGAGTACAAGAGATGAAGATCACAGATTTGATGGCAGTGCGACAAAGGAATGATGAGCCTATCCCCGACTACATTCAGAGGTTCAGGGACGTCAGAAGCCGCTGCTTCAATTTGTCTCTTAGCGATGGCCAGTTAGCTGAATTGGCCTTTCAGGGACTCCTGCCACACATGAGGGAAAAGTTTTCTTCTCAGGAGTTGGAGAGCCTGAGTCATCTAGCCTCTAGGCTTGCTAATGTTGACGTCCGAGCCAATGACACCAGGAAGAACATGTTCCAGAAGAAGATCAACTATGTTGGAGACTCTTCTCATTCGGAGAGTGAAGCTAAGATCGGCGTGGCTGAATGGGTCAAAACCAAAAAGCCTATCTCATGCCCATTCGTGAAGAAAGAAGCCAAAAGCTACGGGTTCGACATCACAAAGGCTGATAGGATCTTTGACTTGCTGCTGCAAGAGGGTCAGCTCAAGTTGCCCTCCAACCACGTGATCCCATCGGCCAGTAAATGAAAGGGCCGCAGGTATTGTAAGTGGCATCATTCTGTCACTCATAATACTAATGATTGCAAGACATTCAGGAAGAAGATCCAGACGACCATCGAGCAAGGAAGGATCAAGTTCGACAGGCTGATGAAGATTGACGAGCATCCTTTCTCAGCCGGTGCGGTTGACATGGGAGCCCAAGAAGTCAACGGAGATGCAAAGGTATCAGCTTTTGATCATCCTGATCATGGTACCGAAACCTCGAAGACTTGTGTATCGGCCAATGGCAGGGGGAACCAAGGCCAATATGAGCAGGGAGGAAATTTCAAGAGGCCACGCAAAGTTATCACATCCCAGATGCTCCTTAACAAGTACCAACATCAGAAAGAAAGGGAGAGACGCCGTCAATAAGAGAAGGACATGCGTGATGCAAAACACTGGTGATGCCCGTTCTGTGCTTTCTGCTGGAACGAGGGCCTGCGCTTGCCATCGGCTGATGACTGTCCCGAATACAATGGGGCGCATGAAGGCCGATACGACTTCAAAAGGCAGCGTCATGAAGACAACCATCAGCAGTCGATCTATAGAGGCAAGCACAGTGGGAATCATGTCTTTATTCATGATCGGCTAGGTCCGCGCATCCATGAGCAAGCTACGATTGAAGAACAGGCTACGGATCGTGTACCTGATGAAGCATCTCTGGATCGGTCGGTTAAACGTCACGATAGTTACAGGTACGATCTAGAAGAGTACCGGGTTGGTGTATTCAGGGGTTGACCCGTTCTCAGAAGAGGAGGGTTCAAAGGCTCCGGCACAAGGAGCAAGAAGAAGCACATACCTATGAGAAGAAGTCAGTAAAGTCACAAGTATGGCGCGTAAGACAAAAGACCGATGAAACTACCACGTCAGCATCGGTCAATATGGTTTTTGTGTTGCCCATGGAGGTCAAAGCACCAATCAACGGCGAGGATGAGGTGGCAGTGGTAGAAATCGCGCTTGATCCAGCTCAGGCCTCATTTGAAAAGCAAGAGGAGAAAGAGCGAAGGCATCTAAGGCCCTTATACGTGAAGGGGCATGTTGACGGCAGGCCGATGACCAAGATGTTGGTTGATGGAGGGGTCGCTGTCAATGTCATGCCATACATTGTTCTCCGAAAACTTGGGTACGGCGAAGAAGACATGATGGGAACTAATATGGTTCTCAAGAGCTATGAAGGGAAGACCTCGCCTGCTCGGGGGGCAATCACCATCGAACTAACGATTGGGACCAAGACTTTACCTACTACTTTCTTTGTCGTTGATGGCAAAGGATCATACAATCTGCTCCTGGGCCGAGGCTGGATTCACGCTAACTGTTGCATTCCATCTATGATGCATCAGTGTTTGATCCAATGGCTGGAAAATGATTCGGTCGAGATGGTACCTGCGGATTCATCACTCAGCGTTGCATCAGCCGATCCTCCGATTTGGGGTTTCGATGGTGTAGAGTGTATATCAGGCAAAATATGGGAAGGCGACTTCTTGAAGATGGATGATTTCAGGCTCAGTCCAATTCAAGAGGATGACTTCGAAGACTCTACTCCGTGAAGAGGTTTGAACAAGCCTCCCATCGGCCAAGAAGAAGGAATACGATAAACCTCTGGCTGATGGAATTATCTTGTAAAAGCCGATCATAGTAATAAATGATCAGGCTCAAATGGTCGATATGACATATGTCGCCATTAGTGCAAAAAATATACATAACTAAATATTGTCTTTAGTTGTTGAGAGAAATTAGAGCAAAGCCCATGATTCTTTATCAGTTGTATTTGGAAGTTATCATGACCGATTGACTTTGATGTGTCCTTTATGGAAAGTTTGATCTTTTGGGCATCACGAATTGAAGGACTAGCTATTGAAGCCTGAATCGCATCACGGTTTCGAAATCAGAAAAAGGCTTTTATCGCCAGGAAAGTTGATACAGGATTTCAGTTACGCATTATTTTCAGCCAGTTGATAATCATGAGAAGCTTAAGATTCCTGATTTTAGAATCATTTGGTTGACTGAATATTCTTTCTGGTCGAGCAAAGGCGCCGATCAATAAAGTTTAGTTGATTACAAATCAACGAGGAAGACGGGTACAAACAGAAGAAAGCCGATTCATTTACTTAGAAGTATATTTACAAAAGGTCGATCTACAGATCAGGCTGTTACATTGATTACTACTGATTTATTCATCGGTGAAGACGTTGCCGATTACAGCGCCTAGACTAATTTCCTCGCTGGTGCCAAAGGCAACTACGCCGAGGTCGTTGACGAGTTCTTCGAATTCTTCTCGTGCCTCGCCTTCGGGGAAGATTGGATGCATTATCCGGAAGACGTTCCCGGACAATGTCTGCACCATGGCATAC
Organism: Panicum miliaceum; assembly: GCA_032594955.1. Lineage (NCBI taxonomy): Eukaryota > Viridiplantae > Streptophyta > Magnoliopsida > Poales > Poaceae > Panicum > Panicum miliaceum. Next base: position 18,653,096 of record CM064056.1, read on the forward strand.
GCGACGGCAGCGCCATGATGGACTCCATGATCGGCAACCTCCTGTACGCGATTAGGGATGTCCTGCAGGCGGGCAACAATAGTATCGCCTCGAGCATTCACCGCTTCTGTGGCGGTGGCCGCTGCACCGAGGAGGGCCTGAATTTGTGACTCCAGGGCTGAAGAAGTGATGCAAACAGAAATGAGGAAGAGATCAATGTTTCTCAAGAAAAGAATTTTGGGAGAGAAGCTGACCTGCTACCCTGGAATCGGCGGTAACGAGTTGGGCGCATGCAGTCAGCGCCATGTCCTCAGCAACTGCCAATTGGACTTCCAATCGGCTGGTTTTCTTGGTTTCTTCTGAATAATTGTTGCACACCTCATCCTTTTCTCAGAGGAGATCCCGGATGAGATTGCGGGTTCTCTCATTGAGAGCATCGAAATGATTCGATGACGAAGAAGGATGGGAACGGGGTGGCACGCTGGAAGCTTCGTCATCTCTGAAAGAAAAGCAGAAGCAAATTAGATCTGACCAAGTTATAGGAAGGCACAAGAACAACAGATGCATTACCCGCGACGGCGGAGAGCTGGAGGATGATAAGAGGGACCTTGGCCTGCGCGCTTGCTTCTGGCCATCGTTGGTGGAGAGGAAGGCTAGGGTATTTTAGCTGAAGCAGATAAGATGAAGCCGATGGAGTCTTGTGAGTTGGCTATGCCGATGGGGCTATTTATGGTCCAAGTAGAGGAGGCGGGTCGGCTCAGAGAAGATGGAGCGCCTCAAGTCAAGGGGGTCAATTGAAAATGTCTTACAGGAGAAAAGATGGAAGTCGAATCGTCTCGGCGCACACCAGTGGTGGGGAAGAATTGGAACCAGGGGCAAAAAGGAGTTTTGTGCTCGCCGTTGGCGCAAGATGCGAGGAATCGACCGTGTGAAGACTGGAAGACCTTCAGAGCAAAATGATTATTTTACTCCAAAGCTGGGGGGCATGGTGTCACCGTTTTTATTGACACATGTCAATCTTTTGGGCAAGTGGCCGATGGTGGATGGGCCAACGCTGGATCAGGAGCAAGGAATAGAGCATATTGGGTTTTGGGCTAGAAGGAGCGTCGCAGCCGATGGGGCTATGGAAAGAGCTGACAGAGCTACGTCAGCAAGTTATCTCTTAGATTTTGTTTAGGGAAGTTTATTTTATGTGTCGTCAAATAATTTGTAGGTCGTAATCGACTAGAGTTTGTAGCTTAGGCTATAAATAGCTACCCTCGGGCATGTACCAAAAGATATCCAATGATCAATACACAAACTCTTTTTTCTCTTTTTCTCTTTTCGGCACGTGGGGTTGCATCGACTTCGATCTCTGGCTTGCTGGTAAGTTCCGTGTCGAACAAGACAGATCGGCTCAAGGTTGACTGCACATCGTTTCTTCCTCTACCCTGTATTAGTTCAAGTTATCGAGCAGATTGGATCTCGATCTGGTCTGGTCACCAATTTATCAATATCAGCTTGTTCCTGTTAGATTAATCTTCTTAGTCTAGCTTGTTTCTTGCTGTTATCATCAGTTATCGGTATTTGCTAGATTTGAAATGGTTAGATTCGTTTAATCTTGTTTTTATTTAGTTTTTACCACAATTTATCCAGCCTAGATCTAAATACCATCGGCCAACTCACAGCATGTCTGTTGCACATCGTTAGGCCGATCGGGTTCGGATCTAGGTGTTGTCTACCGAGGTCTCGCTAACCCGTTTGGCGTTGCCTTACCTGCACAATCGGCCGGAGGTCGGGCCGATTGATCTATTTGCTGTATCGGACTCTTGGTCAATGCCCTTGGCAGAACGATTCAGAAACCCAGCCGATACGTTCCAGTAATTTAAAATTTTTCTATCCCTTATCAATTGTAGGTCAAATTGACTGGCACGCCCTGCACCACCGTGCAGCTGAGTTGAACTCTGCACTGAAGCGAAGCAGAATCTCCCAGATCCTGGCGTGTGCCGACGCATAAGGCCGATCACCGATTTTTTCGTCAACGCAAACGACGACTCTACTCCTAAGATAACTTGCTGACGTCACCCGTCAGCCCAATTACGGCCCATTAGCCATGATACCACCTCACCAGCATCAGCTTCCTTCTCTATCATCAGCGTCGACAATCACTTGATTTCATCGGCTTTCTTCTTCAACAAATGGTTACCCGCGTCGACGCCACGCCTTCCCACTGGCTTGAAATCTTTGACTAAGACTCTGACTAGTTGTGCAAAAACTGGTGTCAACAACTTTATACTATTTTTGTTTTGTTTTGTATTATTTTTTCTTTTTATTTTCTTTGTTTTCCTTTTGTCCCTTCGTATACCAATTTGTTCGCATGTATTTATATTATATGTTTGCCTATAACAATTATTTATTCGAGATGCGGATAAGTTGATTCTTCATGCATGTATAATTATTTGTTCATGGTTCGAGCTATTTTATTTGCGTTTGTAGATATTATGTTTTTATTTCTCCTGTGCTATGCTGGAACTGGAGCAAATAAAACAGTCACGAGGGTAGAGCCTACAAATCCTCCGTGTGCGTTTTCTTAAAAAATCTACGCATGTCCATTTCATCTTATCAACCTGGTGTAATTTCGACACGTCAAATTTCAGTCGTCACAGTCCTGCAGATGACAGATTCTTTTTTTTAGAAATACAGATATTCACAACACGCACGCATACTCACCTCTATAAATACATATACGTAACCCTACCGCTATGAGCATCTCCGAGAGATTGAGCCGGCAAATTTTCGAGATTGATGAAATCACTATAGGCGTCTCGCTGTCGACGGAAATGTCGCCTACCACTGAAAACACAAACGCCATTAAATCTTAGAAAATTCGGTCTCACGAGAAGTTAAACCCAAAACCTTAGGTGCTACTGAGCCTCCTGCGATCACTGGGCTACTCAGCCTCTTGTAACTAATGGGCTACGGCCCCTTTCGCCGCAGATAACAGATGCCAACCTACTCTGCCGGCGCTACCGCCTCGTCGTCGCGAAACTCCACGACGGACAGCGCCACGGGCGCCTGCTCCGGCCGCGCCCTGATGCCGTCCATCGCCGCGCCGTCCCCACGCACCCACTTGTGCAGGAACGCGACGGTGGCGCCGCCCACGAACCGCCGCATGGGCCCCCTGGCCCCGCCGCTCCTGCAGATCGCGCGCGCGAGCATCCCCCTGGCGCCCGGCGTGTCGTCGTCCATCATGTCCGTGTGCCCGTAGTCCGCGGCCACCAGGTGGCACGCCGCCCCCGGCGCCGCGGCGCGGTCCAGCTCGCCGTAGAACGCCGCGTGACTGACGCCCCGGGGCGCGCACGGCGGGAGCAGCGGGCCCCGGGGCAGCTCGCCGAGCCCCGTGCCGATGACCATGGCCGGCGCCGACACGCGGAGGGAGCGGCTCCGGCCCGTGAAGATCGGCGGCGGCGTCTGCCTGCCCACGCCCATGCCGTCCACGGGGTCCACGGCGATGAGCGCGGCGAGCGGGAGGGCGAGCTTGGCGTGGCCCAGCGCCAGCGCGAAGGCCACCTTGCCCCCGCGGCTGTGGCCGGAGACGGACACCTTGGTGACGTCCGCGCGGACGCCGGGCGGCAGCGCGGAGGAGAGGCCGCCGGGGAGCCAGTTGATGACAGCCGCCGCCGCGTTGATCTCCTCGGTGGTGTCGGGCCCCGATATCGTGTACAACTGCATGCGATTTGTACGCAATCTTGTCTTGTCATGGTGATTGGTGAAGCATAAGGAAGCAGACCGAACTGGACGAACTGGGATGAACTGCTTGTATATTACCTGTGGTGCGACGACGATGTAGCCATGGGAGGCGACGTGCTGGAACAGCTGCGAGTAGAAGGAGTTGACGACGAGGTAGCCGTGGAGGAAGACGAGCACCGGGTACTCCCCGGCCTCGCGCGGCGTGGTGACGAGCAGCGGCTTGGGCGGCAGCGTGGCCGCGCCGGGCGGGGCCGGCGCTCCGCCCCCGCATCTCGACGGCACCCTGGCCTCGTCGACCCGGGCGAGGCTGACGCCGTGGCGCCCGAGGTCGAACACGCCTCCCGCCTCCGACCCCATGAGCAGCAGCAGGCAGTGTGCAAGGAATACGAGCGCTGCGGACGCGATGTTCATGTCAATGGGGGAGCTCCGAGTGACGGAGTGAGTGTAGTGCAAGACTACTAGAGAAGGCCTTCAGGGAGTGAACGAAGGTAAATAGTCGAGACAATGGGGACTCGTGGCTGCTTGGCGGCCGACCGTGCTTGCAGGTTCCTTATCCTGGGCAGGTACTTGGTGGAAGCGTGAGTGGGAACACAGTGACAGTGCTTGGATGGACTCCGGCACGGCGCTTCGTTTGTCATTTGGGGGACTTTGTTTGTCTTGGTCTCTTGGACACGCCCATCCATCTTTGAAAGACTCGTGTTCACATGGCTGGAAAAAAACAAAATCAAAAGCGGCCCAGTGTGAACACGCTGAGCATTCTGAATTTATCGTTGATTTTTTTTTATTTTTTCTTTACATTTTTTTAACATCAAAAGATTGAATCGGACAGCTTTAATCTATCAAGTAATTGAAGTTCATAAAGATGCTCTAATGTGTTAATTAAATTATGATACCTTCCGTTTTCCAGACCTAGCTTTATTTTAACAAAAGTAGATGTAGGCTGGTTTTTCTAATAGTAGAGATGGTAATTTATTTTGGGTTAAATTTAATTGTAATAGAGTGGTGGGTAATGCTGTTAATGCGAATTGATTCATCAGAATAATTGCCATTGCTACTATTGATGACTGTCCACGGTCCAGGTTCATCCCTTCTCTGTATCATCCAACGCCTATAAACCAGCTCCTTCCTCTATTTCACCATACACCCAACACTCTCAGATACTCCTGCTCAGAATTCTCTCTTATCCCTTTTGTTCTTCTTCTGCTGCCTCATCCTCAACACAAAGCTCTGCAAGTACAGAGTTTTGTGTGAGCAGGCCTCTAGAACCTCCTCGTGTACGTGATCCTGCTCGGATAAGCGGGCAGTAAGGTTTTTTTTTGAGTGTACGACTACGCGACTACTTTTTGTACGACTACTTCCCGAAGGTATTCATACAACTACCTTCTACTCAGTGGCGGATCCAGGAATGGATTAAGGGGGGCTGATTTTCTCCTCTCCTTCCTTTCTTCTTCCTCCCCTTCTTCCACCTCCTCTCTCCTCAAAAATGGAGAGGGGCTCAAGGGGGGCTCCATTGTTTGTGGGGGTCTAGGGGGGCTGGAGCCCCTCTAGACCCACCGCTGGATCCGCCCCTGCTTCTACTTCATCTAGAAAACAATTCGTGAAAACTGCACGACGAACATCTTCTTGCAACGAGCTTGTTCAGCTATTTCAAGCAAGGCCTGTAGAGTGCCTGAGTAGCATGTCTGCTCCAGCAGCTGACGGCACATCCAATGCCTCCGGCAAAGGACTTGCCTCAAGGTATATACTGGACATCTTTTGACTATTATTTTATTTTATATTCTTATTTAATATTGTATCCGTCCCAAATTATTAGTTATTTTTATTTTTCTATATTCATAAATTTTACTATATATCTAGACATAACATATATCGATCTATATGCATAAAGAACTATGTATCTAGAAAAATCAAAATAACTAATAATTTAAGACGGAGAGGGTAGGATATTAAACTTGAACACATGCACATATCATGGGCATTACAAGATCACTAGAATTTATTATGATTAAATTGTTAATTCGTTTTTAGAATTAAAATATACCGTAAAATGCCTAATTTTCTAACCGCCACGACTCCCTGCTGGCAGGTCTATATCGGGTGTTAATTAATAAGTAGGAAGCAGAGTACAAACGCCAAAGATGCCAAGTTTTCCACCTATTCCGGCGAAGCCAGAGATAGGCTGGGGCATCGGAATAGCCCCACAACAAATACAGAAAAGAAAAAATGGCATTACTCGCTAACGGGATGATCTACGAGCACAGCCAAGTGATTATTAGCTCCCACAGAGACCCAGAGACCTTGGCCGCTTCTTTCACTTCGTCAACACACTGCCAAGAAAATGAGCTCTAGTACCGGCACTATAGCTGGGTTAGTACCGGTCGGGCTGACTGGTAGAGCCTGGCCGGTACTAACTGGAGTGTCATTTAGTACCGGTCGCAGTGATCGGTGCTAAACGCACCACTTAGAAAAAATAAAAAATACCGCGAACCCCCGGGAGACTCGTACACGCGCTTCACCGCAAGGCACAAGGCCTGTCGAGTGCCTGAGCATGTCTGCTCCAGCAGCTGACGGCACATCCAATGCCTCCGGCAAAGGACTCGCCTCGAGGTATATACTGGACATCTTTTGATTATTATTTTATTTTATATTCTTATTTAATATTGTATCCATCACAAATTATTAGTTATTTTTGTTTTTCTATATTCATAGGTTTTACTATATATCTAGACATAACGTATATCGATCTATATACGTAGAGAACTATGTATCTAGAAAAATCGAAACGACTAATAATTTAAGACGGAGGGAGTAGGATATTAAACTTGAACACATGCACGTATCATGGACATTACAAGATCACTAGAATATATTATGATTAAATTGTTAATTCATTTTTAGAATTAAAATATACCGTAAAATGCCTAATTTTCTAACAGCCGACGACTCCATCCCCGCTGGCAGGTCTATATCCGGTGTTAATTAATAAGTAGGAAGCAGAGTACAAACGCCAGAGACGCCAAGTTTTCCACCTATTCCGGCGAAGCCAGAGACAGGCTAAGGCATCTGAATAGCCCCACAACAAATACAGAAACGAATAAATGGCATTACTCGCTAACGGGATGATCTACGAGCACAGCCAAGTGCTTATTAGCTCCCACATAGACCCAGAGACCTTGGCCCCTTCTTTCACTTCGTCAACACACTGCCAAGAAAACGAGCTCTAGTACCGGCTCTATAGTACCGGTCAGGCTGACCCGTACAGCCTGGCCGGTACTAACTGGAGTGCCGTTTAGTACCGGTTGCAGTGACCGGTACTAAACGCACCACCCAGAAAAAATAAAAAAATACCGCGGACCGGTACTAAACGTACCACCCAGAAAAAATAACAAAAATACGGCGAACCCCTAGGAGACTCGTACACGCGCTTCACCGCAAGGCACAAGTCACGTGATTTTTTCACACGTAAATACGCGTCCGCGGTTGTGAGGATATATTAAACTTGAACACATGCACATATCATGGGCATTACAAGATCACTAGAATTTATCATGATTAAATAGTTAATTCGTTTTTAGAATTAAAATATACCTTAAAATGCCTAATTTTCTAACAGCCGCAACTCCATCCCTGCTGGCAGGTCTATATCGGGTGTTAATTAATAAGTAGGAAGCAGTGTACAAATGCCAGAGACGCCAAGTTTTCCACCTATTCCGACGAATCCAGAGACAGGCTGGGGCATCCGAATAGCCCCACAACAAATACAGAAAATAAAAAATGGCATTACTCGCTAACGGGATGATCTACGAGCACAGCAGCCAAGTGCTTATTAGCTCCCACAGAGACCCAGAGACCTTGGCCGCTTCTTTCACTTCGTCAACACACTGCCAAGAAAACGAGCTCTAGTACCGGCTCTATAGCTGGGTTAGTACCGGTCAGGCTGACCGGTACAGCCTGGCCGGTACTAACTGGCGTTTAGTAGGTACTAAACGTACCACCCAGAAAATATAAAAGAAAATACCGCGGATCGGTACTAAACGCACCACCCATAAAAAATAAAAAAATACGGCGAACCCCTAGGAGACTCGTACACACGCTTCACCGCAAGGCACAAGTCACGTGATTTTTTCACACGTAAATGCGCGTCCGTAGTTATGAGGATTCTAACTCACAACCTCCAGACTCACGTGTAGCTTCCTTACCATCTCAGTTGTGCATCACGTGTGACTTGATGGGAGATGCATTCATTTTAAAGTAACCTGTGGAGATCCATTTAGTATCGGACCAAGACACCGGCCGGTACCAGCTAGTACTGGCCGGTGTTTTGGTCCGGTACTAAATGGGCACACCATTTTAGTACCGGACCAGAACACCAGCTAGTACCAAAACACGATATTTAGTACCGGTTGGTGTCTTGGTCCGAACTAAAATATCTCCGGAGGCTTTCAAATTTGGACCTGGTACTAAAATGTTTTGGGGACAATTTTAGTACGGCACTAACGTGTGGGACAATGCCCATTTTTTTAGCTGTGACAGTACGGTTGGCCGGCTTGACCTGGTCCTCAAAGATCCTTCGCTTGCATGCCCGTCAGCGACCCTGTAAGGTCTCGGTACCAGGAGGGCAGGTCAAGAGTGGAAGGCCAAGAACCCGGATCGAAGGAAGTGCAGCGACACCAGGTCAAGATATTACTAGTTGATAAATAAAACAACCTCTCATAATGCACTGTTTTACTTCACCATTTCACAACTCCTCTTGCTGCGTCAGGTCGTTGTACTTGTAACTACATGACCTGCGCCACTGCGAGCGTGACCAGCACCAGCAGCTGCTGCAGCAGACGCCGCGACGAAACAGATCCTGCAAGGACAAGCACAAGCACATCACTGAGCCAACGTCGTCTCGACGCGCTGCGCGAGCGCACGCATAAAACGAATCGGTTGCAGTTGGAATTGCCTTTTGTGCCGGAGGGAGGAGCAGACGGCCCCGACGAGTCGTGGCTCCCTGCCGGCGCCGCAGGCGAGGGCGGTGCGGGCGTTGGCGGCGACGCCGGCGCCGCCGCCGGGGCGAGTCCCAGGGCGGAGCAGCCCTTGCCGAAGAAACCTGCACGCCGCAGCCAAAAAAAAAATGCGAGATGAATCGAGTCCGCCCAGTCACGCAATGACGCACAAATAAAGAAAGATTATTCAAGCAGGTTTTGAGTTGACGCGTGTCCCGGCCGGACGTGTGGGATGCTCACAGTTCTTGACGCAGGGTAGCGCGGCGAGGTCGAGCAGGTTGGCGTAGCCCGTTTGGCACTCGCAGCTATAGCTGAACGGGGCGTCGCCGGCCTTGCACGCTCCCCCCGGCCCACAGCTCACGGCGGCGCAGACTGCACGCGCGGTCGTGCACACGGAGAGAACGCAATAAGAGGCCATGTTCCGATCCTGTGCTCGACACGACTGTACAGGTTAGGAGGAGGCAGGCCAGGGGTGAGCCGGCGAGTGACTCACCGTCCGTGGGTAAGCCGGGTTTGGGCAGCGGCGGCGTCAGGCTGATGTTGAAGCAGGCGCCGTCGAAGGAACCTGCAGGCCGGCAATGGTTGTTGGTGAACTGGTCGATCAGCAGGCAGCAGCTGCTGCATAACCAGCGCATGCATGCTTCAGAGGACATGAACGATCAGTTCAGCAGTTACATACAGTTGGGGATGACGCAGGGCGAGAAGGGGATGATGCCCTTCCAGGGCCGGGACCAGCCGGGGTCGCAGTGGCACTCGTAGTTGGGCACGTCGGGGATCAGCTTCGGCAGCTCGGCGCAGGTGCCCCTGCCGCAGTTGGCCGTGTCGCAGACCGAGGCGCCGGCGGCGCTGGCGACCAGCGCCATCAGGAGGAGCAGCAGCCGCACGGGTTCGGACGCCGTCGAGCTTCTCGCCAGCGCCGACATCTTCTAAGGCGCGAGTTGGACGTGTTCGAGCTGTCTGTGAATTGAATGATCAGTCGTTCGAGGAGCCCCGGCCCCCGGGCGGCCGGCCGCAGAGAAATGTATATGTAGGTTCGCCGTCGCCTCGGATGGAACGACCATGGACATGGAGAAAGCGGCCGGAGCAGATCGAGCCCGGCCAGCTAGCTTTCTCGGAGCTGGCAAGACAACGCGACGGCGACGCGTGGATCGGTTTATTGTTTCTTCTTCGCGGCCGGTCTTAAGTTTTATCACCTCTGCTGGTTTGGTTGTTCGCAAGAAACGAACTGCGTTTGGATGCGTCAGAATGCTTTGCTTCGGAGCGTTGTGTTTTGGACGCCCGAGAGGAATGGTCCCCTGATTTGGCGCTATCGTGCTCCACGTCTTCATATTTTTTTAAGTTAAATTTACACCCTTGAACTATCACAAAAATCTAATTTTTAACCTTAAACTACAAAACCGGATAACGAGCTTCATCCAACTATCGAAACCGGGCAAGTTTAGCTCTTTGCGTGGTTTCAAAGTGGTTTTGTATTTTTCTAAAAGAATAAAAAATCTGGTTAGATTAAAAAATTTGAAACTAATTTATTTTTAATTAGAAGAATATGAAACTAGTACCATTTTTTTTAAAAAAAATGTAACCTATCTATTGTTACTCTATTTGATTCTTATTTATTCAAAAATAATAGACATCACTACAAGCAAATAAATACTAGAAAAATAAAAAGATTGGATCTGAATAACTGATAAGTAGAGTGCTAATAAATAGGTTATATTTTTAGAGAAAATGTTGGCACCCTCTCTGGCTGCCCCTGCGTCGTCCCGGGCGACACGGGTGGCGCCCACGGCTCGCCACCCCCAGCCACCCTCCCACCTCTCTCCCCCTCGCTGCCACCCGAGCACGCCGGCGGAAGTCCGTCCAGCGCCCTTTCATTACTCTCCCTAGATCTAGATCGGGTTTCATTGGTGGCAGCGCGCGGCAGCGCGGGCAGCCGCTGCAGCGGGTGGCGGCTCCCTGTGGTGGGGACTAGCAGCCGGCGGCCCTGCGGCGCGACATCTCGGGGATGTAGAGGTCCGGTGGCAGTGGGCGGGGTCCTACCCTGCACATCGCCGGCGAGTGTCCTTTGACTTCACCACCGTGGCTGCGACGGCGGCGGCCCGTGGCTATGACGGCGTAGCGGTGGCCCGCGGCTACGACGGCACACGGAGGCAACGGTGTGCATAGAACCGATCTCTACTGGGCTAAGCTCCTGGTGGAGGACGTCTTTCTTCTTTGGTAGCCGCCGCCGTGGAGGCCTCGCCTCCGATTGCCGCCCTCCTATCTTGGGATCTACGCCCTATATGCATGCTGGTGGAACTGCCAGGGATCACCGGTCCCCGTGCATTGCTTCTTGGTGCGTAGGTTCTTGGGAGAAAGCCTAGTTTGGTCCTCGACTCCCGGTGATGATGGTGCCATAGACATCGTTTTCTTCTTGAAGGCGTTATCGTGAGGACCTCAACCTATAGGAACATATCCAGGTAAAAACCAATGAATCGATGTACTGGTTCAGACGGCAACAACATGATGGTACTCTTCTCTTGAGACGTCGTCTTAGAGTCCTTGATGGAGACACTATGGTCAGCTTGGAGCAATGGCGGTGCCCGATCTGTTTGCATAGTAGAGATCGTCTCAGTGTGGTTTCTAGATCACAGAATGACCGGACAACACAGGACCATCAACGATCCTTGCATCCAGAGTTTCTAAGAAGACAGCTGATGTGAGATATTTGTTACTGCATGATGAGGACCAAAGTAAGGTTGAAGGAAGGACGTAGAAGACGTTCGAAACATAATCTTTCATGCTTTCTTTCTTATTTCTTCCTTTCTTGTCTTTTGTGTTCCCCGGTTGGAGGTTTTGTCTTTTTTTCATTGGTTGGAGGTTTGGAGTCTAAATACTCGTATAGCTTCTGGTTTTGTGGCTAGATGTGTTCCTTTGAGATCGTAGATATTCACTTGTGAATGTTCAAAATCGGGTTTTCCCTTAATCTGAAAATTTTTATGATTTTTTAGTTTAAACTTGAATATTTTTAATTTTCACAAAATCAAAAATCACCTTTGAAACCACCCAAAGGGCTAAATTTGTTCGGTTTCGACAGTTGGTGGCCTCAGTTATCCGGTATTGTAGTTGAAGATTGGAAATCGGACTTTTACTGTAGTTGAAAGAAAGGTGTAAAGTAGACTTTTCCCTTATGTTTTTTCATCTCCTACGCGGCTGCTGTCACGGGAGTACTCCGCTCCACAAAATCTAACTCTGCTCCGAAATCTCTATACTAATACATCTACTCCATCCCCATAAACTCTGGCTCCAGAAAAAAAATAGATTCAGTGACCAGCTTCATACAGCTTCTGAGAATTATCTGTGGCGTTTATTCCATCTCATAAATTAGTATATTTTTATTTTCTTAATAATCCCGAGGAAAAAAAACATATCATGGGAGGCGATCTGAGCGGGTAGCAAGGCAGGGTGTGCAGATGGCCGTTGTGGTGAAGGTCAACTGCTAAAATTTGTTGGCTTTATACTAATCACACATCACCTATAGTCTATCTAACAGCCTACTCATATATATAATAGTTTGTTGTTGATCGCATTATACCATTGATACATGATCTAATTCATCGTCTCACGAAAGTGTCTTAGGGTCTGTGTCTTAGCCGGCTATAAATTTGCACTATGCTTCTTTTCTCTCCATCTCAATATTGATTTAATGTGGCAAACTCTTACATTCTACTTATAATCTTACACTCGTACACTATGCGTTAGTGTAATGACGTATATATATGTGCATATAACAATAATGGTGTACACGTAAAATTCATACGAGCTGGCCGGTGCCGAGATCGACTTTCAGTTTGGTTCCATTGCGAACGGGCCAAATTCTGTACCATACTCGCTCGCACAGTCGCACTATATATAGCATCTCTGTCCTAGCAATTTATAGTAATAATGCGCTGAATCCAACATGCCCCCCTGCATGGCCGGCCAGCATCCCTGTGCCTCATCATGCGGCTACACGAGCTGAGCCATGGTGAGAGAGAGCAGCGACAGCAGCTGCAGGAGACGCCGCGGCGAAACAGAGCCTGCACACAGGTATACATGGGGTCAGCAGACGGAACCGGTCAGTAATTAAGCCCAAGTGCAGTTGGACCTAATGCAGTTTCATTGCCTTTTGGGCCGGTGGGAGCAGGAGTCGACGAGTCGTGATTACCAGTTGGTGGTGGCGCTGTCGACGGCGACGGCGACGGCGGCGGGGCCGGCGGCGGCGCGATGCCCAGGTTGGAGCAGTCCATGCCGAAGACACCTGCTTGCAGTTACGTTCAGGACATCAGGAAATAGCTCAAATGTGAGCTGATGATCAGAGATGGTGAATCGAATGGGTGGCTGCATACAGTTCTTGACGCAGGGGAAGGCGGTGAGGTTGAGGAAGTTGACGTAGCCCGGCTGGCACTCGCAGCTGTAGCTCAATCCCTCGCCCCGCTTGCACTCTCCCGGCCCGCAGTTGATGGCCACGCACGCTGCCACAGGATCGACAAGCAAGACAAGAGAGGTCGATCGATCAGCACGTACGTACATACCGGCCGCAGGGCCAGCAGGCAGCATGACTAGGTAGCTACTCACGGTCCGTGAGGGGTATGCCCCTGGGCACCAGGCTGATGTTGTAGCAGGCCGAGTCGAAGCGACAGTGGGGGACGATGCAGGGCGCGAAGGCGAGCGGGGGCAGGTTGAAGAGACTCGGCTGCGACCACCCGGGGTCGCAGGTGCAGTTGTACGAGGTGGTCACGAAGGGGATGGGCCCCGGCATCTCGCTGCACCGGCCCTTGCCGCACTTGGCCGTGTCGCAGATCGTCGCGCCATCGCCGGCAGCGACCTCTGCGCACGCGAGCACAGCCAGGAGCAGCACGGCCACCGCCGGCATCCTCACCGGCACCGGCACCATCATCCTGTCCTCTCGGGGCGCTCCGGTCGGAGCTGCTTTATTACCCGGGCGTCCAACTGATGATGGCTAGGCTGCCCCAGCGGAACGGATCGGACGGACACACGCACGCACTCAGGGCCCCCGCGAGCCGGCCGGCTGGACGGAGATGTATATATAATATATGTAGCTGCGTGTGCGTCGCCGCCGCCTCGGGCGGAACGACAACCGAGAAGCGCCGCCGTCGCCGCCGAGCACGGAGCTGGCGAGACACTGTTTGTTTCTTCTCGCCGTCCCTAAGTTTTATCACCTCAAAGCTCAAACTGGTTTGTTCGCGTCGTTGGCTGCTTTGGGAACCTTCTGTTTTGGACGTGAGCGGAGAAATGGTCCACGGATACGGCTCCTTGATTCGTTGCTCGCCCTCGCCCTAAGAATATATACATTTCATGAAGATCTAGCATTTATATATTAACCTTGCTAAAAAAAGACACCACACTCGTCTAATTAACATTGTCAATTAAGTAAAATTAGCAGCTTGGTTTTCATATGGGTTCAGAATCAAAATAACTAGATAAGAGTCTATATCAAATATATAAAAATAAATACCTAAGTTTTTAGTATAAAAGCCAAATAAATCATTATGTAATTAACTTTCATACATGTTGGGAAGAAAAAGACCAAAAAAGTAAGATTAGAGAGTGAAGTAGCCAGCTGAGCTGGAGATCTTGAAATTTAACGTTTAGACAGAGGAGGGAGAGAGAGAGATGTTTATTATCCGTCCTGGCTCTCAATAAGTACCAGCATGGATTAGGTATCCATACAATCCATGCTAGCTCTTACAGTCTTACAGATAGACTTGGAAGTATTCATGCCACCTAGTTGTTATATATACATTTTTTTTGAGAAACACAGTACAGACGTAGAACCTCATAACACGCACGCACACTCGCCTTTATGAATACACGCACGCAACTCTACCCCTATGAGCACCTCCGAGAGACTGAGCCGGTAAATTCTCGAGATTGACGAAGTTACCACAGGCGCCTCGCTGTCGATGGGAACGTCGCCTACCACTGAAAGCACAACGCCGTTAAATCCTAGTAAATTCGCTCCCACGGGAAGTCGAACCATGTCTTTAATGTCTTGCTTTTGCTATTTTTATAATTTTTGGAGGTATATGTCTTGGTCATATTTTCGCTATCACGTTTGGCTGTCTTTGTGGTATTTTTGTTGGAGTAAATCATACTAGGCCGATGCCAAGACAACATTCGGAAAAATAGCAACTTTATTATTGATATTATTATATAGAATGTGACTGCCTCGTTAAAAACTTTACACCTCGAAGTGAGGCTTTCACGCAAGGAAAAGAGTGCAGCACATGTTTACATTATTGGCACATGTACAAAACATACACATACCACAGCAAGCAACGGTGAATAATACAAGCAGGCAATTGAATTAAAACACACAGCCGGACACACGACGCACGTTTATTATTATTGTTCTTTTGGCACAGTGCTGGAAATGTAGGTGCCTCGCATGTTAGGCTCTGATTATCGCGGTGAACATAGGACTGGTGCCAGGTTCGGTTTGCGCTTCAATCTCAAGACCGTCGGACGTAGCGTATGAAGAGTACTGAGATCCCTCCAATCGCTGCTCTATCTCCTCCCAACGCTCTTCATGAAAGTTGACACCACCGATCTCGCAGTAAGCCTGCATGCATGCAGCGCCACGCATTCAGCATTGCAGACGACTAGTATTAAAAATTGGAGGACTAATAATAGCCGACTCCAATGTATTTGCCCTGAGAGTGAGATATACCTTGTTGGTTTGCGGAGATCACGGAGTACACCAAGCGAGCAGGAAGTCCCGATCCTGGCCATGTCTATTCTTGCCCTGGTACACGACGGCTCCCACCGAGCCCGTCGGCACGCCGGTGTTGTGGACGTGGAGGAAGGCGGCCCACTGGCCGTTGCCGATATCGGGAGGGCACCCTAGGCCGTAGAAGCTGCTGTACCACCTGTGGGCGGCGGAGCAGCGGAGCGTGTCGCCGGAGGCGTTGTAGACAAGGCACAGGTTGGACGCTCCGTTGCCATAGATCTCCTTGAGGCTCTCCACGTACCTGGACGTCTGGCCCTTCTTGTCGTCGACGTGCATGTATAGTTGGCCAAATGGGCCGCTGTTGGCATTTCGTAGCGTCATCACTATGACAGGTGTTTCCCAGCAACGGCGCCAGAAATACTGTGGGGTATTTCTTACGTTACAGAAGGATCCACAAGCGCACAGAATACCGTTGTAACATTTTACCCGTGAGTACGGGATCGTTTTTATATTTCCGTAGGAAAGACGGTGGTTCAAATGGATTTACTAAGCTCATGAGAATTATCATGGTTAATTATCCTGTATCTAAATGGGGGTAATTGATAATATGATTGAGAGGTAGTGTGCCACGAGATTAACCATCCTTAGAAAAGAATGACTAGGATTAGAGCAAGGTAGAAGGAAGCTTTCAAGGGCATGCAAAGGATAACTCTTATCTAAGCAAGCATAGAACATACTCATGAACACATACACATACACATGCTTAGGATCGGGCTCTAGGCTCCCAGGCATCACCGGGAGACCGCACAAGATATGGCTAGGTGAACACTAGATCTTCACGGCTATTTAATGCACCTCCTACAGCTACTACACGAATAGGGAGGGTTACGCTGGACGGACAGGGCTGTCACCACCTGTCGCCTACCTCATCTAACCATGGTATAGAGCTGCATTCAAATATAACCGATAACCCAGACACCACGTCTGTGCTAAGGATTATTGATCTAGCCTTACGTTGAGACTAGGAGCACCCCGACTAGAGGAGATGAAACCAATACCATAGCCTAGATATGTTACCACGTCTAAACATGCAAATTATGAAAGGATCACATACTAAACATGAGCATATGAACCAAACACAAGCTAAGATAAGGAACTAAACTTTATTACTAAACTCCAAACCATACATAAAGAGAAAGATACAAAACCATACCAAAATCTTCATGAAGACTAGAAGACCTTGAAAAACTACTCTTCACCTACACTCCACTACCCTAGAGAGCTTTACAAAGGAGGAGAGGCTACATCTTGGTGTGTCTCATTTAGAAGGACCCCATCTTTTATTTATAGGCAGAGAACTGCAGCTTCTGCCCGTAGAAATAGCTCGGCGCGCCTGGAACCAACCTTGAGGAGATATGTGAGGGCGCCACATGCACTACAACACATGTGGGCTTCTGTGACGTTCCATTTATGTTACAGAAAGTAATATTTTCGTTATGTTTCATAATCTGTGACACTTGCGTGATGAAAATTTGTTCGTCACCTATACCCTGTAATAAAAGGTATTCAACGATAAAATCTCATTTTTTCGTCATAAACTTTGTGACGATTCTTCTATCGTCACTAAGTTATGACGATAGTTTTTCGTCATTAAAGATCTATAAAACATCACAAAATCTTGTAAGCGGATGATGTGGCAGTGACTAGGATCTAACGTGGCGGCACCCCAATTAATCACAAAATTAGGCCCATTTTTTCCAATTAATCCATTGTCATCTCAGCCCACCCCAAATATAAACCAGTACATATACAGAACGCATGTCAACACGATATATCAAACAAGAATTCATATTAATAATATGGTTTGCATCCATTGAAAATTCATATTGCATACATCAAGAATTTATTTCATCACAAGTTCCACCTACTGAGATAGAACCAGCAAGTTCCCATTTCACAGTCGCATACAAAGGGAAACTAGCTAACTAGAAAGTCAAGTTGTATATGAACTCCCATGCATACAAAGGGAAACTAGCTAACTAGAAAGTCAAGTTGTATATGAACTCCCATGCTACTTCAAGTTGCCCACACCTGCATGATTCTTAAAACATAAAAACAAATTGTCAGATAGATGAATATGGAACAGTTAGCTGGAAGCACAAAGGTGAAAACTGAAAAAGGAAGAAGTGATTACCTGGCAATTATGCCTTCTTTATATACAATCATCAGGTCATCAGTGTCATACTTGTAATGATTAGGCCACGTTCTGCAATTTCAAATGAAAATTTGAGAAAGAAGCAATTGTATTTACCACGGGCATAGCATATTAAGAGTACCCATGGTCCAAATGTTGAAATAGCATAAGCATAAGACTCATTTAACTACTAAAATCGGAAAGAGCAGATCAGATTGCAGTTTGAAATACTACCAATTAATTGTATCTATCTAACCAAGTCCTTCTCTACTCTTTTTAACTAACCAAATCGGAAAGAGCAAATCAGACTCATTAGTACCTTTGCTGCAGGTGGTTCTTTATTTGCAGCTATTGTCAGATCCGCAGTGCTCTTGTGCTGCGCGAGGCGCCACAGCATGATGAGGCACAGGTTCACCTGATTTTCAGAGGAGTGTAATAATTAACTGAATTCCATTTGATGCAGTCATATGCCAAAACCTCATTTATGCAGTCATCTACACCTAAACCTATACCAAGGATCTACCTTCCCCACTTATCACTAATTAAGTACTAAACTTCTATTTTCTAAAGGAAAGGCTGTTAGGAAATACCAATGAACAAAGACTAAGTGCATGCTATGATGCATATTCCGTAACTTTTCCAGAAAGGAACTAAACTACTATTAAGAATAACCATTAAGTGCCCCTAAAATAAAGAATATAAATGGATATAATCTCCCCGCTTGGAAATTAACCCCCAAAATAGATATTGCATTTCCTCTTCAGTGGGAGTATTATAGGAGCTCAGGCTCTAGGTTTTATGCCTACCAATAAAGATGATAGGAGAGTGGAACCAAATTGGTCCGTGCTTTTTTATTGTAGTCTCTTATACCAGACCTACTAATCATACACAGGAATTAAACTTCTCTAAACCAATGACTGCACCAAATGTACTGTCATACAAAATTAGAAGATATCTGAAGCGCTAAATTATCTCAGTAATATGACAACAATGATAAACAGAAAGCAAGTGAAAAATAGAAATGTAGTGATAAATTATCTCAGTAAAAGCAATGTATAATGATATGATGCTTGTAGGGAATCTGCCAGTGAACTATAGTTTGTGGAAACTGAAGTTACCTCTAAAGATCAAAGTCTTTTTGTGGTATCTAGTCACAGGTGTGACAAAAGATAATTTGTTAAAAAGAAATTGGAAGGGTGATAAGTCTTGCTGCTTTTGTTATTCTGATTAAAACATTCAGCACTAATTCTTTGAATGCCAAGTAGCAAAATCTGTGTGGTATGCAATGTATTTTACTTATGGTATTCAACCTCCAATTAATTTTACACACATGTTTGGACAGTGGTTGGGTGGATTCCCTAACAATCTCAGAAAACAGTTATTAGTTGGTGTTGTTGCTTTGTGTTGGGCTATTTGGCTAACACGAAATGATGCATTTTCAACCAAAAGTATCCTAATTCTTACTTGCAGGTGCTTTTCAGGGGGACTTTTTGGGGAAGACATTGGTCACAGCTCTCTGAAAAGGAAGCAGGGATTTTTCTGAAGGAAAACTGTAGACGCCTGGAGGAGGTGATGATGGAGTTTTGTGCAAAGAGTAGATGGAACTTCAGAAGACAAGTTGAGGGTTAGTCTTCTGTTAGCTGGTTTCTGGTGTGTTGGTTGGTAATTTGAGCAGTCTGTGCACTGTGAGTTGTTCTTTCTTTTTGAGTTTGGTTCTGCAGATGTTAGTTGCGCAGCCTGCGTGCTGCTGGTTCTCTCTTGTTGGCTGCAGACATTCACCTGTGAATGCTCGAGGCCAGGATTTTCCTTATTCTAAAAAAAGTGAAAAATAGACCTATACTGCAACAAACCTGTTAACTGAAGACGGGGCAGAGTATTTATAGTCGAAAAGGCATATAGATACACAAGGCAGAAAACAACCAACAAAAACTATATGCAGCACTTGACAGGGGAAATGGAAAACGATTGTGGAGTCTAAGCCTATTGCTGCGCACTCCAAATAAAGAATTGAATTGCAACAGATGTGTGTATGCAACATGTGGATCGCGAAGCTTAGCTTCCACAGCGTCGCATTCCATGAAACGGATTAAGCAAAGCATCACGAGCTCCCGATATATACACACGCTCCTCAGCCCGTAAAGCAACCAACGAAGTGAGGGAGGGAGGGCGAGATGGAGAGATCCGCTGACTGGCGATCCGTAGGCGCCGCTCTCGAGCTGCCTGGCGAAGTCCTCGGCTGCGTTGGCGATGCGATGCGCCGCCACCCGGCACGCCTCGCCCTCCCCATCCCCGGGATCCGGGTCCAACGGCAGCACCGCTACCTGCAGGTCGCCCCATCCCCCTTCCTCGCGCCGCCGCGCCGAACCCTAGCTCGCAGTCGCACATCCTCCTGCTGTAGAGGAACACGGACAGTGAGAGAGAAAGAGAGAGGGCACCTGCAGTGCGAGAGATTTACAGAGAGAGGGGGAGAGTTACACGAGCGCCTGTTGCCCGCCGCGCCCGCAGCCTCACATGCCGTCAGGAGACCTGCCGGCCAGCCGCAGCCACACGCGCCGCCGGTTGCCTCAGCCCGACGTGCCGAGAGCTGTCGCCCGCGCCAGATCTGGCCATGACGTGGCCCCGCGCGCCACCGGCCGGCCGCAGCCCCCCGCATCGCCAGCCAGAGTGCCGCGCATCTGGGATCGCCGCCCGGGCCAAATGGCGGCGGCGGGGAGGGAGAGGGAGAGGAGGGGAGGGAGAGGGAGAGGAGAGGAGTGGAGAGGCAGAGGGAGAACTGGTGGAGAAGGGTAGGGTTTTGGGAAAGGTTTTTCAAGATAGATTGGGCCAGAAAAATTGTGGGGTCTTTGGACTTATTGAACCAATAACAGCCCTTTGCGATTTTTTTGTTTTCAACTAACAAAGATATCATTATTAAAATGAAAAGCCCATGAGGAAGGAATGTTTGACTAGAAAAAAAATGAAATATAGAGAAAATGGATATGTGGAACCCACTCTATTTCTTTCAAAATATTTTTTTAAATAATGTTATTTTGTCTTAAATTTCGTGACACTTGGTGGTTAACCTTCATGATGAAACGAGATTCATCATATCTAGAATTGCATTCGTTTGTGACGATTTCTAGTAGGTCTTAGTGACGAACACAATCTTTTTATCACTAAACAATAGTGCCCAATAAAGAACGTCACAAAAATAGTGTCTTAACCACGAATAGCTCCGATGTCACGAGGTTTTCGTCACAGAATATGTGTTATAGTGGTGGAAGATTAAGTCGGTTGGAGCTCTGGCTGGGTTGGCCGACCTATATGGGTCGGCCGAACCAGGCCTGGCTCGAACCAGCTTCTCCTTTGGTTGAGTCACTGCTTGGTGGGCCTTGCTTGGTGGGCCTTGATGCTCCTGGTTGATGATAGGAGTGGAATTAAGTCGGTTTGCCTCAGGTGTGGGCCCTCCAATCCATGTGATGCACGTGTGACGGCGTATGATTGGTTGAGGCTTGTTTCCTTGGATTGATGAGGTGTCCTTTTCCTTTGTTTTCAGCACAATTCCTACAATCATAAAATTCTCCAAGGATGTGTGGAAAGTGTACATTTATTAGTAGAATGTGTATAAGAAATGCAAGTTCATCCTTATTTTGTGATCAAATTGACGCTCATTTTTGGTCCGTAGCGAGCGTCAACAAGATCCCCCAAGCTGTCCTTTGCTCGTCCCGAGCAAAGTTGGGCTTAAGTTGTTGTTCAGGAGTTGCTGCAATATCTCGTCTCTTCGTTGTACCATAATTGCAATAAAATATTCTACCTTTCTTTGAATAAGTTGGCTATTATTTTTCTCACCCATTTTACCTTACTTTTCATGGGGCTTTTGGCTTTCTCTTTGTCTTGGGCTGTTGAGAGGTGGAACGATTCATAAAGCACCAGTTACCCATTCCTTGTTCAACCTTTCATCTGGAAGTTTTTAAAAAGATTTTGCAAAGAAAACATAGTTCCTCAAATGATACTCTCAAATCGCTCAATGTGTACGAATCCTCACCAAGGCTTGATATTGCCTTCTTTTTCACCCGACTTCTACAAAGATTTATGTGAAGCTCATGGTAGGGAAAATGAGAGGGCATACTTGCATCAAATATTTTGCAAAGTCATAAACCGGACCCAAAGAGTAACAAGTCATACAACCTTGATCAAGAGGTGCATGTGTGTGGTAAAATGGATGGTATGTGGAAATAAGAATATTATTCTTGTGTGCTCTCTTCCTCTATTTAAATTTGGACATGGGCATTTCCAATCTTTTCTTCTTCTCCTCTCTCTCTTTTTTTCTTTTTTTCGATACTTGGACCTTCATGTGTCCAGTTCTTTTTCCTTTCTTTTTCTTTTGCATAGCCCATGTCTTTTTCTTGCAAGACACTTGGAGAGAGAGACCACACATTTTTGTGGAACATAAATATTTATGGTGGGTGGATGAATGTAGTGATTGCTAATTCCCAGTGTAAGAATTTAGCATATGAAGGTGGTGTGTACGTGTTCTTGATCGAGAGAGTATGAAAAGAAACTCGAAAGGTCACAACAATTTGACAAAGCTCAAATCGACAACAAGCAATATGTGTAAATGGTGGTTCGATATGGGTAACATGCATATTGCTTTGGTAGAAATTTCTCATCGTTGAGGAACTTTTCATTTTATCATTTTGAAAAATGGAAATTCCGGATGTAAGATTTTGCTTAGAACAAGTTTGTAGCAGCTGTAATTCATCACATCATGCCTCACAAAAGCCTAGAATCAGATCATGCATTCGCAACCCACAAAATTTCAGGTTCAAGGTAAACTTTTTAAACCAACTAACCCAAAACTTGGAGAACACAAGGCTACAGCTAGGCATAAAGAGAAGAAAAAATAGAGCAACTATTCATCATTTCAACATAAATGAACTGAAGCATTCTTATCGCACATGGAAAGCAAAGATAACTAAGAAAATCTTTTTGTTCATTTTATCATAATCAGATTATTTTTTTTTCAATGCAAATGAGGAATGCAACTAAGATACATGTTACCTTCCGGGGGCTCCTCCCCCAAGTTAGCTCATGGCCCATATCCGGGAAAGCGTCCTTGAGCGTCAGGGTAGCGCCCTTGGGAACGGAGGTATGCGAGGCGCTCCTCTCGTTCTTGCTGCAGTATGTCGATGGCGATGCTTAGCTGCCGGTCGGTTCGGTGATGCCATTCAGTGGTGTTGGTGATGTGTTGGTTGACGGTGTTCTCAAAGAGTTGTTGTTGTTGGTCCATGTCATCAACCTGCAAGCTAAGGTTGTTTACCTGGTGGCTGAGCTCATGATAGCATCGGGCCGAGAACGACCATCGAGCGGCATAGAGCGGAGGCGTGACACTTGAGCTGGAGCCACCACTTTGATCGTAGTAGCCTCCTGCGGCCTGCGCCCACTCTCCACTACTGGCACTCTGCCAAGCAGAGCCTCCTGCTTGTTGCTGGGCGGCTCGCTCCCAACCAGGTGCATATCCAGATGTGGATCCGGATGCGGCCCCAGTTGGAACATATCCTCCAGCATATCCATGATATGCATACGGTGGTGTTGGCATGTCCATCGCGGCATTCCGCGACCTGCTTCGTGTCATTCTTCCCGACACGCTGCTCCTGCGAGCTGCTTCTTATGGCTGCAATGTAAATGTTAAACTCTGGGACTTACACAAATGAAACCGCGGGTTAGGGAGCAGGATTTCATTTGTATAGCCCAGGAAAAAGAAAACCAAGGAGCCATCTGGAGCATGTTTAAGCGTGTGCCCATAAACCAAATAATTTTCATCAATCATCAAACGCGGAGAGCTGATATAAGAAATAGGAGCCCAACTCAAAATATTCAGCCCTCCTGCAATACGAGTGACCAAAGATGTACATTCCACTGGCCCAACCATATGAAAACTCTCAAACCATTGCCAGATCATTTCTTTCACCGGGGAGATTCTTATTTTGTTTACCATGGCATAGAGAATACGGAATTCATCATTGCGAACGGTACGCACATCATCCCTTGGGAAACATGTTATCGCAACCCACTTATGCATCAAACGCAAGGTCGGGTGTTGTATGTCATTACATCTCGGTTTCCCAACGGTGGTGGCACCCGGAATGGATTGCCAAAAACTTTGTTTTTCAAAACCACGAGTGGCTGCCTCAATATCAAGACTGCAGCGATGATGGAAACCCAAAAGCATGCAAAGATCTTTCCAAGAAATCGAAAATTCTTGATTAAAAATTCAGAAAGAAATCTCAGCTTCCTCCTCAACAAGAGTGCAAAGAAATTGGATGGTCAAATCGCAAGACCCTTCTTCGAAAACATTTGCAAAATCAGTCCACCCCACATTCTTCCAAACACTAGCAAAATTAGCGTTCATACCTATTTGCTGCGGGAGGTCGGGGTCGAAGATTCTTGTGTGCCGGAACTTCCTCCACCTCAGCATGTTGTAGGCTTGGAACTCACGATCATCTTGGATGTCGAGGTGCAAATCATCGTGCTCTTCTTCGTCCTCCTCGGGCTGCTACCCTTGGCCTTGCACCTCGGTTTGCTACTCTTGGGTTTCTTGCTGCCACGTCTCCGTCTCTTCACTGTCTCTCATGGGGCTCGGCACGTGGTTGCTTGATTGGCGCGAACTGGAGCCACCATGAGAGCGGCCTGACTTCGAGCCTGTCGCCTTCTTGAGCGTGCCCATCACCTTCTTGCCGATGCCCTTCATACCTGCAATCTATAACAAGGAACAACACACAAGACAACTCCAAACGGGTTACGTGAGTGTTAGTGAAAAACTGTCAGCTGTCCGAGAGTTAGTAGTCCTTGCGGGGCTTGGTCGCCGCCACAACAATCGTCCTTGTGGGTGATAACACTCCACAAAATCGTTCTTGTGGGCGAGAACGCACGACAAAATCGTTCTTGTGGGGTAGTAGTACTACCACAACACGTTCTTGCAGTGTCAAAAGAAGGCAACACGAAATACAAATGGAGAAAACAAAGGGAGAAATATTTTTTTTCTTTTTCTTATGGAACTAGAGCAAGAACATGAGCATTTCGACAGGGGGAGAAAGAAATCTGAGGGCACTCAGCTGCAGCTCGGTTTGGGGCAAGGAGAAGAGGTGTTGTGCACCAGTTCTTATAGAACGGCGCCACCCCTAGGCCGGCTGACCCCACCTTGGGCCCAAAACCGGCTATCTTTCATGATTTGAATGAATGCCTGCCATAAGGTCCAAAGCTGGTTGAATGGCTGCAGTTTTAGGCTGGTGCAGGTCTAGGAGTGGCCCCAAATGCACTTGGACATGAAAATGATCCAAGTTCATGCATGCACTAGCCTCCAAATGCCCATGGCAGATTTTTTTCACCCCAAAATGCCCTTGTTTGTTGCCCCAAATTCCAAGTTTAGGAAGGGTGCAAATGCAAAAGTTGAGGAATTCGAATATGCAAGGGGTTGGATGCAAAATGATGCAAATGCTCATGCAAGAATCAAATTGAAAATCTAAAAATTCAAACATGAAATGTGTGGAATCAAATATGAGATAACTACCGATTCACCTATCGGCAAGGATTCGAAATTTTTAGTCCTTCAAACGAGACATTTTATTTCCTGTTGAATTAAAATTTTGAATTGGAATTTAAATTTTACCTTCGATAGAAATTTCCTGAGGTACCGCTCAATTTATACCTTCAATGATTTTTACCTCGGAGTGGTATTCTTTGGATCTTCGGGGATGTCTTCTCGCTTTTCTCACTCAGGATCAAGAATTTATTTGATATGCGATCATCCCGTACTAATAACCCTGAGGAGTGAATTGAATTCTATTCCATAATTCTTGTTGCACCGTGATGATGTGTCTTGGTCATTTAATCAAATTGATCTCCTCTGCCGGTAGTGATCAGTCAACAGCGGTGGAAATGAAATCCGAATAAAAACCAAAATCCTCTGTTGAAGCTTGATGATGCAACGGGGACTGAATCAATTGCCGAGAGTTGAACTTCTTCAAATTAATCATGCTCTTTCATTTTGAAGTCGACTCGGATTCGTTGTGTATTTTCCGGCGAATTGAAATCAATCAAACACTACCCTGTCTTCACATAAAGAGAAAACATCATAGTTGTCCTACTAGACACCGGCTATCAACCATGGATGAAATCTCAAGCTTTAATAATTCTTTTAAACCTGTGTCTTCCCCGGCAACGGTGCCAAAAATGTTTGTTGCCATTTCGTAGCGCCATCACTAGGATAGGTGTTTCCAAGCAACGGCGTAAGAAATGTTGTGGGCTATTTCTTACGTTACAGAAGGATCCACAAGCGCATGGAATACCGTTGTAACATTTTACCCGTGAGTACGGGGTCGTATTTATATTTCCGCAGTGAAGGCGGTGGTTCAAATGGATTTACTAAGGTCATGAGAATTATCATGGTTAATTATCCTGTATCTAAATGGGAGTAATTGATAATATGATTGAGAGGTAGTGTGACACAAGATTAACCATCCTTAGGAAAGAATGACTAGGATCAGAGCAAGGTAGAAGAAAGCTTTCAAGGGCATGCAAAGGATAACTCTTATCTAAGCGAGCATAGAACATACTCATGAACACATACACATACACATGCTTAGGATCGGGCTCTAGGCTCCCAGGCATCACCGGGAGACCGCACAAGATATGGCTAGGTGGCCACTAGATCTTCACGGCTATTTTATGCACCTCCTACAACTACTACACGAATAGGGAGGGTTACGCTGGACGGACAGGGCTGTCACCACCTGCCGCCTACCTCATCTAACCATGGTATAGAGCCGTATTCAAATATAACCGATAACCCAGACACCACGTCTGTGCTAAGGATTATTGATCTAGCCTTACGTTGAGACTAGGAGCACCCCAACTAGGGGAGATGAAACCAATGTCCTAACCTAGATGTGTTACCACGTCTAAACATGCAAGATACATGACACAAGCAAGACTATGAAAGGATCACATACTAAACATGAGCATATGAACCAAACACAAGCTAAGATAAGGAACTAAACTTTATTACTAAACTCCAAACCATACATAAAGAGAAAGATACAAAACCATACCAAACTCTTCATGAAGACTAGAAGACCTTGAAGAACTACTCTTCACCTACACTCTACTACCCTAGAGAGCTTTACAAAGGAGAAGAGGCTACATCTTGGTGTGCCTCATTTAGAAGGACCCCATCTTTTATTTATAGGCAGAGAACTGCAGCTACCAACCTTGAGGAGATATGTGAGGGCGCCACGTGCACTACAACACATGTGGGCTTCTGTGACGTTCCATTTATGTTACAGAAAGTGATATTTTCGTTATATTTCATAATCTATGACACTTGCATGACGAAAATTTGTTCGTCACCTATACCCTGTAATAAAAGGTATTCAACGACAAAATCCCATTTTTTCGTCATAAACTTTGTGACGATTCTTCTATCGTCACTAATTTATGACGATAGTTTTTCATCATTAAAGATCTATAAAACATCACAAAATGTTGTAAGCGGATGATGTGGCAGTGACTAGGATCTGACGTGGCAGCACCCCAATTAATCACAAAATTAGGCCCATTTTTTCCAATTAATCCATTAATCCATTGTCATCTCAGCCCACCCCAAATATAAACCAGTACATATACAGAACGCATGTCAACACAATATATCAAATAAGAATTCATATTAATAATATGGTTTGCATCCATTGAAAATTCATATTGCATACATCAAGAATTTATTTCATCACAAGTTCCACCTACTGAGATAGAACCAGCAAGTTCCCATTTCACAGTCGCATACAAAGGGAACCCGTCCTCCTGCATTTCACAGTCGCATACAAAGGGAACCCGTCCTCCTGCATCTTGGGTCTCCCCGCGTACTTCACCATTTCATCCAGGAGCCTATCGCTCACCACACTTGACCAAAGCAATTCACCGGCATGGCCGATCCTTTGGTTCCCTGTACTAGTTAACCTGTAGAGTGAGAGATCAAAGCGAAAAGCGTAGTGAAGGTGTGTTCTATCCCATCCTGCAGCGCGCGCTTTTATATCCAGTTGTGACAACCCTGGTAATTTAAAAATCCCAAAATCAATGTCATTAGCCTAACTCTGTGTTAAA
This sequence comes from Panicum miliaceum, assembly GCA_032594955.1. NCBI lineage: Eukaryota > Viridiplantae > Streptophyta > Magnoliopsida > Poales > Poaceae > Panicum > Panicum miliaceum. The sequence continues at coordinate 18,680,835 of CM064056.1, forward strand.
CCAACTAACGAGAGGGTGGAAAGACTTAAAACGGGTTCAGTTGGAATACAAATTTAATTTGGGCACATTTGGGCACATTTGAAACTTTTAAATTAACTTTAAAACCATAAGCCAAATGAAATTTTGCCTGAAACCAAAGTTGTAGAACTTTTTATTTTGAGCAACTTTCGTGTTCAAAAGTTTTTGAAATTCAAATCAGAAAGAGGAGAAAACGCCCTGTTTGCACCCAGCCCCCTGAACTTTTTCGAATTTTTGCATTTCGGTCCCTGGCGCCTCCCCCTCTGCTCTGCCGCGCCGCGCGCGCTCGCCCGCCCGCCGCGCGCCAGGTGGCCGGCGTCGCCTGACCGGCGCGGAGCGCCAGGCCAGTGGCCGCCGCACCACCCCGCCACGGCCGGCTTTGCCCCGCCCCGACGCCGCGCGGCCAGTCCCCGCCCGCGCGTGCGCTGCCGCGCCCAGGCCGCCGCCCGCCCGGCCAGTCTCCGCGCTCCGCCGTGCCGCCCCGGCCCCCGCGCCCCACCAGTCGTCGCGCCCGCCCTCCGCCCGAGCCGCTGCCGCTGCTGCTTCCCCACTCCGCGCCCGGCACTATCTCCTCGCGCCCACGCCAGTATCTCGGCCGCCCAGTCGCCGCGCCCGCTCGCCGCACGCCGCGCCGGCGTTCTACCGCCGCCCGCCGCGCCCAGTGCACGCCGCTGCCGTGCCCCGCCCCGCGCGTCGCCCAGGCATCTCCACGCCCCCTCCTGACCCTATAAAAGCCCCGCCCCGACCGCCCGCGCGAGCCCCCGGCCACCAGAACACCTCGCCGCGCCATCGCCGCCGCCGAGCAACACCCGTCCGTGGACAGCCCACTGCCGCCGCCCACTGCCCAAACTGAGCACCCAGCCACCACTACATCACCTCACCGCAGCTCGCCGACCCACCCAACGCCACCCAGAGCCACCGGAGCGCCGCCGCCCGCGCTGCCGTCGCCGCCGCCGCCCCTGCTCGCCGTGGGCAGCACAACTCCGACCCCCTCCGTCCAAGCCGAGCCCCGGAGTAGCTTCCCCATGCGCCACTGAAGCTCACCGACCGGACCACGCCGCCCCAAGCCCGCCGGAGCACCGCCGTCGACGCGAGCCGCGCCGCCGCCGCCTCTGCTCCAACGCCGGCGAGCCCTTCCCGGCCGTCCCCCACCTGAACAACACCCCCACAAGGTAGCCCTCGCACCCCTGAACCTTCCCCGACCCCCGCCCCTCGCCGCCGGCGAGCCCCCTCGCCGGAATTTCGGCCGGCCGCCGCACCCGAGCCGCCGAGGACCCAATTGCAAGGATTTAAATCTTTAGAAGGGTCTGAGCGTAAGATTCAAGGACCTAGTTGTAAAAGAAAATTTCAAACCTAGATTCAAATTCAGTGAACTTGTAAAATTCGTATAAAATCGTAGAAAATTCAGAAAAATGCAAACTCAACTGTTCTAGAATCCTCAGAACAAACTCTACCACTTTTGTTACACAAATGTTCTCAGAATCTCAAAATATTTTGCTCTACATTAAATAGAGCTTTAATGGACAAATTTTATACCCACTGTTCTAGAACAATGCTGACCCTGAATTTTGGGCAGTGAATTAGTTGCTGGATGATTAGGACTGTGTAAAAAGATCAGGCCCAAATTCCATCTCTAGATTTACTGTTTGTTAAACTTAGTTTTATATCATGTGTAAGAAGAATGTTAAACTTAGGTGGTGAGTCACCCATTGAAATGTTTCCTATGCTAATCTATTGGTAACTAGAAGCCAGAGAAAAATTAGGAGACTTTTTATCGCACAGTAACCTATTTATTTGATTTATGTGCTAATAAAATACATTAAATCAAGAAAATAGTGTCTTAGCTTGGAAAATCCCCAAATTATTACTGGGAGTTACACTGTGGTAGAGGTTGCTGTGTAAAAAGTTTCATGGACAAAAACCCTGTGTAGGGTCCTGTAAAAATGAATCTTTAAAAAGCCTAGGTGTAGAATGTCATATTTTCTATGATCTAAATACTGCTTGATAAATCCTACAAAAATTACAGTAGCTTCTGCTTGCTCAAGTGAGAGCCCTGTAAAAATCTTAGCCACAATTGTTGCACCAATTGATCTGTACAAAAAGAACAAGTATCTAACAGCAACAATGAAATATATTTTTCAGAATTAATCTGTTACATAAAATTGGCTGAAAATTTTACAGTAAGCACACCTTTCCTTGATGTGCCTAAATCCAAAATTTCATGACCAGAAACTGTCCCTTGTAGTAATTACTCTCAAATCGTAATCAAGTGCTATTTCCACGACTTAAACTTGTGCACTCATGTAGAATCGACGACTCTCGCTGACGGAACCTACGAGCTGGTGCCCGCGCCCGAGAGTGAGCAGCGTGAAGCTCAAGCAAATCTAACTGAAGCTCTTGAAGACCCGAGCCCAAGTTCGGAAGATCCCCAAGCGAACTGCGAAGGCAAGCCCCGGAGCATAACCCATTCTTTCCGAAATTATGCAACTCATTACTCTTTGCTTGTGCATTAAGTTTATAGGAGTTGGATGAAAACTTAGTTGCATGATGTCAGGAACCCTTGCTTGAAAACTAGATGTAAGATTCGATAGAATGCTGTGCTAATAGGACTCCGGTAAAAGTCGAGTGATTTCCTGTCACTCGCGAGAAAATAGGAGTTGAATGACTACTACACACTGCAATCATAAGGACACGGACGGGTTATGTAACGATGGTTACGATTGAGGCCCGTCTGTCTAGTGAAAAATGCTAAGGCCGCAGGGTGTGGTAGTGATGGTTAAGTCTTGAACGTACTAAACACATGCCGAGATTATGGGAATCGGTAAGCTTAAGTACCTGATTGGCCCGGCAAGGGGACGGCATCCTACCCTTTGAACTTCGGTCCCATGTGCATATGGCGAGTGCAGAGAGTGGTCACGACCCGGCGCCGAACCGTGGCGTGGGGCTCTTGTACTCTCGGAGGGTAGCCCCGATCCACGACCCGGAAAGAAAGGGGAAAAGTTGCACGTGTGACTCTAGGGAGTAACCACGTGACGTGTGTTTGGGTTTCCCTTGCAAGGTTAAGAAATTCGATTCGAATCGTCCGTTTCTCACGGCTATTGAGACTGCTTAACCATTTTTACCCACAGAGTAAGAAGAGGAACAATGATGATGAATGAACTGGTTGGATGGAAAACTTAATGCTTCACCATGTATGCATTAGATAGCTGCTTACCTAGACTGGCTAACGAAACTAGAATCTTGAGCTAAAAGTTGAAAGTAAGGACCCACTTGTAGATGCTTTTCGGCAAAACAAACCCCTGAGCCAAAAAGCCTGGCATGTCTAGAGTCGGTGGAGTAGTTTCCACTACACGGGTAAGTCTTGCTGAGTATTAGTATACTCAGTCTTGCTTGTGACTCGTTTTCAGGTGAACCCTTTGAAGACATGATTGCTAGCTTGACTTGGCCCTGCACTCTTCCCCCTGGTTGGTCGGTGGAATGGGATGCGCCCCCGTCCAACGGAGATAAGGCCGAGTGATGTCTCGTACGGGCTTCATCGAGACATCCTGTATCGTCGAGTAGTTTCCGTTGTTTATTTCCGCTGCAATTTAACTCTGAAGAACTTATTTATGTTAATTGAAGTACTTGTTTTCTAAACTCAGAATTAGGTCTGTAATATTTACTTATGCTAAGGATGTAATATTTGCTGGAATGTGGTATTCTCTGGGCTCATCGTCGCATGAGCATTTGTATGTACGGCGCTCGATCCGTTCACCGTGGTTGTATCGGGAGGTTATACCCGACAGACCAGTGGATTACTCCGTTTGAAGTGTAAGGTTAACCGAGGATGCCTTAATGGTGATGGTTAATACACTTGAGCCGAATTAATTCAGGTGGTTCTGCCACACCAGTGAGGTCAACAAATACTTGCAATATAGTTCTTGCAAAAAAAAACCAGCAATAGTTGCACAAATGAAACACAAAATGATGGGGATAGACAAATATAGTTGACTCCAAGAATTTGCTAAGCCTTGCTTCTACCATGTCATCACCAATGAAAAATTCAATCGATCAGGTTTAATTGGCAAAGGCATAGACATAAGGCCCTCCCCCCCCCCCCCCCCCCCAGTCGCTCTCCTAGGTGACTTGGGGGGCGACCCTCGCCGCCGCCCACTCCCCCGTCCACGCCGACTCCGGTGGCCGCCGCCAGCTCGTCCGTCCGGGCGACGGCAGCTTGCGGCGGCTCAGCTCCCCCCCCCCCCCCCTCCTTCTCTCTCTCTACCCCCGCCTCCCTCCCCCGGCCTCCAAACCTGGCCACTTTCTAATGCTCACCGCCGGCTGCCGGGGCCGATCCCCGCTGTTGGATCTGGCCATCCCCGGCCGTCCTCGGTGGGCGTTGCTGGGAGGCATGGCGCCGCTCCTCCTTGCGCCAGGTCGCTTTCTCACGGTGCTTGGCCGCTGCCGCTGCAGCCCTCGTGTTGGGCGGTCCCACGCCGGCCCTTCCCCTCAACCCCGCCTGCTGGGTTGAGGGTGTGGTGCGCCGCCGCCTCCTGGTGGTTGGTCCCCTCCCCCCAGTCGGGTGTCCTCGTGCAGGAGCTGACCCCAACCCTTCCTGGTAGGGTTGGGGTGCGGCTTGGGTGCACCGCCGCCTCACTGGCAGTCGGTTCCACGCATTCGAGTGTGCGGGCCGCGCCTCCTCCGGCGGTCCCTCGCCTCCTTCCGCCGCTTGGTGGGATGGTGGCGTGGTTTTTGGTGCACCTCGGCGATCGTGCCCTTGTCAGTGGGTCAGGGGAGGGGGGGATCAAGGTGCTTCGGTGGATTCTTCTGCTCTGGGGAGAGAGTGGGGCGAAGGTGAAGGCCTAGGGCCTGCTTGAACGCCAATGATAGTGTCGCCCTCGAGCGTCGTTTTACCTTCTTGAAGGCATCATCCTGCTTCCCTCCTCTCTGGTGTGCTCTCTGGGTGAAAACCTTGACCACGTTGGCAGATGACGATGGTGCATGTGGTGACGTTCCCTCCATTGAGGCGTCATCTTGAAAGCAAAACTGGTTGCCGTTGGAATCGATGTCGAACACTGGCCCCCTTTAGCCTGATCCTGGTCGTTAGCTCCCCTCGAGGAGTTCCTACTTCTGTGCCTGCCTTCATCATATTTTGTCCACCTCATCCGGATTGCATAGGTCGTCGTCTAGTGGATGCTTTGCCGTCCCTCTTCATTGGCGGATGCTTTGCCACCCCTCTTCACTGGAGGATGCTTTGCCGTCGCCGTCGTACTAGTTGTTGATCGCTTCAGGCGGATGCTTTACCGCCTTGGTTTGTTGGTCGGGTGAATGCTTTGCCACCTTCAAGTTCGGAGACCTTATGCATCCTTGGCGTTGGTGTACCTTTTAGAAGGTTCAGTTGCTTCATCGTGTCTAGGTTTGTGGGACTGTGTGTGTTTCCATCCATGTTGTTCTTGCTGTTCTTGTTTTGGTGTTAAACCTCATAAAATGTTCTAAACTAAATAGCTTTGGTAAAACAAAAATTAGTTCTGAATTTTAGACATGCATAAGAAAACCACTTTTTATTTAGTTTGGCATAAGAAAACCACCTATGCGATGCATTTGATTGCTCTAACCCTAGACCCACTCGAACCCTTTCAAAATTTGAATGGAAGCAACACTTGAAATATCATAACAGGTCAAAATCTTTAACCATTTCAACCTCGCTGATAAGATCTTTTTCCTCCACAATTTCCATCTACGCTGGACCCTCTTCTCACTCCGATTCGGCCCACATGCCCTTTTTCTTTTTCTCCCTTTCATTTTCTACTTGGGCCAAAAACAAGCTGGTCCGTTTTTCCTTCCACGTTTTCTATTGAGTGAATTCGCTCGATGCCACTAAAAATTATATGATCCTTCTAGTGCTATTAAAATTTTCCACTTTCCCACTATTTGAAATTTCTATCACAATCCCTTAACGATAAGATTGTCAACCTCCCCATTGTGGCACTTTACCTCCAGCACGCCACCACATATGCGTCGGTGGCGCTGGCCGCCAACATCTCCGAGCGCCGCGAAGCCGCCACGCTCTGTCCATCAACTCGAGTACTCGGCAGGGCTGCTGTACTTCACCAACTCGTGGGCGTCCCAGTGCATAGTCACCGGGAACGTGGAACGTAGGGGTGTTCGACGTTCCGGGAGCGCCGTTCCGGGGACAAAAACGGGAACATGTTCGTTCCCGCTGTGTAAAAGTCCATCCCAAGTGTTATCCCCGTTCCTCGTTTCTTGATCCGTTATTTTGGAAACTTCGGTGACTGTGTCCCAGTGCCCACCACCGTTGCCTCCATCAGAGGTGGAATCGGCATGCTCTTCCCATGGTGCCTGCATGATGCTCGATGAAATGCTCATCATGGGCGATTTGTTCCTTCTCGTTGCACTGGTGAGAGGCCGTGGGTGTCAGAATGCCAGACCAGACAAGTTACATGACCTGGAAGTGATCTTACTCATCAAACAATGAAAATCCCATCTTTTTGCTCCATAAAAGTTTAATTGAGCCAAGGAATGCAAAGACGCCATCGGCAATCGCATATCAGAGCTTGGCGTTGACATTGGAGGTGCAGGTTTCGCCGAGCCGAAACTAAAGCCGCTATTGAAGAACCATGACCCCGCCAGCACTGAATGCTAGTGCCGCTTCAGCGTCGCCCGGCTCGCGGCCTAGTCGTGGCGTTGGAGTAAAGACGTCGGCTACTCCACGCAACTGAAGTCGCTCTCGCTGTAGAGCGGCGGGGCGGGTTGCTCTTCGTCGGCAGGGGAGGCGACGTATGGCTCCGGCGGCTGCTCCGAGAGGTGGGGGTGTCTAACTACTCTTGGCCACTCTGGCACTTCATTGTAGGCGCGCATGCCGGTCACACCGGGGCGTCTATTCATAGTACATGTTACTGACCGCTGTACCATCGCACCTGTCCGCTGAAGATAATGATATTTTATAATAAAATAAAATATTTTAAAATAAGATAAAAATATTTTGGAATAATTTGTTTTTGCAATTTTTGTCTTTAAAAAATTATTATCTCTATCTTTTTATTTTATTCTAAAATATTGTTATCTCCAACGAATATGTGCGATAATCCGGCAGCTAGTCGCACATGCTATAAATAGAGTCACGCGTGGTTAGGATGCGCGTCTCGGTACATGTTCGCAGAGAGGCCGAGCAGCGGAGACAAGCCGTCAAGCTCGACGCCCGCGGGTACCTCTGCAAGTACGGCTGCTTTCAACGGCGACGAGCCGGCGCGGCGCCGTGTGCTCCCGGAAGGGATGAAGCGCACCGTGCCGCGCGCAGCCTCGAGATGATGGCAGGCGACGTGGAAAGCTTCGGCGGCTTGGTGGTGCTGTGTCCGGCCGTGGGACTTCTCCCCGCTGAGTTGGTCGAGCTGGTCAGTGCTCACCTGCCGTTTCCCGCTAGAACGAAGAAAAGAAAAGTCAATACCAACGTTCACGTAAAAAAAAAAAGCTAGGTGCTAATGTATAGCACCGTACCCTATTTTCTACATTCGTATACACACACATACATGTATTATGTATACATTCATTGACCAGCAGGTCCACCGTGGCTTCCTTCCTGGGTTTTTATTGCGTTGTTATATGGGCCGGTGTAGGCTTTTGTGTTTTAATAATTTAGGTGCCTCCCCCTTACCGGGAGGCAATGGGTTTGAGCCCGTTGGACCTTTTACACGAGACCGGGTCTGGACGACTAAACGATACGGGCGTGTGCTATTCCACATGATTTGCCATCTCTAGCCAGATTTGGGATTTTGACGGCTCTGATACACTTAGTTTATGCTTCAATTTGTGAAAACTAATTACTGAGGCCCGTGTGTGCCACGTTGCACCATCTACAAAGTTACTAATAAGGAGCATAACCTCTTTCAATTTCCGCTTGTTGTCTAATAGCATAAGCCCCAAAATTTGATTCTTCCATGATGGCCAAGCACTCTTATCTCCTTAGGCTGCTACCTGCACGACTAGGGGTGGTAATCGACGATCCTAATACCCTTCTTTATAATCCAACTTAGCGTTTAATCATCTTTAGACAAAAATAAATAAAATATAAACTTAAATAATTTTTAGATCCATAACCATCCGTACCACGATGTGATATTCATTTGCCTTCCGGTGAGAGTGGATGCAACTAGGTGTTAACGGATTATAACCCTAATACTTTCCTCACAATACAACTTGGTTCCTATAATTTTTAGCTTAAAATTAAATAAAATTAAAGCCGGCCCTTAAATTATCTAGCCTAAATTGTAAAGCTCTTAACCACCCCTAGGTGCAGCTGAGTGACTACAATTTATCTGACACAAATTAAAAGACACGCTTTAATTACTTTTACCATCGTAAGAGTCTTCCGCCATAAAAAAAAGGCATAGGAGTTTTCCATCTTTTTATTTAACGAATCGATATATACCTCGTGCAGCTCTATATAAGAGTGGCTGCACCTTTGCCACTTCCATTGCAATTTGCAACTCATCAATCAACAGCTCCATATCAGCTGCCATCGATGGCCGCCATTAGCCTCCTCCTCGCCGCGCTCGCGCTCGCCGCCTCCCTCGATGCTCTCGTCCCGGTGCCTGCAGCCATGGCCGGCCCAGCCCCGGTCGAGGTTGAAGGCTGGTACCAAGCCATAGAGGCGTCAGAAGCCATGGAAACTCTCGAGATGGCGATCCATGTTATGCACAAGCACTTGGAGAAGCTCCCGTCGCTCGTCCACGGCGATGGAAATCAAGGAGAAAACCGCGGTGGTTGGGCCGACGCCATCCGCTACTTCGGCACCGGGACGCAGACGTTCCCGTGGCCGCGGTCGACATCACAGCGCCGTTGACGTCGACCTCCAGGTGTGACCCCGGCGGCACGGGCCGGCCGGTGGCGTGCAGCGACCTGGCGTGCTCAACAATGGCGCCGCGCCAGCCGCTGTGCGCCTCGTCGCCCATCCCTCCTACATGTGCGTACGGCACCAGCACCGTGCTGTACCAGGGTCCTATCACCTTGGCTTCAGCGAGCGTCACCTACACGCCCCATGGGAGCACGGTCTACGCCTGCCGGGTCCAGGCCGTGTGAGCGTCCTCCAGCGGCATGGCGGCCGTCCTCGGCCTTGGCTGGCGCGGCGCGCAGTCCCTCGGGCTCCAAGGGTTCTCCTACTCCGTATCTTCCAACGGGAAGATCTCCGTCTCGGTTGGCGCCGGCGGGGACGTTCCGGTGGCGCGCGGTGGCGGCACCGGCACCGGCACCGCTGCGCTGCTCTCGGACCCAAGATACTACCCTGACCTCTACTACGTGAACGTCACCGGCATAAAAGTCGGCGAAGACCTGCAGCAGGTTCCGTTCCCACGACCGGGAGCACTCGATCTTCGGCAGGACGGCTCCGGCGGAGGCGTCTTCCTGAGCACGACCATGCCGCTCACCTTGCTCCACGGCGGCGTGTACAACAGCCTCATCCGGACGCTGAACGCAGCTCTGCCTCCAGCGTCGATCACCCGCTCCAAGCTCAGCCCTATGCAGCTGTGCTACAGGCGCGGGACCCAGACGCCGACGATCACCCTCGTCCTCGACGACGGCGGCGCCACCATGAAGCTGCCGGCGCAGAACTGCTGGTACAAGCAGCCTTCCGACGGCTCGTGGTGCTTAGCCATCCTGCCTTCGCCGTGGCCGACCGGGGAGTCGCTCCTGGGCACCATGATGCAGAGCGGCTGGCGGATGACCTACGACCTCAACGCGAGAACGCTGACGTTCCAGTCGTCGTCGTCGCCCGTCCTCCCCAACTCATTCTGTGTACTGTGGGCTCTGCTGCTAGCTGCCGCAGCTCATGTCGCCTTCACGTTCCTGTGATAGACCATGTGAGCTGCTCCTTCCATCCCAAATTATTTATCGTTTTGGATTTTCTAGATACATCGATTTTGCTATACACCTAGATATGATATATATCTAGATACATAGCAAAAATAATACATCTAGAAAAGCCAAAACGATCAATAATTTAGAACGGAAGGAGTAGTTGCCACAATAGCCTGCTACGTACTGCAGCAGGCATGTCCCGGCTCACTCCACAAATCCTGTGCAGTGCATTATTAATCTGTCGTCTTGGTCGCCAAAAATTGTTATCTTACTCCATCCACAATAATGAACATTCTATATTAAGTATGTGTTCCATCGCATGATAGGGGGGCAGGGCTTATCATCAATGGATAGATCGCCTTCCCTGTGTTGTCACATAGCGTCCAGCAGTACAACCATTATTATTTTAGCTAGGATCACTGCCTCACCTTGGTTTAGATTCAGAATTTAGGTATTTGGGGTTTCTAGATGAGGTTACATGGCAGCGGGTATACGGGGTTGCCGGCGGCAAGCCCCCCATTGGTTTCTGGTTGTGGTGGCGAGACCGGCAGCGCCGCCGATCGAGTGGTGGAAGAGGTCAGTTCGGTAAGGCTGGTAGCAGGGGAAATAAGAGTGGTGGTAGTAGCAATAGTGACGTGGTGGGAAGCGGCTCCGGTGGTGGCAGCGCAACCGGAGCCAGGAGAGGTGGAGGCGGTGGGGGAACTCATCAGATCCAAACTTGGCCCTCATTTGGGATTTGGGGGAGGGGGGGGGGGGGGGCGGGCGGGGGTGTTAAGCTGCAGAAGCAGCAGTACGAAGACTTAAGTGACTTCGTTCATTTACAGTCAAGCACCTCTCTTCCTATTTTGTTTAGGGGTTGAAATAGTTTGATGAACCATTCCACGCTGCTGAGGCAGAAGAAGCTGGCTGCTGGATGGAGGAGTGAGTGAGAAAATCTATTCCTCGCGCGCGCGGGGTGGGAGCGGAGCTGTCATAGAAGAGGGAAGCCGGGGAGCTAGGGAAGGGGAAGGGAAGTGGGTGGAGCGGCCGCCGGCGAGGGGTGGGAGGTGGGGGGAGCGGGGTCGCCGGCGGCCGGAGTGGTGGATGAGGCGGCGGAGCTTTATGGTTTCGGGTTGCCGGGGGTTTTTAATGGCCTGTGGCCCTAGCGGGGGGGGGGGGGGGGGGGGGGGCAGGAGGAGGAGGGCGACGGTTCGGCCGGCAGCGGAGGCGAGGCGGCGCGGAACTGCTGCTGGCCGGGTAGGGCAGGACCCCAGTGGACGGTGGCCATCAGCAGGGGTGAGGAGAAGGCAACGGAGCCGGGGGAGGTGGGGGCGCTCGGCTGCTGCAACTGGATTGATTCGAATTGCACGCAACAAGAAATAGACGCCCCCGAGTGAGTTTGCCGCGATAAGCAGGCAAGCATGTCCCACTCCATAAATCCTGTGGGTGCATGTATTATTACTCTGTCGTCTTCGTCGCCTAAAATTTTTAGCTTCCGTCCCCAATAATGAACTTTCTATATATAGTATATACATATGTGTGCCATCGCAATCGATCCATTGGGCATGATAGGGGGGGCAGGGCTTATCTTCAAAGGATAGATCGCCTTCCCTGTACGTGTTGTGTCACATAGCGTCCAGGACAACCATTATTGTAGCTAGGATGAATCATGCATGAGGATGCAGCTGGATTTTGCATTGGGTATCATTTGGAGGGTGCGTGCGTGGTTGACTTCACTGGTGGTAGATATGTATGAGTATGAACATGCACATCCTGAACTTATGATTCAGGCAATACCATGTTTATTTTCTGTGGTAGTTTTTTGTGTGTTTACATGCATTGTTCCATTATGCTTTGGTGCTGGCTACATTTGTTTCTATCTTTGTTTGGTCCATACCAAGATACATAATGGAATTGAAGGTGAACACAAGGACTAAGATAGCTGGCATTGGGAACAGAGAATGGCTCCGCTCTCGCCCCCCAGCCCGTCGCCCGCCACCCCGGCACCGACGGCCACCCCCATCGACGGCCATCCCTCCCCGGCCGACGGCCACCTCACGCCGACGGTCACACCCTCTCCCGCTGGTACGAGGACCTCCTCCCTCTCCTCGGCCGCTGCTCCCTGAGCTTGGCGGGTCGTTCCACGGTGCTCCGGTGGGCCGATGACGAAGCGGTCGACTTCTACTCCGATGATGACGAGGAGGCCGCGGCCGTGGCCTAGCCGGCCTCCTACCGGGACGTCCTTTGCCGGGTGCCGACTCAGGCGTCCCCTTCTTTTCTTCTCCCCCACCTGCACCGGCCGCCTCTCCGCCAAGATCTGCGACGCCGCCTCCGGTCGTCGCGTCGTCTCCACCCCGCCCCTGCGCGGCCGCGGGCAGCTCTGGCGTCGCCCACCCGGTCCCGACTGCTGCGTCACACCGTGACGGCCGCAACAACTGCCGCGAGGAGCCCGGCGCGGCACGCCGCCGTCCTCGCCGGCGCAGCCGACCCCGTACGCACCTGGTTCACGGGCTGCCCTTCCGCGACCATGGCCACTCACCTCCCGCTCGCCGTACCCCGGTGCATGATAGGCTGGGGCCGCGTCTTAGTGACCGCCGTCGGGGTGGCATTCCGCCTCCGTCGTGCTGCTACACTGGAGGATTCATGGCCGACGCCCGTCGTCTGCAACCGCGTCGCGTGGCCCGTTCCCCTCCTCCGCGGTCGGGCCCGAGCGTCGCCCCCTTGGTCGATGCTGATGGGTTCCGGCTTGTGGTCAACAAGCGTCGTCTGCAGGCGGAGGCGCGTCAAGCTCGCCCCCTCCCCCGCCGCGCCGCCCAGTCCCCGCTGACCTTATAGGTCGATGCTTCAACTGTTTATCGTTCGGTCATGTATCGGCACATTGCTCCTTTCCGTCGCGATGCCTCAGGTGCAAGCGCGAGGGGCATTCTGCCCGGAACTGCAAGCGGAACCGTGCCGTCCCTCCGCCGCGGCGCCAGAGTCGCCCCGTGCGATGCATTGGTGCCGGCCGCGACGTCGCTGCCTCTTCGTTGCTGGGTCGTTTGGTCGCTCGGCAGCTTCGGCATCCACTGTCTCGACGGGCTCCGCCTCCGCTGGTCGCGCCAACTCGGGTCCGCCGCCCATCTGCGGGCCTTCGCCGAGGCCGCCTCCGGTGGGGGACGGCTCTGGGCACGGTGGCTTGGATGCCCCGACCGACTCTGATGCCGCTGGCGTCCCCGACGGTGCCGAGCGGTTCGCCGGCGACAACGTTCGGAACTCCAGGGAGGGCCCGCCGTTTTCGAATTTGGGCTGGTCGCACTCGGCTCCGTTTATCTTCGGGTCACGGTCGCAGTCTCGTGGCTCGAGGAGCACTGTTCCTCGCTGCCGTGATGACCCAGTATTGGACTCTGCTCTGGACTCCCCATCTCCTGCCTTTGGTGGGTCCCGGGTTGACGATTTCGACCCCATGCGCATCGAGGCTTCCGTTGGAAGCTGTCACGGGTACGTGCGACATCAGCAAGGCGACAATTCCACCTGGTTACCTCCTTTGCCTCCCGCGGGGGAGCGCCTGTTGCCCTCGTCCCAATGCTTCTAGAGGTCGCAGTTGGCCCAGCCAGCCCATTGCTGCAGATCTCGGGGGAGGCTCGGCCCACACGCCCGTCCAGGATCCTGTGTCGTCGACCCACGATTTCAGCGATACTGGCGTTCCCGTGTCTCCGGCTACCCGCGCGGCGCTGGGTCAGTTGCAACTGGAAGCAGTATGTTTTGATGGGGGTCGCCTCGTGCTCTTCTTGATTCACCTCCAGGGTCAGGAGGAATGTTACCATCGCATGGGGATCCCGGCAGCCTTTGCCAATTGAATTTCTGGCTGGGCCTTCCACGCCGCCGGTCAAGGAGGTCGTTAATTCTTTTACATCTGAGTGCTGCAGGGCAAACCCACCAGCTGTGCTCTGCGCCACACCGCCTCGGCGAAGGGCAAAAGCTCCCGAGGCTCCGGTGTCCCTACGTCGCAGCGAACGCCTCGCCAAGAAATCTCGACACCATGCAACCAGTCCTGCTCTCCTTACACCCTCACGGTGTGAGGCGTTAGATGAGCTGTTGCCCGCCGGCGCTCCTCACGTCGGCATGTCGGTCAATGAGTCGCTCCCTTGAGCTCTGTTGCTCTATTTGGTCACTTATCTGTATAACCATGAATGCTGAAAACTTTCTCATTTGGAACGTGCGCGGGCTTAATTCCAAGGCCCGTCGCAACGTAGTTAAGGAGTTGGTGGGTGAACATCATGCGTCGCTCGTCTCTTTCCAAGAGACCAAGCTTGATACATGTACTGATGCTATCGTTCGTGATCTTTTGGGGTTGAGTTTTGACTTCTTCTCTCTTCCGGCGATGAACACAAGTGGTGGCATCTTACTTGCTTGGAACAGGGACATCTGGACGGCCGCCAATCCATTGCTCCGTGATTTCTCCCTCAGTGTGCAACTAACCCTCAAAGCCTCTGGTGAATCCTGGATGTTTACTTCGGTCTACGGACCTCAGGGTGATCAGCTCAAGTTGCAGTTCTTGGATGAGCTAAGAAGCATCCGACATTCCTGCTCTGGAACTTGGATGCTGTGTGGGGATTTTAACCTTATCTACAGAGCTGAGGATAAGAGTAATTGTCGCCTACATCGCCGGATGATGGGCCGCTTCCGCCGGCTAATCAATGACCTTGAGCTTCAGGAGTTGTATCTTAACGGGCGCCGCTTCACCTGGTCGAACGAGCGGGGCTCCCCTACACTTGAGCGACTGGACCGTGTCCTCGTTTCTGACGATTGGCTCCCTTCCTTCCCAGATCACAACCTCTCGGCCCTCTCCACAGAATGTTCGGACCATCCACCTTTGTTGCTATGCATTGACTGTACTATCCCGCACTTCAAGCGCTTCAGGTTTGAGAACATTTGGCCGAGATTTGAGGGTTATTTGGAAACGGTCGCTGAAGCTTGGAATGCGCCAATACCGCGAACTGATCTCGATGCTTTCAGAGTCCTGGATATCAAACTCCGAGCCACAGCCAAAGCTCTCAAAAGCTGGAGTGCTCAGCATGTTGGAAGTGTACGGTTGCAACTTGCAATTGCCAAGGAACTAGTTTTCAGATTTGACTGTGCACAAGAGTTACGCGCCTTGGCTCCGTATGAGCTAGCGTTGCGACCCAAGGCTAAATTGCTGCTTGGGGCTGGCCTCCCTCCAGAGGACTATAATTCGACGACGGTCGCGCGTCACTTATTTGGCCGAGGGGGATGCTAATACTAAGTTTTTCCACCTGCAAGCTTGCCACCGTAGCCGGAAAAGAAACATTGACAGCATCCGCGTTGGTGATGCACATCTGACAAGAGAGGAGGAGAAGGTTGATGCATTTTTTGCACACTTCGACAGCATCATGGGAGCCGATTGTGCCCGTGAAGCTAACTTGAACTTCCAGTTTCTGGAGCTACCAACGGTGGACACCAGCACTTTGGATTTTTGTTTCTCAGAGGAAGAAGTATGGCGCATCATTCAAGAGATCCCAATCGACCGTGCACCGGGTCAGGATGGTTTCACTGGACTTTTTTACCAGACCGCATGGAACATCATTAAGCAAGACTGACATCATGCGTGCATTCCATGCGCTTTGGGCTCTCGATGGTGGAAGCATCTACTTGATTAATCAGGCTTATGTAGTGCTTCTCAAGAAAAAACGGGACGCATCCGAGATCACTGATTATCGGTCGATCAGTTTAATCTACAGCTTTGCTAAGCTGTTTACCAAAATCTTGGCTACAAGGCTTGCACCTCTGATGCAGCAGCTCGTTAGGCCGAATCAAAGCGCTTTCATTAAAGGTCGTGTGATCCATGAGAACTTCCGTGCAGTGCAACTCACAGCAAAATATTTAAGGAGAAAAAAGAAACCCTCTGCTCTCATCAAGATCGACATTGCCAAAGCGTTTGATACTTTTAATTGGTCGTTTCTCTTCCTACTATTGGAACATATGGGTTTCTCTCGCCGGTGGGTCAACTGGATGTCTTTGTTGCTCTCGTCGGCCAGCACCAGAATCATACTCAATGGCACGCCTGGTCACCGTATCTGCCACGCTAGAGGCCTGCGCCAAGGCGACCCACTATCGCCGCTCTTATTTGTCATCGTGATGGAGGCTCTTAACGCCATGTTCAGAGTTGCTGATAATATGGGTCTGCTCACTGGTTTTGATGACAAGGTAAAGGAAAGAGCTTTCCTCTATGCTGGCGATGTCGTTATTTTCCTTTCACCTCAGCAACAAGATCTGGTGCTCGCTCGCAGCATCCTGGAATTATTTGGTCAGGCCACCGGGTTAAGAACTAATGGCAGCAAATGTCTCATCACCCCGATTCATTGTGATCTTGAAGACACAGCGACTCTGCTGAACTTCTTTCCTGGCAAACTTGCCCCCTTCCCCATCAAGTACCTAGGCATTCCATTGGCCACAACTAAACTGAAACAGTCTGAGCTGCAACCACTGGTGGACAAGGTCGCTAACTGTCTCCCGACTTGGAAGGCTTCACTCATTAACAAGGCTGGCAGAGCTGTCCTGATCAGAGCTAAACTCTCTGCCATACCAATCCATACTGCTTTGGCAATTGAAATCTCTCCCTGGGTTATCAAGTGTGCTGACAAAATTCGTCGCTCCTTCTTGTGGACCGGCAGTGCCGAAGCTAAAGGGGGATGCTGTGCACTTGTGTGGCCAAAGGTGTGCCGACCACCTGAACTTGGGGGCTTGGGGATTATCGACCTGCAAATATTTGGCTACGCATTACGCATGAAATGGATGTGGCTGCAGAAAACGGACGCCTCCCGTCCTTGGTCGCACTTCCCTGTAAAGCATGAGCCGATTGTTGTTGCCATGTTCAATGTCTCTACCTCTGTGCAGCTAGGAGATGGAGCTACCACCTTATTCTGGGAGGACAGATGGCTGCACGGCCACTCCATTGCTGAGCTTGCACCTTGCCTGTACAACACGGTTCGTCCCTGTGTACGGCGGTCTCGACTGGTGGCAGATGGTTGTTCTCAAAGGAAATGGGTCAAGGACATTACAGGCGCTCTGACTGTACAAGTCCTATTGGACTATCTCAGGGTCGGGGATTTGGTGGAGCAAACACAACTGCACACTAAGACACCAGATAAGCTCCTCTGGAAATGGACTGCTAATCATACTTTCAGCACTGCCTCGGCATACCGGGCATTCTTTCTGGGACAGTCCTCGGTCGCCGGCGGCAAGACACTTTGGAAAACTAGAGCGCCGGGGAAGTGCAAATTCTTCGGATGGCTGGTTAATCATGACCGCTGCTGGACGGCTGAGAGGAGGAAACGCCACAATCTTCAGCAACATGATGTCTGCGCCCTCTGTAACCAGGAATCTGAAACCATTTCGCACCTTTTGGTCGGCTGTTCCTTCTCTAGGCAAATCTGTTACCGTGTTCTCCTGCGAGGTCGGTGGCATGCGGTCTCTCCCCAAAGCCCAAACTCCATCTTCGCAGACTGGTGGAATGATGGACGCAAAACCTTTAGGAAGGCTGACCGGCGTTGTTTCGATACGCTGATCTTAACGTCCTGGATCATTTGGAAAGAACGTAATCGGTGAGCTTTTGATCATGTCGATAGCACGGTTGAGGACATTGTTAGTTTGGTTTTTGAAGAGGCCGCTGCTTGGGTTCAGGCAGGCTACTGTACCCTCGAACCTTTCCTGCAAAATTGTGGGCTACCGTTCCGTCACCCTGTGGGTCGTGAAAGCCTTATCATGTAATTTTTCCTTTCGCTGTATCACCGGGAACTGTGGTTCCTATAGTTCCCGCTTATACTCTCTCTCCTTTTAATAAAATACGTGCCCAAGCACGTTCGCTAAAAAAGGTGAACACAAGGAAGATGTGGTACTAATCTAAGGAGGATCTGATTGTCTTAATGCTGTCTTCGTGTTACTGCATGCCATTTCATTTGTGCTTGTGAGTTTCCATCTTCTTTATTCTTTTCAATTTTAATATATGATGTGCCACTGTCACTTATGAGTTCAATAATATTTTTTTCAGCAATAGAGGGGGATTGAAATCCCCTCTTAATTATAATTATATATAAAAGAATGAAAAAGAGTTTTACAACACTAAATGAGTCCACTAATATTGTTAAATGGTAAGACTTTTCAACCTTTTATCCTAGCCCGTAGATCCATTATAGGCACAAGGGAGAAATCCTTTGCTCGCTAGCACCTCTTTGTGACACTCCAAGTGTCTAAATAGTTAATACAAGATTATTAGCATCACATCAGGCCTACATGATCAAAAAAATTTAAAAGAAATCACTCTTATATCGCTTTTACAAATAGATGTATACATGTATATGTATATATGCTTGTGTATATGTACTTTAATCAGAAATTTTATATAACTTTCAAACCAATGCAGATATAAATGTGAAATTTAATAGGCATAGCACTAATGTCATAATAAATAAAAGTCTAGTTGAACTCTCGGTCCGAGAAAAGTGAAAAATCACACATGATAAGTTATTTAAATAATAGTGGTTTTTGGAGATTTAAAATATCTCAAAAATTAAAGCTCAAATGAAAATCTGGCTAACATGAAAGTTGTAGAAAATTTAATTTTGAACAACTTTCGTATTCAAAAGTTTTTGAGCAGATCTCGGGAAGGGCGAGAATAATTAGTTTTCACACTCAGACCCCTTTCTTTCTCTCTTTTTCCTCCCTCACCCTCTTCCTTCTTCAACCTCCAGCCAGGGCGCCGGCGACACCTGGTCTACCACTTGGCTGCGCCCTGCGCCTCGCCCTTGCCCACAAGATCTCCCCTGGCGCCTCAAATCTTCTCCCTCCCTCACGAACTCGCCACGGGGCGAGCTTCTCCTCCCTGCGCACGCCACGGCGCCCTGCCGCCGCTGCCACGCGCCCATGCCCCCCAGCCGCGCCCGTGCCCCTGCTCTGTTGCCCGAGTGCCACCTCCCTTAGCAGCTAAGGCTCCTCAGCTCGTTCCTCCCCCAGCAGCTCCGGAATAGTAGCACTCAGTAAAATTTGGACCGCCGGTCGCTGCTCACCAATGGGCAGCCACCATCCGGCCCTATCAGCTTGCACCAAGACCACCTGCAGGTTGCTCTCGATCCCCTCTCTCTTTTCCCCCACTTCCCCCTCGCCGCCGTGGCCCGAGATCGCCGAATTTTGGCCGGCAATGCACTGTCCCCGCCCCCAATTCCGTCCAAGGACCCAATTGCATTTTAGTTTCTGATTTCAGGATCTTTAGTGCAAGTTTCAGGGACCTGAACGTAAAAACTGAAACTAGAACCTAGATCCAAAACAGTGAATTTTGAAAATCGAAAAAAAATCACAGAAAAATCCTAAAAATGAAAACTAAGTTGTTTTGGATTCCTTAAACTGAGCACTACAACTTTGTAAAAGAATGTTAGACTGTTTCTGCATATTTTTAGCTGTATATTTAATTCAACTTTAAGTAGCTTTTATTTGTTCCAAGAGTTCTATGCAAGATTTGTTCATGAAATTTGTATGGTAGTCTCTGTGCTAGTAGTGTAGCTGCTCATAAAAATTTCATGCACTGAATCCACCCACAACTAGATGTTTTAAAATACCTTTTGCTATGTGCTAGATCTGAAATGTATATTTTGTTCATGTTGTTATACTACTAGTTTTAGGTCAAGATTTTTATGAAACCTTTTTGTCACTGACTAGAAGCTTTACACAAATTTTCAGCTTAGTTATTTCACTGGAACTTGCTAAACCTTTTATTCCATATTTAACAAAGTAAAACCACAACCAGTAGTTTTTGTATAAAAAAATCATGATCTTTTTACTAGTAGATCCACTTGACTAAATGATGCTACAGAAAAAGTTTGAGACTCAGAAAATGAAAGGAACTATCTGTAGAAATAGAACTTAGCAATAGTAGATCTAGTTTAAAGGATTTATTTGTTGCTGGAACTTGCCTAGCAAAAATCTGAACAATTCATAGTAGACTCACCACCGGAACAGTAGCACTCAGTAAAATTTGGAGCATCACTTCTGTCTTGGTTTGTTCTGTATAAATAGATCTTGCTTCTAGAAGTAGCTGTTTAAAGTATTTTTCATAATTAATCTGCTGCATAATAATGTCTAAAAAATTTTACAGTAAATTTTTTTTGAATGTTTTACACTGCATAAAAATTTCAACCCCCGAAGTTATCTAAAACAGTAGTTATGTTTAATCCATGTTTATGCTTCCAAAACAGAACTTCCAATATAATACAACCCTACTTGCTTAAGGAAGTTAATTAGTTTAAGTTGTACTCAATTAACGTTTGCCCTTGAAATCTTAACTAAGAAACTTTGCAACAAAATCTATATTTTGTTGAGTTGCAACTTTATTGTGAAATTTTTTATATACATAAAACATCATCACACTCATGCATATGCATTCCATATAGAACCGACAGCTCTCGCCGACGGAACGAACAAGTTGGTGCCGGAACCCGAGAACGAACCTCGTGAAGCTCAAGTAAATCTAACTGAAGTTGTTCAAGACCCGAACCAAAGTTTGGAAGAGCCCAAGGCTAACTTTGCCCAACAAGACAAGCCCCGGTGCATGATCCCACTATTTTCGACTTATGCAATTTATGTTTCTATGTACTCTTGCATTTACCTTCATAGGAGTTGATTGAAACCATAGGTGCATGATCATAGGTACCTATGTGTTGAACACTAGTTGAAAGGTTCGCTAGTTGCCATGATATTAGGATTTGGTAAGAGTCGAGTGATTGCCTGTACTCGCAAGAAATAGGAGTTGCTAGTTTACTTTATGTTGAAACCATAAGGTCGTCAGGTGGGGCTGTTTACGATATTCATGTTACTTTGAGGCCCCGTGTGTGTAGCGAAAATGGCTAAGGTCGCAGTGTGTGGTAGTGGTGGTTAAGCATTTGAACGTACTAACCACATGCTGAGAATATGGTAATCGGTAAGCTTAAGTACTGGATTGAACCGAGGCCGGAACATATAGTCCCCATCGTCCTCAATTTATTGTCATCTAGCTAATTGTGGGTGCAGGGCATCGTCCTTGTAGTCAAGGGCGGGAGGCTTGTTCCATGAAGCGGGAATTGAAGGGAAAAGTTGCTTGGAGTGGCCCTTCGGTGCTCCAGGCGTGTGTGTTAGGTTTCACCTTGCAAGGTTAAAATTCGATTCGAATCGTCCGTTTCTCGCAGTACATGAGACTGCTTAATGCTTCTGCCACATAGAGTAACAAGTGGAATGATGATGGTGACTAATCTTGATGGATGAATAATTATTTCTACTATGATTGAGTAGAAATAGATGCTCACTTAGAATGGTTAATTGAACTAGAATTTTGAAGCTAAAACATGAAAGCAAGGACTCACTTTTAGTTGCTTTTTCGGTAAAACAAACCTCTCAAGCAAAAAGCCTTGTATGTCTAGGACTCGGCTAAGTATATACCAATAGTCGGGTAAGCCTTGCTGAGTATTAGTATACTCAGCCTTGCTTGTGGCTTTATTTTCAGGTGAGACTTGAGGAAATGATGTCATGTACGAGCTTCATCGTGATATCATGTATTGTCGCTAGTTATCACTTATTTTCCGCTGCACTTAAACTCTGAAAGTACTTCCTGTTTTCAAAATTGATTTGTAATAAATTCATGTCAGACTCTGTGATGTAAAATTTATGGAATGCTGTAATCTCTGGACCCAGTGGTTGCATCGGAATTTTACCCAACAGACTGTCGGATTACTCCGTTTGAAGTGCATAGTAGCCGCTTCGTCTTTTAAAAATGATGGTTAGTGCACTTGAGCCGGATTAATTCAGAAGGTTCTGCCACACTCTCTTCCGCAACGATGTTGTTGTGCAGCAATCCCGCTAATCGTGCGCACGCATGGGGTGATTCTGCTTTCGTGGCTTGGTGGCAACAACCACCACACTTGCATTGCATTGGTGGCTGTAGTTTTCCGTCTTCTTCATGCATGTGTGTTGAATATTAATGGCGAAGACGGGTGTGCCATAGAGCAGCTAAGATGTGGACAGAAGCGAAAGCTAAGCGAGCGAGCAACCAAACAAGTGTTATTTGTCATCAAACTAAACTCATTTCCTAAGCAGAGTTTATTTATATGGTTTCTACGTGGAAGGATTTCGTGAGCAACCCAAGATTCAAACATTAAGTTTCTAAGCAGACGAGAGGAAAAATCAGGATCGTAGCATTTTCTTTCTATTCCTCTATCTCTAGTTTCTCTCTCTAGCTGCGCGTAGTCTCGCCCCCGCCGGTGACCACCCCGGGCCCGGCGGCCACCCTGGCCCCGACGGTCCACTGCCCCTCTCGCCAGTGGCCACTTTGGACCCGACACCCGGATCTACGGTCCCTCGCCCCCACGCTCCACCACGATGTCAGATCCACCCCCCTCGCCTCCACCAGGCGACTGTGGATCCAGCGCTAGATCCGCGGATCCACCACGCCGACAACTCAATCCTGGGGCCGCCTCCTTTTCTCCCACCCCTGGGGCCGGTCCCTCTTGTCTGCTGAACGGCTCCCCGGACGGGATATGCTCAGCCTCCCATCCGACTCGGATGAGGATGAGGAGGATGACCTGCACTGGATCCTCCCATGCTCGTCACCCAAGGGAAAAGCTGCTGCTCTCGATCGCCGCAGGTCCTGTCACACCCGATTCTAGAAAGAACCAGATGCATCTCATGTGTGCGCCAGGATCATGTTCACACACACATGATAGACGGAAAAGTGTAATATATCAAAGATAATATTCAATAAGTAACTAAATAAATTATTTAACCATATTACACTCCAAATAAAAGAGACACAATGGTCTTTAAACGATACACCGATATACCCTATACGAAGTCTGCAACAACTCCGTCTTCCACAGGCGATGACTGGTGAACGCAAAACCTAGAACTCCTCATAGTCATCGAAGTTCTCCTCTTCAAAGTTCTCTTCTGAACAGTAGTGGGCAAGGGTGAGTACTCTTATGGTTGGTACTCAGCAAGTGGGGTGAATATGCAAGGCCATCAAGGATAGGCTAAGGTTTGCAGCAGCGAGCACTTTTAGTTGGTCAAGTATTTATTAACAAACACCTATTAACTAGGTTTAAATTTATACCATCCCACTTTAGCAAAAACATAAAGGTACCATCAACATAAACATTAACCGCGAACCACAATTTAATTAATCTTCAAGTTTCATTATCATGTGAGGGTCCAAGCCACTCTTAACCATGAGTACGGTTGTTATAACAGTTTTACACTCTGCAGAGGTTGTACACTTTACCCACAAATCGTGTTCCCCTGAGTCGCCCGGGTTTGCAAGGCCCTAAAACACTTCCAAGGTGAGTGGCGAGGGTACACTACGAAGCCTTTATAAAGACATATCGAGAGCTAGGCAGCCTGCTAGAGTTTCAGTAGCAGTGTGGTCCATAAACCTCCCTAATGGTCAGCTCCTTAGCAAAGGCAGCTACCCTAAGAGGACCGGGCTATGACCCCTATCACCGATCCCCTCCTTGCCCTTTCGGTAAGGCCACCAGCTAACTATACATCTAATTAATTGGCTAAGGTTAGAGCCATATGACTTTGTGGTTGCACTGTTTTCTTGGGTGGTTCTCCATGTTCCCATTAAACAAAGTTGATCTTTAAATTACGCGGTACGACAACAATATGAAACGTGACCATAATTATCATAAGAGTAGACCAATACCAATTCCAAATTTTTCAACTAAGCGTGTCTACCCAACATGAAAAGTAAACCCAGGTGTTTCAAGGTATTGGGTAAAAGACTAGGTATGTCCTTAGCATAGGTAACCCATCAAGTTTATGCAAGCAACAATAAAGTAAAGTGAATTATCATGCTGTTGTTGGGATCAAATAGAATATGCAGGGGGAAAATCCACTTGCCTTCTTCAAACAGCTGCTGATTCTCTTCCTCGTAAGCTTGCTCTTGATTTTGCTCGAACGTCACGTTGTCTACGCGATCACACAAACAAGCATACACAAACAAATAAGAAACAGTACAACAAATAGTACAAACAGAGAGTAAAAAGATGATAATATTGTAGTTCATGATGCAAGGATTGCGTGAACGCAAGAATTGCTGAAATCGGAGTTGAAACGATGAAGATATGGCTAAAATAGTGATCTAGGGACCTAACTGCGAGAGTGTTGAACTTCCAGGGGCTAAATCTGAAGAAATCAGGGGCTAAAACATAATTAAACCTTAAACAGAGGGTCGAGGTGCAAAACTATAGGTTCTGGACGGCGGGTACTAATTCTAGAAAGGTCAGGGGTCGGGATAGAAAAAGAAAGGGCTCAACTCTAATTATTTTTCTACTGATCTAGACTGCGGGTTGATTCCTGGAAAACCTAGGGGTTTTTCTGCAAAGGTTCTGGGGACGGCTAGGGTCGGGTGAATCTGGTCCGTTGGATCAGAATCGGATGGCGGGGTAAGGGTCGGGCGAATCGGCGGAGTAAGGGTCGATTCTGGCCGTTAGATCTAGATCGAGCGGCAGGGGAAGGGTCGGGCGAAGGCGACGTCTCGTGCGCGGCTCAGATTGGTTCTGGCCGTGAGATTCAGATCGGGCGGCGGGACGTGGGTCGGCTCGACGGGGTGAAAAGGGTCGGGCAAATCGGAGCTGCGCTGGGCGCCGGCGGCGAGCGAGAGCGGCGGCGGACGGCTGGAGCTTCACCGAATCCGGTGTTTCGGGGCTTAGTTCAAGCTGGGTTTATGCCGGGGAGAGAGTGGGCGGCACGGCGAAGGTGAGGGTGGTCACGGAACAACCGTGCGGCAACTGTAGACCGGCGGCCACGGCGGCGGGCGGAAACAGATCTCCGGCGAGAAATCGGGGCTGCGACAGAGCGAGAGAGAGAGAGAGAGAGAGAGAGAGAGAGGGGAAAACGGGTGCGGCTTGATGCTCACCACCTTGCGGATCTCCGGCGAGAGTTGTAGTCGCTGGAGAAGGAGAGGAACGGCAAGTCGACGGAGGGGCGGCGACATGGGACGGCGGCGTTCCTCCGGTGTGCGACTTCCAGCGGCGTGCGACGGTGTGGAGTAGAAGAAGAGATTGAAGACAGCTCTGGGTGTGAAGCGGGGCTCCGACGTGGGTTTTATAGGGACGGAGAAGAGATGGAGCGGCCGGGAAAAAGGGAAGGCGGCGGGCGGCGAAGGAAAGAGCGGACGCGTACCGCGGCCAGTAAGGCATCCAGCGTCGTGGGGAAGGAAGGAGAGACGCGGGCGACGGCGCGGAGTCGATCCGGACTCGGGGTGAGGAAGGAAAAAGGAAGGGTTGGGAGCGCGGCGGCGCGTCTGGCGTCGCGGCGGAAAAAAAAGGAAACAGGGGAGCGGTGCGGAGGAAGAAGAAAGGAAAGAAGAGAGAAGAAACTGACGAGTGGGACCAGCACGTCCGTGAGAGAGGGGTGAGGGAAGGTAAAGCGGGCTGGGCCGGCCAAGTTGGGCCGCGGGGAAGGAAAAAGAAAAAAAGAAGAAGTGAAGGATTGGGCCGACGGGGTTGGGCTGCTGGATTGGGCTGCGGGGAGAAAAGAAAAGGAGAAGAGAAGAGAAGGATTTGGGCTGGGCTGAAAGAAAAGAGTGGGAGAAGAAAAAAAGAAAAGAAAGAAAGATGCATGCACAATTTTTATTTTGTGGCTTTTATAAAAATATTTTTAAAATTTTATTTCCTATATTTTTGGGTGTTACAGGTCCCCCTCCCCTGTGCGCAGGTCTGGCGGCTTCATGGCCAACGCCCGCCAGTCGTTTGCGGCTGATGGTGCCACCACTCGGTCACGCTCGATTCCCCTGGTGGATGCGGATGGCTTCCGCACGGTCGTCAGCAAGCGTCGGGCGCGTATGGTGGCGCGCGCCCACCGTCGTCCTCAGGTCCGCCAGCCTGTTCCCGCTAATCTTGTGGGACGCTGCTTCAACTGCCTCGCACGCGACCACGTCGCCTCCCACTGCACACAGCCGTCCAGGTGCCTCCGGTGCGAGGAGACCGGGCATGTCACCAAGAACTGCAAGCGCCCTCGCTTCCCGGGACCGCCTCGCGGCCGCGAACATCCCACTAGGAGGGTTGGCTCCAGCCTGGACGTGGCCATGGAGTCCCGCCATCGGGGTCAAGGTCATTTGGCAGCCTCGGCCTCCACTGCCTCTTCAGGGTCGGATTCAACATGTCGAGCGTACTCCGGGCCGCCTCCCATCTGCGCGCCTTCTCCAGTGGGTCGCGCTTCTTCGCCGGAGGAGCCTATCTCACCGGCCGCTGCCCCGGTGTTCCCGCAGGGACATCCACCCAGCGCCCTCCCCTCGCCGTCCATACGGTCCCCCGCACGGTCGAGCTACAACACGACTAGTAGGGATGAAAATGAAAATGGTAATTTTTGATTTTTGAATATCGTTTTCGAGATTTTATCGACTTTTAAGGATAAACGAAAATGAAAACAATTACCGGAAAAACAAAAACGAAAATGGTAGAAAAATATGAAAGTGATTTGAGCGTCTTCTGATCGTTTTCGAGAAATATCGTATTTTTGAGGTATTCTACCATATTTTACTGTTAGAAATATCGTATTCATGTACAATACCTGCACACCCTGCTATCTATATTTTTAGAGAGTCATGCCTTATTTATCCTAACTATAAATCACAACCTAGCGACCTGAATTTATGGGACTATGGATAGTTTTATGGATGGTGGGACTAATGTCTAAATTTTTAGTACTATAAAATGAGATGCATGACATCTATGGATGGATATTTGAATTAATATCTTAACCATTAGTACATGTGAATGAAATATGTCAAGTCATATGGTTAGAGTTGTGCTCTATAGTTTAATATATTTATCATTTTTCAAAATATCATTTCGATGGTTTTCGACCGTTATCGATGCGTTCTCGATCGTATATTTTCATTTCCGAAATTACCGTAATATTGATGTCGTTTCCGTTTCCGATAATATCGTATGATTTTCACTTTCGATGAAAAGATATGAAAATGAAAGTTGTAGAGCCTTTTATCGATCGTTTCTGACCATTTTCATCTTTAACGATGAGGACTATCTGGTGGCATCTGCTCTGGTCATCTTGGTCGTTGGCACACGACCCTCCCTTGCAACATACCAGGTCCGCCGATTTGTTCAGGACAATTATGGGATTCCTAGCAGAGATTTCACGCGGCATTGATACTGGCCGGAAGACATTCTCCTTATTTTTCGGAACCCGACGGACGTGCAACGTGTTCTTAACGCCCCTCCCCAGCCTCGTGCTGGCATGGTCCTGCATTTTCGAAGATGGAGCAGATTATCCATGGCTGAAGGTGAACGAATGCGTTTTCGGTTGCTGGTTGAGCTGTGTGGCATCCCCGCTCTACGTGGTGGGCGGTACCTGCTCAGGTCGCTCTTGGTGATGCTTGCGCTGCTCCTGAACCGACACCTTCTACCTTGGCGCGCATTGATCTGCGTCGATCCCAAGCAGCAGTCTGGTGTAGCGATCCGGACCTCATTCCCAATGAAACCATCATTCGCATTCCTGAGCATGTTGATAATACAGGCGACGCTAACCTTTATTTGAGGCCGGACGAGATCATTCATCATGATCTTCCCTTACTGCGCTACAAGATTGAAATTGAGATTTTGGAAATTCATGAATGGAATGATTCCAGCTCTTCTGATGACTCTGGCAACTTACCAGATCGCGCGTTAAGTGATTCTGATGAAGAGGAGGACTACCCCGGCTTTCCCCAAGCCTCCCACTCCCACCCTGGTCCTAGGCGGACGGTCTTCAGAGTGCCTGGCTTTGGTGGCGATTCTGGAGGTGCTCCTGCCGGCGGCGTGGGTTCAAGTTCTGGGACCCCATTGGATGATTCAGCACCTGGAGGTTGGCTTCTTCTCCCCATGCGTTTCGGTCGTGTTCCGCTGGCAAGGCCGCGAGTGGATGCACCGGTTGGCTGCCATGATGCTGCACCTATGCTGGTTGATCGTGTTGCTCTTTCTGCTCCTATGGAAGATCGCCTGTTTGATCCCATGATTTCGGAGGTCGAGGGTTGTCCATCGCGGGTTTGTAGCCGTGAGGTTCACCGTGATATGTTGTCTCTCGATCTCCCCATGGATCCCATGCTGATGGAGGTGGAACTTTTCTCCATCCCGTCGACTCCAACCGCTGCTGAACTCGACGCTCCCTCGCCGATAGTGAGGCCACCTTCTTCGTGGAGGGACTCCTCTGCGTCGATCGCTCTGGAAGCGGTACATTTTCATGTTCCAGGACCTTAGCCTACCCTCCAAGCTTCTCCCTCCCTCCGCAACGTCACGGTCGCCAGAGGGACGCGGGAGGCCCTTCCGTTGCACCTTTCCACTCATTCCAGCACTCCGGTGAAAGAAGTGGTTACTAATTTTGCACATACTGTAGGGAGCTCCCCCCCCCCCCCCCCCCCCCGGTGTTGGTCGCTTCTCCACCACGTCGGCATGCCAAGCAACCGCAACCGACATTTTCCGTGCGGCGCAGCGAAAGGTTGGCCAAGATGTTGTGCCATCGCGCCACCAAGCCGGCGGTCCAAGCACAAAACGTCATGATGAAGAAGTTGGGCCTGACGACGAACACTCGACCATCGGATGCTTCTTCGTTCCAACAATTTACGGATACCTTCTCTACCACCCTAACAGCATCCCAATATGAGGCCCTTGATGCGTTGTTGCCGGCTGGTATGGGCTCTCTAGCAACGGAGGCGGCTGCACCTATGATGGTGTCCTGAGCCCATATTTTGCCTAGTATTTGGTCGCAAAACATGTGCTCCCATGTTAAGTGAAAACTGTTTAGTTTGGAACGATTGGGGCTTAAACTCTAGAGCCTGGCGTAACATTGTCTGTGAACTTATCAGCCAGGAGAACATTTCTTTACTTTCCTTGCAAGAGACTAAGTTAGATGTATGTTCGGTGAAGCTTTTCCAAGATATCTGTGGTGCCGGGTTTGATTTTTACTTCCAGCCAGCTTCCAGTACTTGTGGGGGTATTTTGCTGGCCTGGAGGACCAATACTTGGTTGGTTACAAACCCCTTGATCAGGTCGCACAGCTTGACCACGCGCGTCACCATGCTACTGAATGATGAAACATGGTGGCTCACAAGTGTCTACGGTCCACAGACGAATCAGGAGAAAATTGTCTTCCTGGACGAACTCAGGGAGGTTAGGGCGATCTGTCATGGCATGTGGTCGATTTGGGGTGATTTCAATTTGACTATCAAGCCAAGTACAAAAATAATCACTGGTTGAACAGACGCATGATGAACCGCTTTCGTCAATTCATTAATGACATCGAGCTGCAAGAGATGTATCTCAAAGGGCGGCTCTATACCTGGTCGAATGAGCGTGACTGCCCAATGCTTGAGCATATTGTTCACACCATTTTCTGACATGTGTTTCGCCGATGCGGGTGAATAAGCTGATAAGGAAAGATCAGCTGGTGGAGTATCAAAGGCCGATGGAGCTGAACGAGCACTGACAGATGACATCAGCAAGTTATCTTAGAGATAAGAGTATTTGTTATTTAGGAAAGTTTCCTTTTCTTTGTTGACAAGTAATGTAACTCGTGATCGACCTAGGGTTTGTAGCTCAGGCTATAAATAGCTGCCCTCGGGCATGTAACAGAACCATCCAATGATCAATACACAAACCCTTTTTTCTTTTTTTTTCTCTTTTTGGCGGCTTCACCTTAGTTGCAATAGATTTTTCTTTTACGAGTTCTTCCTGCACGTGGGGCTGCATCGACTTCGATCTCCGATTTGCAGGTAAGTTCCACGTTGAACGAGGCAGATAGGCTCAAGGTTGGCGGCGCATCGCTTCTTCCTCTATCTTCTATTAGTTCAAGTTATCGAGCAGATTGGATCTAGGTCTGGTCTGTTCACCAAGTTATCGATATCAGCTTTTTCTTGTTAGATTAATCTGCTTAGTCTAGCTTTTTCCTTGCTGTTATCACAAGTTATCGGTATTTGCTAGATTTGATAGGATTAGATTCGTTTGATCTTGTTTTTATTTAGTTTTTACCATAATTTATCCAGCCTAGATCTAAATATCATCGGCTGACGCGCAACTTGTTTGTTGCTCATCGCCAGGCCGATCGGGTTCGGATCTAGGTGTTGTCTACTAAGGCTTCGCTAACCCGTTTAGCGCTGCCTACCGCATCGGAATGCACGTGGCGGAACGATTCGGAACACCAGACGATACGTTCTGGTAATTTAACATTTTATCTGTCCGTTGTCAATTGTAGGTCAATTTGACTGGCACGCCCTGCACCACCACGCAGCCAATTTGGACACCGCGCAGGAGCAAAGCAAGAGGCTCTCGGGTCCTCGCGTGTGCCGGCGCTGAAGGCCGACCTACGGCTTTTTGCGTCGACACGCTTTTGGCACGCTCGGTGGGACACGACAACAATACCACGATGACCAAGAACAACGGGATGGACGGTGACAAGTTCCTAGTGCCTACAATGGATGATATTGATGAAGAGCAGAGGCGACAAGTTGAACAGATCAAGAAGCAAACCCAAGAAATATGCCTCAAGTCATTCGTCATCACCGAAGAAGGAAAAGTCGAAAAAAGCTCACCAGTTCGAATGCCAACAAATATTACCATCGCTAAAGACTCATTAGAAGTTCAAGGAATGTTCAATCAATCTATGAGTCAGGCGATAACCAATCAATCTGGAGTACTACTCAATTCGGTGCAAAATGCCATCCGGAACATCCTTGCCGACATCATACCGTCACGGGGCATCAACAATTATTCACCACCAATGATGCAACGAGCAGCTATACAGCCGATGAATACTGTATCTCCATCAGCTGCAATATTTACACTCGCTACTATAATTAGTACTTCATCATCAGGCGGAAGGGAACGTTGCCAAGATACAAGAATTATCTCTGAGAATCCAGTAGTGCCTAAAGAATTCCTGCCATACCTCAGTCCGGGGATGATTATTCGATACAGAGAATCCAAGATCTCTTCAGTAGAAGTTCCGCCAGTTCCATCAGCACAACAAGAGGAAAAGCCGATGGATCTGTTGAGATTTGCAACTTCCTGGGTTATAGATGCCACGCCATGACAATCAGAGAATAATTGGAGTAACAGAATAGCCGATATGACAGGAGACCTCGGCTCAAAGACTGTTAGAATAACTCCGTCACATCAGAAGCCATACCATGAGGCGTATGATCAGATTCCTCTACCGCATCAGTTCAGATTGCCGAACTTTGTTAAATTTTCTGGGCAAGAAGATCTGTCAACTACAGAACACATTAACAAGTTTCTGATTCAGTGTGGCGAAGCGGTAGTAAGTGATGCGTTGAAAATTCGCCTGTTTCCAATATCACTGTCAGGATCGGCCTTAGCCTGGTTTTACTCATTACCAGCTAACTCCATATTAACATGGGCCGATCTTGGGGGGCAGTTTTGCAAATATTTCTATGCTATAAGGCGGAAGAGCGAAGAAATGCCTTCTAGTTCTGGAAGAAAGAGCCAAATTGGCGATTCCTTCCCAATTGAAGCTCTCGAGGTCCATTATCAAACTAAGGAAAAGGTGGTTTTAGAGGGTAATTCCTCTGAAGAAAAAGAGCATGACCAGAAATCAAATCAGGCAAATGATGTTGAAGAATTGAAAGATGATTGCTTGCTTGGAAGTGAGGGAAAGCCAATGAATTGGAAAATGTTGATATAGGAGATGGTGACAAGCCAAGGCCAACGTTCATCTGTGCCAAACTACATCCTGAGGACAAGCGACAGTTGATTAATTTGCTCAAAAAATTCAAACATTGCTTTTCTTGGGAGTATTATGAGATGCCAGGGTTAGACCGATCCATCGTTGAACATCGACTACCTATTAAACTAGGATACCGGCCATATCAACAAAGTGTTAGAAGCTGCAAGCCTGAGATTCTGCCCGACATCAAGGAAGAAATTACTAAGTTAATTGAAGCCAAATTTATTCGACAATGCCGATACGCTGAGTGGATTTCCAACGTGGTTCCCATGTACAAGAAGAACGACAAATTAAGGGTGTGCATCGACTTCAGGAACCTGAACAAAGCCACATCAATGGATGGATATCCCATGCCAGTGGCTAATGTGTTGGTGGATGCTGCCGCTGGGCACAAGGTGATCAGCTTCATGGATGGAAACGCAGGCTACAATCAAATATTCATGGCGGAAGAGGATATCCCCAAAACAGCATTCAGATGCCCAGGACACGTTGGTCTGTATGAGTAGATGCCCAGGACACGTTGGTCCGTATGAGTGGGTAGTCATGACTTTTGGGTTGAAGAATGCCGGTGCTACATATCAGAGGGCTACGAACTACATATTCCATGATCTTGTCGGCAAGATTGTGTAAATATACATTGATGATGTTGTGGTAAAATCGAAGGAATTTCAAGAGCATCTGGCAGACTTACGCAAGACCCTTGAGTGTACTAGAAAGCACGGTTTAAAGATGAATCAACTCAAGTGTGCATTCAGAGTATCAGCTGGACAGTTTTGGGCTTCATGGTTCATGAACGAGGAATTGAAATTGGCCTGAAGTCGATCAGTGCGATCAATAAGGTGGTGGCTCTGGAGAATAAGCAGCAACTTCAGTCATTGATCGGCAAGATCAATTTCATCAGACGGTTCATCTCAAATCTGTCTGGTAAAATACAACAGTTCAGTCCATTATTGAGGTTGAAGGCCGATCAAAAGTTCGTCTGGGGAAGTGAGCAACAAAAGGCTCTTGATGAAATTAAAAAATATCTGGTCAGCCCACCAGTATTGATTCCACCCCAGAAAGATAAGCCATTTTGTATTTATCGGCTGATAAGTATGCTATTGGATCGGCCCTTATACAAGAATTTGAGGGAAATGAATGAGTAATCTATTATGTCAGTAGAAGACTCTTGGATGCAGAAATCAGATATTCTCCAGTGGAAAGGTTATGCCTATGCTTGTACTTTTCATGTACCAAGCTCAGACATTACTTGTTATCGGCTGAGTGCATCGTTGTCTGTAAAGAAGATGTGGTCAAGTACATGCTATCTATGCCAATTCTAAAAGGAAGAATTGGAAAATGGAACTTGGCCTTGTCAGAGTTCGATCTGCGATATCAATCAGCGAAAGCAGTTAAAGGACAAGTGATGGCCGATTTTGTCACTCATCATTGTGGAGCAGAAGTGAAGATGGTAGAATCTGTCCCGTGGACTATGTTCTTCGATGGATCTATTTGTGGTAAAGGATGTGGCATCGGCATTATTATCATATCGCCTTCGGGGGCAAGATTCGAATTCTCATTGCCGATTTCAGTCACATCAACCAATAATCAAGCCGAATATGAAACGATGCGTGAAGGGATCAGATTGTTAAGAGAAGTTGAAGCCGAAGCTGTGGAGATATTTGGGGACTCTATGCTTGTTGTCAATTAACTAAATGGGACAAACAGTTGCAACAATGAAATTCTGAGAGGTTACTTGGAAGAATGCCTTGATCTTCTAAAGGAATTCAAGGGAGCTTCTGTGGAACATATTCCAAGGGAGCATAATAAAGAAGCTAACAAGCTTGCGTAGAGGGCCTCTAGTTATCAATTGGCTTGCGACATCGCAAGTGTGGAATCATCGGCCGATGACTGGAGAGAAGAAATTATTCAGTATTTGAATAATCCATCGCAGAAGGTTTCCAAACAGCTACGGCTCAAGGCTATTAAATTTGTTCTCCTGGAAGGTAATCTTTATTATAGGACGATTGATGGCGTATTGCTTAAATGTACTAACATGGAAGAAGCCAAGGTCCTGATGGGGGAGATACATGACGGCGTGTGCGGCGCACATCAGTCGGCTTACAAAATGAAGTGGGTGATTAGAAGAAATGGGTATTTCTGGCTGACCATCTTGGAGGACTATTTCAGATACTACAAAGGATGCTAAGATTGTCAGAGATTTGGCACCATACAAAGAGCCCCGGCATCGGCTATGAATCCTATAATAAAGTTGTGGCCATTCAGGGGGTGGGGGATAGATATCATTGGACAAATCTATCCATCGTCAAGTAAAGGCCATAAATTTATCTTGGTGGCGACTGATTACTTCACCAAATGGGTTGAGGCTATTCCACTGAAGGAAGTAACGTCCTGGAACATGGTTGAATTCGTGAGGGAGCATATTGTGTATTGGTTCAGTGTTCCTCAAACTATTACAACTGATCAGGGCTCCATGTTTACTTCTGAGAAGTTTGAAGAATTTGCTGCTGACATGGGGATCAAATTGCTAAATTCTTCCCCTTATTATGCTCAAGCTAATGGGCAGGCTGAAGCGTCCAACAAGGGAATCATTAAACTAATCAAAAGGAAAATTGAAGAGAATCCAAAGAAGTGGCTTGTCACCTTGCACGAGGCGTTGTGGGCCTATAGAATGGCATGTCATGGAGCGACCAAGGTTTCTCCTTATCAGCTAGTCTATGGACATGAAGCCGTTCTTCCTTGGGAATTGAGAACCAGCTCTAGACGCATTGTCTTACAAGATGAATTGGCAGTCGATGAGTACAAAGATCTGATGATGGATGAGCTGGAATATTTAGCATGTCATCGGCTGAGGGCTCTGGTTAATGTTGAGTTGAATAAAGCAAGGGTGGCCAGATGGTATGACAAGAAAGTGAAAATCAAAGAGTTCAATGAAAGGGAGCTGGTTTGGAAGTTGATCTTGCCTATCGGGACAAGGGATCAGAAGTTTGGCAAATGGTCTCCTACATGGGAAGGTCCGTTTCGAATCAATCATCGAGTACCTGGCAATGCGTACATTCTAGAAACTTTGGAAGGTGAAAAATATGCCCGAGCTCTAAATGGGAAGTACCTGAAGAAATATTATCCTAGAATTTGGGTTGATGCCTAGAAGAAGATCGGGATATAACATAGCCGATATGAGAAATATCGCCTTGAGCAAGAAAGGAAAAAGGTATATCCTAAAAGCCGATTACAAGAGATCGGATGGATGGCCGATATGATACGTATCGCCCTTAGTGCAAAAATAAATAAAGCTCTAGCATTCATAAGGAGGGGATGTTGTTCAAAATGGAAGTCGCATACATGCTACAAAAAATATATCTCAGTTATTGAAGAAGACCTTGTTCACCACACTCTCGACATCAACTTCAGCACTGATGATGCCAGCTGCCTCATCAAGATCTTTGGCGAGTTCTTCAAGAACATCATGATAGTTAACTTCAGAAAAGACTGGCCGGAAGTTCCTGAGGTTGTGGCCCAACTGAGTGTGTATGACGGCCAGCGAAGCAGTTGCTCCTTGACAAATCCCATGGCTGGCAATTTGCCTGGCACAATTGGGAATGTCTTGCGGCCGGTCAACAACTGTGGGGCCCCTGGCATTCATTGTTTTGGTGGCGGTGATTGCGGCTAGCCGGAGTTCTCGAAGTTGAAATTCTAATGGTGATTGCGGCCAGCCGGAGTAAGGTTAGCCGGAGGGAGAGAAGATCGTTGAAAAGGGGAATCTTACCGGTAATTCTAGCTTCGGAGTCAGCAAGGAGGGAGCGAGAGGTGGATGCTTCACCATTAGAGATCAGCAGTACCATTTCAAGACGATTGATTTCGCGAGTAGTCTCGGAGTAACGGTCGCGAGCCTCATTCTTCTCATGGCCAATGAGGTCCGCATTTCCGGAACTAGTGGAAGAGTCGATTGAACCCATGGCCGGGCAAAAAGGGCTAATGGCCTCATCGTCGCTAAAAGAATCAATGATGAATTCAGCCTACAGTAGGAAGAGATGCAAGAGAAGCAGATCTATTACCTTCTACGACGTAGATGAGCGGCGGGAAACCGGTTAGAAGGGCCCTCCCCTGCGCGCTTATCGACGGTCATAGATCTGGTCTGGAGAAGGCTGAAAGAGGAGAAGAAGAAGATACTCTTCCTGAGGATTGGTAAAGAAGAATTGAGTTATCTGGCGTTTCATTTTTGGGGGCAGATGAGGGCAAAGTTACTGTGCCAAGAACGAGGAGTCAATAGACTGAGAAAGAAGGAGGAGCAGGGGTAGAATTGGCAATATAGCAATTCCGACGATCAAGAATGGCATAGAGGACAGAGTCGCGTTGATTAAAATTTCGGAACAAGATACTCCTATTCCGAAATTGGGGGGGGGGGGGGGGGGGCATGTGTTGACACCGTTTTCTGACACGTGTTTAGCCAATGCGGGTGAAGAAGCCGATAAGGAAAGATCGGCTGGTGGAGCATCGAAGGCTGATGGAGCTGAACGAGCGCTGACAGAGGACGTCAGCAAGTTATCTTAGAGATAAGAGTATTTTTTATTTAGGAAAGTTTCGTTTTCTTTGTTGACAAGTAATGTCAGTCGTGATCGATCTAGGGTTTGTAGCTCAGGCTATAAATAGCTGCCCTCGGGCATGTAACAGAACCATCCAATGATCAATACACAAACCCTTTTTTTCTTTTTTCTCTTTTCGGCGGCTTTGCCTTAATTGCAGTAGATTTTTCTTTTACGAGTTCTTTCCTGCACGTGGGGCTGCATCGAATTCGATCTCCGACTTGCTGGTAAGTTCCGCGTCGAACGAGGAAGAGAGGCTCAAGGTTGATGGCGCATCGCTTCTTCCTCTATCTTGTATTAGTTCAAGTTATCGAGCAGATTGGATCTAGGTCTCGTCTGTTCACCAAGTTATCGATATCAGCTTGTTCTTGTTATATTAATCTGCTTAGTCTAGCTTGTTACTTGCTGTTATCACAAGTTATCGGTATTTGCTAGATTTGACAGGATTAGATTCATTTGATCTTGTTTTTACCATAATTTATCCAGCCTAGATCTAAATACCATCGGCCGACGTGTAGCTTGTCTGTTGCTCATCACCAGGCCGATCGGGTTCGGATCTAGGTGCTGTCTACTAAGGCTTCACTAACCCATTTAACGCTGCCTACCTGCACAATCGGACGGAGCTTTGGCCTATTGATCTACTACCACATCGGACGACTGGCCGATGCACGTGGCGGAACGATTCGGAACACCAGCCGACACGTTCCGGTAATTTAACGTTTTATCTGTCCCTTGTCAATTGTAGGTCAAATTGACTGGCACACCCTGCACCACCATGCAGCCGATTTGGACGCCGCGCAGGAGCAAAGCAAGAGGCTCCCGGGTCCTCGCGTGTGCCAGCGTTGAAGGCCGACCTACGGCTTTTTGCGTCAACACGTATTAACAGAGTTTTTGCCACAAAAGATTGGGTTCACTCCTTCCCAAATCATGACTTATCATCCCTGTCAACCGAATGTTCTGATCATGCGCCACTGCTACTTAAAACGGACTGCTCTCTTCCACACTTCAAACGTTTTCGTTTGAAAATTTCTGGCCAAAATGCGAAGGATACTTACAGGTCGTGGAAGAGGCATCGAATGCTCCATTACCTTGGACGCGCAGCCACATTGATGCTTTCAGATGTTTGGATTACAAGCTGCGCCGGATGGCTAAGGCGCTTAAGAGCTGGAGCTATAAACATGTTGGTTCGGTCCGCCTACAGCTTGCAATTGCAAAGGAGATCGTTTTTCGCCTTGAGGCGGCACAAGATCGCAGGACTTTGGCGCCCCATGAGCTAAATCTGCGCAGAAAAGCAAAGCTTTGCTCTCTGGGCCTTGCTTCACTCCAAAGAACATTGACCAGGCAACGTGCCCGCATCACTTACCTAGCTGAAGGGGATGCAAACACGAGATTTTTCCACTAGCAAGCCTGTCACAAGAGTCGCAAAAACCACATGTCCAAACAGCGGGTTGATGAGGCCGTTTTATTCCACGATGAGGAGATGGCTGATGCTGTTTTTCAACACTTTAGTAACATACTTGGATCCAGTGGTGTGCAGCAAAACCATCTCAACTTTGATTTTGGACATGCCACCTGACAAGGCCCCAGGACCTGACAGGTTTACCGGCCTCTTTTTCAGATCGGCTTGGCCGATAATTAAGGACGACATCATGCGCGCCTTTCAAGCCATTTGGTCGCTCGATGGCCATAGTTTCTACCTGGTTAATCAAGCATACATGGTTCTCCTTCGCAAGAAACATGATGCATCCTTCATTGGGGAATACAGACCCATCAGCTTGATTCATAGCTTCGCAAAATTGCTTACAAAAGTCCTGGCACGCCGCCTGTCGCCCAGCATGAAAGATCAATTTCAGCCCAATCAGAGTGCATTCATAAAATCTAGGCTCATCCACGAGAACTACAAGGCTGTTCAGTAACAGCCAAATTACTGCACCGCAGCAAGATACCGAGAACTCTACTCAAGGTCGACATTGCCAAGGCATTTGACACTGTTAATTGGCGATTTCTTTTGGCCCTGTTGGAGCATCTTGGTTTCTCTCGACGATGGCTGGACTGGATCCCTCATTCTCTCCTCAGCTAGCACGAAAGTGATTGTAAACGGATCCCCTAGCACTCGGATTTGCCATGCCAGAGGCCTGCGACAAGGTGACCCGCTCTCTCCCTTGCTCTTTGTGTTAGTGATGGAGGGGGTGAATGCGATGCTGAAACTAGCAGACAACCAAGCTTTGCTGCGACCTTTGCACCCCAAAATCAAGGAGAGAGAATTCATGTACGCTGATGATGTGGTGGTCTTCTTGTCCCCGGTTCAGCAGGATCTGGTGCTTGTTAGAGGGATCTTGGACATCTTTGTCTTAGCATCTAGTCTGAAAACAAACATGGAAAAATGCCTGATCTCACCGATACAATGTGATTTGGAGGCCACAGTCACACTACTCTCTCATTTCCCAGGCAAAATTAACCCATTTCCTATCAAATATTTGGGCATTCCACTCGGTCTGAGGAAATTGAGCAAGTCTGCTTTGCAAGTCAGCGCTCCGTCCTCGTGAAGATTTGACGCAATGCAGATCGTAGTCGAGGCAGTGCAGAACGTAGTCGATCGGCCTCGAGCAGTCGCGCAGTTGCGCTGCCCAGAAACCTTATTGTCGTCCCTCGTGCAGGCTTCACGACGATAACGGCTCGGAGATACCGCTCACCCTTCTCCCCGGTGCACACCCAGAAGAAGAGCCGGCGAGACTCAGCAGCTCGGTACGACAGCACAATTTTTCAGACGGGAAAGAGAGAAAGAGAAAGAGAGATCGTGGGTTCTTAAGCCTCTCTTCCCTAGATGTCTTCAGGTCCTCTTATAAAGGAGGCGGCAACAACTCTTTGTTGACTGAATCGCCTATAATAAAGTCCACTAATTGGCAGTAGTAACTACCCAATTATCTCGGGATTAAGGCATTGACTACATACTAATCACATCTAATGACCGTTGTCAAAATATTAATACGCAGATGGCAAAAGATTTACATCAACTTGACTTGGCTGCTCGCTGCGTCGCAAGTCGCAAGTCACGCGGTTGGTCACGCGAAAAGGAATGCGGATACGCGCACACGCGTGTGTTGTGTAGACCAAGCCCCATTCTCTCCTCCTGTCACACTTCATACAAGTGAGAGAGCTCTTCTATTTAAGTTGGCTTTCACCAACCAAAACTAGCAGTATGAGACTATATATATGTCATGCAATCTAGCTTTGGAATTTCTGAAATGGGCCTCTCCATGGGCCTATTTTCCAGCAATCCCCCACCAATGCCAAAGTAAGAATAAAGAAGGACAAAGGATCAATATGCTGTAATATTGTTAATATACCAGCGTTTTAGCATAAGTCCCGTACGGGTTGAACTTACACCTAGATCAACAAGATTCATCTTCCTGCGGCCGGAAAATGGACTAGGCCTTGAATTCCCAGCTTTAGTGCAGTTGGACTTCACCTGAAGTCATAGCTGATACTAGGCTACCAAAGAGACCTCGCCTAACCGGAGCGTTAAAGGTCTTCTCCCTTATCTTTTAGTGAGTTTTCAATGAGAGCACCA
Source organism: Panicum miliaceum (assembly GCA_032594955.1). NCBI lineage: Eukaryota > Viridiplantae > Streptophyta > Magnoliopsida > Poales > Poaceae > Panicum > Panicum miliaceum. Next base: position 18,720,585 of record CM064056.1, read on the forward strand.
TGTCTCAAGAACTGCGACCTACAGTTAGACGCACGTAGGTGTTCTCCTTCAAGAATATCCTGCTGGCTGGTATCTTTTCAATGGAAAACATTAAGGCTTTATGCCAACCTTCTGAGCAGTAAAGAGTACTATGGTTGTCATTTGGACATGGGTATATTTTAATTATATTAGTGTACTCTTTGAGTTACACCCTCAACTTGTTCTTTCTTTTTTCTACTTCACGGGATCTCCGATCACATAGGTTAGGTTACCGTTGTGGCGTAACAGACTCAAATGGGCCTCATACCCATGTCCTTAGAGATCACAGAAATCACATTCCGTGATAGTCCCCTTGTAAAAGGGTTTGTCAAATTATTTTTAGTTCTCACATATCTCACAGCTATTACTCCAGAGTTTCTCATTTTTCTGATAGTTTTAAGCCTCCGCTTAATATGCTTGTTGGACTTGGAATTATCCTTCGTATTCATAACCTGAGCTAGCATTGTTTGGTTATCGCAATACACTAGGATGGGTGGTACCGGCTTCTCAAGCAAAGGCAAGTCCATCAGCAGCTCTCTAAGCCATTCAACCTCACTAGTGGCGGTCTCAAGTGCTACAAGTTCTGCTTCAGCCGTTGATTTTGTCAAGACTATTTGTTTGCAGGACCTCCACGCTACTGCAGCACCCGCTAGAGTGAATATATAGCCACTAGTAGCTTTGATCTCATCCGCATCAGAGATCCAATTGGAATCACTATACCCCTCTAACACAGGTGGGTATCCCGAGTAATGAATTCCAAGTTTTGAAGTACCTCTCAGATAGAGACACACTCGCTCGAGTGCTTTCCAATGATCATCTCTTGGGTTTGACGTGAACCGGCTAAGTTTGCTCATAGCATAGGAGATGTCTGGTCTGGTCGCACCAGCCACATACATAAGGGATCAAATTATTTGTGAATATCTTAGTTGGTCTCTTCCCTATCCTTTGAATTTTTGAAGTTTCACACTTGCATCATAGGGAGTTGGAGCGACTTTACAGTCTGCAAAGCCAAAGCGGCTAAGAACCTTCTCCATGTAATGAGATTGACTCAATGTTATCCCACTCTCATTTTTAATCAACTTAATATTCAGAATTACATCCGTTGGACCCAAGTCTTTCATATCAAAACACCGACATAAGAAAGCCTTGATCTCACCAATCACAGCGGTGCTTGTCCCAAATATTAGTATGCCATCGACATACAAATACAATATAACACCTTCACCCCCACCATAACGGTAGTACATGCACTTATCTGCCTCATTCACGCTGAATCCTGCAGATGTTAAAGTGGTGTCGAATTTTTCGTGCCACTGTTTAGGTGCTTGCTTTAGGTCATACAAAGATTTTATTAATCAGCACACTTTGTTCTCCTCTCCAGGGACAACAAAGTCATCCGGCTGCTCCATATATATTTCTTCCTCTAACTCTCCATAAAGGAAAGCCGTTTTTACATCCATTTGATGGACGTGTAAACCATAGGAAGCTGCTAACGCTAGCAGTACTCTAATGGTTGCAATCTGGGCTATAGGAGGGTAAGTATCAAAGAAATCCTCTCTTTCCTTTTGGGTATAACCCTTGGCCACAAGTTTTACCTTGTACTTTTCAATAGTACCATCAGACCTCATTTTCTTTTTAAATATCCACTTGCAACCAACTGGTTTGCACCCGCTTGGACAATCAGTGATCTCCCAAGTCCCATTGGACATGATGGAGTCCATCTCACTATGGAAAGCCTCTTTCCAATACTCTGCATTAGGAGAGGCATAAGCCTCTGGAAGTGTTTTTGGCACATCATCCACAAGATATACAATAAAGTCATCACAAAAAGATTTCACAATCCTTTGTATTTTGCTTCTGCATGGAGCATCATCGACTTTATCATCATCTTCGTTGGATGTAACCGGTTCACTATTTGGTTTAGGTGGAGCAAATGTTTCAGATTGAGTGAAAACCTAAGTTTCACTACTGCTTGCTGTTCTCATAGGGTACACCTCCTCAAAGAATGAAGCATCACACGACTCCATAATTGTTTATACGCTCACATCAGGAGAATCTGATTTCACAACTAAAAATCCATAAGCCGTGTTGTTTTGTGCGTAACCCAAAAACACACAATCAACTGTCTTCGGTCCAAGCTTTCTCTTCTTCGGTGCTGGTATATTGACTTTCGCCAAACAACCCCACGTGCGCAGAAAATTGACATTAGGCTTATGCCTTGTCCATCCCTCATAAGGAGTGACATCTCTATTCTTTGTCACAACCCGATTAAGGACAAAATTTGCTGTCAAAATAGCTTCCCCCCACCATTCATAGGACATACCAGAACTCTCCAACATGGCATTAACCAAGTCTGTAAGTGTCCGATTTTTCCTCTCAGCCACGCCATTTGATTGAGGTGAATATGGTGGTGTGACCTCATGGATTATACCATGTTCAACACGGAATTGAGAGAACACAGTGGAGATGTATTCTCCTCCACGATCATCACGTAAACGCTTATCTTTCTCTAAAGTTGGTTCTCAACCTCGACCTTAAAAATCTTAAAGTAGTGAAGAGCTTCATCTTTTGTTTTCAGCAAGTAAATATAGCAATAGCGTGTAGCATCATCTATCAAAGTTATGAAATATTTCTTGTCTCCTCTAGTCAACAATCCATTCATCTCGCACAGATCTGAATGAATAAGATCTAATGGTGCTAGATCCCTCTTTTCCTCAAAACTCTTGAAAGGTTTTCGAGGTTGTTTTGCTTGTACACATGCTTGGCACTTTGATCCTTTGACTACTTCGAATTTCGGAATTAACTCTAATCTGAACATTCTAACAATGGGGTCAAAATTGATATGACAGACAGAAATGACAGTGCCACATATTGGACTCACAAATGTACTCATGGATGCAATATTCAAATGGAAATTTGGCTCAACAGTATTTAAGCGGAACAAGCCTACGCTCTCATAGCCTTTACCAACAAAGTTCCCGAATTTAGAAATTACAACTTTATTGGACTCAAACTCTAACTTATAACCATCTCGACATAACAAGGATCCGCTAATGAGATTCCTATTGATTGACGGATCATGATGCACATTCTTCAAGTGGACAATCTTCCCTGAACTGAGCCTCAGTTCGACCGTACCAACACCAAGAACATGCGTAGCTGATCCATTTCCCATCAAGACGGAGGAAGTCCGTGCTCCCTGGTAAGAAGTAAACAAGGACATGTCAGAACACACATGTATATTCACACCAGTATCAACCCACCAATCTGTAGATTGAAGTACTGAAAATACAATTGGTAAATTACCATACCGAGATCCACCGGCCTCATCGCCGTCGCCAATGGTGATGTTCACCTTCTTGTTTGGCTTTCCATCATCTCGGTCTTTGCGGTAGCAGCAATTCTTTGCAAGATGCCCTTCTTTGCCACACACAAAACATGCTCTACACTTCTCATCCTTCTCAGGTTTCTTCTTGAAGTTAGTGGTTTTCTTAGGCTTTCCATTGTAGTTCATCTTACCCTTCCCCTTGCCCTTGTAGTTGGGCTTGTTCACTATGATGTTTGCACTTGCACCTTGAGCAGACATTCGTGGAACATCCTTTGCCCTTGCCTTTTCTTCCACATCGAGGGCTATTATCAGATCCTCGGTGGAGATATCCTGTCTTTTGTGTTTCAGGGAAGTGGCAAAATCCCTCCAAGATGCAAGGAGTTTGGCAATAATGCCCGCTGCCACAAACCTGTCCGGCAAAGGACAACCCAAACTTGCAATCTCCCCAACCAGTAGTTGCATCTTATGCGCCTGCACAACTATCAACTTTGCAACGTCAATGCTGAAGTCATAGAATTGCTCACAGGTGTAGAGTAAGCGACCACCTTCTGATACTGCATATTTGCACTCAAGTTCATCCCACAACTCTGTGGGGTTTGTGTGATCCATGTACACATCGTAGAGCTGATCTGACAGTAGGGTCAGGATAAATCCGAGTGCAGTATCACTTGCACTCAGGAAATTTGCATCCTGCGCAACCGTGAATGGCATCACTGGATGGATCACCCACCACAGTCCCATAGACATGAGCCAAAATTTGACTCTAGTCTGCTATTTATGGAAGTTACCACCGGAAAACCTCTCAGGTTTCATTGCATCCGAAGCACCAGCCATTGCTGAATTACACTAAACACATAAATAAGGTTTCCGGATTGTTGGAAGTATGCGTTTAAATCTGCCAGATTTTAATTTGAGGCAAATTTTATAAAACAATGCTACTGCTATGTATTTCAGATCTAACAGCAAATAGATTAAAACGAACTGAAACATACTCATATATAAATCCATCCACACTTAAAGATCAGCGCTGCGTCCTCGTGAAGATTTGACGCAGTGCAGATCGTAGTCGAGGCAGCGCAGAACGTAGTCGATCGGCCTCGAGCGGTCGCGCAGTTGCGCTGCCCAGAAACCTTATTGTCGTCCCTTGTGCAGGCTTCACGACGATAACGGCTCGGAGATACCGCTCACCCTTCTCCCCGGTGCACGCCCAGAAGAAGAGCCGGCGAGACTCAGCAGCTCGGTACGACAGCTCAGTTTTTCAGATGGAAAAGAGAGAAAGAGAAAGAGATATCGTGGGTTCTTAAGCCTCTCTTCCCTGGATGTCTCCAGGTCCTCTCATAGAGGAGGCGGCAACAACTCTTTGTTGACTGAATCGACTATAATAAAGCCCACTAATCGGCAGTAGTAACTGTCCAGTTAGCTTGGGATTAAAGTATTGACTGCGTACTAGTCACATCTAATGACCGTTGTCAAAATATTAATACGCAGATGATAAAAGATTTACATCAACTTGACTTGGCTGCTTGCTGTATCGCAAGTCACGCGAAAAGAAATGCGGATACGCGCACGCGTGTTGTGTAGACCAAGCCCCATTCTCTTCTCCTGTCACACTTCAGACGAGTGGGAGAGCTTTTCTATTTAAGTTGGTTTGCACCAACAAAAACTAACGGTAAAAACTAACGGTACGAGACTATATATATGTCATGCAATCTAGCTTTCAAATTTCTAAAATGAGTCTCTCCATGAGCCTATTTTCCAGCAATAAGGTGGCTAATCGACTCCCGACCTGGAAAGCTGGTCTTCTTAATCGGGCAGGAAAGACTGTCCCTGGTTAAGAGCACTCTCTCGGGCATCCCCACTTACACTGCTTTGGTTATCAGTCTTTCTCCTTGGGCGATCAAGCACATTGACAGCTATATGCGTGGTTTTCTTTGGTGTCAGGGCGACGCCACATTAGTCTTGCATGGTGCACATGCACCAGGGTAAAAGATGAAAATACCTTTAACTAAACTAATTTCCACCACGTATTCCTATAATAATTCGTAAGTTACTTGAGGGGTACCCCAGGGCTAATTTACATCTAGCTTCGCGCCTGGCCGACGGTGTGCAGGCCTCCTGAGCGCACCGGGGGGGGGGGGGGGGGGGGGGGGGGTGTCCTGGGGATCGTTGACCTACAGCGCTTCGGTTACGCCTTGCGTATGCGATGGTTATGGCTCAAACGCACCGATGATGCTCGGGTTTGGCAGGAGCTACCTAATGAGAAGGATCACATGGTCGAAGCTCTGTTCCAGGCGTCAATTGTCATTGAGTTGGGGGATGGTCACGAAGCTCTTTTCTGGTCAGACCCTTGGCTGGACGGCAAATCTTTTGCCGAGCTTGCACCATGTCTCTGCGCTGCAGTGGGCACCCGCATTAAAAAGCAGAGAACGGTCGCCCAGGCCCTACAGCACGATCGCTGGATCAGGGACATTTCGGGGGCTCTAACTGTACAAGTCATTTTGGATTATCTGCTCGTCTGGGACTTAATTAGAGACGTGCAATTGGAAGTAGGCCGCGCAGACAAAATCTGCTGGAAATGGACGCCGGACAAGATCTTTTCCACTGCCTCTGCCTATATGGCCCTCTTCATCGGACAGCATCCCGTTGAGGGAGCTAAGCTGCTCCACAAGACGCGTGCACCAGCAAAGTGTAAGTTTTTCATTTGGCTTGTGCTACATGATAGGTGTTGGACGGCCGAGGGGGCGTGGACTCCAGGAGAACGACGCTTGCGCTTTCTGTTCTCAGTCATCTGAGACGATCGATCATCTGCTAGTCTGCTGCCTCTTCTCCAGGAAAATTTGGTTTCTTTTCTTGCGAAAGCTTGGCGGGGACTCGGTGGCTCCTGGTGCACAGGTGCACAGGCTGGTCGATTGGTGGAGTGCAGCCAGAAAAAGAATTCAAAAGGATGATAGGCGTGGCTTCGACTGTCTGGTGGTGCTAGTCTGTTGGATAATTTGGAAAGAAAGGAACAATAGGACCTTTGATCGGTGTTCAAGAACTTCAGTGCAGGTCGTAGAGTTAGTAATCGAAGAAATTTTGTGCTGGTCTCAGGCAGGTTTTAGGCGTCTAGAGACTGTTGTTAGCGCCGTTGGTAGGCCGCCCGGTCGCGTGATGATAACAATGTAATAATTTATGGGACTTGGGGTTTGTTTAGCATCTCTGAAACAAACCCTTAGCTTTGTATTGTTTCTTCCTCTTAATGAAAAAGTGCTCAGGCACGGTCGCGAAAAAAAAAAAGTAGACGAGAGATATGTTGGATTAGTGCTGCGCAAAACTATTGCAGGATTGAAACGTGAACGAAGAAGATAGAAGCATAGTCTTCTAGCTTTCTTTCTTTGTTTTAGAACCTTCCATGTGAATGTTGAAGGCTGGGATTTTTCTTAATTAAAAAAATCACCTAAAACATTTAGGATCCGCAAGTAATTTCGATGGCATGCATTTTCCGGAATTTCATACAGCGCTGCATCTTCTATGAGAGACAGGACTTGAACTGCATGCAAGCAATGAAGCAAGCAACCAACATTAGTCTGTTTCATGTGCAAGAAAATCGGCGAGCTAATGAAAGTCATGGTTCTAATTTCTATTTTATTATTCTGCAGACAAATCACCGCCGTCTTTCGGAATTATACTTCGGTATACGAAGAAGGCTTCAAATCTTCAGTATGTCATAGTATACATATTGGAGACTTTGACCTCCATGCTCAAATTTGAACATGTGAATTAATCCTCTAGAATTACATAATCTATATGGGTAGTACATCCACACCCTCAAGCCAGATAGGCTCATCAGCTTCCTTCTCCTCGGTTCTTTGGAATCCCAGCTCAGAATATGGCTGGTTAATTTTTTTTGTTTTCTTTTGCCGACACATTGCTCGCCAAACAACTTCCAAAATACTTCTTGTGCCTTCCAAGAGCGCAAAGGTACTACTCTAAAAACAAGAGCCTCATCTGAATTACTAAATTTTGAATAGCCTCTTGTGGACTTTCAGCACCAACCGACATGTTAGAGACACTCTCGTGGCAGTCCTACGGATCGTGCCACGCTGCTCATCCATGCTCCCTTGGATAGAGTCAGGACTTAGATGCTTCAATTCTGGGCACCGCGACAAATTCACAACCTGTAAAGGATACACAGTGCCAATTTGTTTGCATTCAGAATTTGTTCAGATGCCCATCGGATAATTGTACAAGTGATTTATTGATCTTCAATCATCGTTTCACCTTGTCCAGATTATGTAGCTCATTATCTTGTATGCCATGCAGGTAATCTACAGAAACAAAAAAAAAAGAAACATAAGATAAGACTAACTTTTGAACAAAGATGGCTAGTTGGGTAGCTAATCAGAAAACAATTGCACTTGCACAGATCTAACCTGTATAAGCCTGATCCTTAAATATCAACAGGCTGCAGGGCATCAGCATAAGTGATGAAGATGCAGGATCAGATTCATTTGTGGCCCCACATTCATGTGAGCCAGAGCCATTGCTCTCCATCTTAGCAGGCCCCGGCAACTCATCGATCTGGAAGTTCTGTGGATCAGTATGCTCCTTAAGCCTTTGATTAGGGCGTGAAATCAATCACAACAGGCGAAGCAAGAGATATGATTGCAACAACAGGGTAGTAGGCAGGACCATCTTGGTGTGGCTGGAAGGCGGAATATTGTTGTTTGTAAGCAAAAGGCGATGCTTAGCATGTAATAAACAGAGGGAGCAAACAAGTAGAGAACTGTTGATTGCAAACCATGATCCCTTGATTCGGATGATACTCATTTATCAGCACATGATTGATTGCAGAAGGAAATAAACCAATCCACTGGTAGATTCTGTCAGTTATCCTTGTTAGCCATGAAGGTACTGCAGCATGAGATGCACGGGCAAGCTCAATTTTTGAAGCTAAAATTGATTTACACCTGAGTAATTTATAAGAGCACAAAACATAGAATGTAACTAGTAGGCGTGTTAGCCACCAATCAAGAAATGCATTACAGTTGGGTCAGTGCAGACATCAGTCACAATAAGATTATGCTCGTAGCAGGCATTCGAAACCTGAATGTTTGTGTTGGGCTGAATGCAATACTTTCCGAAGGTAGAAAAGCATGTAATCCTATACTCGAGGGTTACAATTTGCTAACTGGAAAATTAAAGAAGAAAAGCCCCACAAATACTTTATCTTAGCCTGACCCAAACATATCATGGATGATCATACACGTACAAACTTACGGGGGAAATGAGGCAGAAGTTAGAATCGAAGGAATATATTAGAGATGTCTTTTTTCCTAACTGGGAAGGCATAAACCTCTCGAATCCCAATCTAATACTGAAACAAACATCCAGCCATGATTGCCCCCCCAACAGTTCTGAAGACATTCTAATGTACTTGGTGTAGCTTTCCCTTATGTGCCACTTCAAGCTAGATCTAGGCCAAGCAAGGTGACCTAACTACCAGATGTCTCGAACTATCTGAAACAATTGGAAGGCAGCTTTGATGGTTTACAGGCCAAAGCCTTTCAGAATTCGACTTGCTAGGAAGCTTAAGCTAAGCCAGTAAGCCAGACAAGCTATTAGATGACTGATTTAAACTGATCATATGAAACATTTGATTTGTCCAAAAAGAACACCTAACATCACTGTTATCTTGTACGAGTCCTAACTGCTTGGTGATCTCCACAGTTTCAAAGATAATCGTGTAGCATTAAAATGATATTCTTCAAGCATACCAACTAATATTTGAATTTTCAACAAGATGAGACATTTGAAACCAAGCACATTGGAACCAGGGTTACATTAAGGCTACTTCAACTATACATCAGTATTGCCTGATCTTCAGCTTGATTCACAAAACAAAGCTAAAAATCGCAAGCTTTTATGAGCACTCACAGGCCTGCGGCAGGAGCCCTTTCTCATGCACCACTCCTCCTGCGCAATCCAACACCGTGTCAAAGGAAAGGAAGAAGCTAGAGCAATCCCCAAGCAAAAAGCAAGTGTCAAGAAGACAGGGTACCCCAGTTCTGCAGCCTCCGGTTCTTGAGGGATTTCCACTTGGGCGCCGGCGCCTGGTAAATCTGCGTCGCAGAAGACACAATCACCGCGTCAAAACCATGGGATCGACTATCGAGAGATAGGAAAAAAAGAGAGAGGCGGGATTTGGTGGGTGTCGCACATGGTGGAGGAGCTGGGACTGCTCGGACTGGGAGATGAAGTCGGGGACGTAGAAGAGGGTGGGGATGGCCCCAACGGTGTAGTCCGTGAGGCTCCTCAAATCCAACGCCGACGAGGGCCTCTCCGCCGCCGCCGCTTCTTGGGTCGTCGTGTCCTCCATGGCTGCTCGCTCAATCGAGACTTCGAGGGGGATGTGCTCAGCGAAGCTGAAGGCTGTCTGGCGTGGGCCGCGGGTGGGCTTACTTTTGCTAGAGGCCCAAGTTTTTTAATTTGATACACGCTACCGGCCCAAGTTAACAACATAACAAGGGAGAAATATTTGGGGGCACGCCCGCCGCCCCTTCACGAAATCTTACCTCCAGTCCTAAATCTCCAGGCCATGTGGCCCAAGCTGAGTCCAACAGACCAGCGAAGCGATTTGATTTTTTCTTTTGGAGAGGTCTTGATCTATTTATTTGTGATCCAATTTGATAAAGTCATTTGAGTACTAAGGTGTTGTTTGTACTTCCCATCCTCTCGGAAGCAACACAATTTGGTCGCGTAATGACATCTGCAGCAAACATTTCTCTTTGTTTCTGTCTTTTTCAGAACAACCAGCTGCCAAGAAGCGCTCGCGAAATTAAACGTGAGCGGCCTCCGACCGGATTTAGCCCAAACGGGAACAATTTTATTTTTTTTAGCTTTCGCAGGCTGCAAAATATTGATCCATCGCCTGAATCATGAGCAGGCCGGAATAAACAATTAGCCCACTAATTAGTTTACCGGCCTGCAGCAGCAGCTTGCAACTTTTAGCCCACGGACATATAAATCTGGGAAAGTGTGCGCATGCAAATTTGCCTGACGTGGTGGGTGGAAACTGACAAGATTACAAGTTATGTTTTCTCTTTAACTGGGTTCGTGCCCGTGCGTTGCAACGGGCAAAACAAATAACAACTCCAACCAATCATATTATGCAAAAGAGTCTAACATGTTCGATTTAATTAATCTAAGTGACATATAAATGCACACTTTTACAATTCTCATAGCTACCCAATTTGATAGTTGACAAGGTATGGACACATGGGCTCAACCGTAGTTTATTAGTCTTAATCTATTTGAATATCCTACGGTAGGATATTGTACACATCACACATACATCGAAATTTCATAAAACATATACATCTAAGATAAATTTTACTGGTGTTCCGCAAAATAGAGAAAATTAAGATAACTCTAACACATGTTGAATTTTGAACAAAACTGGACCTGACTCTTCCAAGTTCCAAAGCTTTTATATTTTGCTGAATCAACTTATCAAGCAAATTGACCATAAATAGATGGCATCCAGAAATTTGTCTATAGCCACCAACTTGGCATAGTGGTGGCAGAAGGCCTATGAGCTATGACATAATTATAATAAAGGAAAATGGATTATAAATACCAGAATACTTTTGTTCCGGTGGATTGGAGTCCTTGGTGAATTTGACCGATATCCTTAGAGTATTTGCTATAACCAAGTTCAGATAAAATAAGAAAGCTTCAAAACATGCAACTTTAGTGTCAATTCATTTATGCAGGAAATCTTACAAGAAAGAAATGAGGTGTAGCTACACTTAGTTTGTTCAGATCTTCGCCAACGGCAAGAAAACTCAAAACTATTATTCTCTAACAGATTGATGCAACTTCAGAGTAATGATCCACTTCACAAAAACATCATAGGTATTTTTATACACTTGCTTCATACTCTGAATACTTTCGTACTATAATGATATTAATAAGTGAAAGATAGCCAAAAAGGGAAAACTCGGAAAATGACATTTTTAACAGACCACATTCTACAAGTCAATTGTTTTAAGATCATTTGAAAACTGAAATCAAACCTTCTATGGCCTTCCATGGTGCTTTTTCTTGATGACACTCTGCCACCCTCCATCATGTATCCTCTCTCTTTCCTAAAACTTTCCAAATCGTAAACTCAACAAAACATGCCCAGCAAAAGCAACCAATCATTTGGGCTTCTAATTTTCAAAAGAATTGCTAGCTCTAACAACTTTAAATGAAAAGGCCAAAAGACAATTGGTACTATATGAAAGTCTCAATAAAGAAAAGGGCATAACATGTCACTGGGCATATGACCATGTTTTAGATATCTTATTCCATGAAATCTTTAGAATCTAGCCAAAGAAAACAGTATTGAAAACAAAAAATTATATCAAAAATTCTTTCTAAATAGGTTACTAAAAGAATCTACTATACCGGAAATTCCAATTAAATAGATTGGGAAACTTACATCCTCTTCAGTCTCCTTGAAACTTGATTTTAATAAAAAAACACTAAACAATTTTTATTTTATTTAGCCTTAGAGGCAACCAAACTTAAACTGGTTAAATTTACGGTTTGGCTTGGTAATGTCCATTAGACATAATCATTCTTTAATATGGGTAGGTCCAATACACCACACCATTTTTTATCCCTCCATCACCTTATCAGCAAGATACAAAAAACACATCATTTAGCACCGAAAAGCAATACAGAGAACAGAAATATAAAGCCTTCATACATGATACATCACAGTTTTAAAGCTAGAACAGTTCACTTAACTCATCGATACCAAACAAATTTGTACATACCAGAAAGAATACTAATCGACTTTCATATAGAGATAAGATCCCCAATTCTATCATTTAACAAGAGCGTGGTTTTCTCGGAACCAGTAAGAAGACCCATTTATCATAGACTCACTTAAATCATCTGACATGGCAGCAACTACAATCTCTCGTCACCATGTCATGAAACAGAACAGCTAACTACAATTTTTTTACTCTCAAAAATTTTTTTACTGAAAGTATCTATTGCCGGTCATCATAAAAAGTCAGTACTGCCATCATCAATGGTCCTCTGCTTTCCAAGGCAAACTGGCTAGCCTCAAATACAAAGTCAGTACACTCAACATGGTGGCCCTGCTGCAATGTGAACTTCTGAGCTGACACCCAACAATCCCTTTCCAACCTGAAACAAAGTCAAAATTTGTCGAATATTGAGTCCAATTTAACTTGAAACAGATCACATGGCCATACTAATAGATGCCTAAAAATACTTATATGCCTACCTTTCAATAATTAGCTTTTAAGAACTCAAAGATGATATTATATGATGACAAAAAATACTTATATGCCTACCTTTCAATACTTAGCTTTTAAGAACTCAAAGATGATATTTATATGATGATAGAAAAAACCATAATACCATATTGCAATATTTGTACACAATATCCGTCCGTGTAAACACGCACACGCAATGGTCCCTCAATCAAAAAAGAGTCAATTCCAACAGTACGAGCTATGAGCTCCTATCAAGTGAGGGTTCAATAATGACCGAACTGAACTCACCAACTGGAGTACATTATCCGTTCCTTGTAAATTACCAGGCTGAAATGAATAAAGAAAAAATTATTCAGGATATCTGATGCATAACAACTTTAGCAAGCTGAAGACATAGCTGAAGCTACAGCTGCACAAACAAATGAACAATATGAATTGTATAGTTTAAGAGTGTTTTAGTGCATCTCTGTAGAAAATTGGCAATGACCTTTTCAGTTCGACTCCTAGTTAATGTTTCTGGCTCAGTAGGCTGTTGTACTCTTGACATTTCATAACTCAAATTAATTTCTGCAGTCTTAGCCTCTAGATCCATGGTTATACCACTGTGAGTTTGTTGATTCCTAGACAAAGAACCAGCCATAGGATCGAGGCAGTGTTAATACACTGAAAAAGAGAAACAGAGAAAAATTGAGGCAAACTACAAATCATATTTGTACCCCAACAAATGACTGAATTCCATGAAGTACCCGTGGCTTCAGTGCAATTCCTGAAAGTTAAGAGAAACTTATAAGGTTTGCTTCATCTCACAGGGAACAAGAGAATAATTTGTGGTAAAAACAAGCTGAAAGCACTGCAGCAGTTGAAGAAATGGCCATACACACAACATATGTAAAGTGCTAGCTAGTCTGCAAGAAATGATAAAACGCTCTCCTCCTTTATCATTAGCATGGTATTAAAGTAAAACATTTGGTGATTTTGGTGCAATTGCGCTAAGGATAACAGAAACACAAGTGGGGCATAGAAACTGAACCAAAGTGTCACCGTGTAAGAACAATTATATAAGTACTGCATTAGCTTTAAAAAAGAGGAATAGATGAGAAAACATGCTGGCATGTATACACTGTTATTCTTACTTAACAGGGAAAGAAGTAAAAAAAAAAAAGTAACTCAATTGGGGGCAAGGAATCAGAATCGAACAGCGAGGATAGTTCATATAGGGCTGGATAGGAAATTTACAGAGTTAAAATTTTGGAATAGCTGCAATATGTACCAATTCCAAAACCATGGCCTATACCAACTCCACAGCCAACTCCCGCTTCAATGTTCTTTAAGCCGGACGTCCTCAGCTACAGCACACAGGGAGAAACAGATAAGCACCAAATACATGATCAGATTAACGAAATGGCGAGGGCGAGGGCCGTGGCGGCTGCGAGGGCCGCGGAGTCGAAGGCTGAGGGCGTCGGCAGCAGCTGCGAGCGCCGCGGCGGCGAGGGCCGAGCGAAGACCCAGACTGCGGCCCGAGACGGCGAGGGCCATGGCGGCGAGGGCCGCGGCAGCGAGGGTCGAGCGAAGACCCAGACGAACCAACAAATCGGGATCACGGGGAAGGGCACGCCGGCGCTCGCTGGGTTCGGTGGCGTCGGCGTTGACGGGGACGCCGGCGGGCAGCGCGACGGGATCAGGGGGAGGGCACGCCGGCGTTCGCGGTGGAGGTGCGGCGAACGGGTGCAGCGGCGCGGCAGCGTCGCGGCGGTGCGTCGAGCGGAGGAGGGGCGTGCGGCGTGCGGCATCGAGCGGAGGAGGGGCGTGCGGCGCGCGCCGCGGCGGCCCGTCGAGCGGAGGAGGGCCGTGCGGCGTCGAGCGGAGGAAGGGCGTGCGGCGTGCGGGGCGGAAAAAATTAGGTTTTGCGGAGGAGGACGTGCGGCGTGCGCACGGGCGGAAAAAAAAAACAGACGGCACGGAGGAGGGACGTGCGGCGTGCGGGGCGAAAAAAAAATAGGCGGACGGGCGGGTGGGCGACCATACGTCGCACGAAACGAAACACGAACCAAAAAAATCTTAGTGGCTTTTTAGTAGTATAGAGATTTCTTTTCCTTGCTAATGCTGAGTTGTATATTTTTCATCCTTGCTTTATTTCTCTATTTTTCTTTCTTATCATTTTTCATTCCTTCCAATTGTTATTTTTCTTTCCCTTTTTCCTTCATTGTATATATATATATATATTATTTATTCCTCTTTCTTTCTTTTTTATTGTAGACCTCATATAGAATTTTTTGGTTGTAATTAGTCTTTTTCATAATTTATACTATACATCTTTATACTGAAGAATATTCATACCTAATGTATACTAATTTATTCTTATCGTAGATATATTATCTAGTGATGTAAACTGATTTTTGATTTGTACACTAGTGGTAACGTGTGTAGGTAATCTTTTTTCTATTTCTTTGTTTCTTTTCATCTCGTTTGTTTTATTTTTTCCTTCCTACTTTTACGTTCTAATTTCTACTTTAGTAATTCTTTTATAGATATTCTTTCTTTTTTTTATTCCTTGCTTTTGTGATTTTTTAATTTCTATAATTTTTGTGACTTATATATTTTTTTGCTGATATTTGTTATTACTTAGCATATTTTCTTCACATGAAGATTCATTTGTTCGTGATCCAAACATGACAAGGCATAAATTTTTTTCTTTATTTCTCCATTTCTCTTTATTTCAGTAATATTGACTTTTTATATTTTTTCCTTGATTTTTACTTTTTTTTGTTTAACTAACTTGTTCACTATGTTATAAAAATTTTGTAAAGTGTAGATGCATCGTGTAGAGTGTTTTTATAATTTATTCTCTTTTATATACTAACTTGTTCAGCACATGTATATATGCTCATAAGAATAATTTTTGCAATGTAGATGCATTTGTTCTTCATTAATATTATTTATATGTGTGTCACTAATTTATTCGCAATACCAAATTATCTGTTCGCTTTGTAGATTGAATTGTCCGGCTATGTTAACTTATTTGTTCATTTTTCATTATTTATCCTATACAATCAAATGTTCGCGATGTTTAATATTTTGTTCATTGTATATTATTAATTTTTTTGGTATGTTTAATTTTTTGTTCATAAAAATAATTTTTTGTTCTTGTTAAAAAAAATTTCTAGAATCCAAAATTAATTATTTAGTATTAAAAAAAATCTAAATATCATACAAATATATGCATGTGTAGTCTTGGTTTGAAGATCTTGTCATAAAAAAGATAATGGTGCAATTCAAATTAAATTTGAATTCTCTATTTAATATTTATAAACTTTTAGTTTTGGATTGATGACGTTATAGTTATTGTTCTCTTTTGAATGCACGATGGATCGTTCCGGCTGGCAGCTGCCTTCGATCTGCCTGCAGGCCCAAGATTTTATTCTCTGGAGCCTTGATACGACCTGTCACGATGCCTGCCCGTAGATACGTACTGCTGCGGTGGATGGGAGGTGCAGCAAAAACCTGTCGAAACCTGCTGAACCCAATCATCTCCTGCTGCTCTCCATCTACCCAGGCACCCAGCCAAGACAAACAAAATCCCCTAGCCACTGGCTCCATCTGCACGCCGAGCCCAATCATCATCTTCAGGATCTCGTTTTTCGCGAGAGGAATAACCTCCCGACCCGGCTGCAGATGATGACACCCAACACAGTACCGATGTATAATTTACAATGCAGAGTTGGGAAACAGACAGCAGATGGATCGATACTGCAGATGCCCATGGCCTAGGCCTATCCCTCTCTAGCCGCGGCGCTAGTAGTGTAGGGCGCCGTCCTTTTTATTCCTGCGAGCACATGAGCGGCACATGCTGGGAGAAGAAGCCGACATGGACGGATGAACGGGAGCAATGTCGTCGTGTGGTGCGGCCCGGCCGGCCCGTCAGCACCGCGCGTCTTTGTTCTCTTCCGCGCGCGTTTCTTCTTCGTCATTTCCTGGGCTAACTAACTGCTTCTGCATGTACCCAGATCAGAGGGTTGGATTCTGTTTTTCAAAAAAAAAAAGAGGGTTGGATTCATCAGTAGCGGTAGCAGCTGTGTGTTTAGCTGTGGACGCTGTAGGGATTGTACATTGTAGTACTCTGTCTCCATGCTTGCAGTTTCACTACGTTGCCGAACCAGAGTTAAACAATCCACCACGGCACCACCGACAGGCGCACGGAGGGGTGATAAAAGAGTCCTAAATTTTTATCAAGATAATTTAAAAGCCGAGTTTTAATTTAAAAGATCCGGGCTCTAATCCCTAATCTTATATATAAAGATCAAATTACATTGCATTGTGAAAAGAGCACTAGGATTATGATCCGTAGATACCACCGCGCATGTACCGGTCAGAATGCGGTCACCAAAGGGAGATGAGGCAAGAGCATCTATCTGTCATTCATCCTCCAAGCATCCAGCTAAGGCAGTACTGCTAGCTGCACAATGCAAGAACCAGTAGCTGGAATATATAAATGCCACAATCACAATCATGGTCATTAATAGAACAATATGTTTTTCAGCAGAATGAAAAATATCATGCAGCTCGGTATGTGATTTTTATTTCTGGCATTATTTTGCTCTTACTAGCAGAGTGTAAATGAATAATTAATTAACCCGAGGGTTGGAGGCACAGTACGTGCACAGGTTGCCTTGTCTCCACGAGGCCAACACGAGGGTCACACACAGCAGGAACAGAAGAACAATTCGTGGGGGACCAGTCAGGTTGGGCAAATATAATCAAGAACCGAGAACTGAACAAAAACACCGAGAATCGGAACCGAGAATCCAGCGGCTGGCGGGTGAGGGCGGTGGTGGCCACCCCGGCGCGTCGGCGGCCACCCCATGGTGCACGACGGCGCGTCGCTCCCGGTAGCAGCGCAGCGCCCTCCACTTCTTCTCCGCCCTGGTGCGCGCCGCCGCTCCATCCTCTACCTCTTTAGCGCGGATCCAGCGGCCAGCGGGTGAGGACGCCGGCGGCCACTCCGACCGGCGGCCAGCGCGTGCACGGTGGCAGCCACCCCGGCGAGCGGCGGCCAGCGCGTGCGTGGCTCGGTGGCGGCGCCTTCCGCCCGTCAGACCCGTCGATGGCACGGTGCAAGTGGGCTTTTGTGGGGCCCCAACAGTAGTTAATTACTGGTTAGCTAAGTAGTTAAGCGACTAAGAGGCCCACCTTCTTCAAAGTTTCAAAGGTCAAATTAGCTTCCAAGCGAATAGGCCACATGTTAGACGACGCCCCAGTACATGCACACCTGCTGGAATTTGGAGGGTCAGACGCCTTGCCGGCCGCCCTCTGCGGTCATGTGTGAAATAAATGAAAATTAAATTTTGAAGAATACAAAATGAATTATTTTTTATCTAGAGGTTAAGCGATGTCACTAAGAAAGATTCCTAATTTACTGGAGGACATAAGATAGATTCTCCCTTTACTTAGCATCTATGCACTATGTAAGAAATTAATAAAGAAGACACACTCATGGGAGATGCGAAAATAAACAACGTCTCCTATAAAGGATAGGAGATGCGCATTAACTAGCCGCGTCTCCTCTGTGTGCGCCCCCAGCGCCGGAGGAAAACCAGCGTCTCCTATTCATTCACATAGGAGACGCGTGAACACAAGCCGCGTCTCCAACAGTATAGGAGATACGGATTATAGATGTACGTCTCCTATATATACCATGAAAGGAGACGCTGTTTCAGAATCCGCGTCTCCATTCATAATCCGCGTCCCCAATGTCACCTATTATAGGAGACGTTGCTTTAGAACCTATGTCTCCTATATTTTGTAAGGTAAAGACGACGCGGCTTTTTAATCCCCGTCTCCTATATTGGTTCCGGGGGAGACTCGGATGATAACGCGCGTCTCCTATAGCCTCTGGAACTCAGTACACTACTGTTCCGGCCGGCCGTCGTCGCTCTTCACCGTCGTCTGCACGTGTGTGCTGCGCGGCCGGCCGGCCAGTGGCAGCCACCACCTCCTCGTCGGCGTGCG